>CM073499.1:27750000-28420000 GCA_037074585.1 Biancaea sappan | reverse complement strand
TGATATGGAGTCCTATGAAAAAAAGTCAAGGAAAACTAAGAAAAATACTTAGAGAAGTTATTAAACGAGATCTTCAGATGAATGAGATACCTAAAGAGTTGATCATTGATAGAGCTCAATGGCGTCATATGATCCATATAGCCGACCCACCTAGTAAGATAAGGCTTTGTTGTTGTTGTTGTTGTAACCAAAGTAATGTTTTGCTTTTATGATGGCCCTATGAAAAATATAAAGAAATCTACCCAAAAAAAAGGTAGGCATTTCAACTTTTATAAGCTTAAATAAGCTTCTTAGTCCCCTATTGGTTGAAGTTGGCTTCGCAAGCAACCAATTGATAACGCTAATGAAACAAGATAAAATATCAGTAGATTTATTCCAGACTCTAATGGGAAGACAACAACAAAGTTCACAATGAGTTTAACAAATAAATAACCCTCAGTGATTGAAATTCAAGGACTCTCATCTCTTCCCTAGTTTCTTCAACTGTCTTATAATAATCTGCGCTTCAAAAATTAATTCATGTTACAAGTAGGATTTTGAAGCCCTAAAACCCACCAATTCTTGAAATTCCTAGATTTATTAAACAATCTCCCAGCAACTTGGCCTCCAATTCAACCAAGATTTGCGTAAATCCAATTGGAAATTTCATCATCCTTAGATAAAGATCCTTTACTGATATCAAAGTAGATTGTTCTCTCAAGGTACAGATTGTGTTCAGAAAACTAACATTTAATTTTTACTTACTTTAATTTAATTCTAGGACTTCCAAGACTCTTTCTGTGTATCATAATGTCATAATTCCAGTCCCAATGTGTGTTTAGACAAGAAAAAGAATAAAGTTCAAGAGCAGGAAAAGCAATCTGATGAACACTGCTAGATAATAGTCATTTTCAAGACAATCCTCTGTCCCATCCTTCCAATGGAGGATTAAAAGGACTTGGATACAGACACACAGTAGCAAGGTGAGTAACAAAATACAGAAATAGAAATGCAGAAAAAGTAGGATATTCTAGCATCCGAGAGGCTAGTCTTCCCAAGTGTCCTCTGTGATTTTTCCAACCTTTTCTCCGCTTTCCTCTGCCCTATAATTCTCTAACAAACCTAACAGAAAGTCTACTCTGTTCTCCAGCACCTCACACCTGTCCAGTGTTGCTTACACCCCTTAATTCCTACTTTGCCCCTAGTTTGCCAACTCATTTTTCTTATTCCTTCTAGAATATGTTATCCTCATACCACCCCTCATAATGTCAACCCTATCATTACCCCTACTGCTTAGGTTTATACTCCACAAAACACCTTACATAGGTCTCCAAACTACGACTGACCACCTCTTTGCCCATCCATTCAAGGATGGTAACTAGAGCTATCGTTTAGAGACATACCTGATTGCTTGAACAACTCCTTCCTAAATATGCTAATGAAAACTCTCCCTCTCCAAAACTATGGATTTTGGAAATCCATGCTAATGCAACACCTCTTTGATGAAGCTATCAGCTACCTCCTTGGTTGTGAAAGGGTGACCATGATAGTGTCAAATTTTTGGGACTTGGACAAACCAATGATAAAATCTATATTGATGTCTTCCCATACATGCTTTGGTATAGGTAATGGTTGTCATAGACCAACTGGGCTAAGAGCTTAATATGTTCCTTTGGCAAACCTCACACTTAGCCACATAGGCTTGTATGTCACACCATGCCCTCCCATTGAAAAAAACATGATATTCTTCTATAAGTTCTCAAGTGCCCTAAATGACCCCTAAAAGGCAAATCATGAAATTCCTTTAGCAGAAAAGGAATTCTAGGAGACCCCTTAGTTAATACCAATCTTTATATAGTGGACAGCCCTTTTGCATGCAATAACCTGATGACACATTCTACCTTAAACGCCCATTCAACAACCCTACATCTCTGGAATTAAAGGTTGCTCAACCTTGGAAACTAGGGTCATCTAACCAAATTCCACTAGAAATCTGGGTTCCCCCTTTCTCATGGATTGCGGCATGGCTTTTACAGAAATCATTGTTTTATAGACAATGAAGGATTGCCTCGAGGAGCATACCCATTCTCCTCCCATGTGATTTTGAGCTTGGACTTCTTCCAGGCAACTAAAATGTTAGCATCTCGCTTCTGTATATTGGGCACTGCAGCGCCCAGCATACAGAGGCCACATGATCTACTGGCTATAGCGCCTAGATGCAATAGTTAGGCAGTTATTTCGTCCCTTTTTTATGTTTTCTTGTAATCTCTAAGTTATTTATGTTTATTTATTTTTTAATGTGTTTTATTTTTAAGCAGGCAGTTATTAGGGTTAGTTTATCTGCCACTTCCACATTTCAAGGAAGTTATGCTAGTTTAAGGGAAGTTATGCTCCATTAGGTTGTGCTTAAACCTTTCTAAAAATTAATGAAGGATTATCAGACTAGGTTATCATCAAAAAGAAAAAAAGTGTGTGTTGGCACTAAGAGATGTGTAGGTTCTCTCTAAAATTGATCCAGCACCATAGGTCGAAAGAAGAAGGCAGGATCTTCCCATCCTCTTGCAGATTTTCCAGTGATAATACCCATAGCTAGATCACTATCTAGGGGATAAAAGATATTGGTATCAGAGTGGGCGGTTATGGAGCAACTTCAATAGCAGATCAACACTTTGCTTTGCATTGTACAGGAGGAACATGAAACTAACGTTGCAGAAAGGGAGAAGATGAATGTCAAACTTAATGCCATGTCACATGAGTTGGTTGCACGAACTGAACAGAACAGAACAGAACAAGGGAGTCCAAACCGGACTTGCAAGGGGCGCTGAATCGTTCGAGTTCGTCCAGGATGGAGAATTCAGGGGGTGGTTCAACTATGCCCAAAATTGCAAAGCTCGATTTTCCCAAGTTTAAGGGAAAAGAGGATCCACTAGGCTAGTTAAATCGTTGCGAACTCTTTTTTCGTCACCAAGAGAATACAGAAGAAGAGAAGGTTGGGCTTGCTTCCTAGCATTTATAAGGCAATGTTTAGATTTGATTTCTTTAGTTAGAAATTGATCATCCTAATCTTCCTTGGGATGAGTTTGAACAACACTGTCACTTCAGGTTTGGGCATGTCATTTGCAATCTATAAGCACCTAAGCAACTTGAAGAACCTACCCTTAAAAGCTAGATGTTAAGAGGAGAGAACCAAACCACTTAAGTACCCCATCGAGTAGCTCTCCCTACCCGATGTGGGACTCAAACTCTCACATGCCCAAGTTCCTATCATAGCACCCCTCCTGGACTAGATCACGTCCCAACGATTGCACCTGCGCGCTTCACTCAGCATTGTTTCACTCGGTTTTTTTCAGTCAGCCCGTCCCCAGGCTAGCTTCCTTCGGACACTCCACTGGCTTTCCTAGCAACGGAACCAATGTAAGCACCCAAGCAACTTGGATAATCCATCCTTAAAAGCTAGCTATTAAGGAGGGAGAACCAAGTCACTTAAGTACTTCATCGAGTAGCTCTCTCTATCCGATGTGGGACTTAGGCTCCATATGTCCAAATTCCTATCACAATCAAAAAATTGGGGGAACTTTCCAAACTCAAACAAATGGGATCAGTGTCAGATGAAGAGAAGTTTGAGCAGTTAGCATTTAGTGCAGGATCTAACTCAAGAATAGAAGATTGAATTATATATTAGTGCGTCAATAGATTACAATTCAGTTGAAGTCGAATTGCAATCCAACATATTTGGCCTTAGGATGAGTCTTTCTAAATTGTATGAATGTAAGATGCCACCTTCACATGTTCCACCCATTTGCAACAAGCCTCCAGATCCTCCACCCTTGTGAGGACCCAAAATTGTTAAAAAATTAACTCATTCTGAGATGGAAGAGAGACACCTCCAAGACCTTTGTTTTAATTGTGATGAACCATATAGTATAGGCCATAGATGCAAGAAGCTGTATTGGCTTGAATTGGTTGAAGATGAGGTTGAAGATGGGCTCCATGATCAGAGGCCCATGTGGACCCTGTAGCACTACATGCTTGAGGATAAGCGTGTATTGGAAAGGGGGGAGTATTGTTAGCACCTCTCTTCTGTATATACTGGCGCTGCAGTGCCCAGCATACAGAGGCCACATGATTTGCATGCTATAGCACCAAATCCCACCCTATAGCTCCCCAGATACGATAGTTAGGCAGTTATTTCGTCCTTTTTTTATGTTTTCTCATAATTTCTGGCTTATTTATGTTTGTTTATGTTTTAATGTGTTTTATTTTTAAGTGGGCAGTTATTAGGGGTAGTTTTTCTGCCACTTCAATGTTTCAAGAAAGTTATGCTAAATTAGGGGGACTTATGTTCCATTAGGTTGTATTTAAACCTTTCTAAAAATTAATGAAGGATTATTTGACCATATTATCATTAAAAAAAAAATTTCATGTGATAGAACTAAGATATTTGCATGTTCTCTATAAAATTGAGGCAGCACCATAGGTTGAAAGAGGAAGGCAATTCTTCTCATTCTCTTGCAGATTTTCTAGTGATCAGTCCCATAACCAAATCACTATCAAAAGGACCTAACACCGAATCCCCCCTAGAGACTCCAATAGTTCCACTCTTAACACCATATATGCCCTCTAAAATTAAAAGGATAAAACGTTTGTTGCACCCTTATCCCTTGCATCTCTACTACAACATTGTGACACACTCCAACTCCTCTGACAGGGTATCCATCTCCAACCTGTACTTCAAACTTATTTCTACTGTCTACTGATATTTGGAGTGTTTCCACCAGCCTTGTGGATATAAAATTGCAGGAAGCCCTACTATCAATCAGAATCAACACCTCATTGTCATATATCTTCCCCTTAAGCTGCATGGTTTTGTTCCCAATAAATCCCACTATGGAGTTCAATGACACAGCCATTGGAAGTTCTTTTTTTTTTTTTTCCTTTCCATATTTTCCACCTCAGATTCTTTTTCTTCTTCTAACTCCTCTGCTTCATAGCCACTCTTTGACAGAATTTGCACATGAAATTCCTTCTTCTCCTTCTTCGCATCTCTCTCTAGCAGTCAGCTACTCTCTCTTGCTCCCCAGTTCATCCCAGGTAAAGGAGATACTGGAGTCTCCATTACTGTCTTCCCACTTTCCTTCATCTGTCCAGAACTGTGTTTCATTCAAAGCTTCCACCATCAACTCCTTCATTGCAGCAAATCCACAATCGAGATGAACTACCCCTTGTTCCATATTCTCAATCCCAACCGCCAATTTCTCAACTCTCCCCTTCATGTAAGTGTTACTGCTGACCATTCCCCAAAACAAGCCTGCTCTTATGTCAAAATGATGAAAACTGCTAGATAACAGTCTTCTTCAAGGCAATCCTCTGTCCAATCCTTCCAATAGAGAATTAAAAGGACTTAGATACAGCTACACAGCTGCAAGGTAAGTACCAACATACAGAAATAAAATTGCAGGAAATGTAAAGGATATTCTAGCTTTCAAGAGGCTAGTCTCTCCTAAGTGTTCTCTCAGATTTTTCCTACCTTTTTCTCCACTCTCCTCCCCCCCCCCCAAAACATATTCCTCTAACAAACCTCTAATAGAAAATCTCTCCTCCAGCACCTCACACCCATCCAGAGTTGGTTACACCCTTTAATTCCTACATTGCCCCTGGTTTGCCACATCATTTTTCTTATTCCTTCTAGAATATGTCATCCTTATACCATCCCTCAGAATGTCAGCCCCATCAGAATCCTCCTAAAAGAGTAAAAGGGGCAATCAAGAAAGATAAATCAACCAAGAAAAGCTCACTAATCTCAGTGCATGTCTAACACCAAAAGCCCTCCAAAACAACCATTGAGCACCACAAAGATGACAGAAAAATCACTGTATCCTATAAAGAAAGCAGTAAAAAAAAAAGTCTCTGACTAGATATATAGATAGATAGATAGAGAGACAGAGAATTTCTAGACCAGAGAACAAAATAAGTTAAATATTAGCCTTTTGTATTGTTCTGTTTTGTTGCTACTGTAGTCCCTTCTTGATATGGTGTCGTTTATGTTTTGTTAGTTACTGTTGCTGTTACTGAAACAGTGTAGCTTTTGGGTTTACTATCCGTTGTATATAAACACTCGTATTCGAGTGTTTCAGGATATACAATATATTCTTAGAGTTTCTCTTTCCTATTTCCGTCTCCTACCCATAAACTTTCTGTTGGTATCAGAGCGCGAAAGATCTGGGATCTTGAAATGGCTTCACAAACTAACTCGTCGTCGACCACGGGCTCGGCAAATGCTGCGACTGAACAAGTTTCTTCAGCCACGTTCCAGAACAAGATGATTCCCCTCACGACGACGCTCAGTCAGGCTTGCTCTGTTAAGCTTGACCGAACGAACTACCTTATGTGGACCTCGCTAGTTCTTCCTATGGTTCGTGGAAACCAACTCGACGGATTTATTCTTGGAACCAACCCGTGCCCAGAGTTGTTTATCTTCGAGGGGAACGAACGCAAGATTAACCCAAAATTTCAAGCGTGGGTTACTCTTGATCAGTTGCTATTGGGTTGGCTTTACAATAGTATGACGCTGAACGTCATCTCTCAAGTTCTTGGATGCAAGTCTTCACAAGAATTGTGGAACGCTATTAAGGAGTTTTCTGGTTCTCAAACGCATTCACATATCACTTTGTACAAGAGTGAATTGCAATGTTTAAGAAAGGGAGGAATGAAGATGGATGAATATCTTTGAAAGGTTAAAGAATTGGAAGATAACCTTTTGATGGCAGGATTCCCGCTGTCCAATGATGACCTCGTCATTTAGACTCTCTCGGGCCTTGATTCTGAATATGGACCAATTGTAGTCCAACTTGCTAACAGAAAAGGACTTACGTGGGTTGAACTTTAGACTTCTCTGATTACATTAGAAAGCTGGTTGGAACAATGGTCTGCATTGGGTCAGTACAGTTCCCCAAGTGCTAATGTTGTGACAACCAAAAAGAACTCAACTAATTCCAATCAGAATTGGAGGGGACAAACAACACAAGGTAGAGGAAGACAAAATCGTGGAGGAAGAAGTGGTAAAAGACAAAATAAGCCTACCTGTCAATTATGTGGTAAGGTAGGCCATACAGTTGTCAGTTGTCTCTATAGGTTTGATCACAATTTTTCGACCCAAGACAATCTTGATAACCAAGATTGGTACTTAGATAGTGGTGCATCAAACCACGTCACCAATGAACCTGCTGTTATTGAAAAAGGTATGATCCCTCCCTGTGAAAAGTACCTTGTTGGAAATGGAGAGAAAGTAAATATTGAAAACGTTGGAAAATCTAGAATTCAGAACACTTCTCTTGAATTAAATAAGCTTATGTTGGTCCCAAAGATTAGCAAAAATCTGATCAGTGTGTCTTAGTTATCATCTGACAATAATGTGTCTGTTGTTTTTGATTCTTGTAGTTGTGTGGTGAAGGACAAAACAACGGGAAAGATACTGATACAAGGAATGCAATTTGAGGGGTTGTACAAGGTCAAAGGAGCACAGAAGGCTAGCTGTTTTCTGACCTCAAAGGATGAAAAATGTTCAGAAATAGAATTGTGGCATAGAAGACTAGACCACCCATCTGAAAAAATCTTGAATGATGTACTGAAAGAATGTAATCTAGAAAAATTGAGCAATAAAGAACATTTCTTTTGTGATGCTTGCAAATTGGGAAAAATGCATTCTCTTCCTTTTAAGAGATCTGAAACAAGAGCTAACCAACCTTTAGACCTTATTCATACATATATTTGGGGCCCTACTCCAGCGCAATCTAGCTCAGGACACAAATACTACATTTCTTTTCTTGATGACCACAGTAGGTTTCTGTGGCTTTTCCCCCTTAAAACAAAAGGTGAGGCTGTCCAAGCTTTTGCACATTTTAAGAAAATGGTGGAAAACCAATTTGAAAGAAAAATAAAAATTGTACAAAGTGATGAAGGATCAGAATTTCAGCCTTTTTTGGATATTGTACAGCAAAGTGGAATTATTATGAGGCATTCATGCCCTTATACTTTTGTGCAAAATGGTAGAGTGGAGATAAGGCTATGTTGTTGTTGTTGTTTTTGTTGGTAGAGTGGAGAGGAAGCATCGCCAAGTTGTGGAAATGGGTCTAAGTATGATAGCCTAAGTCGGTGCACCTTTGAGTTATTGGTGTGATGCTTTTCAGGCAGCAGCAAGATTGATAAACACGTTACCTACTACTGCTCTTAAGGGAGAAATTCCTTATTTTGTTTTGTTCAAAAGAAAACCTAAATTTAAAGAACTAAAAGTGTTTGGTGTGCTTGTTTTCCATGCCTAAGACCATATAACCAAAACAAGCTAAGTTTTCGCTCCATTAAATGTGTTTATCTTGGGCCTAGTATGAATCACAAAGGATTCAAGTGTCTCTCATCTACTGGTAGACTCTACATTTCTCGTCATGTTATGTTTAATGAGTTAGAATTTCCTTTCAAGAGAGGTTTTCTTAATACTAAAAGACCTGAAGAAATTAGAGAAGTTATTCATATGGTTCCCATTCAATCTTGTTGTGAAAATAAAATTGATAATGATGTTTCTAGTGTTGTGCAGAGAAATAATGAAGTGTTGATTGAAGATAACACTAACTCCACTGCTGCAAAGTTTTTTGAACAAACAGCAAGCAATCTGAGATCACAATCAAGTGTTGAAGGTGAAGGTCAGTGTGATTCAGCTACTGAAAGAAGTAGATACAGATCTGCTTCTACTCATCCTATGGTCACCAGACTAAAAAGTGGAGCTATTTAGCCAAGGTCAGCATTTGTGGGTTTAACTGAGTTGAGCAGCAGCATTACAGATCCAACTGATCCCTTTGAAGCTTATAAAACACCCCATTGGAGAAAGGCAATGGAGATGGAATTTGATGCCTTGAAAAAGAACAGATTTGGTTACTTATGATGGACAAAAATTAGTGGACTGTAAATGGATATTTAAGACAAAATTAGCTGCTGATGGAAGTATACAAAAGCACAAGGCTAGGCTAGTAGCCAAAGGGTTTCAACAGGACCCTAGTATAAGTGTTGGAGAGATCTTTAGTCCAGTTGCAAAGCTGACCACAGTGAGAGTACTGCTTACCATTGCAGTTTCTTTGAATTGGACTGTCAGGCAAGTTGATATAGACAATGCCTTCTTGGATGGTAACTGAAATGAACCTGTTTTTATGAAGCAACCAAGGTGTTTTGAGGATCCTAAGTACCCAAGTCACATATGCAAATTGAAGAAAGCCTTGTATGGGCTTAAACAAGCCCCAAGGGCCTAGTATGACAAGCTGAGAAGTGCTTTGATAAAATGGGGGTTCAAAAATACAAGGTGTGATCATTCCTTATTTGTCTTACATATTGGAAGCAATGTTATAATACTTTTGGTCTATGTAGATGATATGTTAGTGACAGGAGATAGTAGAAATTTGGTTGATATGTTTATTAAACAACTGAACACTGCTTTTTCTCTTAAAGATCTTGGTGAGGTGCATTTTTTCTTAGGAATTGAAGTGTTGAGAGATAGAAGAGGTATGTTTCTAAACCAAAAGAAATATGTGACTGATTTGGTGGAAAGATTAGATTTGAAGAATGCTTCCTCGTGTCCTACACCTCAGACACTTGGGAAGCATTACACTAAATTGAAGGAAGAGCATTTGGAGAATCCTTCTATTTACAGAAGCCTCGTTGGAGCTTTACAATACTTAACCAGTACCCGGCCTAACATTTCATTCACTGTAAACCAGCTTAGTCAGCAATTGAGTGCCCCTACTACTGTTGATTGGGTGAAAGCCAAGCGTGTACTGAGAGGTATCTTAAGGGTACTGTTGGTTTGAGTCTACACATCAAGCCATCTTTTGTTTTTTCTCTTTCTGGTTTTTCAGACACTGATTGGGCCACTGATGTTATAGATAGGAGGTCAATAGGTGGCTATTGTGTCTTCTTGGGAGATTCATTGGTGTCTTGGTCAAGTAAAAAACAGGGAGTGGTTTCAAAGTCAAGTGCTGAAGCTAAGTATAGGGCTATAGCTTCATTAACTAGTGAAGTGGTATGGTTAAAGTCTCTCTTGAAGGAGTTGGGGTGTCTTATTTCAAGAGTTCCTATGTTGTGGTGCGACAACCTAAGTGCAAAGGCTATTGCTACAAATCCAGTTCTGCATGCTAGAACAAAGCATGTAGAAATTGATCTTCACTTTGTTAGAAATATGGTGCTAGGACGAGAGGTTGCTATTGGTTATGTTCCTAGTTCGGATCAACCAGCTGATTTGTTTACAAAGCCTATTGCTGGTTCTAGATTTGGTTTTCTCTGTGACAAACTTGGATTGGTTGAAACCCCTCCTAGTTTGAGGGGGACAGTTAAATATTAGCCTTTTGTATTGTTCTGTTTTGTTACTACTGTAGTCCCTTCTTGATATGGTGTCGTTTATGTTTTGTTAGTTACTGTTGTTGTTACTGAAACAGTGTAGTTTTTGGGTTTACTATCTGTTGTATATAATATACAATATATTCTTAGAGTTTCTCTTTCCTATTTCCGTCTCCTACCCATAAACTTTCTGTAAATATCCTCCAAAAAGAAACAATAAAGAAGATAGCTAAAGCAAAAGAGATAAATCAACTAGGAAAAGCTTGCTAGTCTCTACATGCCTAACATCATAACCCCTCTAAAGTAACAATTACCTTAAAGAAGCCAGAAAGATCACTTTATCCCATAAAAAAGCAGAAGCAGAAAAATCATCTCCGAAATGCCAGAGTCTACAGCACAAACATCTGACAGCTGAACATTGTAAAGATAATTTTGCTACAACTTTTCATATTCCTCCACTTCCATTAAAGCTCCTTCTAAGGTTAAGATTTGTATATTGACATAAATGGTTAAGTAGATTAATACTAGTTTTCTGTTACAAGAGCAAAGATCTCATGTACATGTTATGTCTTCAAAGAGTACAAAAACTGCCAATCACCTCCTTTTGCATTGCAGTGTTGTCTTGATTGGCAGGTGTGAGGCAAGTTGTTTGGGTTGTTTGGTAAGCAATAAAAAATGTCCCGTGTCTCAAGTAATTTTCCTTACCCATTACCAAGGTTTGGGGATAGAGATGACATTGTATTGTGGCATTATGTTCCCACTGCATGTATATGGTAATATTTGGTCAGGACATGTATTTCTTTCAGAAAATTCTACCAGCACATCTCCTTTGGAGAATATTAGTTTTCTGGCCTCCTTTTTTGGGAGGATTCCTGATCCTCCTGTCCTGTAATTTTCTTGTCTTGATAAAATTTCCTTTCATCAGTAAGAAAATCAAAACAAAAAAGGGTTACTAGTCTCAATCAAAGAAACATAAAAAAAAATTAGGGGAGAGAGCATTTTGTGATCTGTGAACTTGCAAGAAAATATTAGTTTTAAACTATTAATCCCATTAAGTCTGCTTTCCAAATGAAAGATTTCACATCCCCTTGGGTTTAAAGAAAAAGACAAAAAGAAAAAGTTGTCTTTGTTTGGAAAGTATGATTTGAAATATAGATCCCAAGAGTCTAAGGTCAAAATAGTGCTATCTATTGAAAAAGAGTGTACTAGCGAACTAATAGATTCCAGCTCCAAATCTTCTTTGCCACTAAGGTTTCCAAAAAAAAATAAAAGAAATTTCAAGAGATGTTAGAACTCTGGAATAAATAATATTTATATTAATAGCCATATAGATCATTCACTGATCTAAGGTAATTAAATAAAATAAAGTCTCCAACAATTATTTTCCACTCTATTGAAATCTAACAGCTACATCTTAAGCTCCCATACTAGATGAAGCCATAGAAGAAGAAAGGAGGTTTTAAACAATCTGTTTGTTCATGTCTCCACTCTTGACTTTCATCTGTGATGTTGTAGTTTCTTCAAGATCGTTATCAGAAGCACATTATGAAACAATCTTCACAGAAAGAAAGGAGCAGAATGGTCAAACAAAGGAGGCTTAGAATGTCTAGTGTAAACACTTTTAGTTCTGATCCACATTGTAGGTCTGCTCAACTGCAGAATGAGTACCCTGCTGATTTAACATTCTCTTTTACCCTATATCCAAGCTGGCTTTTCCATTTTTAGCTTAGCTTGTATGGTCAATGCCCATGCAAATACAATGAAATGCACATGTAGGGAAGTCCATTATAATAGGCACGAATACATGCTTACAACCCAAAGTCATATAAGAATATTAAATGTTGTTCCAAACCAAGCAGAGGTGCAATTATATCCACCTGTATGCAGCAAGTTTGGCTCATTGAAAATTATAACAGGACAATTCCAACATGCATTCATGATGCTAGAATATAAGTTAGCAGCTGCAGGTTCAAGTTAAATATTAGGTATAGTTTAAAGCATGGTTATTTGGGTCAGAATTTGTGACTAGAGGCAAACACAAAGGCACTTTTATGTGAAGAAATCCATGACAAGACAAAGGCAGAGCCATTTGAAAATAAATATAATTTAAATGTTAATTTTTAATAACAAGCACTTTCCATGATGAGACTAAAATTTATAGCTTCATGACCATCACTTTATTTTTGTTACAACCATCATCTCAAACACACTGATTTTAACTTACACTAGGGGCATAATTGGGTGGATGGTTCAGGAGTGGGATAGGGTGGGGTGATGATTTGAGTATTCTAATGATTGACTGGATGTTTAAAAGCCAATGGGGTGGGATGATTTGGAACCATCCTGACCCATTACACACACCAATCTTATGGTTTACCCATAATTGGTTTAGGATGGTTTGGAACTCCAAATTGGGTAGTTTGGGACGGTTTGAGGTTTTTTTTTTTTTTCCTTTTACAATTTTTCATTTCCTTTTTTATCCCTCTCAACTTGTTTTATTTTTATAAAAGGATTAACGTCACAATCAAAACTTTCAATCAATCCCTCGGTTTTTGCCTGAGAAACTCTTCATCTCTTGCACTTAGCAAAGGAAATAGTCCGCTCAATAGAAGGAAGATAAGGGTAAGGGAGACAGGAAATTTTGAAAACAGAGAAAGATTCCAAATACTGAGAGATTATGAACCATGGAGTATACTTAGCAATTGAAGCACATAAATATCCATATCTCCTCTAGAAACAATTACAGGCTCATTATGACAAGGATTTAGCTGTTAATGCCCAAAGTATCCCCATGCCCTGCCTCTCAGCCATCCAGCCACCTAAGACCAAAGTTCAATGACTTGGGTAATAAACCATTATGAATGGTTATTGAAAAAGAGGGCCATCCATACAGGTGACTGTCACCTAGTTTCTAGCCAAAATCTATGGCGACATATCCAAAATGACACCAATAGCGGTAATATGCGAGAAGGAATCTACTATGTTTTATCACATTGATTCAGAGTTTAAATACTTTAAATGGAATACAAACTCATCTACTGCTACATTAATTCAAATGCGTAAGGAAACTTTAATCGAGACAAGAGGAAACAAAAGATTCTAATATTTAATCAGTAGATATGAGATTTAGCAGTCAATTACAAATATGAGGAAAATCGATAATACTATCTGCACTTACAAAAATGATACCAACTAAATCAATCACCCATAAAAGGATAACTCCGCACTTGATCAAAATTCAATGTCAGTCAAAAACTTGACAGCAATTACCAGATCTCAATCTCAATAGAGTCAAAAGAAAAAATTCAAAGAATAGAGTTTTTCAAGTACCGATACTCTTTTATCATTATTCAAGACTTCATTCTCGAAAGTCCATCCAGCAGGAAGTCGGCGTGAAAATTTCTCAGGCGCCATAGCAGCAAAAGATTTTTTGCCCAAAATTAAACAAAGAAATGTCTCTTATTCTTTCCATATTTCTCGAGCAGCTTTTTAAACCTAGGTTGGTGATGAGTATCGAGTAACGTACTGACTGCAACAGGAAAGATGCGTCCATCACCACGTGTTCACATTCTCTCCACGTGATGTCATCAGTGACTAATTCCTGCCTGAACGTTACATTATACTTTTCCAATTTTATGGTCCACTTATAAGATGCCGTGAATTAAACCCATCACCCTTAGTTGGAAGGTTATGTGCAGACCCCAATTCAATGCAAAGCATTATCAAAATAAACCATTGTTACCACTCTGAGAAAATCAATCATAATCCTTCCAAAGCACAGGAACAGGAGCCATTGAAACTCTTAAATTCACTCATACAAAATGAAACACCCTGCAGCAACTTAGGCAAACTAGTGGGCGGGAAAGGATCATAAATAATACAAACAGACAAATGAAGACAACGTTACAATGATGTGGCATATGGTCCTTACTGATCAATTAAAATGAATAGTTTGACATCACGAAGAATTTTTCTTTTCCAAAGGTATCCTCCACTGGAGGTAATTCTTCTTGAGAAACTATTTTCACTAAATATGGAC
The DNA here is from genome assembly GCA_037074585.1 of Biancaea sappan. Taxonomy (NCBI): domain Eukaryota; kingdom Viridiplantae; phylum Streptophyta; class Magnoliopsida; order Fabales; family Fabaceae; genus Biancaea; species Biancaea sappan. Next base: position 28,405,608 of record CM073499.1, on the reverse strand, counting down.
ACCTCTCCTAGTGGCCCTTCCGCTAGAGTCAACTCCCGTTGGTTAGGAAAAACTTTTTCAATGAGTAAATGCCTTGATAAAGCATACATCGGTAACAGAAGCTATTTTGCTCCAAACCAAGAAGTTATTTCAAATACCATAAAAAATATTATTGAAAAGAAGAAAAGCATTCATCTTCAAGGGCAATAAAGCATTAAACTTTCAAAAATGTTATCCAGAGAGAGAATGCTAACTATGGGCCTTGTATCTCTACTAGTGTCACAATTATCAAGATGTTGTGTCCTCCACCTCCTTGACAAATCTTTTCATTTCAACCTAGAACCTCACTAGTAATCCCTGCTCCATAATTTAGTGAAAACCAAATAATAGGGTTGGTCAGTCTCTAAAGGAATGTAATAAAATTAGACCCAAAAAAAAAAAAAAAGACAAAACAAATAGTGAAATCTTTGTATTTTGTCATTGAAAGAGCAATGAAAGTTCTTTTAAGGGATAGAGAGCATAATCAACATATTGTTCAGGGATGGCAGATAGCTGCATGATTCTTATACCCTATGAAGCCAACTGCACTACCATGCTTTAGTAATAGAAATAGAATATGAACATAATATATTTATGGGCTACAACTCTAAAGATTTATGAACTTGTCAAAAATTGATATTTGCATCCGATGCTAATCACCCATTGATGCGATACAGAAACATTTATTAGGAGTCAGAAACAAGCCAGATTTTGTATACAAATGTAAAGAAACCAATAAAAATACTGCCAAGCCACTGATCTATGGCATCCTAATGTATATACATCCACACATAATAGCAATGTTTCGGATCTTCAAATTAGTTATTTTAACAAATATAGAACTTAAAAGCTCAATAAGTATGAATTATTTCTAAAATAGAACTGCCTTGTAGGAAATGTCAAATACCAGTGGCATAATGTTCAACCGTTGTCTTTTGCACTTCTGTGTGAAACTGCCTCACTGCAATTCCTTTCTAGTTGATCAAATTTAGCCCTCAACATATAGTTGGAGTCGCTGAAGATGTCACAATGGTTGTCATCATCATAATCATTTCCCATCTGGCTATGTTCAAAATACTTCAGCATTCTACTTACCAATAGTCTAATACTACAAGGAACGATTAAAGTTTACACGCACACAAACGCACATATATATAAGGATTAATGTTAGTTTTGGAAACAATAGCAATGGATAATAATAGATAAGAATACTAAAGAATCATATGTTAAATTTATTATAATTTTTTTATCCAATGAATAATGATCAATTTTGCAATACATGTGTAGAGGAGGTTCTTTTATGTAAGCCACCAAAACTTAAACTTGCACAACGCCTCTTTTGAATTGCCTGCCCATGGATTCTGAAGTCACTTAACTTTTTCTGTTCTTTTTTCTTTCCTTTTCAACTTGGGGATTATTTATAATTCCTATTAAAAGGAAAATGAACTGGAAACACTCAACCACTGAATGAATCAACCAGTTGAACTCTAGGCGTGTCCCAAAATGTATTAGTAACTATACCTTCTTTCATTATCATGGAATCAAAGACGCTTGTATTGCATCTTAAAGAATTGAATAATAGCCGAGAAACTCCAATATACGGCGAAACTGGCAAAATGTTCACATTTCTATTTAAATAGTTCCAGTTATAACTTTTAGCCAACGTCCCCGAATGAATGAGCCATTGCGGAATGACCAGAGTCCAGAAAACCTGAACGCGAAGAATAGAAGGAACTAAAATTTGAGAAACAAAAATTCCCTGTCTCCCTAACTGAGGTTCAGCGCTGGAAACATGGTACCATTTTGAGAAGAAGTATACATTCATCTTTGTCTTTAGCTTGAAGGGAACACAAGTCAGCAAAACCCATGGCCGTCAAACAGGACTACTACAGAAAACAAGGAAGCTCCAACGCCCCAACAAGGCGATCGAAGCCACTCCAAGAAAATACCAGTATTCTCAAACCCAATGGTCAGACGTACCTCTTTGAGGGACTGACCTCTCCATAACTGGCCCCACCTGTCCACCACAGCCATCCAACTGCAGGCCATGGACTCTAGAACCTTACTCACGTCTTTGATCCTCTTTTTTGTAACTCCAGTCTTTTTGTAATGTGGGAAAGATTTTTAAATAACACCAAAAAAAGAAAAGAAAGGAAAAAAAATTAAATAAAAACACGTTTGATATAACGTATAAAAGAATAAAAAGATTTTACTATTACTTTATTTATTAGGTGGTTTAAAATTAATAAGAGTCAATTTAAGTCGATCTATTGTAAACTAAAGATAAATAGGTTAGCATGTTATAAACAAATATCAAATTGAATGTCTAAAACTGCACGTCATAACCCGGAGTCTTAAACAAGCCACTGCTCCTTTTTTAATTTTATATTAAATAATATAACTTTAAAATTTTTTCAGTAAAAAAATTTAACAATTTTTTATTAAAATACAATTTATATATATAAAATATTACTTCTTTAGTGTTTTTAAATAATCAATAACTTTATTTTTTATATTTTTTTTAAATTAACTATATTATATTTCAATTTTAAAGTTTTATATTTATTTTTATAAAAATTACAAAAGTTTTCACATTTAAATTTATTATATTTATTGAATATAATGTTATAAAATATTAAATTATGATAAAATAAAATTATTTGTACTAAATAATATAATTTTATAAAAAATAAAAATAAAAAAATAAATGAACTAACTTACGAGCTATGGGCCATTTGAACACTGCTATTTAAAATGGAGAAAAAAAAATAGTATAATTTTACTAAATTACCCTAAAAATAAAATATAATAAAAAACTATTAAACAAAATATAATCAGCCCCACTCATATAGAATTATCTCATTGTCTTCTTCAATTTCTCTCTCTCTCTCTCCCCCTTCTTCTCCGACGTAATTGTCGACTCTTCTTTATAGATTGCACCAAGGTTCAAAAATTGAACCATTCATTGAATCGATTGAGGTATCAGTTCAAAAGTTAATGGTCAAATCTGTAGTACTTAAAATATATTAAAATATTAAAATAATATAATTAATATATACGTTATAAATGTTAAAATATTAAATTATATATTATATAAAAAAATAAAGCTAATTTTTTTTTTTACACTTTGGTTCCATCATTCCCATAGCTACAAAGTATAAAAGATCAACTTGTGTGCCACGTGGTCCTTATTTTATCCACATATTTTGCTTATCACTTTAGAGTTTAGACTCTACTTCGTGTCTTATGGTCTTCACCTAAGACACCTACTCGTGAGAGAGGTTGAGTCACGCAACCCATTTTCACATACGTTGCTCTGCACATCTTCCTCACGTGGTCTATTTCACATTTGTTGCTCTACACATCTTCCTCATGTGGCCTATTTCACATTTGTTGCTCTGCACATCTTCCTCACGTGACCTATTTTCACTTTCACGTCTTCTGATCAACAATGCTATTTTTCGTCATCTTCATCTTATTTCGATTTCATTTTCCTTCTTCGTCAGCTTATTTTGATTTTGGTTTCCATCTTCTTCAGCTTATTTTGATTTCGGTTGCGTGAGGGAGATCTATTCTTCACTCTGCATTCTTCTTCTTCTTCTGCTTCTTATTCTTCTTCTTCTTCTTCTTCTTCTTCTTCTTCTAGCTTGATGTGCTGCCTTTCTTCCTCTTCTTCTATTTTTTGTTTATGGAAGATTTTAGCAAAATGGAAAAATCGATCAACCGTGGCAACCAACCTGTTTTTATGGGTTTCCAGATTTTTGACTAGTCTAACAGGCTTAACTCATCTCCAATTTTCAAGCAAGTTTTGGATCGAACAACTGGCCGGTTCGTCAGTTTTCAAGTCTGACCGACCATACCAGTCCAATTTTCTTAACAATAGATTGCGCGTTATCACTGTCAACTCTTCTTCACAAATTGCACGCCATCATCATCGACTCTTCTTTGAGGACATTGGCATCTTCATTGTGGCGTCACAAAAGGGAGGGGAAGGGAAAAAACACTTGCCCTAATTTGATTTTGCTTTTTTGGATTTTGTTGTTTGATTTTTATCTTTGTTTCAATCTGTTCTTCTTTTTTATTTCTATTTTTTATTTTATTTTTCTGGTTGGTTGATTAAGAGAGGAAAGATGAAAAAAATGAATGAAGATGAAGAAGGGAAAAACAATCTCATTATTTCCTTTCCATGAAAAGCACAAGAATTTCTTCCAATTTTTGATGAAAATGTCCATACAACTAATTAAGGAAAAAATCAATTTTCCTTCTGCATCTTCATTTTATAGCATACTAAACAATGAAATGTATGTTTTTCTTCTACCTTTCCCTTTCCCTCACCTATTTTCTATCCTACCAAATGAGCTATAAAGGTTAAGTTCCCTTTTAGTGTGGAAAAGTTTTTTTTACAGCAATGAAAATATGAATGTCAAAGGAATAGTTTTGGATGAAATGAAATGTTAGGGTTTAAAATTAAAAAAAAATAGGCAAAAGTATTGTCCATGTCATTAACATTTACACCAAGTTTCAATTTCATTCTTAAAGTTTTTTCTTTTTTGCATCAATTATGTCCTATGTGTTTTTTTTTTTTTTTGGTTTCAAGAATACTCTTTTCACTAATGTTGTTGAAAACACTGACAAAAAATGCTAACTAGACAATCCACATGGCATATATTAGGCTACATGTTATTTTTCACATGGACCCAAACCTAAAATTCCAAAAACACTCTTAATGTATAGAGTCTCTTTGTTCTATCGTTCCTCTCTCCCTCTTTGTTCTAATTCACGCTCTCTCTCTACTTTAATCCCTCTCCCATTACTCCTCTCTCTCATGACTTCTCTGCCTTGCTCTCATCCTTACTTTCATCTCTTTCATGTTGTTCCTTCATCTCAAGGCCTCTTCTCTTTCTTTCCTTTATATGGGTACTCTGTTTCACGCTCTCATCTCTTTCCCATTGTTCCTTTCTCTCACATGCTCTCTACCTTTGTTTCCTCGCTCTTTCTTCCTCCCTCTCTCATGCTTTCTCTTTCAGCTTTCACCTATATTTTCTCACTCTTTCTTCCTTTGTTTGCCATGCCCTCTTGTTCTTTTCATAATTAAAAAATAGAGCAAGTGCATTCTTCTCCCTGGGGCTCTCCTTTCATGGTTTCTTCTTCTTCTTTTTTTCCGATATGAAACAAAGCAAGGGGCATGGCGAATAGAGGAAGAGAGAGATGAAAGAGAAAGCACAAGAGAGGGAGGAAGAGAGAATGAGAAAAAAAAAAGGCAAAGTGTGTGAGAGAGAGGAACAATGGGAGAGAGATGAGAGCGTGAAATAGAGTACACATAGAAAGAAAAGAAAGAAAAGAGGCCTTGAGAGATAGGAACAACGGGAGAGAGATCAGAGTAGAGAAAGAGTGTGTGTGAATCAAAACAGAGAGGGAGAGGGGAACAATGGAACAAAGAAGCTCTATACATTAAGAGTATTTTTGGAATTTTAGGTTTGGATTCACATGACAAAATGACGTGGAGCTTGATATGTGCCCTGTGGATAGTCCAATTAGCATTTTTCATTAGTATTTTAAACAACGTTAATAAAAAGGATATATTTGAAACAAAATAAAACATGTAGGATATAATTGAAGCCAAAAAATTATTAGGGATGAAATTGAAACTTGGTTTAAATGTTATGGACATGAACTGTACTTTTGCCAAAAAAAATAAAATAATTGTTTGGTAAGAAATGCAAATGAATTGAAAATTATTCATTCTACTGTTTAGTATGTAAACATGAAAAGAATTCATAACAATTTCACCGTAATATTCATGGACAATAAATTATATATATATTGTAAACATAAGTTGTTATTTCAAAATAGATATAATTAAGACATTATTTCACAATATTACATAAATAAAATATTTTTATACTTTTCTAAGTTTTTTGAGACTATAATGGTGAAAGAAAATTTCATTTTTAGGAATGAGAAGTTCCATCATGAGTTTGAGAATCTAAATTCTCACAAATTGAAGGATTGGGTATAGGCAGCCCATTAAAATGATGGTTTGTGTCACATCCCAAAAATTGAACATGTGAAAAGATACTACTTTTAGGAAAACCTCAGTGATATCCCGAAATCCTGGACAATCTTAATATCCACAACTACTCATTTGATAAAATTCTCAAACATAAGTTATTTACATATATTATGTAAGGTTTTACATTCAACCTTAATCATTCACTCCACACGACATAATTATATTCATTTGATAAACAAATATAGACATATATAATCTGATGTGTTTATCTCAACGCAAGCCTAGGAGACCTATAGAAAGTACAGAGCGTTCCTAGTATTCACATTAATAAGTACTGGTATTCCACCAGACAGAAATGGAGAATATTTCCAAGGGGCTTCTAATCTTCAATCGGATACTCTTCTTCCTTATTTTCTGTATCTGAAAAGATAATCATAGGGAATGTGAGTTTATTTAAAACTTAGTAAATAAATAATTGTACTGTATAAAATATAAAAAGTACAAATACCACATTTACTCATATAATCAATTATCTTATACATCGAGTAGTATGAGACTCTAACCATTTCAAACTCGTGAATAAGATTTCATAGCTATACACCGAGTAGTATGAGACTCTAACCCTTTCAAACTCGTATTTATGATTTCATCAATTTACACCGACTAGTATGGGACTCTAACCCTTTCATACCCGTGCATAAGTTTTTATAGTTATACACTGAGTAGTATGGGACTTTAACCCTTTCAAACTCATGTATTAGATCTCGTAGATCTTTGCTCGTTAATAAAATAGTGAGAATTTATCACATTGTACAAAACTATGAAATAAATTAATTTATACATACTTTTATTCCTTTGAATGTCTGTGAAAAAAAAATATGCCAATCGTCATATACCGTCATCTAAAGATTGATTGCTTAATATCCAAATAATATTGTAAATGAGACTTATATTGTACTTTGATTAATAATATCAAACTAGTCTAGCAAGGTTATTCACTTACCTTAATATTTGTCCAAATTTACCTTGTTCCACACTAGAATTTGTGTAGGAAAATTTCCTAGTAAAAGATAACATAAGGAAAAATAAGAAAGGGAATAAAATCATAAAAATATGCGATATTTTCTTATTGCTACAGTAACGGTCAACAGTCAACGTAGCTACAGTAACGGTCAACAGTCAACGTAGCTACAGTAACGATCAACGGTCAATGGTCAACGTAACTACAATAACGGTTCAGTACAGTACATTGACCGCTACAGTAACGTTGACTGCCGACACTACAGTAACTGTTACAGTAAACTCGAAAATTTCCAGATTTTCCAGTTGCTACAGTAACTTCGCATTTTGCAAAAAATCTTCCAAAAATTTTCATCTTATAATTCTTTGTTTGTAAACCAAAATTCATCTCTCCTAACTTACTTAACTCAATCTTAACTCAAAAACTTTCAAAACAACTCAAATCCATGAATTATCATCAAATTTTTCAAGAACCAAAATCTCCTCCAATCTTCTACATAAACTGAAATTTAAGGAAAATAATGAGATTAAAACTTACCTTTGATCTTTACCAAGCTTTTGAACTAAACAATTCTCAAAAACAATACTAAATCTATGGGAGAGTTGAGAGGGGAAGTTTGAAGGTTGAGAGAATTGTGAGAGAGTGAAAATGAAGAAGAGGCGAGAAAGTGAAATGAAGAAGGGAGAGAGAGAGAGAGAGAGAGCTAAAAAACTTAGTGGGTTAGTTGGATAACCCAATGGGTATCCATACCCATTGTCCAAACCCATTTAACCCAACATACAAAATACCTTAATTAATTCTTCAATTAATTAAATTCAATCATTTTCCCACAAATTCCACTATTCTTAAGAATGTACCCCATAAGGTTTAAATATCCAGTCCAGTCATTTAACTCAATTTTCATAAATAATATTCAAATAGAATAATTAAATATGAAAATTAAAAATGACAAAAGTAAATAGCTAAAGTAATATTGTAAAATTCTAAAATACTCTCAAACGAATTATACTCCAAAATTAACGGGTATTACATTTGGACCCACTTAATCTACCTTAAAGGTGTGTTGGATTAGCAAAATGTCATCTCATATAGAATCAGGCTAAAATGGCCCAACCTAGGTAACTTGCAAGTTATCCTCTTTTTTTTTTCTTTGACTTCCTTAACCCTAAGTCTCTAGGTATCTTAGAAATGTAATTTGATTAGTTGGAAAAGTAATTTGAGTAATTAGTTTGATCTACAAGTTATTTAGGAAGGAGGGAAAAGTTGTTATTTTAAGTTGTATATATGTTTTATAATGCCCATGATTTTTATTCTTTTTTTTATTTTCCCATTTCTTGCAAGGTATGCATTTATATCATTTTGTATGAGATAATTTCATTTATTTATTGTGATGGGGTAAAAATTGTGATAGAATTTTAGATAACTAGTTAAAATAAATATTTTCGAAAGGACTTGAGTGAAATGATTTGAAATTCTCAGTGGGGAATTTAAATGGAAAACCTTAAGTGTTATGTTGCAATTTTGGATTATGAATGGTAAATGGTCAGTGGAAGTAAGAAGGACATAGGGGGAATTCTTGAAAAAGTAGCTTAAATACCTTATGGCTTCATCATTCCTCAATTTCTTTTCTCTCCCTCATCTCGTGCTCCTCTCTCTGCATCTCACTCTCTCTCACTCTGTGGTGGTTGACCGGAAGGGATGGAAGAGGAAAGAAGCCCTCATTATTAGTTCAAGCTTAAGGAATCTTCAAGTAGCTATATGGTTCCTCTTCTGCCTTTTCCCTTTCTCTTGCAAATGAGACCCTAGGTTAGTAGATTTGGGAAAAATATTAAGTGAGATATTATTGGTCATTTGGGATGGTATTCTAATAATTCTCTTTTGAATTTGTGTCTTCAAAAAAAACCAATTAAAGGAACAATCATTGTTGGAATAGAAATGAGTGTTGAGTGATGGGATTTCTTGAAAGAAATTTGGGAAAATCCTTATGAAGGGAGGATGGCAGTGTGTAGGAGTTGTTTGTGTGTTTTGGGTTGGTTTTAATGCATCATTATCACCCTGAATCATCTTTGGGAGAAACCATGGAGTTTTGGAACCAAAGGATTGGATTTTGGTAAGGTTTGGGGAAGGAACCCGCAGGCATCCATGGCTACCCATCCATGGACACCCAAGCACCATCTTTGGCGGCCTGGGTTCCCTAGACTAGCCACAAGCTCGTGGGAAGAAATGATTGGCACCTTGGCACCATCCGAGCACCAACTAGGTAGAAACTTGGCAAGACCCAACGCCACCACTTGCACCATCTTCAAAAATTTATGATTTTGATCCTTTTTCTTGGCCTCTTTGATCCTTAGATGTTGGAAAAGGCTTGGGACCTCTTGCTCCATGATTGAGGCTTGGATCTTGGCCTTGGTTGGAGGATTCTTGGCAAGATGGACACAATTAAAGGCAAGGGATATTTCTTAATCTGTTAAGCTATATAAATTTATTTGTACATTAAATTGTCTTACAAATCTTTGCAACTTCTCGAACAAATGATTGGATGGCCCTTGGAAATATCCTTATGAAACAATTTTATAAATTTGGTAAATATCACTTCAAACATAACTATGTGATGGACTTTTATGCCAAAGTATGAATTTAGTGGTGAAGGATAAACTTCATTCTTTAAACTCTTGGTTGTGTATTCATATGCATTAAACTCTTATGATTGTATGGTGATTATGTTCTTGGGTTGTGGAATACATAGATAGGGAAAATTGGTAATGAATCCTTATGAGTACTTGTGAATGTGATGGAATTAGATGTATGCAGTTATGCTCATTGATTTGTAATTTGTTTGTCTACTATTGCGATTATCCTAGTGACACTCATATGGGTAAAGTCTATGGTGGCTTAGGAATAGACTTGTATGTGAACACACTTGCATTGGTAAGGCTGTGTGGACCTTTTTGCCAACTATAAAACATTTATATATAAATGTACATAAATACTGGACTTCAGAGATAAACTTCGTGACAGGGTGGCATAATGAGAGCTTGGGATTTCTTTATGGTGCTTGTAATTGTGGGACTATTGTTATAGTGGAGACTAGGGGGTCTCGTACATTACTAGTTCAAAGTAGAGGTAATAACCATGGTTGAGAAAATACCTTAATGAAGGAAGAGGTTAGAGTCCTTCACTTAAATTAATGATGGTTGAAGAAATTAAATTTTCAACTCGGGTTTACAAACTAAACTAATTCCATCATAGAGTGAAGGACCTAATACTACCCTCATCTTAAATCATGGTAAGATAATTATCTTTTGACACATTACCCCTATGAATGTAGTTGTATTGGTGGCGTAGCGTATTGGATGGATTATTATGTGATGAAATTAAATCTCGAGTGCCTAGATTGTTGACTATGTCTACATTATAAATCATCTTGTGCTTAGAGGCTTTGAATATAGAAATGCTAGAACTTCCATTTGTGCCGTAGCTACAATAGCTATCCCTCGATGATCCAGGATTATTATTAAGTACTGGTGTGTATGACATATACATATATACACATATACATAAATGTAACACAAACTGCAAGTTGAAATGAGTAGAAGAATGCACAATGATATTTTATCCAGAGTTGTTATGATTAATTGTGGTGTTGGACATACCCTTGGGATACATACTTGCACTTATGTATTATTTTGCTTTGAGGGTTTATGTTATATGTGAAATGTCTAAGAAGCCTATGAGGCTAAATTGGTCTCAATGACCTAAAATGCTGGAACGGTAATATTATTGAGTTGTCAGTGGAATGGTCTGACAATGAGTTGCGATATGGCTAAGTGACGCTACCCCTCGAGAATGTCACACTTAGGATGCCGCCTTGTGAAGGAAAGTCGATGATCATTTTATTGTGTATGTGCTCGATCTCATGTAATTATTGTTGTGAAGGAAATTATTGAGATAGATGAATTTTCGTGAAATCATAGTTCATCTTGTGCACATGTAATCATGTCCTGATAAAAGAAGTGTTGTGTTGGTATTATTATTATTATTATTATTATTATTATTCTTATTATTATTTGTGCATCTTGGGTGAAACCACCAATAAGGGATTATGTATGCTATTGGTACAGTAAATTAGATCATGTCTTATTTGGTGAGTCATAATCTTACATATTGCTTATGCTATGATTTGGATATCTTTGCCTAACCAAGTTAGTTGTGTAGCAAAGGATCCAATTGGTTTGGTTGTAGTTATAGATGGGAGCCTATTTAAGATCCTATCCCTGTGAGCGGTATATAGGTTACATTTTCTTCCTGGTTGTTTTTCTCTCACTATGTATTTTCGTACTCACCCTTTCTTGTATACCGTTGTAGGTTCTTGCTTAGTTGGTGAGACCCTGTATGAGGAGTAACGATGCCTCTGAGTCCTCAATCAATATTGCTTACTAGTTGATGTTGTGTATTGGGTGCATTTGGGTTCTCTAATCGCTCTGCAGTGAATAGAACTCCTAGAGTTTTGGTGGAATGTTGTGAATGGAACCTTGTGTATTTTAATGCTTTATCTTATTTTTTTGGAATGGAATAATCATATTTCCTCTATTCTTATGTGCAAAGTGCATTTTGTGTTAGGCTTATAGTGGTTGTAAGGGAATCACCCCGTGCTAGTCATGTCCTTAGATAAGGGTATGACATGTTTAGTACCATGCTTTGTATAATTCAAGAAATTATAATGATTCTTCATTTGTCAATCTTTTTTACATCACGGTATTGGAGCCATATCTATGGACCCATGTTTGCTCTTCGTTTGCATTTTTTCTTCATTCTCTTATTTGCTCAAGAGTTCTTGTTTCTTTTGATGGAGTAGAGAAGGCATCCATAGCCTTGGGATGTTCTAGTTTGAGGATGGTGGAGATGGTAACCTAACAACTTAAGGGCAAGGCAAATGATTAGTGGACCACATGGAAAGTTAGCCGACCCTTGAGCTCTTAGTCGGTGACTTGGGAAGAGTTTAAGGAGGTCTTGATGAACCGCTTCTTATTGAGAGTATATAGCTTGCTAAAGCTCGAGAGTTTGAGCTCCTTAAATAAGGACACATGAGTGTGGTTGAATATGATACACACTTCACTCGCTTGTCTTGATACACTCCCCACCTGGAGCTTGATGTGAGGGAGAGGATTTGGAGATTCATCTCAAGGCTTCAGCCTTCTTGTACCATTTAGTGGGGCCCCAGATAGAGATGTATCCTTACTATGCTACAACCGTTGACACCACTAGGTTGATGAAGATAGGAATGAGTGAGGAGAATGCAAATGAGAGGAAGAGGAAGCAAGGATTTGAAGTTCCTCTAGTTATAGTGGACTCTCAGGAGGCTTTAAGCCTCTAAACCGAGTGCAATTAGCTCATGCTGCCCCCACGAGCTCTGTTTAGTCATTGGCAAGTGTCCTCAAGCTCGAGTCAAATTTCAAGGGGGCAATCCTCAAAATTTTATGGGTCTTCACAGTAGAAACAACACAAGCCCAAGTGTTCAAAATGTGGGAGGCTTCACACAAAAGTTTGTTATGGGGGAGGCCCGATATGCTACTAGTGTGGCCAGGAAAGCCACATTAAGATGGAATGCCCACATATGACAATTAGATCCCAGAAAGGTTACATTCATCCTTCTGTACCCCTATTAGAGACGACTTTGTGGTCAGAGTGTTGTCTTCTTCAACTGGAAGGGGTAACGCCGAAAGAGGTGTTGGTCATGGTCAGAGAGGTAGAGCTTAGCCATAATAATGGATAATGCTATAAAAATTAAAAAGAATGCGAGATTTGTTTCTTTGGTATATGTGAGAAGATAGTAGTAATTTGTGTTTTGGCAAAACATTAATAGAAAAGACCAAAAAAAATAAATAAACCATAAGAAAATTATATAGTCAACAATATAAATTAATCAACAAGGATGCATTTAGAATTTATGTAATAACTCAGTCTTTCTATTAAAAATTTTAGTAATTTTTATTGGGAGAAGAAGTAAACTATTTATTAGCTTGAAGTTAAATTAGAGAAAATAATGAAAATGAGGTTAACTAATAAATTTAGGATATATTTGTGGCTTTTGGTGTTAATCTAAGAATTTTTTGGAAATAAAATTTTATCGGTAGAATTCTCATATCTAATAATGGCATATTCCAAATATTTCATTCTTTTTCTTTCTTCCTTTTCTTTTTCTCCCTCTTTCCCCTCACTTTTCTTCTTATGTCTACACTCTTCTTCATTTTAACTTTCTCACATTGCTTCTCTTCTCATTCATGCCTTCCCCTCCATTGTTACTCATTCTCTCGTCTTCTCCATTCCATGAAACCACCCACAACTTCAATTGACCTTTATATCAGAAAAAAGAACATATTTGAAAGTATTTTTTCCTTCCCTTCTCTTAGTAATTAGGTATGTTTAGGTATAGGATTCATGGAATTTTTGGGTGTTTTGGTTTGTTATCTTCCTTCATTTTCCTTTCCTATTCTTGTTTACATTCAAATAAGGAATTTATTGAGCATTAGAAAGAATAAACCTCATTGTTTCTTGAAAAAACCTTGAAATTGGGGTGTCCAGATTCTCTCCTATGCCTTAAGGCACAAAAGAGTCCCACACGCCATGTGGCACTGCCTCAGCCGTTAGATGTAGATAGCTAAGGTTCCTAAAGAACTACTTTTTTAAAACTCAAAACGCAGCATTTTGGGGGGTTTTTTTTTTATTTCCCAACAAACCCAGACGCAACATGTCGCATCTAAGTTACCTAACCCAACCCATTTCTCCATGTTTTGACCCATCTTGTATTTCAACTTCCTTCTTTGTCACGTCTGCCTTTACATATTGGACAAGCCAGAAAGTTCCCACCAAATCACTTCATCCATGTCCTTCTTCACCTTAGTTATTCACTATTTATCATCGTCGTTCAGTTTCGCTCCTTATCACCCTCTTCAAATGGATCCTCGTCAGCACCATCATCGACTGGAGTTCCCAGAGAGCTACCAGAGATAGAGAGGTCCCTGCTCCTTCATTCTAATGCCAGTCACTTTTGGCGTCTCCAACCAAGCTGAGAGTTAGCTACTAGTTGTGAGTATCTCTAATCTAATTTAATGGGAAGACTGGGTATGCTGATTTAAGTGTAAGTTTTATATGTATTTGAGGATGAGAGTGTAACAATACTGTTAACTTGTGTGTGAGTTCTGCTCATTAGCATCATCAACCTATTTTTTTATTTGTTAATAATTTAAGGACCACCTATCATTAGCACCATCTACCCATTTTATTTTAAAGTTCTGCATCGTATCATATACCTCAACAATAAAATTCTGCTTATTAGCACCATCTACCCATGATTGAGGCTAAAAATTTTCAATTAGGAATGGATTAAGAACAAGTTTTTGGCAAGATAATGGATGAAGAAAACTATAGATAATAAATGGATTAAAAATAGTCTTTTTAATCAGTAATGGATTAACAACCTGCTTTTGGCAAAATTTGTGAAACTAAAGGCTTTTGGCAAGATAATGGACAAAGAAAACTATAGATGAGTTGGGAACTTCTTAATTGGAAAGGTAGGTTAAAAATCCCCCCCCCCCTTTTTTAAGAATAACATCACAGGGGAGTGAAATCATTAATGAAAGGAAGTAGCCATTCTTGGTCTAAAATTTTACAGCCAAGTCTATCTATATCTCTAAGTTAAAGAGAAAAAATAGAATCTATGAAAAGAAGAAAGACATAACAATGGTGATTTCAAACGTGGAATCATGGACTAAAACAAATATGATGAACTATGATCATTAAAACATAAATTGATCTGTGTTAAACACTTGCAATCATCATACCACATTAACCACACCCACTATTAGACACTGTTTAGGTGCTAGCACCCACATATTAACAATTTATAGTATCTTCAAACAAAATAAAAAAAAATTAGAACCTTAAGAAAGTAACGACAACTAAATCCTATAGTCTTCAAATTAAACTATAAATAACACAATAAATAAATATCTGATATATTGACCAAAAGTAAGAAATTAAAAGGATAAAAATTTTGTTTAGTTTATATAATAAAAAATTTGAACTAAACCATAGTAAGTAATTTGAAATCAATCTAAAGTTAAATCTAATTATGTAGCTGAAGATTTCGATGAAGGCTATAACTCCAGAAATTATTGTCTTTGATATTGCAAAATTATGTCTTTGATTTATTAGAGGTGGAAACAAAGACGAGTTCTATTTTGTCTCTAAAACTAGCATCTCAAATTTATGAGATGTCCACATGTTTCGTCTCAGATTTTTGGGATGAAATATTTTCATCTCAAAACTAGAAACCTATCTCAGACTAAACTTTGGGTATCTGAGACGAATAAGTGTCCATCTCAAATCTGGGATAGAATATCCATCCTTGAATCCATTTCTATTTTGAGACAGAATATTCTGTCTCCATTTTGGGACAAACTTAAAGATGGATAATCCGTCTCTAATTTGAAACAGACATTCCATCCCTAATTAGAGACAGATTGATCTGTCCCAAAATTCTATCCTTAATTAAAGATGGATTATTTCGTCCCTAATTAGAGATGGATTGATCCGTCCCAAAATTTCACTTTTGATTTGGAAGCATTTTTTTTAATTCAATGAAAGCCTGTGAATTCAAACCAATAATCAGTAAACTAGTAAGTGATATAAAATGAACTGCCTATATATACAAAAAAAAAAGAAATTATCGTTTACAACCACGAATGTATTATAGCAAATAATAAACAAATACATCAGTTCAATCCATGAAACCCTAGTCTAAGGGATTGGATGGGGGCTGGGTCTTTTCATCATCAATCAAAGGACCCAGATCTCTATCCATGGACCCCACAAAGCGATCCATCATCCACATGTACCGATCCAGCATGGATGCCTGAGTATGTATCAGTGCCGACTACTCCTCCAACTACTGGGCTGCTGTGGTAAGTTTATCCTCAGTACTGCTAAGGCAATCATGCTGGGTCTTGAGCTATTCCAACACAGGCTTCATGCGGTGCTACAACTTCTCTTCAACGTCAAGATGAAGACCGAATGGCTCACTAGAGAAGCAACACAATGCACCGATCTAACAGGCCTCAAACACCATGCCAAAGATACAGGCCTTCTTATTCTTTCCTCCCACCACCTGTAACCATAAGGCAGTGTCTCAGCCTTATCATCTCTTGCTTCAACACTCGCACCGTTACAGATACCTGCAAGGATCTCAACCACGTGTACTCTTTCTAGCAACTATCCATATATTAGGGCATCATAAACATGTAAGTTTAATCCCAAAAATACTAGTAAAAGATCACTAGTGAGAAATGATAGCTCAGTATACTCACAAAAACTTCCCATAACCAGTCGTCTATAAACTCGTCTGTGCTCTTCTTCTTGTAAGTGTGTATAAACAAGTCCAACAACTTGGGCTTCCTCCCGATTTGAGCCTTCTGCATCTAAAAGAAAGATTATGAAAGACAATAATATTTTATCTTAACTGACTATACATTTAAAAAACAATCAAAAGGAAAGAAGCGAGTCAAGTGTGTTTAATTACTAAACGATACATGTGCTTAGAGGTTGGAATGCTGCTGCCTATGTGAAGTGTTCCTCTATAGTAGAGGCCTTATTTTACTGTGTCTAGTTACACTTTTGCTAGTACTCTTCAGTGTTTCATATCTGGACCAGCTATTGCATTAAATTCTTGCTGATCCACTTAGGCTTCTATTCCTTCTCAAACCAAGTGTCTCGAACATGACCTATCATGCAGCGCAAGACCTGGCTGTACTTCACATCCCAGTTCTTTTGACATGAAGTGCATGTTCAGGTAATCACTTGTTGTATTTCTGCAATAAGTGAACTATTAACTTTCAAATAGTAAAGTATGAAAAAAAAATGTAAAAGAGTCTCAGAATAACTTACCATTCATTCTTGAAACCATAAATCCCATAAGTCATCAGGAGTACTGGAACGGTTGTATGCCAGATTCTTGAACTTCCCTTTTATGATGGGGAAATCTCTCCGACTACACAAATGTCCAGAAAGAAACTAAGCAGTTCGAATATGTTTTACATTAGTAATCACAAAGCATATTATTATACTATGAATTTAAAAGACTAACATATCACAAAAATATAACTTATATATCTCCAACCGATCATATCCAATGTCTATCGTTGATCAGATAGGTCCTGCTAGGTTGCATGGTGGACTGGATGCTAACTTGGGTCTGTTTGCTACTACCTGACCTAGGAAAAGTTGAAGGGACCTCTGCGAACTCTGTCTACTCAGAGTCGGTGCTCGACGGCCTAGAGAATAAAAGAGGAGACGAGGCAGGTGGTGCCGACGAGATGGTAGGGAGGAAGGATAAGATAGGCATATCATGAGACAACCTCCTCTGTGCCTTCCACATTGACCTGTGTAACCACTCAACATTTGTATCAAATAGTTCATTAAACTAATAGGAAACCTCATACATGGCTACAACATGCTAGTCAAAACTTTAAGTTAGAGAAATAATTGTATATTCTTTAGGTAATTAATTTATACCACAGTATAAGTATCTTACTTAATTTGAGGAGTCTTCTTCTTCCACATTGACATCTTCTTCACTCTCCCCTTCAAACACTGTGTCACCTTCGTCTTCTTTAGAGTTATCTTCCTCATCTTCATCCTCTTCCTCTTCGTCACTGATGAACATTTGATCAGTCACATCCTCATTAACCTCCTCATATTGCCCATCATCGCATAAGGCTTAATGGTCACTGTCATTTTCCACCGCACCAGGCACTATCAGACTCATTTATTCTCCTTGAACTGCATCAATATTTACGTAAGTACTTTGTGTGCCAATAATTCTTTTAGCCTTGACCTTAATCATTGCCAGCTAGTCAACCTTATTATAGATTGTAGGATAAGTGTAGTAGCATGCCTGTAATGCTTGTTAGGCAGACACAAATAGGTCATATATGGCTAGCCTCCAAGACTAGTGAACCTGAATAATTCCCAGTTCTCGGTCTATTATTGTGCCACGTTCGATAGTTGGATCGAACCACTCGTACTTAAACAATAGCAGACATTTTTGTGGTGACCCTGTGAACACCAACTCAATCACCTCTTGGAGTAAACCATAGTAGTCACACTTGATTTCCTTATAGTTAGACCCCTTGATACACACACCATAATTGTATGTGCATTTATAAAGGTTAAACTTTTCGGTGTGAAATTTATAGCCGTTGACAAATACATGGGCCATGTCTTGACTTTTCTCACTGGACCCATGCAATGCTTTTCATCATTGGATCTTAAACTGAGTTTTTCGGATCTAGGACTTATTAGGAAAAAGACACAAATACATCAAATTCCAAGAAAAACGATGATTGCATATATCAAAAGTATGCAATCATCCTCATAGCAGTTGATTTTCATGTGCTTGAGTTCTAACCCAGTAACCAATTTCTTAATTTGATAAAAGTTATCAGGTAGTCAATGTCCGGGTAGCGTGACCTCATCCATAAGTTGCAAGACTATTGAAATTCCCCTCGGCCATTCTGTAATTTGATTTGATGCTCAATATTCGTACAAGTACTAATTACATTTGCCATGCTACAGAATATGGAATCACAAAGGCATGTACAAAAAAACTTTAAAGAAATTTTTGATTCCAGTGTTATGATGTCAAAAGCACAAACCACTGGTAAGAATAATACTAAAAGTAACAACAAGAAAAAAGATGGGGATAGAAAGGAAGACCGATATTGTGGGCACTATAAATCACAAGGCCACTCCAAGGTCACCTACTTCAAACTCCATGGATATCCTGAGTGGTACATAGAATTAATGAAATACAAAAAGGACAATAGACTAAGAAAACAGGTCAACCTGGTTGAAGCTACCACAGATCAAGAAAAAAATAATGAAGCAAAACATCAAGAATGGATGGCTGGAGTTATTAAACAGGAAGTTGCATAGGCAATAAAAGCCACACAAACCACAAAAAAAGGAAGTATCAATTTATTGACCTTTGATTTCATAGGTATGGCTAGTAATAACTATCATAAGGAGATTGAAAATTCTTGGATCATAGATACTAGCCAATCATATATGCATCCAACAAGTTTTATATGATCATATTACAACCTTAGCAACACCTATCACAATGTATCTCGTAAATGGAAATACTAGCCATGTAACTAAAATTGGAAATATTCATTTGAACGCTTTGAAACTTACTGATGTCCTTTACTTGCCTAACTTTAATCATAATCTTCTTTCTGCTAATAAGTTCATCACCACTAATTTGATTTCTTGTACTTTTTACCCATGCTTTAGTATTTTGCAGGACCAGAAGAGTAAAAAGGTTTTGGCAGTTGGAAAAGTGGTGGCAAATTTGTATTGTTTAGATGAATTTTCTTTTTTACCCAATGTTCTTTTTGCTTTTAATGATATTGATGTTTTTGACCATTATGTTGCTAAAGGTTATAATCATAATGTTTTGCTTAAATGTATGAATATAAAGGTTCCTTGTAATGATTTTAATCGTTGGCATATGAGACTGGGTTATCCCAGTGATATTGTTTTACATAATTTGCCTTTTGTTGAAAATCAAAACACTATTAATCATGATTGTTATGTTTGCCCTATGGCTAAGCAGACTAGAATCATTTTTCCTAAAAGTTTTGTATAAACTAAAGCCCTTTTTGAACTTACACAGATAGATATATGGGGCCCATACCATATATCTTCCATAAGTGGTGCTAATTACATTTTAACCATTGTTTGTGATTACTCCAGGGCTACTTGGACTTATCTCATGACATACAAAAGTCAAGCATATGTTGTTACTGAAAAATTTCTGGTTTATGTAAATGATCAATTTGTTGTTCTAGTGAAGAATGTCAGAAGTGATAATGACTCTGAATTCTTAAGCCATTCCTGTCAGTCCCTGTTTACCTCTCGTGGAATTCTTCATAATAGAAGCTGCCCTCATATTCCACAACAAAATGGTGTTGTGGAGCGAAAACACAGGCGTTTGATTCAAATTACTTGTGCTCTTCTTTTTCAATCCGAATTACCAAGTTAATTTTGGGGTGAGGCCCTTTTATATGCTACTTTTCTAATAAATAAGTTCTCAACAAAAATACATTCTTGGAAAACACCTTTTGAACTTCTTTATGGTAAACAACTTGAATATGATAATATTAAAACCTTTGAATGCTTAGTCTGATGTTTACCCTCATAAAGATAAACTTGCACTAAGGGCTATGGCTTGTGTTTTCTTAGGATTTCAAACAGGAACAAAAGGTTTTAAAGTTTTTAACTTAAATTCAAAAAGGGTTGTTATGATTAGGGATGCCATATTTCATGAAGATAGATTTCCTTTTATTGATTCTAGCTACAAAATTGACACTGGTGCACTATCTATCCCTCTCATTCTTGAACCACAAGAAGACTTACCAACTGATGATAAATTTTTAGATCACATTATCACTACACCATAGACAACCATTGAACCTTATTCCTTTATTGATTTACTCCCATATAGACACAACACCAGAAGTAGAAATCCACCTACTTCGTTATCAGATTTTGTGACTAATTCGGTCATTGATAATTCTTCTCTTAACCTTCATGTTCATTCTATTTCTGATGCTCATATTAATTTTTTATTAACCTTTCTAATGTCAAAGAACCTTATAGCTATAAGGAAGCATCCACATCCAGTCATTAGGTCAAAGCCATGAAGGACGAACTAGAAGCTTTAGAAAGAAAGAAAACTTGGGCGCTTTTCTATTTGTCGGAAGGAAAGAAAA
Source organism: Biancaea sappan (assembly GCA_037074585.1). NCBI lineage: Eukaryota > Viridiplantae > Streptophyta > Magnoliopsida > Fabales > Fabaceae > Biancaea > Biancaea sappan. The sequence goes on along the minus strand of CM073499.1, from coordinate 28,384,724 downwards.
CAATTGGGTCAAAATGGGTTTTTAAAATAAAATTAAATGATAATGGCTCGGTTGAGAGGTATAAAGCCAGAGTTGGGGCAAAGGGATACACATAATTAAAGGGGATTGACTACAATGAGGTTTTCTCCCCTATAGCAAAAATTTGTGACTGTTGGAATATTCTTTTTATTGCCGCTATTAAAGCCTAGTCTTTGCATCATATTAACATAAATAATGCTTTCTTACATGGTTTTATTGAGGAAGAAATTTACATGATTCCTCTAGAAAGGTGCTTAAGAGCAAAGGCAAGTGAAGTTTATTGTTTAAAAAGATCGTTGTATGGCCTAAAGCAGGCTTCGCGCCAATGGAACACTGAATTTACAGAACATCTACGTGTGTTTGGTTTTGTACAATCTAAAGCTGATACTTGTTTATTTGTCAATAATTCTGATAAAGAATCCTTGTTTTTGCTGGTTTATATAGATGATCTTTTAATATGTGGATCATCTAAGAGTTTGATAGACAAACTCAAACACTTTCTGCATACTGCCTTCACTATTAAAGACATTAGTCATGCAAAATTTTTTCTTGGTCTTGAAATAGCAAGGATAGATCAAAGTATATCTGTCACATAGAAGAAATATACTAATGATATTATTTCTGATACAGGGTTACTTCAAGCAAAGGAAGTGAAAACTCCACTGCCTCCAAGTTTGCAACTGTTAAAGGATGATGTAGATTTGCTTGAAGATCCTTCCCAGTATCGCCGACTAATAGGAAGGCTTTTGTACCTAAATGTTACTTGCCCAGATATAATGTATAGTGTTCACCATTTAAGCCAGTTTGTACAAAAACCACGAAAACCACATTGGCAAGCAACGCTCCATGTAGTGCAATATTTAAAAGCCATTGTTTCCACTAGTTTATTTTTTCACTGAGAAACTTCATCATATTTGGTGGCATATTGTGATGTTGACTAGGCGACTTGTAGAAAAACTAGAAGATCCATAACAAGATATTGCATTTTTCTGGGATCTTCTCTTATTTCTTGGAAATTGAAGAAATAAATGACAGTTTCTAGATCTTTTACTGAAGCCGAATATCGTAGTATGACATTCACTTTATGTGAACTTCAGTGGATTAGTTATCTCATAAATGATTTTGGGATTTCTTCAAGACTGCCTATTCCTTTGCACTGTGATAGTTAAACTGCAGTTCACATCTTTCAAAATGCAATGTTTCATGAACATACTAAGCATTTAGAGATAGATTGTCATGTTGTGAGGGACAAGTACAAGGAAAGATTTTTAAAGCTTGTTCATATTTCCTCTAAATCCTAAATTGCAGATATTTTTACTAAAGTTTTGGGATGCTCTGTTTTTTCTTTCCTATTCTCTAAGTTGAGCCTTGTCTCGGTCAACTTGAGGGAGGGGTGTTGGAATTATAGCAGGAGTTATAGTACATGTCAGTTATTTGTTTCTTATGTGTATTATGTTTTCTATTACGATGGTTAGTTTTTCCCTTTTTTTTTTCAATTCACTTTCTCTTCTATAAAAAGGGAGAAAATACTGTAATATTTTCTGAGTGAAATACAAAAGCTTTTTCTCCAGTATTGTTTTACTTTTTTATCAATGATGAGCTACAATGTTTAAAATTTTCATATTCATAATAGCCAGGGGGAGCTTGTAACATAAAAAAGTAATCATGATCAAATTTGCTAACATAGGAAGTTGCTGGAAATATAGGTAACATAATAACAAAATAAATGGGAAAAACAATAAAATAATAAAATAATAGCCATAAGAACTAACATGGTTCATTTTTTAGTCAATGTTCACAAGCAAAAACATGTGAACAAAACAAATGTAGAATACAAAAGTCATGGCTTGATTACATTTAAGACATACACTATATATATATATATATATATACATATACATATCACAATGTTTTTCTAACACTTTTTCACTCACAAGACGTTGCCCTGCTTTGATATCCCGAAGGCTATCCAAGCATCTCCATTATATGCATGTAAGAAACAAAGCATTTAATCTCCTCATATAATAAGATGGTCATGAGTTAGCTCTATGCTTCTTAAATAAATAGGTTCAAAATGCTGCAAGATGACAACTTCTTCATGCAAACCTGTGTTCTAGCTATGTAATATAGAAGATGAGTGTCAATACAAAGCCTTCAATTTTGACACAATTCAAGCCATACTTTAACAAATCTTCACCTTGGCTTGAATGTTAATATCGCTAATACTAATGAACCCTTAAGCCATATTTTCTAATACCTAATGATGAAACTCTCATGTTGTGAATGTCAATTAAGTCTTGTCGATGATTGAAATTATATAACATAATTGGCTTGGTCATATTATCAATAAAACTAGATTTATTTAGTGTCTGCCTTTATAACCACAACAAGACCTCAAGATATAATCTCCTAAAAGAAATGAAATTTCGACATCAATATATGTTTAGTTATAGAGGGGCCAAGGATTATCAATTTGACTAGTACTTTTTTCTTAAAACATAAAATTTCATAAAATTCCTTAAACTATACCATAATTAAAATTTTAGCATCTAAACTCTTGAGCTTAACACTTTGTCCTTGTCAGGAAAAATTGCAGAACAAGAATAGAGAAGAAAAACAGAAAAAGAGAAAAATCACAACAACCAATTTAATACAGAGATTCATACCCAAATACACATATAAGGAATTGTGTTAAAAAGGGGAAGCCATAGAAACTCATCTTAGATTAAGGAAAATCTATAATGGGATTAGGAAGACATACCAGAGGCAAAACGAGGAGAACGAAGATGACGATGATGGAGCAAGCCATACACAGAAGCAGAGCTCGAGATAAGGACATGCACAGGTTGAGTTCAATTTGGAGATGAGGACACATCAGTAAAGGGGTTGGCAGGAGACGTTGATAGAGACTGAGTTATGAGCACGTCAATGGGTTTGGAGTTGATTAGGAGATTAAAGTGTGATAGTGTGTCTGTCTAGAGGTTGAGAAAAGGTTTTAGGTTTTTTTTTTGAAACGACGTCATTTTCTTAGACACGAAATTTTGAGACTGATAATGTTCGTCTCAAAGAGTTAAATGACATTGTTTCAAAAAAAAATTAGAGATGGATACTTTCCCACTCAAATATCCATCTCTATTCATTTAACTAAAAATAAAAAAATGAAAAAAAATAGAGATGGAATTCAAACAAATGTAGAATTATTCCTTCCCAAAATTTGCCTTTGATTATTTAAAATTCTCGCCAATCAACATTCAAATTAGAGGTGGATTATTGGACGGATCAGGGATGGAATCTGAGGCGAAAAAAATTCATCTTAAATTTCGTCTTTGATCCTTAGTTTTTTTGTAGTGCATCTCGAAACCCAAGGTTGAGATGAAATTTGATACTTTAGATAAGGCATGGGAATTTTGGAAGGCATATGGTAGACTAGTTGGATTTGGAGTGAGGAAAGAATGGCATCGTAAGAGCAAAAAGGATGGAAGCATAATAGCTCAGAAATTTGTCTGTTCAAAGGAAGGGTTTTGAAAGTCGGACTAAAGACCTTTAAACCCTAAGAATCCTCGCCAAGAGACTAAGATCAGTTACATGGTTTCACTGGATTTGAAATATATAAATGGTAATTTTAAAGTTCATGAATTTGTTGAATTTGTAAAGGAACATAATCATGAACTTCATGATATAGAAACTACTCATATACTTCAATCTCAACAAAAAATCTCGAATATGTAACCACATGATATTGAATTGGCAGAGGATTTTGGAGTCCAACAAAAAGCCTCTTTTGACTTGATAAGTATGCATGTGAGAGGAATATCTGTTGGAAAAATAATAATATTTCAAAAGATAATAAAAGATTTTTAATAGCGTTTAAAATTTTGTAACCGTTTCTAATTGCTATTAAAAATCTTTTATGTCTATGTCTTTTACTGTTACATTTTTATACTTATAAAAAGGCTTCTTTCCCTCACTTTAGAGATAGAGATAACTAGAAGTTGTCTTCTCTCTTCTTTTCTTTCTCTCAAAATTTATGGGTTACATGTTTTATTTTCTGCTATTCTTGCACCTGAGTGTTTCAGTTGTTGAGAGAACATTCATAAAGATCTGTTTAATCCTAGAGGAAGTTCTGTAGACACAGAATAATTTTTGTAGTAACGAAATAATTTCCTTAAGGACAGTGTCTCTTAAAAGACACGACTCATACTGTGTTGGTGACGATAAATTTTTACAATAATCTTAAAGAAATTAGGACTACCAACACTGCCACAGTCGCAACCCCATCAAAGTGTAACAACTCAAATTCACTAAGAGAGACTGCGATTTGGTAGAGCAAGAGAGACCATTGGCGAGTACAGAGAGTGAGATCTCAGTTTGGGAGAGGACGGACACCATTAAGCCAAAAGTGAGCATCATGGATAGAGATCTCGGGGAAGGTAGAACTTATTGGCTACCAACAAATGAAATTAGACTGGTGAGTGGTTTATTCCTGGGAAATGTAAGTTTCTTCGTCATTTATTAATTGACTTGTGATAATAATCAGTATAATTGGACCACTGGTACAATCATATATAATCGTGAGAATTTATAGTTGACATTCATAACTTTATACTGTAAACGTTGCCTTCACCTTCATAGCTTTTATTGCTTAAACGCATGTGTGTATAGCCTTTAATCATTGATAAATGGTATCTTACGTCGGTGAATATATATATATATATATATTGAAATTAAAAGCTTATATATGTATATAAGGATATATATATATATATATATATATATATGTTGTTGGAATATTGTTATAAAATATTAATTTTCAAGATAATTATAATAAGTATTTTATAATTATTCTTTAGAAATCGTGGGCCTTAATTATTAATGTATCAATCAATACAACCATTGGCCATTTATGTGTGTGTCCATTGTGATTTAAATGAGATACAATGGTGTGTTAATGTATTCATATATAACTGTGGACTCCCAATTTATACATATATATATTCTCATATTAATGTCTCATTATCAGTTTTAAATGGTGGCCTTTTTAATTCATGTTGCTTCATGCTATTTCCGTTGGCTTTGATTCTTTACGCTTTTTAACGTTGGCATAACAATTGAAGCAATGTTCATTCACTTGACAGTTGATACACAAAGCTCTTAATGCTTTTATTTCATTCATAAAAACCAACGAGAAGAGCATAAGGAAACCACTATATATATATATATATATTAATCATGGCTGTTTATGTGTATACGTACATTGCCATTAATTTTTGGATTCAATGCCTTGATAACATGAGTTTATTATATTGGTTTGCGTTGGAATATATTATTGAAATCAATCCTTAGCTTTAAAGCTTTAATACTCATGTTATGGTATCCAATGGTCTTGAGCAATGAAAAGAATATGGAAAGCCAAATATATGTGTGTATTTGGGACTTGTGGAGATACGTATATACATATATGTGTGTGTGTTGTGATTATTTTTTTTTTTGAAGAAATTCACATATATAAATTGTAATTGTGAATTTTGAAAAAAATTAACTTTACATAAATAGTGATATCACATATGATATTTTTATAGTGCCACAAATTTTTTGGGTGAACATAAAATGTGGGATTCTTGAAATAAACATATTTGTGATAGTTTTAATTTAAGGATCCAAAAGGGCTTTATTTTAACCTTTTGAAAGTTTTATTTTAGAACATAATTTTTATCGATTTGTGACCAAATATTTGTGGTTATTGGCATATAATTTTAGGTCAACTTGGAAATTAAGAAAATCATCTCATTGAGATGATGATATATTGTCAATTTCTAAACTGAGTAAATCATCTCATTGAGATGATAGTATGTCATATATATATAAATTGAAATTAGCATTTTCTAATTTTAATCTATGAAAACACTTTTATTGTACAAAGAGTTACAATGTTGTTGAATTATTGGTCACAAAAATGAGATTGAAAAGTTCCAAAATAATTCTGTGAAATTATTTTCTTAAAAGATAATATTATATGATGGATGAATTTAGATGCAGATATATATTATGCATTTGATGCCCATCCATAATAATTATGAAGTTTTATATGAATTGGTTTGCCATACTCTTATAAATTTAAAATATTAAAAAGTGTGGGGGTATTTTGTAAAACATCATTACATGAGAGAAATTATTATCTGGTATTTTTATGAGCATATCTCTTTTTTTCTCTTGAGTTCCGATTTTAAGTGATCATCAAGTGATCAATTTTTGCTCATGAAGCAATTTATGCAATAGTGATTTCTTCTCCCTGCATCATGAGGTATGTTTCACTATTTTAATTTTTCTCTTTTTTTCTGAGAATTTTTATTAATAGTGAGGGCAAGAGGAAAAATATTTTTTGGGTATTATTTTTATAACAAGTGGGGGATGTAAGTATGTTGTGAAATTTTTTTTAAAAAAAAATTCTACTATTGTAGGCCTTATAAAGCCATGTAGAAAATTGTACTTGTGGAAAGTACTTTATTTGTGAAAAAAAAATGTCTATATCTAGTTTAGATATTTGATGACATGAAAGACATAGGTGAAGTAAATGTGACTTTGGGATTAAAACCATAAGGAAAGGTGATATTATTTTACTATCACAAGAACATTATATTCAAAAATGTCTTAAAAGTTTGATTATTGAGATGACAAACTGGTAAAAAACTCCTCATAATTTTAACACTTAGTTAAGGAAAACAGAGGTGAGTTTGTTGTATTTAATAAACTTTACCTAGCCTGACATATCATGTGTTATGTGTCAGATAAGTATCTATATATATACAATTCTAATAAAAGAGTTGAGATGTATCGTGATTTACAATATCATATAAAGTAGATTTTTCATTGTATTAAAAAAATATATAATGATGTTAACTGAATCTTTGATTCAGATGAGACAAAGTCCACTAGTGGTCAAACCTCACCTTTGGTGGTGGGACGTTATTTTGGAAAGAGCAGCCATACAAATTTATAGGTTCACTATAAAATCAGAGTTTAGTGCTCTGGAGATTGGCTAAAAACAATACGAAGTAGTAGAAAAACTTCTTAGCAAATTTTTTAGTTGGGTAAGAGCCTAATGATGTCAGTGTCTGTGTTTTGTGATTGCCAAGTGACAATAGCCATTGTAAAAAATAAACTTTCAATGGTAAAAGTAGACACTTGTGTTGAGACACAAAGTTATCAAGCAATTGCTAAAAAATGAAATTTGAAGTATAGTGATCAGTTCTGTAAAGTCAAAAGTGAATTTGGTCAATTCACTGACTAAACATGCATGTAAGAAGGAAATTAGTCCTTCACACATTGAGGAAAATTATACTTAAGCCAATATGAAATTAACAGTGGTGGGAACCCAATCTTTGTGATTGGAGATCCCATGAAGAAGGTTCATATGGGTAATAGCAAGTCGTCTGTTAATTCTGCTAGCACTATTTTCTCAGTCCATTTCGTATGATGTTTAAGTGTGAAAGTGTTCGAATGCATTGACTTGTGGGTTGAGCATAAGCTCTTTATGATCTTTATAGCCCTACATTGAGGGTGGTGTATTCATTGCAGATACACATGATGAAATCACCTATATGAGTGTGGAATGGGGCCGCTCCCATGAGATCATGGCGAAATCTCTAAAGCACTCATGAATTCCAGGCACAGGCACAGCCGAAATAACGCGCACAACGACGTTAATAGCAAAAATGTGGGGGGTGAGATGCGACTCTTAAAGTCACTATCTTACGACTAAGAGTATGTTGGTTCATAGAAGCTATATACTTCACCGACTACTCTATGAGTTAAATCTTATTGGTTTAGATTTGGTTCATAGTCTAAATAAAGACACCGGATTAATGCGTCTACACCCATACGTAACTCAAAAGTTTTTTCAAAAATATCTTTTAAAATATGTGGGAGATTGTTGGAAAAATAATAATAATTCAAAAGATAATAAAAGATTTTTAATAGCATTTAATATTTTGTAACCGTTTTTAATTGCTCTTAAAAATCTTTTATGTCCATGTCTTTTATTGTTACATTTTTATACCTATAAAAAGGCTTCTTTCCCTCACTTTAGAGACAGAGATAACTAGAAGTAGTCTTCTCTCTTCTTTTCCTTCTCTCAAATTTTATGGGTTACATATTTTATTTTCTGCTATTCTGGCACTGAGTGTTCCAGTTCTTGAGAGAACATTCAAAAGGGTCTGTTTAATCCTAGAGGAAGTTCTGCAGACACAGAATAATTTCTGTAGTCAAGGAATAATTTCCTTAAGAACAGTGTCTCTTAAAAGACACGACTCACACTGTGTTGATGACGATAAATTTTTACAACAATATCTAATCTTGGATACACGCACATAGATGTAAAGAATTATTTGAAGTCGAGAAGGCAATGGAGAGGTTGGTGCATTGCTAGGCTATTTTCAAAAGTAATTGTCAGAAAATCCATCATATTTTTTTGCTTATCATATGGATTTAAATGAGCAGATAACAAATATTTTTTGGGTCGACCTAAAAATGCTAATTAATTATAGTTTTTTGGGGATGTGGTGTCACATAACACAATGTTTGGCACTAATAAAGGAAATAGGCCACTCATTGTTTTTTGTGAGTTTAATCATTATAGAGAATTGGTTATATTCAAAGTGACTCTATTATATAATGAAACTGCTAACTCTTTCAAGTAGCTTTTTGAGACATTTTTAGAGGTTCATCGGCAAAAAAAGACCGCTCACACTATTTACTGACCAAGATGCAGCGATGGCAAAGGCACTAAGTATAGTGATGCCTGACGCCATGCATGGACTGTGCACTTAGCATTTGATGTAAAATGCCACCAAATACTTATCTCATCTACCTAAGGGTGACTCTCATATATTAAATGATATTTCACAGTGCATGTACAACATTGTGGATGAACAACAATTTAAGGTAGCATGGCCTAAATTATTGGTAAACCACAATGTTAAAGATAATCAGTGGTAAACATCACTTTATGGTATAAGGAAAAAATGTGCAACATGTTTTTTTAGGCAAGCTTTCACCCTTGGAATGTAAAACACACAACTTAGTAGAGGACAAGCGATACAATGAATTGAAGTCTAATTATGATTCTAGGGAAAAATTTCCATCGTTAAGAAATGAGAGGTCACATGTGACATTTATACATTTATGGTGTTTGAATTATTCCTTTAAGAACATATAACATAGTAGATACATATATCAAAGAAAGAAATGAGAGCCAGCCAATACGAACATATGTTGTTGCATCATTGTCTAAGGCAGGAGACTACAACATTTCTTTTGACCCTTCAGATAGGACAGTTACATGCAGTTGTCAGATGTTCAATAATGATGGTGTTTTATGTTGTCATGCCTTGAAGGTATATGATGTGAACAATGTCAAACTACTCTTGGAACAATACATTTTACATTGATGGACCAAAAAAGCAAGAATCGGTGTGATACTTGATGTTAAGGGGAGAGAGATACAAGTAGATCCTAGACTAGAGAGTACACACCGATTCAGATATCTCAGTCGAGAAGCAATAAGATTAATTGTTGAAGCCTCTAGTAGTCAAGAAGAAGAATACGCTATTATGTTAGATGTATTGTCTAAAGGCAGTAAGAGGTTAAATGATTATCGTTTGCTGTGAAAAGATCAAGAGCCTCCTATGGATAGACATGTTGATGCCACTACCGCACTTGCAACTCAGTGCACACCATAACCATATGGATTCTAGCAAAGAGCCCAAGAGTTCTAAGAAACACAATAATAGTTGTCTAAAGGATCAAGGAAACAAGTAAAAGAGATCCACAGTCACTAAAGATTCACTAGTACCTCATCTAGAGTAAGTAAAATGTTTTTCTATATGTATTTAAATTAAATGTGTCTATATGTCTAACATGATTCACCTTTGTTATTTGCAGATGAATGAAACACAAATTGGAGTATCATACTCGGCATCTCCAGCACCCCAAACACATGTTGTCGATTTGAGTTTCATTAGATTGCTAATAGTTAAAATTCTTTTACATAATAGAAATTAGTATTTTCGAACTAACTATTATTCCTCTATTGACTTTTGTTCTATCTTAATGTAGGCGCCCATTGATCACTGTATGTCATCACTCGAGGAATTGAAATTTAGTAGACATTTTTCACATCCACATCAAGATGATTAAATGTTATACCTCATAAAGTTATTTATTTATTCTTGGCTTGCATGTGTTGGAACACAGAATGGGTTGTTGGAACGCCACATTGGATAGGTTCCTTTATTAATGGGTCAATCATTTACTCTGTATATTTGTTTGCGCTTTTATTAGTCTTTTTGTGTACTCGAATTTAGCATGAAAAATAGGGTGCAAACTCTGGTTCAAGATCAATTCCATGAAAAATGGGTGCCAATCTCTGTACTTTATATTATCAATTCCATGAAAAATGAGGTGCCAAACTTTGTGGGAAAATTGAGCTCTGTACTTTATATTATCTTTTCCATACTCCTTTAAATAGTTAATGTCTCATGTCATACTGTTCATGCAATTATAATTGTATTACACTAGTGTTGTGGAAATTCGGGCTATTTTCCACCAATAATAAAATTAACAATACCTGACAAAATAGCCTACCATATAGGAGGCAAATATAAAGCAGATAAATAAAGAGCAAAAATTAAATAGAGAGAACACCAGAAATTAACGAGGTTCGGCTAATTTTGCCTACATCCTCGGACACCGCCAAAATATATTTATAAGAGAGAGAGAAAAAAAAAACTAAGCCTTAGAAGGGATATTAGGCTTTAGTTTTTATGGTGAGGAAATACATAGGAGAGCTTCCCTTTTATAGCCAAAGGAAGCCCCTCCACTTCACTAACCCACTCAATGTGGGACTAAGAAAAGGAGGCACTATTCACAAATCTCCACCTTGCCGAATTTCAAGTCCCAATACAAAAAACTCTCACTTAAAAAAATTTTCAAAAGTAGTGTCTTCAAATGCGCCTAAGGCGCTATTCATATTCAAATCTTCACAATATTAATCAAGTCCAAGCAATGTTGAAACTTGATTGATGTCACAACTTTGGTCATCATGTCTGCAAGATTTTCAGCTGTGTGGGTCTTCTGAAGTAGTAATTCTCCTTCTTCAAGAATTTCCCTTATAAAATGATATCGGACATCTATATGCTTCGTTCGTGCATGATAGACTTGATTCTTTGCTAAACAAATAGCACTCTGACTGTCACAATGCACTTTGATGTGCTTCTGACCAACACCCAAATCTTTCAGCAAACCTTGAAGCCAAATAGCCTCTTTAACAGCCTCTGTTACTGCCATATACTCTGCCTCCGTGGTAGACAAAGCAACTGTTGACTGTAAAGTAGACTTCCAACTGACCGGTGCCTTTGCAAGGGTAAACACATAACCGGTAGTTGATCGACGTTTGTCCAAATCACCAGCATAGTCAGAATCACAATATCCAACTACGCAATGACCCGTTTTTACATCCCGCTCAAACACTAAACCAACATCCACGGTGTTCAGAATATACCGCAGAATCCATTTGACAGCTTGCCAATGTCCTTTTCCAGGATCATGCATGTACCTGCTCACAACCCCAATTGCCTGTGAAATGTCAGGCCTTGTACACACCATAGCATACATCAAGCTACCAACCACATTTGCATACGAAACTTTCGACATATATTCTCGTTCAGTATCATTCTTTGGAGATAAATCAGCACTAAGCTTCAAATTAGGAGCAAGCGGGGTACTTACAGGTTTTGTCTTATCATCCATGCCAAAACGTTTCAGTACCTTTCTCAGATATTGTTTCTGAGTCAGACAAAGTTGCCCCAATTTTTTGTTTCTACTTATCTCCATACCGAGAATCTTCTTAGCTTCTCCTAGATCTTTCATTTCAAACTCTTGCTTCAACTGTGCCTTTAACTTCTCAATCTCTCCTTGATTTCTTGAAGCTATAAGCATATCATCAACATATAGGAGAAGATAGATAAACGATCCATCGTGTAGCTTGCGCAAATACACACAATGGTCGTATTTGCTCCTTGTGTACTTTTGCCTCAACATAAACTTGTCAAATCGCTTGTACCACTGTCTTGGTGATTGCTTCAATCCGTACAAGGATTTTTCAAGTTTACAAACCAAATTTTCCTTACCAGCAACCTTAAACCCTTCTGGCTGAGTCATATAGATTTCCTCTTCCAAGTCTCCATGCAAAAACGCAGTTTTTACATCAAGTTGAACTAGTTCCAAATCTAACTGAGCTACCAAGGCCAATAGGATTCTAATGGAGGAATGTTTCACCACAGGAGAAAAAACTTCATTATAGTCAATTCCCTCCATCTGAGCGTAGCCTTTAGCCATCAATCTCGCCTTGTAACGAATGTTATTCTTGTCAGGAAATCCATCTTTCTTTGCATATACCCATTTGCATCCAATTGCCTTCTTTCCCTTCGGTTGACTTGCTAGCTTCCATGTCTGATTCTTCTGAAGAGACTGCAGTTCTTCAATCATAGCATTCCTCCACCTTTCATCTTCTGAACTTTGTACTGCTTCTTGGTAGGTGGTAGGAATTTCATCATTGACAATTATAGATGCATAAGCCACCATATCATCTAATCGAGCAGGTTTGTGTCTTACTCGTTGTGGCCTTTGTAATGCAATTGGTTCTTGTTGTTGTGAAGGTTCTTGGGTTGGAACCTCCTCTTCTTCTAACTCCTCTTCTGCCATAGGAGTTTCATCACGTTCATTACTGATTGCTGGGTTAATTCTTCTACTTTCAAACTCCACCTCCACCTGCTGTGGTGCACCATTGATCTATTGACTATCATCTTTTGTTACCTTTTTCAACATGGCAGATTCATCAAAGGTAACATCCCTGCTAAAGATTATCTTCTGTGTTTCTAGACACCATAGATGGTATCCTTTCACACCAGTAGTGATCCCCATAAAGAGCGCCTTCTTTGCTCTCGGATCTAATTTTGATTCTTTAACGTGATAGTATACAGCGAAACCAAACACACGTAACGAATCATAGTCAGTAACAGGTTTTTCAGACCAAGCCTCCAGAGGTGTTTTGCCACCAAAAGCAGTTGATGGCAAACGATTAACAAGGTGACTTGCATATCTCACTGCCTCAGCCCAATATTGTCTACCTAACCCAGCATTGGACAGCATACACCGAACTTTCTCCAGCAATATTTGGTTCATGCGTTCGGCCACCCCCGTTCTGCTGTGGTGTATTTCTAACTGTGAAGTGTCGAACAATGCCTTCATCCTGACAAACCTTGTCAAACGGATCACTCCGGTATTCACCACCGTTGTCTGTTCTGAGTCGTTTGATCTTTTTGCCAGTCTGAGTTTCTATCATCTTTTTTCACTTAAGGAAACAATCTAACACTTCATCCTTTGACTTCATAGTGTATACCCACACTCGTCGAGAGAAGTCATCAACAAAAGTAACATAATAATGTTTACCTCCCAAAGAAGCTGTCTTGGAAGGTCCCCATACATCAGATTGAACATAATCCAAAATACCCTCGGTATCATGGATTGCGGTGCCAAATTTTACTCTCTTATGTTTCCCCATCACGCAATGTTCGCAGAAATCCATCTTACAGGTTTGTGCACCTTTCAACAATCCTCATTTTACCAAAATTTGTAAGGATTTTTCACCTGCATGCCCTAACCGCATGTGCCACAACTTAGTTGCATCTGACCCATCATCATCGAGAGTAGCAACTGCAGCTGTCCCAATAATTGTATTACCGTCGTAGTAATACAAACTATTCTTTAGAAATGACTTTTAGAACTCCTTCTCGCATCGTCACTGCTAATCCTTTGGATTCCAGGACTCCCAAAGAGATAAGATTCCTCTTCATGTCTGGTACATATCTAACTTTTATTAGAACTTTAGTCGATCCATCATGGTTCTTTAAGTAGATTGAACCAATACCAGGTGATTCGCAATATGTGTCATTTCCCATGTAAATAACACCACCAGCTACTTCTTCAAATTCAGTGAACCATTCCTGGATATGACAAATATGTTGGTTACAAGCTGAGTCAAACATCTATTTGTCAGATCGCCTTGTTGATGTTGTAGCAACCAGTGAAAGATCTGAATCTTCATCACTAAATTCAGCCACATTTGCTTCTGATGAAGGTTTGCTTTTATCATCTTTGCCCTTATTTTTCAATTTTGGACAATCCTTCTTCCAATGTCCTTTCTCTCTGCAAAAGACACATTCGTCTTTGCTCGGTCTGCCTTTTGACTTCGATCTCCCTCTCCTTCCTTTCTTCTGGCCTTGTGGTCTGCCTCTTGCCACTAGCGCTTCTACAACCACCTCTGCTTGCTTGCTTTCCTCTCGATCCTTCTTTCTCAATTCATGACTGTATAGAGTACTGCACACTTCACTGAGGGAAACTTTCTCTTTCCCATGAAGTAACATAGCTTCTATAAATGCGTACTCGTCAGGAAGAGAAAAAGCAACATCAGGGCCAGATCCTCATCTTTGAAAGTCTCATCAACGTTCATCAAATCAGCTACTGCCTTATTAAAAGCAGTAATATGATCGTTCATGGTGGTACCGGGTTTATAACTAAACCGGAACAATTTCTTCTTCATATAGAGCTTGTTGTGGCCGCTCTTCTTTAGGAATTTATCCTCCAATGCCTTCCATAACGTACTAGCAGAAGTTTCCTTTGCGAAACGAATACTTCTGCTCTCTGGAAAGACATGATCGAATAGTACCACATGCTAACCGGTTGATGGTCTTCCAATCTTTTTCATCAATTTCATCTGGTTTCTCCTCTTCAATAGCAATATCTAGACCTTGCTGGAAAAGAGAGTCTAGAACTTCACCTTGCCATATGCCGAAATGACATGTACCGTAAAAAATCTCCACCGCTAATCTTGGATTTGGCGCAGCAATTCTCGTCAAAAATGACGACGAAGAAGCTGCCGACGTTGTGGTGGAAACAGTGGTTCTCTGCTCCTTATTATCTGCCATTTTAATTTCCAAATATGAAAATTACTACTATTCCAAAAAAAATGCACCAGGAAAGTTTCCAGGAAATAGTGGAGGGTCACAACGGACACACTTAAAAACCAAGTCTTTCCTTAGCCAGACCTTTCCTAAACATGCACTTCAATTAGACAATATATTACTAATAATTTCACCCAAAAAAAAATTTCAAATGAATTTTCAAAAAATTTTTTCTGATTGTGGAAGATCAGTTAAAACTGCAACCACAAGAGCATACTAAAATTTCAAGAGTTTTCACAACCAAGGCTCTGATACCAATTGTTGTAGAAATTCGGGCTATTTTCCACCAATAATAAAATTAACAATACCTGACAAAATAGCCTACCATATAGGATGCAAATATAAAGCAGATAAATAAAGAGCAGAAATTAAATAGAGAGAACACCAGAAATTAACGAGGTTCGACTAATTTTACCTACGTCCTCGGACACCACCAAAATATATTTATAAGAGAGAGAGAAAAAAAAAACTAAGCCTTAGAAGGGATATTAGGCTTTAGTTTTTGTGGTGAGAAAATACATAGGAGAGCTTCCCTTTTATAGCCAAAGGAAGCCCCTCCACTTCACTAACCCACTCAATGTGGGACTAAGAAAAGGAGGCACTATTCACAACTAGTTTATGCTAACTCTGATTAGTGATTCTGATGTTTCGAACTTTAAATCTCAAAGTGTGTTTGCATTTCCTAGAATGTTCTGTACTAATGCTGTCCTGAAACATATATGGTGTTTCTTGGATTTCTATAAGGAATCTAGGAAAGTCGTTTTTGGTTTGCGCACTTTACATGTTAGATTTTGAATTTCTGAATCATAAATCCCGATCATGTTTAAAATCTGATTTTTGGAAGATGTACGGGGCTAACATTGTGCTGTCATCTACAGGCTCTAGGTCCGAAAATGGAAAGCATGTTTTGCAGTAATATTGTTTTGTGACCTTAGTGCTTAGAAACCTAATTTGAGAGTGTAATCACGCTTTAGTGTGCTGGATTAAGTTAGAAATCTAGGACAGGTTCAGGTTATTTTTGGTTCAATTCCCAGATATCTCAATTCTGAGATTTGATGATGTTACATGCTAGCTTTGCATCAAGACTGATATTATCTGGAATTTTTAAGGTGTTTTTGTGCTTCCTTTTATTTATGGGTTACTTTTAGTTTCTTGAGCAGTGAAGACAAGCTTCAAGAGGGGGGTATCAACTGATATAGAGACTCTTCAAAGAGCTGGCATTAAAATCTGGGTGCTCACGTCTGAAAGATACCGGAGGAGAGAATCATGGGATTCTTGAGTGAATTTGAATATCATTTATTTGAGGGTCATGGGATTCTCAGAACAATTTGTATTTCCTTCAAAGTGTCACTGCATGTAAAATCATTCAGGAATTCTAGGATCAAAGTGTTACTAAACCTAGTTGAATTATTTTCAGAACGTTACTCTTGTGTGCTACACATCTTGAGATGGGATTTTTCAGTGAATTGGAGTATCATTTTATATTTTTATAAATTAATTGTTATACTTTCTGAGATTTATATTTTTATGACTTAATTTGTGTATTTTCTGAGATTTTATATTTTTATAAATTAAATACTATATTTTCTATATTTTTAGTGTAATTTTACATTTTTTAAATTAAATACTATATTTTCTTCATATTTATTGTAGTTTTACATTTTTATAAATTAATTTGGATATTTCCTGAGATTTTATATTTTTATAAATTAAATACTATATTTTATTTAATTTCACTGTAATTTTACATTTTTATATATTAATTTATATAGTTTTGATATTTTACATCTTTATAAATTAAATACTATATTTTCTTCAATTTTATTGTAGTTT
The DNA here is from genome assembly GCA_037074585.1 of Biancaea sappan. Lineage (NCBI taxonomy): Eukaryota > Viridiplantae > Streptophyta > Magnoliopsida > Fabales > Fabaceae > Biancaea > Biancaea sappan. Next base: position 28,367,796 of record CM073499.1, on the reverse strand, counting down.
TAATTTTTTATAAATTAATTTGGATACTTTCTGAGATTTTATGTTTTTGAAAGTTAAATAATATATTTTATTTTATTTTGTTTTATTGTAATTTTACATTTTTCAAATTAATTTGTTTAATTTCTGGATTAAATTAAATTGAATTATTGTAGTAAAAGGGATGATACCACGAGTCGGATTAGAAGCTTCTAGGTCGAGTTGGGTCAACTCAGATGCCACTTGTCGTGTCTAGGTTTTTTGGGACATAAATAAAAAAAAAACCTCAACCCCAAAACATGACGTTTTGAGTTTAAAAAAATTTTTGAAAGGCATTGGGAACCTCAGCTGTTGATTGCATCTGCATCCAACGACTAAGGCGACGCTACATGGTATGCAAAACTTCCTTATGCCTTAAGGCATAGGAAAGAATCCGGATGAGAATTTATTTCTTTGGGGGCGGGGGGGGGGGGGGGTAGAGAGAAGTGGTGAAATTTGGATAAGATTAATAAATCAGCGTTACAATTATTGTTTTAATGTTTCTAAATGCTTTTTCTAGTCTCTAAGTTGTTTCCTAGTCTTAAGGATATGTAAATGGAAGTTTAGAAGATGTTTGATTTGAAATAGGCAGAGAAGAATGCAAGAAAAGCGGGACGAGACATAGTTGTATTGACATGTCAGGACCTAATTGTAATTTTCAAATGGAATTTCATCCGATAAATGTTTGGGAGATCCTTTTATTCCTTAGGGTTTGTATTGACATGTCAGGACCTAATAGTAAGGGTCAAAGTGAGTGTATAAAGTAACTATGGAAACCTTCTATTGACATGGTTCTTTCTTATTGGATCTTTTTCTCAATAGTATTTATTGAATTTATCTATCTTTCTTTTGAAAATTTGATTTTGGTTTGCATATTAAACCAAGCTTAGCAAGGATGAGCTATGATGTTTCGCTACATAGCTTGAAATATCATATCTTTATAAATCTCTATGAATTGAAAATTTCTGGATTTGATCATATTGATGAGTTGAGTTATGTTGTAAATTGGTCTCGTGGGAAGCTATTTGGCATGGAACCAGTGGCGTATCCAAGATCCTTAGTTAAGGGGACAAAAATTTTCATTCGTAATTTTAGATCTGATGACAATTCTTTTAAATTAATTTTAATTTGTTGCTCATTTGATGGTAATTTTTTTCATAAAAAATATTTTCATTACAAAAAATCTTTTTTCTTCTAAATCTTAATTGTATAATCAATCAACTAATTTGAGAGAATTAGACATATGTATAAAAACCCTAAATTTCAAATTTTTACAAAGAGGTTCATAATAATAGAATGATAAATTAACCATCACCAAGAAAAAATTTCATGAAATTGACTTCACAAATATGTTACTTATGATCTTAATTGTATAATCAATCAACCAATTTGATAAAATTAGACTTATGTACAAAAATCCTAAATTTTAAACTTTTGCAAAGAGATCCCTAACAATGAAATGAGAAATTAACTATCATCAAGAAAAAATTTCATGAAATTGACTTCACGAATATGTTAATCATAATTTTAATTATATAATCAATCAACCAATTTGATATAATTAGACATATGTACAAAAACTCTAAATTTTTAACTTTTACAAAGATGTTTTTAATAATGGAATGAGAAATTAATCATCATCAACAAAAAATTTCATAACTCTAGGGAGTGGAGGTCTCGTGACTGTAAGTAGTAGAGAGTGACTGAATCACTGAAAAGGGTCCAAAAACATATTAAGAGAGTTCAAAAAAAAGGAAAAGAGGCAAAAAAAAAAAAATTTACATGCAATTTTGCTGCATCCCCTGAATGACATGTAGCTTTGCCTATGCATGGAACCCTGCAGCTAACAACAACAGTAGTCAGCCTTGGTGCACCATGGAACCCCAGCTTCATGCTTTGTTTATGGAATGGTGTTTATAGCTTTTACTAATTTTATTTTTGAATTTCTGGCAAGTGTGAAGAAAAATGATTGAGTGACAAACTTTATTGGATTTGTTTATGATTATTTAGATTTATGCGTTATCCGTCACTCAAATGATTTGAATTTTATTTATGATTTAATGGCTCAGTAATTACATAGGCAAGACTCCTTCCCTTGTGTACTATGTGAATACAACACATTGTGAGGTAGAGACTGTATGACATTTTGGATGAAATGATTGTTCGGAGGCATTTTTTGCTTCCTCTATTTAAGGGGAAATTATGTCGGAATTTCTGTAAACAGTCAAGTTCTACATTTTGATAAATTATAAGGCAACGGTGACTTTTTGATATCAGTGATGCATGTGTATATATATATATATATATAGATTTTAAGTAAATAGCCTTGATGTGAGTATGCTTAGTAGTATCTCGAATAATTAAGCATTATGGAGATGGGACAAATCTCATTTGCCTTACTGGTCATATCTCCTTAACAGAGGTGTGACAATCTAGTTTAAAATAAGCACCTCAAATTTACAACTGCCATAACTACTATTAAGACTATAAGGAATGCAAATATTGAATTAATTTTTAAGTAATGGAAAAATGGACAATTAGGCATTTTTCTATCTAAAAAAGAAAAGAAAATAATGTACACCACTTCTTTTCTTTTTTTGGACAAAAGTACTTTTTATATTCTTGATCTTTGATTGTGGTTTTAATTATAACCTAAAATATTATTGTGTCTTAATAATATATCAAATCTTATCAATTAGTTTTAATTATGTTATTAAATATAATGCTGTCTAAATAGCTAACGATAGATATATTTGACGTGGCCATTCACGTTTATTCAAATATGTCCCCTGATATTTTTTTTAAAATATTCAAATATATGCCCTCCATGTTTCTTAAAAATTTTATGTGTCCTCAATGTTTCTTTAAAATTTCAAAAATTTCCCCATGTCTATAAACGTGGGCGGCTATGTTTTGTGTCTGCCGTTAACAATTTGGATAACAATTGGGACCATTTTGAGCATAATAAATGTACATTCATCCATGTCTTTAGCTTTGAGGGAGCACAGGTCAACAAAATTCATAACAAAAAAAAAATGGCAAGAGTACTATTTATACTCTTGAATTTTGATCTATGTTTCATTTATAACTTAGAACTTACAATTTGTGCTAATATTTATACTCCATATGTTTTCAATTATACCATATGGCTTAACACTGTTTGAATATTTAATGACAAACACTGACATGAAATGTTATTTTGAGTACACTAATACCTACTAATCCACCTTGTGTTTGTCAAATGGGATTTGAACTAATAATAACCAAAATATTTATATCACATATGTTTTTAACAGTATTTTAAAAACTAAACTGGTCATTGAATCAATAAAAGCACTAGTTCAAAGTTCACTAATTTAACTATGGTTAAACAATAGTCGAACTGGTACTCTATATATATATATATATATTATATTAAAAATTTGAACAATACTCTTTTAATATAAAATATTATTTTTTATACAAATTATAAATATTAAATAATTTTTTCAATATTTCCATTATCTGATATATATATATATCTCACTTCTTCCTGTACAACTTTAATTAATGTACAACTTTTTCCTATGCAACTTTCCAAATTCCAACACATATTTATCTCTTTGCTAGCTGTGCTCTCTCTCTGTTTCTCAATCAGTCATTCAGTTGTACAGTTCAGCTTTTCTTTCGTTGCAACTTCAATCTTTCCTCTTTCCATCAATTTCTCTTTCATTGAATTATTTTTCAGCCATTCTTTTGTGTATCTATGGAGCAATATTTTCTTTCTTATTCTTCTCAGTTTCTTTGTGCTTTACGGATGCATTGCGGTCTTCATTTGGAGGCATTTAACGTAGATTTTCATCAGTTCCTCCATCTCAGATTCTTTCTTCTTCTTTTCTTTTTCTTCTTCTTCTTCTTCTTCTTCTTCTTCTTCTTCACTCTTGAATGGAAGAGGATGACTGACTGTGGCCTTACACGGAGGATGAATGACTAACGGCGTTGAGCTTCAAAATTTTTTTTAGATGGAATTGGTGGAACGATGACCGACCAGTTCCACCTATTTTTCCAAAACTAATTCCGTACCGGTTTAAACAAAAAACGATTTTTGAATTAGATTGGATTGGACCATATGTCAGTTTCTAGTATCGAATCGGCCAATTTGGTTTAGTTTTTTAATCTAAAATTTTTAATTAGTTCACAAAGATATTTTAGTCATTATAAGTTCTAATTCTATTTGACAAAGATTGAATGTATTAGTAAGTGCTAACCTGTGCATAATGAGATGCTATATCAACATCTGTGTTAAATATTTAGACGTATGGTATTAGATTCAAAAACATAATCAAATCTAATTGAAAAAACAAGGCATAATTAATACAAAATAAAATTATAGGTTATAATTAAAATATTGGTCAAAGTTTAAGGATAAGAGTAAGAACTTTCCTGCAAGAAAAGAGGGTAAATTTTTTGTAGAAAATACCAGCATTCTCAAAGCCAATAAGTCAGGTCGAACCTGCCCCTTGAGCTAGGTCTTTCGAACTCTAAAATCTTGGAAGTCTAAGATCCCATTTGGTGTTGTAAAAATTTTCTTGAAATGAAGATATGAATGGGAATGGTAATAACTTTTGATAAAATGTAATTGTTAAAATAATCTTTATTTAGTGTCCATAATTTTACATAATTTTTAATTTCGTTCTTATAGTTTATATTTGTATATTTTGATCTTGTAACTGCTCTGTTAATCTTCCATTATGCATATGTGACAAATAAAATACACATGTGATATGACATGACATTTTAAATAATCCAAATGGTACCCAAATGATTTATAAATTACCATTTTATCTTTTCCTCCTTCCTCCTCTGCGACCTACAACTGCCTCTGGTAAATTTATCTGATTGATCTGCCTCGGTTTATTGTCAGTGGCGAATTCAAAACCCCTTGATTAGGGGGGACAAAATGTAAATTTTAAAATATTGTAAGGGCCAAAATTAAAAAAAAGTGTAAATTTAGGGCTAACATATAAACTTTCAAAATATTATATTTAAAATTGTAATTTTAGGCCAAAAAAAGGGGCTAAAGTGAAAAGAAAGTTTAAAATTTAAGACCAAAATGTAAATTTTCAAAATATTATACATGAAACTGTAATTTTAGCCAAAAATTTAGGAGGTCAAAATGAAAAAAAATTGAAATTTAAGGTATAAATATAAATTTTCAAAATGTTATACTTATAAATATAATTTTTACAAAAACTCAGGGGGTGTATAACGTGGGTCCGTCTCTAAATATGGGGTTCAAAAAATCTTGGGGGTCAAAAATAAAAATTAGGGGTGGGGGCAAAAACAAAAAAATAAAATTTTTTATATGAAACTTTTAAAATTTCAGATGCACCTTCTGGTGGCAACGTGGCTCCGCCATTGTCTATTGTGAATATAAAAAAGAAAAAATTGAATTGAATAATTTTGCTTATTTCAGGAACGAGTTTTATTTACATTCCAAGCAAAGGTGGCAATTAGGGGTGTTTAAAATTAAAGTAAATCGACCAAGTTGAATCAAACCGAAATAAAAATCGACCAAAATCAAAAAAAGAGGTCTAAATTAATTTTTGAAATATGAATTTAATTAATTCGATTTGTTTTGGTTCGGTTATAAAAAAATATTTTGTATATATCTAATTAAATTAGTTTCGATTAATTTAGTCTTTTTATTAATATTTATATATATTTCATTAAAATAAAAAATTATAAATTATTATAAACAAAACTGTCTAAAATCAAATCAAATTGTCTAATCAAATTTGAATCAAATTGTCTAAAAATTAAAACTAAATAGATACATAATTTTATAAAACTAATTAATTCAATTCAATTTAGTTAAAGTTCAAAACCGAATTGAAACTATGAACTGCTCCAATGGCAATCTCTTTCATCTTTCTGGAGAATCACAGTCCGAGGGCTTCCTCCTCCTCGTTATCTCCTATCCATTGATCTATTGTCCTCTACTTCCCTGAACAAACTAATGGCTGCTTCTTCTCATTATCTGATTCATTGATCTATTTTACTTTGGTAGCGATGTGTCACTTAATTACTAATATAATAATTTTAAAACAGAGTTAAAGAAGAACGATGATGGAGGAGCACGATAGGTCTGCAACTTCTTTCATGGTAGTACAGATAAGCAACGAGGATTGAGGAGACGGAAAGAAAAACAAAGGATTTAATTTGATTGTACAAGAGCAAAATGATATTTTAAATTATATTATCTTGAAAAAGATGACTTGGAGTGTTATTTGGATTATTTTAAATGATATGTCATATCACTTATGTTTTTTGTTTGCTATATAAGAAAAAAACGATAGAATATTAATACTAGTTATAGGGACCATTTTATAAATGTTTGGAATCAATAATGACCAGCATACAAGAAATTAAATTGTAGGGATCAAGTTAAACATTAGGTGAAAGTATTGAGATCAATTTTATATTTTAACCAATGTAATTTTATTGTCTTAAATCTTATTTAGTAAGATATAAAAATGAATAGAAAAACTGCTTTTTCATTGTTTGGTTAAAATAATTCAAGTAGGCATGGAAAGGAATTTTGTGCAACATGGATAAAAAAATAATTTAATTGATAATGATTTCCAAATGTCTTTCTTTTTCTTTGCCTGAGCTTATGCTCTTTTAACCCCTAAGGCCCACAAGCTTTCAAATTCCTTGTTTGGGTCTTTCTCAGCTTACCTTTTTGGGTTTAAGGTCTCGAACCTAGTACTGTTAAACGGGTTGATTAATCAATCTGTCACGAATCAAGTATTAAATGAACCTCTTTTTGAAAACTAAAATTGTTTGTCTTGGCCCATGGGTCACTCTTTTCTTAATATTAAAATAATATAATTTAAAATTTGTTTAGTAAAAAATTCAATAATTTTTTATTGTAATAATATTTATACGTGTAAAACATTACTTCTTTAATATTTTAAAATAACCAATAACTTTAATTTTTCATATTTTCTTCAAAATTAACAATATTATATTTATTTTAAAAAATTACAAGAAATTTTAATATTCAAATTTATTATATTTATTGAATATAAGTTTATAAAATATAAATATAATAAAGTGAAATTATTTATACTAAATAATAAACTTTTCTATAAAACAAAACATTAAAAAAAAAAAAAGGGCTAGCCTTTAGGTCTAACTCATTTAGACTTATTTTTAAATCGGCATAAACTTCTCAATCTACGATCGCCTATTTACAGGCGATTTCGGTCTGGCTTACGGCCATAGGTTTTTTACACAACACTACTCAAGCCTCAAGTCTTAACTCTTTTTTTTTTCTTTTTTACTTATTTGTTTGAGTCTTCCTCACTAAGCCTTTCTTCTTGGGTTTTAGCGTCTTCTGCGGTTCTTTTTCTCCATCATTGTTGAGCTTCTCTACATCTTAGATCTTGGAAATTCATGGTTGCAACTATAAGGCTATTTGGACTTTGATACTATGATAGAATCTTAATGGGTCTAGTTGATAACATGCATTTTCCATTTATTTTAGTCCCCATGATAGTCCTTTTTTCCTCTTTAATTTTGCCAATTCTATAATTTTATTATATTTTGAAATTTATTGGGTATAAATTAATTATGAAGCTAATATATTAATTTTATAATTTTAATAGCTTAATTGAGAAAGAGCCAATTTAATTTATATTTTTATCTTGCAAAAAAATAAATATTAGAGAATTTATATGATGACTAGGACGCCACTTATTGAACAAAGATGTCATGTATAATATTTTTTTTATTTTATCATACATTATATCTAAATTTATAATATAAATTTAAATTATGAATAAAAAGAAATTATTTTCAAATAAAAAAATATAGGCTATCCTATCCCAGTCCATGACCTTTGAAGGTTAGTTAAGCCATGATTTTAAACCAAATTAGCATCTTAAGCTTGGCCAACCTAGCCTACATTAATTGAAAGCTCATGCGGATTTAGCCTGGCCTAACCCATTGACACCTCTAAACATGTCAAATGAACGATCTAATCGTTTACAAGCTTAAAGAAAAGAAGTTCATACTTGCAAGTACTTGTTCCCCGGTCTAAAGTTAAACTAATTATTCAGCTAATGCTTAATTTATCTAAATGTATTGTTCATGAAAAAGATATAAACACTATAGCATATATATATATATATATATATATATTTAACAAAAGAATACCATTTAAAAAAAAATTAATGTGCCTAATACTATGTGTGAGTGTGTATATTGTTTAAGTATTTTTACAAAAAGGATTTTGATTAATTTAATCATTTTTTATCTTCAATATGTTTTAAAAATTAGGCTATTTCAAAAACTAAAGTTCGGAGTTACTAATTTAATTTTTTAGGCCTCAGAATTCCAATTTAGATTTTTTAGGATGCTGAGAAATGTTTTATAATTGTTTTTAGCCTCACACTTGGTTATGGAATCCAAATGCTTTATTTCCAGGCCACTTTATTTTAAATTAGATTATGGCCCATTCCATTTTAAATTTCTAGGCCCATGAAGTTTCAAAAAAAAAACCCACTTAAATTTCTTCCTCCTCCCTTTGCGTCGCCATAGTAGAAAGGCTGTCATCGATGCTATCGATGCTTTCCTCCTTCCCTTGTGCCGCCATCATATTCCTTATCCTTCTTGTTGCTAAAGCCACCTCCTTTTGCTGATGCTGCTCGACACTTACCCTTTCTTCCTGATGACGCCTGATAGCTGATGAGGATTTTTTGAACTCTACCTGACACTTGCTCCCTCTTCCTGATGAAGTCTTCTTCCCACTGCTGGCTTGTCTACCTCTGGCTTTAGATGGCATGAAGGAGGGATGAGTTTCAAACTCTCGGATCTCTAGACCCATTTTTTACTTCTTTTTTTTTTGTTTTTATAAAAAAAATGCTGATTGGGCTTTACAACCTACTAGGTTCTGTTTGGGTTAGGCTCTCTAGTTTTAACCTTGTTGGTCTAGGGGTATGCTGCCTCTTTGAAGACCTAAGCACTTTTTAGGATATGTTGTCCTAAATTTATGTATTTATTATCTCATGAGTTCGGGTTTGATTTGTATTTGAGTTATCTCAAGATCCTGTATTATCTCATGTATCACAGGCTTTATGCCTTTAATGCATTTAATAGAAAACACTTCCATTTGACTAAAAAAAAATGAAGAGATGCATGTGACTTTGACAGTGTATGAAACATATCTTCTACTTTTAATGTAATATGGATTGGTGCCAAAAAAAAACAACATATTTTAAGTATATAGTACAATGGCAACATGTTGGGCAAACTGTCAACTCAATGTGCAGAAAAACATATTGTTGTTTTTAGAAAAAGTAAGGGATCAAGGGATATAAGGAAGACCCAATTGTTAAAAATAAGTATCTTAGTTTTCCCAAGTTGAAGAGTTTGTAGAAAACATTTCACTCCCTATAACCTATGATTTGTGAAGAAAAAAGGGAACAAGCATGCATTTAATGGAGAAAAAATTATCAAGAACTCGTTAAATGAAGATGACCATTGCAAATCAAAAAGGATGGATTGGCTCCAATGGCTAGTGTTTCAAGATAGGCTATTTAAAGCTCCATCCTACCCTCAAGATCATTGAATGTTGGAGAAAATCATAGAAGATCTTGAAAACTTGAGTTGTTGAGAGAGAGAGAGAGAGAGAGAGAGAGAGATTTTATTGGAATATTTGTTCCGTATGAGTTTTTCTCTCCTTATATTTCTGTGAGAAAATAAAGAGCATTTATTGTTTCATTTCTCTTTGTGAGATTATTTATCTCTTGCATCTTACTCTTAGTGAACTACTATGCATCTTGTTATATCTATGATTTGGGGGTCTTGGTGAGAAGACTGATTGTTTAAGTTTCTATGACTCTTGTACAAATCCTAGGGTTTGGTGTAAAAGCCACTTGGGCTAATCCTCTTAGGTAGAAGGGGTTGTAAAAGACCAAAGTAGGTTTACTAGGTTAAGTTTCCTAAAATCTTGTATAAACTTAGCAAGGTGCTAATAGAAAAATAGAGTGCTGATCCTTAGGGATTGAGGTCTTTGATTATATCACTTGTAATTTCCTTCTATAAAAATTAACTTACTGTGTACTTCAGGAGTGAATGCAGGGTCTTCTTCCAAAGAGAACCTAAACTACTATATGTCATGGTGTTCTTTTTCTTTGTTTTTGATCCTCTAATTTTTTAGGAACCTATTTTTCTTACTAAGTTTTCAAATCTCAAAGTGAACATTAGCAAACAAAGTTTTTCTTAATACATTTGAAAAGGATAAAACTGATATTCATATTAGCCTTCTTGAATTTTACACTACAGTTAGTCAGTCAATGGTTTTTATTAACCTCCCTTCCAAGATACTGATTTGGTAAGAAAAGGCTTTTGACAAAAATACAATAAAGTTACAAAAAAAAAACTTAGTACCCAATTCCACCCTTTTATTAGGTACAATATCTTTGACAAACATACAATAAAGTTACAAAAAAAAACTTAGTACCCAATTCCACCCCTTTCTTTGGTACAATATCTGACACACACACGCACACACACGCACACACACATGCGCGCGCGCGAGCACACACACACACACACACATATATATAAAGATTTTCAAAATTAACAAAAATTTAAAGAATTTGGTATCTTCAAAATTTAGAAAATTCTTATGAGATATTTTTAAAAAAAAGTTCATAAATTTTTTTGGTATTTTTTATAAAAATATAAATTTTTTTTAGACAAAATATGATATCTACATAAATAGATGATGATGTTAATGGAAGGATTTTTATGAAAGGAATTTTGATATGTTTAATCATTTTGAAATTGAGCAAATAATGTGATTAAGAAGATAAACATATTTCTGAAATTGGGTTTCTAAATTATGGGCCTATGTTGCTTCGAAGAAGAGACTATTTTTATTGGACCCTCAAGTTTCATACTACAAACTAAAGCCCAAGTTTCGGATTTCCATTGTTATTGGACTTCAAGCTTATCAATTATCAAAAGGCTTTGACCCAAGGAGTTTCAAAAGCCATTTGCTTCAAAGAATTATTTTGCACATGACATTGCATGATAGCATGAAATTGGAACGTTCTTGTGCTACTTTTTATCTTTGCTCCTTTATGTAGAAAAAGCAACATGTTTTAAGAAAAAAAAATATACACTTTGCCCACAACTGGTTTAATTAAAGTATTGCACTAATGGACCAAAAAAATGAGCCAAGGGACAAATTAAAACCAAGAGCCGTCATTTCTTCGAGTCAACCAGCACTAAATCTCTTATTTCCTCTATAATATATGAAATGCATAAGTCAGCAAAGAGAAAACACAATATTGATGGCAAAAAAAGTAGAATTTCAGTCTGTTGTTTCAGAAAAGGAAAATAACAAAAAGGATAAAAGAAAGGCCTAGTGGAAAAATGGCAAAGGCTTCAACTCCCAAGTCAAATATGCACCAAAAGTCATCTCCTTCTTCCCCTTAACCTATGAAAGACAAAACATTTATGAAGATGAAAAACAACCAAAAGCTAATTTAATGCTTATAGCCATTGCACATAAAAAACGGGGGTGCGGGACTCTTTCCAGCTGTCCAATCGCGATTAGATTGCTAACAATAAATGTCTTTAAAAAAGGTACGTCGCTAGCCATCTGATCACGATCAGATGAATGGCGAGGAAAACATATTAACTCTTATACTGGAACCAATTTATGCCCTAAAAATGAGGATTTGTTTCAAACAACTAGTTGCTTGAAGGCTATTTAAGGTTCCTCCAATCTCCTTCAATAAGACTGATTGCTTGGAAAAGATATTGAACATCTTGAAAGCATCTACTAATTTTGAGTTTTAAAGAAAGAAAGCTTTCACTGATATGTTTTTTATTTGTGTAGGATTTCTCTCATTATATTTCTGTGAGAAAAGAGAGCTTTATTTTGTATTTCTTGCTCTAATAGAGCTTTTGTCCCTACTGTTCTTGCTCTTAATTAGTTGCAAAATATCTTGCTTATTCAATGAGTTAGGATCTCGGTGAGAGGACTTGTCACACCCAAATGTGATACCTAGGCACTCCGAAAAATAAAAATATAGTTTTCAAATGAATGAAAACCAAATTTTAAAAGTTGCTGCCAAAATTTTAATTCTAACATAGGTCAAGATCCTTGCCCATGGATTTACATAGCTTTAGCTAGATTTTCAAATATACAAAGAACAAGGACATAAAAAGAACGTCAGCCCAAGCAACAATTTTTTTTTATGCAATTTTTTTTCCTCTACTCTGGTTTATAAATTCCTCTTATCTATGATCATACCGACAACTCCAATCACCCTTACATGATTAACATAAGAAACCAAGAAGAAAGGGTGTTAATTGGATTATTATATTTGCATGATATATCCACCAAAGTTCTGTTTTATTCTTTTTTATTTTTAGATTCTAAAAATGCTTCTTTTATTTCTTAAGGCTAAATTTAGGAGAAACAAAGTCTTTGGATGGAGTTAGATACCAAAGTGTGATAATTTTGTAGAAGTTCAAACTCTAGGTTTCTAACCAGGTGAGTACGTAACTGATCTATGGTAGCTGGACATGTTGAATTTGAAATTATTCAAATTGAGCTACCTCTTCTTTGTTATGATTTTAAGACATTGTTCATATGATAGAGTTTTCTTTTCTCAACTATAACTGATTATGTGAAACCATGGAAACATTGACTTACTCCAAACTTTGTGATTTATACATTGTATTGGTTTGAGTTGGTTATGGCAAGTTTATGAAAGGACCTTTTGCATGAATAGTGTTGTGAGTAGTATTTTATAACAACCCGGTCTTTTATATACTTTCCTTAAGTTGCACTTCTTTCTTGAATTTATTATCATATTGTAAGTTGTATTTCAATGAACAAATTCAGACATTATGACACTTATTTCATGGGAAATAATTAGAAAGTTTTCTTTCTTGACAATTAAGATTTTCAACATAGTTATTTTGAAGTTGCTTTACTGTGATTGATAAGAATGATTTTCCTTAAAGGATAATTGATGGCATAAGAGTATATCTCATCAACATGTTTTTATGTTGAGCTTTTCAAAGCAAATTGATAACTTATGGTCACATGGAAACATGTGTTATGATGAACTGATTTGAGATCATTTGAGATGTGTGAATTAGTTGGATAGAGGAACCCTTTCAGAACAATGGTGCTACAGCGATACTATAGTCCTTGGCGTGCCTTGGGATTAGCACCCCAGCTGGCAAGGGTTTGGAGAGTGTGCTAGGCCAGTGGTCCAAGCTCACCCATGGGAGGGAGACCATGATATATGTTTTAGGGAGATTTGGATGTGAGGGTCACATTGAGTGACTGGATGGGAGGATTATGGGAGATTTATCGGAGAGGCAGGGAGAAGGATTATGAATGGTCATATAATAAAGGTTCTGTTAGAGGTTTTTCCAGGAATTATGTTATGTTTTTCACAATTAGAATTTCCTTTAAGAATATGTCATCAATTTTATACTTAGAACTATTTGAAACTTAATATTTTCTTTTTCCTTATGACTGTTGTTTTTAATCTCATGACTTCAACTAAGCTTTGAGTTTTGCTTTACTCTAGTCTAATTGTTTTCGAATTTTCATGTTGTGAAACATTGTTTAAGTTTCGTTTTCCTTTTTCTGGCTATTATAGGTTGGTTACTCATTGAGCTCATAGCTCACCCCTATTTCTTTTTCACCCCCCCCCCCCAGATTGTAGGTCATTTCAGAGTCTCCTCCAATTGCATAGATGAGTCTAGTAGCCATTTTTGTTGATGCCCAAATTGTTCCTTGGGTTGACGTTCTTTTTATGTTCTTATTCTTTGTATATTTGAAAATCTAGCTAAAGCTATATAAATCTATGGGCAAGGACCTTGACCTACATTCTTTGTTAAAAGATTTGTGATTGATGCTTGACATCGTAGAGGATATGTTTAGATGGAACTCTTGACAATGTAACATAAGATGGTTTAGATTATATATGTGTGTGTATGTTGCATCTATCCTTAAGACTGTGGGTGATGCATTGATGAGTATATCATTTGAGTATTCCTTCATGCTTAGACTTACTTGTACAGAGTGCACCCATCCTGTGATAGTCACACTCCTGGACTGGGTATAACAAAGTTGGTATCTGAGCCTAGGTTTCCTATGGGTTTACAGACTAAAGTGTCCTTCAATAGGATCTCATCTATCGTTATGAAACACTAGGTGCGATATCATTGAAGGCCTTGTAGGAAGTATAACCTTATTTCCTTTAGTGTTGGTCTCCTAATTGGTAGGTATGTTGATAGCTTGTTGTGTTTATGAGAAGGCTCATATCTTTTAATAAGATCATATGCTGCCTAAGCTTTGGTCTAGTAATGGCATAGCTCTAGTACGAACTTCCTCCTACATAAGGCCATAGTTGGGGCCAATGGAGGAAAGTAGATTAAGTAAGGGCAAGTAGTGCCATTCTGTCTGCAAGGGAGACGACATTTAAGGTTCAAGAAGCACATTATTGGTTGTAAACTTCAAATGTGGTAGTTTTTTTATTTGTTTTCACAGAAGGGGGCTGTAAAGGCTCCCACATATGATTAAGTAGCCCAGGTGATTGGATTGATCAACCTAAAATGCTTGGAGTAGTTAGAGCAGAAAGAGGCTAACCAATCAATAGCTCTACCATGACTTAAGGTCAACTAAGGCCTGTTGGGTTTTGAAGTATCCTAGTGTGTAGTTGGTTAAGCTGTTGTTTATCAACTCTGAGATGTGGCATATGTCTAGTAGGGAGGTATCTAAAGGGAAGAATAGTTGGGATAATCGTTGTCGTTTGAGAGGAGTTCCAAAAAGCCTCATTGAAATTTTTTCTTCCCCTTAGTGCAAAGCAAGAAACCAAAGTTGAAAGTTGGAATGAATTAGACAGAGGAAAAGTATGTTTGTAATGTGATAGTGTAAAATCCTTTTTGGCCATTTAAGGATGTACTCTAGATTTATTGGCGAAGAAGAATTGGATTGTATGTTAACTAAACATAGGATGGTGGATTGTTTTTGCTAGTGTTATAAATTAGGAATGTAGAAGTTTGAAAGAAGTTAGAAACATTAATTGGAAAATTATGAGTACAAGAGTTAGTTCGTAATTTTACATGTATAGGTGGTAAAAACCTTTCCTTGTGAGGATTGGGTGCATGGTTTCAAATTGTGGCCAATTAGACAGAAGGAACACAAGAACGGGGTAAATTGTGTTCTAAAAAACTATTCCTTTTTTTTTTCTTAATTTCTAAAACTCCCATTTTTTGCTTAAGTGATAATAGTATGAAATATCTTGAAAAAGAGAGAGAGAGAGAGAGAGAGAGAGAAAGAGAGAGAGATAATGGCACATAGGATTTAAAGAGGTTCAAATTTCTTTTCATAAAGGATCCTACCTCCTCTCCCTTAACTCACTGCCAAGGATCTATATAAAACATTTATATGAGATTTACAAGATAACTCTTCTAGGGACAAGCCTCCTAGCTTTTACAGAACAACTCTCTCAGTGATAAGCCTCATGGCTTTTACACTCTAAACTCGAGATATAGACAAAAGCTCAGATCAAACCAATCTTATACAGGAGAAACACCTCAATAAAATCTCTTACTGACTTCTCTCCTTTTGGAAACAAACAAAAATTTATCCTATGAAGATTTATGAATCAAGGACTCTTGAACTCTTATTTTCTTACACAGAAAATATAAACTCACACAGAGCAATAAATGAGACTTTAAGATCAGAGAATAAATAGATGAATACGAACTTTTTCTCGCAATAAATTTCTCGAGAGTAATCAATACCCGTTTATGAAGATGACTCTTGCTTTAAATAGGGAATGATGCTTTTGAAAAACTACGCTTTAATTACCAATTAGAATGGAGCATTTAATGTTTTGCTTTAGCCATAATGAACCTCCATTAATGCTTCTTCAAGGTGATAGTAGCAGAAGAGATTGTGTGAGCACCAAGGGTACAAAAATGCATTTTCAACAACTGACACCCACTTCTACACACTGGCTCTTTTATCTTTCACATAAGATGAGTTGACATGTGACAGAGAAGTAAAATAAAGAGCCAAGTTAAATATATATAAGGAAATAGGTGAGAAGAGAACATGTAATGAAATTACTGTTCTAAAAATAACATTTTGGGCCCAGAAACAAACATTGTCCATTATCAAAAACTTAGGCTAGGCTTTAAAAATATTTTATTCCAACATTCTCCCCCTTTTTTTGATAATAGAAAAATAAAAATAAAAAGAATTATTTTCCTAAAGTTTTAATTTGACAATCTTCTTTGCTCCCCTTAAATATGATACTCTTCTTTTGCTCCCTCTTAAAACTGTAGGAACAAAAAAGAAAACAGAGACCCTTTTTATTTTCATATGGAAACATCAAAAGTGTATTAAGCTTATATAAAAAATCTAATATTAACCATATGAAAAAAAATATCATTCAAAATAAACACAATAAATAATATCAACCACCACCCTAAAAATATACTTCAACAGATAAAATAGATAAAGTTTAAGCATAGCACGCATTCATATACTTACTACTTTTTCCCTCTTTGACATTATTAAAATAGCAAGGGCTTAGGGAAGATAAATAGATACACAGATAACAAATATCAGTCTTAAGGAAAGCATAATTAAAAAATGATTAGTAGTAAGAAAGAAGGAACAGGAGTCTGACGACAGGAGAGGGAAACTGAGAAGCTTGATCAACAGGTCGAGGAATAGCAAAATTTTGCAGAAGGAACTTCTAAAATCCCAAGAGAAGCCTCTCTTCTTGCTCCTTTAACATTTGATGGAGAATCTCCCTAGTGATTGGTGGAGCAGTGGAGGGGCTAATGTGTTCTTCAGGATCAAACCCCTTAGCCTCAGCAACTTCTTCATCCTTCATTTCGACAGACACAGTTTTTTCAAGAGGAGCTTGATCAGTAGTTTTAAGTGGAACATTAGTGGTGTCCCCTTTCTTCATCGGAGTACTCAACATTAAAGAATTCCTTAGGTTCTTTTGAAAAATCAGTATCTTTTTCAATTTTTCTTTCCAAACTTGTCTCTTTAATTGCTATCAAACAAAGAGATTTCTGAGAGGGAGGGATTGGCTTTCTGGTGGCTCTTGTTTTGATCCGTTTTCCTTTTGAGGAACCCTCAGAAACTACTACCTCCTTTTTAACCCATTATCCTTTCACCTTTTTTATTCCCATAAAATCGAGCAATTTCTTGGCAAAGTTTGCTTGAGTATTTGCACATTCTCCTTCTAGACATTTTGAAGAGATGCGAGTTTAGTGATAAGCATTCCATAGGGAAGATTAGAGGAAGAATGAGACAAGATAGTTTGCATGTGGCTTAGAATTATATATCCTAAATTTATGTGAAATGAATGATGAACACGCCACATACAAAAGATTTCAAGTGCAGAAGGAGCATTTGACTTACTACTTTTTGGAATCAAAATCTGATTGATGATGTGTAGTAGGATACGGTTGTGAACATCAATGTTCTGAGTAGAAACAGTAACATTCATTTACCTAGTCAGTTTAAATGTTGTTGCCAATTTGTTTGAGAACCCAGGATATTCAATGGAGTTACCACTTCTATAGTACTTCACACCAACATTAAGAAAAGCAAGAGCCGAGTTGATGGAATCAAGGGAAAGAGCAAAGCGATGACCAAGAAGAAGACAATTAGCCTTGAGAATGTCCTTGGGAAATTTTAGGTCCGAATAGAACCATATCACTAACTCAGGATATACAAGTTCCATGAGATTCAGTAAAGTATCCCACCCGATGTCCTTCATCTTTCCAAAGTGACCAAGACTCTCATTTAATGGCGTGGGAGAGGCCCGAGCCAATATATTGGCATATATGTTAGTAAAATGCATTGTTTCACTAATGCGATTTTTTTCCAAAAAAGTGAAAACTAACCAGATGAAGCCACGTGGACACCCACCTGCCCATCCAGATACCCAAAAGATCCACCCGACTTGGCCAGTAGCTTCTTCTTTCCCAGCATCCCAAATAACTGACATCCATCATCAGTAGCCATTTCCAACCATTTTCTCACCTTTTTTCACCTTGCATTCACGTTCTCCATCGTCTCTGTGGTCGGGGTCGTCTCCTATTGCCAGTTTTCTTCTATGTCATCATCTTTGACTTCTTTTGCGTCATCTGAATCCCCTAAATTCCCCCTGCATTGCAAGTTCTCCGGCAGTTTGAGCCAGTACTTTAACATCCATCAACCCATGGGTTTTTGATGCGTATATTTTTATAGCATATAAAATTTCAGCAAGTATATTTGGTTGCATCAAGTAATAAAGAGTAAGTAGAGTATCGTCTCACAAAGAATAAGGTGTTAAATAAAATTCAATTAAGCTACGTGAAATGCTATTAAGACTTGTTGAAGGAAATTACAAAAATTACATAAAAATGGGGGTTTGTTGATAATTGAAGCAATGTAAAATAAATAACTGAAATTTGAATAACCAAGACATAATTAAAACAAATAAAAGATGTGCAATCAATCATAATTTCATGGAATTGTATTCATCATCATCTTTTATTTTTTTTAATTCTATCTTAGTCATTTAAATTTCAGTTATTTATTTTACGTTGCTTCAATTATCAACTCTCTTTTTTATGTAATTTTTGTAATTTCCTTCAATAAGTCTTAATAGTATTTCACTTAGCTTAATTGAATTTTATTTAGCACCTTATTCTTTGTGGGACGATACTTTACTTACTCTTTATTACTCGATGCGACCTAGTATACTTGTTAAAATTTTATATGTTATAAAAATATGAGCATCAAGATTTTGGCATGTTTTGTCTCATTGTTCCTTTCTTTCTATTTTTCCATTTTTTCCATTGTTCCCATTGTTTTCTTACCTACATCACAATCTTGTAAAGTCCTTTTGATTCAAGCACGCATTTGATTTTAGTAGTGGAGACTTGAATTTTTGACAAGCTTATGGTAGTGGATTTGTGAAAGGATGATTTTGAGTGAGTACCTTAAACACTTGAGAGAGTAGAGATTAAATACCTTACTTTCTGAGAAGATTGTTACTTGAATTCACTCTTGTCAAATAATTGTCATGAAGCTTGAATTTTTTAGAAATTTAAGATTTATTTTCTCCTATATTAAATCTTTCCAAATTTGAACTATTCATTTCTATATGTTTTCTACACCTCTTGTTGTGTTCATTGGTTTTCTCTATTGCTTTTAATTGATTTTTCCCAAGAGTGCAAAGGCTAAGTGTGGGGGATTTGATATCAACCATTTTTATATACATTTTAATCCCTATCTTAGCCTATTTACATATTCCAACCTTACAAACTCTCTAATTTTATTATGTTTTTGGATTTATTTGGTGTAAATTAATTATATAATTAATATGCTTCAATTTCATAAATTTATTCCAATTAATTCAATTCTATACTTTTACAGAAAATTTAATTAGAGAAGTTGATGACATGGTAGTTGACTGGCTAACTAGACATTGACTAGGCCCACAGTCCAGTACTACTGAGCCAAAGTTGCAGCCAAGCTAGAAAACATTTTGTAGCAGAAACAAACAATGAAACCAACATTCATAAGTCAACAAAATTGGCGAGATTGAAGACTGATTTCTGTAGCCAAAATTGAAGAAGCAACTGATAGCAAAATAGGCCAGCAAGGAAACTGGGTGGCTAAACAACTCAAGAATATTAATTTTCAAAAGAGACCCTATCACCATCTTCATCAATCATCATTCCTCTTTAATAAATAAAGTGAGGTTCTTGTTAAAGTGTAAACTTTAGTGGAAGATAGAGAAACGAAAGGAAAAGCATGTGAGAAGGGATAACTAATTATTGATTGAACTTCAAGGGCCCACTCCATCTACTCCCTAGGAAATTTTGGTCTGCTAAGTACGTCACTTTTCTTCAAATTCTTCTTATGGTAAATGTTGTCCCGCCTCTTAATTAATTGTTTTGTTTATTTGTTTAAAAAATAAAATAAAAATCAATAAAAGAGGTAGACGAAAAAATAAAGAAAAAAAAAAGAAAAGAGGGCGTCATCTTGGTTCCAATTTGCTTTCACTTTTGATTTTTTTTTATCTGTATCATCATTTTCATTTTGGGATTATTCTATCATTTTCCCAAGCAAGTAAGATGAGTGACAAACACTAAATCACTTTGGTGTAATTTATGGCTTGTTTAATTGGTCCCTCTTCACATCATTCCATCATTCATATTCATACTCATATTCTTAATTGACTGCTTGAACAAGTGAAGCTCTTCTTAAAAAGAGGAAGTGGAAAAGCTAGCACTTCGGGTAGCCTCTATAAAAGTTACTTAGAACAGATAACAGAAAGACTTCGAATCAAACTTTTCTCTAGCTATTGCAGCGATATAAAGACTTCCCTTTTGGTTAGAGGGAAAGAAAGCCTTCCCACTTCCTTAAATCCTAAACTCTAAACCAAATGAAATCAATCCATATACATAGAAAATTACATGACAGAAAATTACTAAGAAACTATGAAAGAAAATAAAAGAAGATGGAAGAAAATGGGAGAAGGAGAGCCATTTCCAAGTGGTAAAGCTTCCTTTCCCTCTAACCAAACTCCTAGGAAAGCCTCTATATCGCTGCAATCAGAAAAGTCTAATTCAAAGTCTTTCTGTTATCTGTTCTAAGATGGCTTTTGTAAAGGCTGTCTGAAGTGTCAGCTTTTCTACTTCCTCTTTTTGAGAAGCGCTTCACTTGTTTAGGCAATCAATTAGGAATATGAGTATGAATATGAATGAATGATGGAATGGTGTAAAGAGGAACCCACTAAACAAGCCACAAATTACGCCAAAGTAATTTAGTACTTGTCACTCACCTCACTTGTTTGGGCAAATGATAGAATAATCCCAAAATGAAAATGATGATATAGATCAAAAGAATCTAAAGTGAAAGCAAGTTGGAACCAAGATGATGCCCTCTTTTTTTCTCGTCTACCTCTTTTATTTATTTTTATTTTCTTTTTTTTAAACAAACAAACAAAACAATTAATTAAGAGGTGGGACAACCTTTACCAAAAAAGAATTTGAAGAAGAAAGTGACACAATGGCAGACCTAAATTTCCTAGGGAGTGGATGGAATGGGCCCTTGAAGTTCAATTGATTAGTTATCTCTTCTCACATGCTTCTCCTTTCATTTCTCTATCTTCCACTAAAGTCTACACTTTGACAAGAACCCCACTTTATTTATTAAAGAGGAATGATGATTGATGAAGATGGTGGTAGGGTCTCTTTTGAAAATGAATATTCTTGAGTTGCTTAGCCACCTAGTTTCTTTGCTGGCCCATTTTGCTATCAGTTGCTTCTTCAAATTTGGCTACAGAAACCAGTCTTCAATCTTGCCAATTTTGCTAACTTATGAATGTTGCTTTTGTTGTTTGTTTCTGCTACAGAATATTTTCTGATTTGGCTGCAACTTTGGCTTAATAGTATAAGACTGTGGGCCTAGTCAATGTCTAGTCAGCCAGTCAATGCCTAGTCAGCTGCCATGTCATCAAGTTCTCTAATTAAATTTTTTGCAAAAAAAAATAATTGAATTAATTGGGATAAATTTATGAAATTGAAGCATATTAGTTATATAATTAATTTACACCTGATAAATATAAAAATATAATAAAATTAGAGAGTTTACAAGGTTGGAATATCTAAATAGGCTAAGATAGGGACTAGAATGTATATAAAATTGATATTAGTTTTCCTCATTGCTGGTTTGCTTTCCTCTTTCGGTTTTCATTTGTGAATGTTTGTTGATTTTCACCATCTGCATTCCCCCATATTGTTAAACGAAACCCATATTTTTTGCTGCAATGGAACAGAGCATACATTTGTGGATCAAAACCTGTAGTTTTTTTAATGGAACAAAACCCAATGAGCTGATGGATGTTAAAGTACTGGCTATTTTTATGCAAACATGTTAATTTTAATTGCAAAATTTAAAAAGAAAAATAGATCAGATAAGATCAAATGAATCAATCTCATCACCTAGTCGTCCACAATCAATCACACGAATTAGATTAGATCCCATAATCCATAGATGACAGATCAAATAATCAAGCATAACAAATCCATAAATCCACAAATCATAACTCACATAGATTAGATCAGATTTGATCCACAAATTTGTGTATGACATATCAGATCATCAGGCATCACAAATCCATAAATCCACATATCACGAATCACATAGATCATCCATGACCAGTCATCACATTCACAAATCACACCACAACATTATGCCCAGTTTGATTTTGACTCTGATATTACAACGATTTAGCTAATGGTCTATCATCTACAAATTTCACACTCTCACTCTCACACACTCATAGAATTAGATTTAGAAGCATATCTAAGTCTCTATTCTCCTCACTCTTCTGATCTTCTTCATCTACGATTCACTCCACCTTGACATGGCAGCCAAAAGCCCAAAACAGAGTAAGAGAGTCAGACTTAGATACAGAGGCAATAAGGTTGAGGAGTAGAGTAGTAGAAGGAAAAGAAGTAAATGGGCAGAGAAGCCTCTTGACATTGGAAGTCATCTTTGACTTCGGCTCTAGTAAAGCCTCGCCTGCCTTGAAGCCTAAACTGGAAAGAAAGCCAAAGAAGGTTATGGGTTACCTGTGTGAGGAAGGAGGCAACTGAGTTGAAGAGAATGAAGAAGAAATCACAATCGCGGTGACCAGTGAGCACCAAAGCCAAAAAGAGATAAATCAGGAGGAGCGAGATCGAGAATTGAATAACAATCAATGAAACAGAAGGAAACAGAGGAGGTCTGATATGAGGCTATTGGGAACTAGAGATGGATGGCAACGACCAATGAGATCTCTAGCAAGCAGCAACGATGATCGATCTTCTACAACGGTAAGCAACTCGAGCTCTCTCTCTCTTTCTCCTCAACTTAGATCTAGATCTGAGTGACAAAGCTGAAATTTGATTTTTTTTTTTAACCTTTTATACAAAAATAGCAACGAAACGACGTTACTGCCACAACCCCATTTCATGGCGACACAAAATTATGATTTAATTCACCCCGCAATTGCGAGGTGATGTGGATGCAGCAACCACCACATCCACAATATTGCGGCCGTAATTTCATACCATGATCCCAAGTTCTTGGTTGTCCAACATGATTCCTCCCTCTACTTTTCTTGTTAAGTGAAAATTCTATGTTGAAATGTTTTGGATCACTTGACAAACCATGGAACATCTTAGTCGTGTGTTCGTTTATTGCTTCAACCTAAAATTAATTTATGTGTTCAACAAAACCCTTAAATATATCTTAATTTCTTTGCACAACTTATTTAGCATAATTATATATATATATATATATATATATATATATATATATATATATATAATTAATGAGACATTGAAATTATAAATATACACATGTTGTAATACCCATGAAAAATAAAGTATAAATGTGTGTTTTCAAACTACGGTTACTATTTCAGTATATAGTACTATTCACCTGTATAATACTATTCATATATACGACACTGTTCACATATACAATTGAAATACTAGATGTAGTTTGGTCATAAGAGAAAACTAGAAAGAAGTTTGTAGGAAAAAATGACGTTTTATGTGAGAAAATACCCTCAGGGACTAAAATAAAAAGACTGAATTGAAAAGAAACTTAAAAGTTTAAGGTGAAAAGATAGTTTTCCCTTAAGTTCTCAATAGTAAAATCACCTTCAACTTTTCCTTACAATAAATTGAATTATTTTATTAGAAATGTTATTTTCATAAATAGTAAATTGAATATTTTATTAGTGCATAGTATCAAATAGTACTCTTGACTTTTCCTATAAATAGGCATTTCTATTTCACTTCTAAACTTACAACTTCAACTTTTCTTCTTCTTTCCTTAAGTTTTCTTGC
Source organism: Biancaea sappan (assembly GCA_037074585.1). Taxonomy (NCBI): domain Eukaryota; kingdom Viridiplantae; phylum Streptophyta; class Magnoliopsida; order Fabales; family Fabaceae; genus Biancaea; species Biancaea sappan. The sequence goes on along the minus strand of CM073499.1, from coordinate 28,343,820 downwards.
TCCGACACTAGGCCTTTGAGATTTTGGGCCTTTTCTTTTCAGCTTAGGTGATGATACTATGCCTTTTTTATGTTTTTCAAATTTTAGAAGTTATTTTCTTAAGTATGCTCTGTGGTTGCGACTTGGCTGATCTAATTACCAAAATAGAATGTAAACTATGAAGAATACATGTCTAGGAAAGTTCTAGCTAAGGAAAGACTTGGTACTTAAGTGTGTCTATTACGACCCTCCACTATTTCTTAGAAACTTACTTGGTATACTCTTTTACAGATTGTATTCTCTATTTTTAGTATGAATAGTGTCCATACATATGAATAGTAACCATATGTATGAATAGTTACTGTATATATGAATAGTAATCATATGTATAAATAGTATCTGTACGAAAACAACCCTAACTTGTTTTCTCTAATCTTTCATGAAAATCTTTGTAGTAAAACACTGAAATTCACCTGTGTACTCTTGTCCATAATGACTTAGAAATGTGATACTTGTACGAAATCTAGATGAGTGGAATGACCCCATTTTAATAGGGTTTTAGTATTACTAATGATAAAAAGTATGTCGTAGGATACTCCCAAGATTCATAGGGGTAAATTGGATTCAGAGTGGCGAATCTAGGGAGATAATTAATTCAGAAGTATGGATAAAACGAAACAAGTATTTCATGATGATGTGAAGTTTGAATCTTTCCAAAAACAGTTTAATTGTTATCTTAATTTGTGGTTTATAAACCTAAAATATATTATATAAATGAATATTACATTGTACTTTTGATTATGATATGAAATATTGTACTATTGATTGTGATTGAGCGGCACAGTACCCCATTTCACGGCAAAGCAGAAAACCCGGTATAAAGGGTGTCTTGACTAACAAGTGTGGAGACAACGATTTCCTCAATAGGGATATAGCCCAAGTTGGTAACAGATCCGTGAGGCGCCCTAGCTAAGAAGATGAGGTTATGCATCATGGCAGAAATAAACAAATTTGGTGAGTCAGCCCATGTGCGCTCTTCAGGATATATTGCTATTGATGAGTACTAGTACCATTGGTTGAATTGGATGAATTTATATCTTCTAGTATGTAATTTCTAACTATGTCTATTGGTTAAGTTTGAGCCTTCGGGTATACTTGCATGACTGGTAATATATTTAAATTTTGTTAACGCGAGGTAGATTTGCTCACTGAGTTTTAAAGCTCACACTCTCTGTGAAATCTTTTTGTTCAGATCAAGTTGTCAGTGAAGAATATCTGCTAAAAGAGTAAATCACCTCGGGCTTTCTCGCTGTCGGGTAGGCCCCTCTTTTGTCGTAGATTATGTTACTCTGTAATCGTCTAGGACATATAGGTCAGGGATTTGGCATATCTGGCTTGTATTTCAGTATATTAATGTATTTCATAAAGAGTATCTATTATTATATGCAAGTTATCTCTATGTATTTCAAATAAAGAGATTCGATATATTTTCTTCGTATTTATTTAGTAAGGAATGGTTATTTTGATAATACGGAGATAATTTCTAATAATTTAACTCGTGGGTAGAATATATGGAAAGGCTTACAATGATGAGAAATTCATCATTGTGCCGGTCATGTGTCTAGGTAACGGGTCGTGACACATGTAATGTTCCTGTAACTTCTTCAACATTTGGTACTATTGCTTTATGATATACTGTGGATCAAGACTAACATTCACAGTAATTTGTTATTAGACACATATCTTGCTTTAAATACATGATATATATATATATATATATATATATATATAAGTTCGCATAGAGCATACATATAAAATTGTTCTACAGACACAACATTCATGAGTAATGATATGTTAGAGATATATAAATATCATGGTATCAAATTGCTTTCGAGATATCGAACATTTTTCTATTTATTGTAGTCTCTATCTTAGCCTATTTACATATTCTAACCTTGTAAACTCTCCAATTTTATTATGTTTTGGATTTATTTGGTATAAATTAATTATAGAATTAATATGTTTCAATTTTATAATTTTATCCCAATTAAATTCAATCGTGTATTTTGCAAAAAATTAATTAGAGTTTTATGATGATGTGGCAATGACCGGACGCTAACATGGCAATTTGTACTGATTGGGTGTTGACTGTGCTGAATGGATTTTCAGCCTCATTGTTTTGCACTGTTCTAAACTCTTTTACAGTAGCAACCAAAAAGCAGAAACAGCAAATAGAGGCTGCAGAACTAGAACAGCAACAATAGCAGAAAGGGACAACACATGTAGAGAAAATTAATGTAATTTCATCATCCTCCTTGGCAGTAACATAAAACACCATTTCAGACTCCATTTTCCTTGTTGAAGACCTCTCCTTCATTCTATTCTGCATATTTTTGTAGGGCATAGTTTTTCTCTCTATTTTTCTTTTATTTTCATTTTAGTCCCATGGAGGGCTAAAAACACTTCTTGTAATCAATCAATGGTAGAACTAGATGTTGTAACCTAAATTCTCTGGTCAGATAAGTATTCTTGATTTAATCTATTTCATTGTCAACCCTAATGTGCCTCTTTGTTCTCATTTCTGTATATGCTTTTGATTAGAGAATATATGGACTTGTTTACAATTTTAACTGCTGCATTAGAGAATAAATCTTACTAGGCTTGTATGTATGTGGTTGTTATGCATGTTTTGTAAGTTGGACTAAAATGGATTGTCAGTATTCGGTTGCGGGGCAAGATTTTGGCTAGGGCTTAATTAATCAGATTACATTTTGGTTAGGTGTTAGTGAAGATATTCCTAATCCTAATTTTAGTGTAATCTAGTTCTAAGAGATTTTCTAGAAAAATTAGTTGACAACTGAAATAATAGATGAAATCAGAATTGTTTTTAAGAGAGAAATGAAGATGATTACACTTCTAGGAAAATCAAAGATTGATTACATTGTGCTTTGTTCTGTGTTCTGTATCTGTGTTCTGTTCTGTTGTAGGATTTAACTTCTGGTTATGTGCTTTAATTCTGTTATCACCCCTTGTGTTGATTAATTAGGTAGTAATTAGTAGTGTTAATTAGAGTCAAACAACAAATTAGGCAATTAGAACTCAATTCTGGACAATTTGATAGTCATAGTGGCGTGAACCAGCCTTCACTATGATGTGACTACAATATATATTGCAAGTGCAACTCAGAGTGATTTAAAATCATAGTTTTGCACTAAATTCACTAAACTCCAAATCACTTGCCATTTCAAAATAGGGTTTGCAAATTGCATTGTTAGATATATCCTAGAGCTCAAGATCATGAGCCTAAGGTGCTTGGTGTTGAACAAGGAAGCCCTAGTTCTTCGATCTAGCTAGTGAGTAACTTTGGAGCACTTAGAGGTTTTGACCATATGACATAGCCTCATCTTGCAGCAAAATGAAGTTAACAACTACACTTAGGTGTATTGACCATTTGAGATTCTAGGATTTCAAAACCTTTTGTGTGCCAACTAGGTGTTCATAGCTTATGAAGGTGATACATGTACCCGAAAAAATATTTCTTGTTATAAGTATACAAATAAAACTTAACTTATCTAAAACACCCACAAACAATGAGTATACAAACATTTCACAATGTCTTTTAAGAATATGACTTATAAGGTTTAATGGCTTTGCGTATATTGTTAGTCCCCAGGTTCACAAGGGATAAATATTTTTTTATTTTGATTATAATAACAAAATAATTAAAGATCAAAATTACTTCAATGTTTTCTAAAAATAATAATATTTAAAGAGTATCTATAAAAATTGATATTTAAAATCTCAAATTCATAATGGAAATTTTATTAAAAGAGCTTTATCAGAGATCCTTCTTCTACACCTCTCAAGTCGATCACATTAGTAATGGAGAACATTGAAGAAGGAAAGAGAAGCAACATGGGTAACAAACCATGGTATTCTTTTAGTGAGCAAATGATAACTAGCTTGTTGCTTATGATTGATTGTAAAATCCAAGTTTTCAATTAAGAAAAAAAAATCCATAAAATATTGTAAATTACCTACCTGTCACAAGCAATCAACTTTAATCTCTCACACGACTGTCATTTTATAGGAATAGCAAATGAGGAAATTTATTAAATTTTGTGGTTTACCACTTATGAAATATGGTAATAAAGTAAAGAGTAATATTTCCAATAAAATTAAAAAATGAAATCATTTATGCATGTATAAAATTAGATGAATTCAGATGAATGGTAGAGAGGCTTAAATTGCTTGAGTGTGTGATGCGTACTCAAGTATTCCCATGTGGATGAAAATTACAAATGGAAGGGAGGCTTCGGTTATATTGATTCTTCCAAGTTCGAAGTTGAAAGAGCAGATGGAATTCATAGTGGCTAAGTAATAAAGGGAGAAGAAGCTTTTTCAAAATAAGATATCGTGTTTCTATTCAAAAACTATTTTGTGAAACTAATGGGGATTAAGTCTAGTGGAACGAGTTATTTTCTCACAAGATGGTGAACTCAGGTTCAAATTTCTGCTGAAAGAGTCCCCACATTTATTGTACAACAGTGCCTTTAGAAGGATTGCTTTTAGTGAAGAATACATGTGGTAAACAGAAAAACAATAAATATTAATCAATACAAAGTCAAAGAAAGCTTATTGTAAATTGTTGAGAGGGTTTCATATTTGGTCAAAGTAATTGAGAGAACCAATAAATATTATTTCATTAATTAAAACACCCAAAAACAACAAACACTAACATCCTTAAAGGGAAAAACGAAAATATTATTAGAAGAGCTTTATCAGAAACCCCTCAGTAATGAAGAACAATCCATATATAAATTTTCAACTTATTATTAGTCCTCTAACTATCATGTATCACCAAGAAAGGAAAAATGACAGATTCTCTCATTGACCAATTCAAGAGACATATGATGGTCCTTAAGTTGTCCCACACAAGATATTAGTCAGTTGACGTATGTTCTCTTTATTGCTCAAGTTGCATTGATTAGTATAAAGACAATAAGTTGCAAACTGCAATTTCAGTTGAAATCTTGTGGTGTAGGTTGCGACGTTAGTATTTTGATGTTCACCTAAGGCTAGGAAAACAAGCATAAAGCCAACCTACATGGGTGCTGAGATTGCAAAACGAGGTGAGATGTTTAGGACCAAAGGTTAGAAATCAATAATTAAGAGCAAATGACTTTATGCCAATAGTCATGAAAAGGAGATAAAATTAGAAGAAGCAAAGCACATGAACAACAAACTAGGACTATATTTTAGTTAAGAATCATGTGCTCATTCAAAATCTTTAAAGTGGAATGCAGAGAATGTTTGTGTTATCAAATACCACACTCAAGCAAATACATGACTTGCAGAAATTAATACAGAGTGAATAAAGTATTATTTTTTGAATTTTAAATAATATATATATATATCCTATTTTGGATTAGCATTAATCAATTATTAAATATCATTAACATATTAACTATATTATTATAATATATAGCCTTTAATATATGAATATTATAACTGGGCTTTTATATTGTGAGTGGCCCGTGATGGGTTGGGCCAATCACATAGCCTGTTGAGAAGTCCCTGCTCTCATTTGATAATAAATAGACTAGCTTCCCATTAATCAAGCTAACCCTAGAGAATACTTATCAGATAGAGAATAGTACTACTCTCACAGAATTCATAAAAATTCCCTCTGTTCTGTTGTTCGAGATAGATAACGCGATAATGACAGGTACACGTTCTAATTCATCTTTTATATCCTGTTATTTAATATGCTATAGTCTATATCTACACCGATCTAGGATCAGAAATTAGTCCTTCAATTCCGTCAATGGTATCAGAGGCCAGGTTGTAGGTACATACTATGGTTATTAATTAGTTATTTTTTTCTGATTTTCGCAATTCCCTAAACCCTAATTTTAAAACAAATTTCGTTTGCCCTAATTTATTGGGTTAATCTTGAAATTGTTTTAGGGCTTTGATTCAACACATTTACATGAATTATGTAAGTGAAAATCAGAGGGTTTGAACAAGTTTTAGGGAGATCAAAAACGTTTTTCCATTTTCGTTTACTGTCCATTTTTCGATTTCAATTTCTCTCAAAATTAACTTATATCTTTCGAAATTGATTTGGGGTTTCTATCTTGTGCTGTTATTCGAATAACATATCCAAAAACGAGGGTTTTTCATTGACGCTTTTGGGAGATCGAAAACTTTTTTTCAAATCGTTTTTCCCCAAATTTTCGATCATGGCCTCTCCAAATCCTGACCTTATTTTACAAAATTGATTGAGGGCTTCCATTCTCCATGAGATTTCGAACAAAAGCCCTAAAATAGCGTTGATTTTCATGGCCCGATGAGGGAGAACGAATCGGGTCACGTTCGCGAGTCGCGCGACCCGGTTGCAGAGGAGTCGGGTAAAGAAGAAGACCACCCATGGCAAAGCCCACGTGCGGGCCAGGCGCGTGTGGGCGCGTGTGGGCGCGTGGGCTTACTTCCAGGGCCCAAATTTTTTTATTTTTTTCCTGAAAAAATTAAATAATAATATTATGGTAATTATGGTAATTTTTTGGTAATTTTTTGAGACCCCTAAGTATTTTATTTCATTTAATCCGAGACTATTCTGCCATTTTAATTATCGTACTCTCGGATTTTGGGACTGAAATTTTTTGTGGTAGTTCCTCACTCTATTAACGACATCCAGGTATGTTGTACTCTCCCCAGTGAAATATGCTAGTGATGGAATTAATTTCAGTCCATATGTAAATTAACCTTTTATTTATTTATTTATCCTTTTTTTCCCTCATTAATCATTATTTATTCTGTCGAATATAATTGTCTTTTGTTTTGTATGATTGTGAACTCACCTATCGTGGGCACAGTTATGCAAAATCTTCGATTTAAATGATTAAAATTTTATTTATTTTATCCTTTTTTTAATCATTATTATTAGTTTAATTTATTGCATTAATAATAATTATATCCTATCGATATACTATTATTAATGTAATTTCTTATACAATGTCATGTTAATCTATACTTCTATCAATTATTTTTAAATACCCTATCGGCATTCAAAATTTCTTTGATGATATGAGGTCTAAAGCATTGTATTATTATATTTCTTGTTTATTATGGTTCGGGACCCTTAGGCGGGACCAGGTAGATAAGAAATTCTCTTTAACAGGCTTAATTGGCTGTGCATATAGAAACATTTAATTCTCTTATAGCATAATGACATTATGCATATTAAATGTTTTCTTTTGTTGTGTTAATGCTAGCCTCCCTGCCTATGCAATTGACTTCTGTCAAAATACTAAATGGGACCAATTTTGAGGATTGGAAAGAATCTCTGGATTTGTATTTGGCCATCACTAATATGGACTTGGCTTTAAGAGAGGAAGAGCCTCCAGCTCTTACTGCTGAGTCCACTGTTGCTGAAAGGGCTTCTCGTGAAAAATGGGAGCACTCCAACAGGGTGTGTCTCATGGTGATGAAATACACCATGGAGAAGTCTATTAGACAGAGTATTCCAGAGAGCAAGAATGCTAAGGATTTTCTGAAGTCCGTTGGTGAGAAATTCACCACTTTTGATAAAGCTCAGAAGGGCCAGTATCTCTCTATGATTGAGAAGACTAAATATGATGGTGTTAGTGGAGTTCGTGAGCACATCATGAAGTTAGTTCACTATTTTAATAAATTGAAGTCTCTCAAGGTTGATCTTGGTGAGAGCTATCTAATCTGGCAAGTACTGGAGTCACTCCCTTCTCAGTTTGATGTTCTGAAGACCTCCTATAATACTCAGAAAACTGAATGGACGATTGATGAAATGATTGCCATTGTCTCTCAAGAAGAGGATTCCATAAAGAAAGGGAAAGCACACAGTGTTCAGTTTGCTGCTTCTTCTTCTGGTGCTAAGTCTGAGAAAAGGAAAGGTCACAAAGGAAAGTTTCAACGTGACAAGAAGAAAGGGAGAAAGGTTTCTCAACACTTAGAGCCAAAGAAAAAATTTTTCAAAGGAAACTGCAAGTATTGCAAGAAGTATGGCTATAAGGTGGATGACTGTTATACTCTCAAGAGGAAACTTGAGAAGCAAGGTACACTCCTAGTTTTGGCTTGTTATAAATCAAATATGATTGATGTTGCTCCCAATACTTGGTGGTTTGACTCAGGTGCAACCATTTATGCTGTGAATTCTTTACAGGGGTTCACAAGCCTAAGGAAGCCAAGTGATGCCGAATCCAATATCATAGTGGGAGATGGAGCTAGAGTATCCGTGGAAGAAATAGGAGTAGTTACATTGTTTTTACCTTCTGTACATACTTTATTGTTAAAAGACGTTGTTTATGTACCTTCTATGAGAAGGAATTTGATTTCAATTTCAGCTTTGGATAAATATGGCTACACTTTTGAATTCAGTAATGGAAAAGTTGTTATTCGTTTTAATTCTATTACTATCGGTTCATGAGTATTATGTGATGGGCTTTACATGTTGAATTTGAATGATATGTCTGTTAACTCTATTGTTGGAAACAAGCATAATAGGACTGATGAAAGTTCTTCTATGTTGTGGCATAGACACTTGGGGCACATTTCTAGGCCCCAGATTGAAAGACTGATTAAGGAAGGTATTCTTCATGATCTCAATTTCTCTGATTTTGACACTTGCATCGATTGCATTAAAGGCAAGCTCACTGCCAAAACTAGGAAGAAAGGAGCAAATAGGTGTGATAATGTGTTGCAGTTGATTCACACAGACATATGTGGACCTATTACACCCACTGCTATGGGTGGATATAGGTATTTCATTACCTTCATAGATGATTTCTCGAGATTTGGTTGGATAGATCTCCTCCAAGAAAAATCCAGTTCCTTGGATGCCTTCAGATCCTTCAAGGCTGCTATTGAATTAAAGACTGGAAAGAAGATTAAATGTGTGAGGTCCGATAGAGGAGGTGAGTATTATGGCAGATATAGTGAGACTAGGAGAAATCTAGGACCCTTCGCCAGATTTCTCGAGGAATGTGGGATTGAAGCTCAATACACTATGCTCGGTACTACTGAGCAAAATAGAGTTGTAGAGAGACGTAATCGGACACTCATGGATATGGTAAGATGCATGATGAGTCATACATCGTTACCAGTTTTTCTTTGGGGAGATGCCTTAAAGACAGCTGTGTACATTCTTAATCAGTACCTAGCAAATCTGTACCAAAAACTCCCTACAAACTGATGAGTGGAAGGAAGCCGAGTTTGAAACACTTTCATGTGTGGGGTTGTAAAGCAGAGGTTAAACCCTATAATCCTCAATTGAAGAAGCTTGATCTTAAAACTGTTAGTGGTTTCTTCATCGGCTACTGCATGGGCTCTAAAGGTTGCAGATTCTATTGCCTTTCTCATTCTACGCGAGTCATTGAGTCTGACAGAGCGATATTCTTTGAGGATGATTTGGATAGTGGGAGTCATACACCACGACCAATCACTCTCAAAGAAGATCGGACCACAGCTCCTGCGTCGCCTATTTTACTTCCCATGAATATTGTGGTTCCAGTCGCTCATGATGATAATCAGACACTTCAAGGAGGACATGATGTAGTGGCACCACCAGTTATTGAACAGGAAACTGATGATACTGCTAAAATAGGTGTAATGGCACCGCAAGATGTAGTGGCACCGCCAAATGACATTGCAGAAGCACCTTTATTGAGAAGATCTCAGAGAGTACGCAAGCCTTCTATACCAGTTGATTATGTGCTGTATCTTCAGGAGCATGAGTTTAATCTCCATAATGATGACGATCCTATCACTTTCCAGGAGGCTATCTCTAGCTCTCATGCTTCTGATTGGTTGAATGCCATGCATGATGAATTAGCTTCTATGTCTCATAATAGTGTTTGGGATCTTGTAGAATTGCCAGATGGTTGCAAACCAATTGGGTGCAAATGGGTCTTTAAGACCAAGCGTAGTCCAGATGGAAAAGTTGAAAGGTATAAAGCTAGACTAGTAACGAAAGGCTATAGTCAAAAGGAAGGCATCGATTATAAGGAGACATTCTCACCAGTTTCTACGAAAGATGCATTTCGGGTTGTTATGGCTTTGGTAGCTCACTTTGATTTAGAACTTCACCAGATGGACGTGAAGACAGCCTTTCTGAATGGAGATCTAGCCAAGGATGTCTACATGGTTCAGGCTGATGGTTTCATTGAAACAGGTAAAGAGCAATTGGTTTGCAAACTTAAAAAGTCCATTTATAGACTAAAGTAGGCATCCAAGCAATGGTACTTGAAGTTTGATCGTGTTGTCACTTCTTTTGGCTTCAAGGAGAATGCTTCAGATCAGTGCATTTATTTGAAGACTAGTGGGAGCAATTTTATAATTCTTATTTTATATGTCGACGATATTCTGCTTGCAAGAAGTTGTGTTAACCTTTTGACTGAGACAAAATTGATGTGAAATAGCCACTTTGATATGAAGGACCTTGGTGATGCTTCAGTTGTTCTGGGCATCCAGATTTACCGTGATAGATGACATGGCATTCTTGGATTGTCTCAGAGAGGATATATTGAAAAGATCCTCAAGCAGTTTGACATGCATTCTTGCTCCCCATGTGCTGCACCTGTTCAGAAAGGTGACAAACTATCTAAATCTCTATGTCCTCAAAATGATTCAGAGATATTTGAAATGAGAAAGGTCTCATATGCTTCCGCTGTTGGCAGTTTAATGAGAAAGGTGACAAACATGTTAATGCTTTAGGGAGATACTTGAGCAACCCAGGTTTGGGTCATTGGAAAGCCGTGAAGAAGGTCATGAGATATTTGCAGGGAACCAAGGATTACATGTTGACCTATAAGAAGTCTGATCAACTTCAGGTCATTGGTTATTCTGATTCTGATTTTGCAGGTTGCTCTGACGACCGAAAGTCTACTTCCGGCTCTATTTTTATGATGGCAGAAGGAGCTATCTCTTGGAAGAGTGTTAAACAGATACTTACAGCTACTTCTACCATAGAGGCAGAGTATGTCGCTTGCTATGAGGCTACTTCACAAGCCATGTGGCTGAAAAACTTAATCTATGCTTTTCACATTGTTGAAAGCATTTCTAGGCCACTTGTGATATATTACGACAACATTGCTGCTGTTCATTTCTCTCAAAACAACAGAAGCTCTTCTCAATCAAAGCACTTTGATATCAAATATCTGTTTGTTAGAGAGAAAATTCTGGAGTTTCAGACTCGTATTGAGCATCTTGCTACAGAGAATATGTTAGCGGATCCACTAACTAAAGACTTAACTGTTAAAGCTTTTCAGAATCATGTAACCCATATGGGATTAGTTAAGTCTTTTGATGTTTTGGGTTAGTGGGAGTCTGAAATTTTACATCTACTTGATTGTTATTCTTATGAGATATGTATGAGATGACGTCACTTTTGTTATCATATCTCTTGTAGCATTTTCAGATGCTTGGACTATTCTTGGATTGCATATTTCTCTTAATTAATTATGCTTATCCATATTCATTATTCTTTATATGAAATATTTACTATGTATGATCTACTTCCCTATCGCATACTATTTCTGCATCGTTAAAGCTTATCTTTCTTGACATGTGCTATAAATATAGTTGGTATTTTAGCCTTAATGATTGTTGCATTTTAATAATTGACTATTGCTATCTAAGTGGGAGAATTGTTGAATTTTAAATAATATATATATATATATACTATTTTGGATTAACATTAATCAATTATTAAATATCATTAACATATTAACTATATTATTCTAATATATAGCCTTTAATATATGAATATTATAACTGGACTTTTATATTGTGAGTGGCCCGTGATGGGTTGGGCCAATCACATAGCCTGTTGAGAAGTCTCTGCTCTCATCTGATAATAAATAGACTGGCTTCCCATTAATCAGGCTAACCCTAGAGAATACTTATCAGATAGAGAGTAGTACCACTCTCACAGAATTCATAAAAATTCCCTCTGTTCTGTTGTTCGAGATGGATACCGCGATAATGTCAGTACACGTTCTAATTCATCTTTTATATCCTGTTATTTAATAAGCTATAGTCTGTATCTACACCGATCTAGGATCAAAAATTAGTCCTTCAATTCCGTCATTATTCCCATAATCTCGCTATATTGACCACTTCAATAACACATGGGTTCGGATTGCATGATTGTTGTTGTGCTTTGATTTGTTTGTTGTCTAACATATCCTATATGATCCTGGCATTTTAACTTTGTGTTTATGGCGTCAAGTTTTTCAATTTTTTTTTAAACTTACCCTGTTGTTGGTCTGATTTTCATTTTTCTTTTTTAATTTAGATCTATTACAAGTAATTGATGTAAGAATTTACACATATCATGTTAATGGATTAGACTCATATCTGTTATGCATATCGTGTTAATGGATTAAACTCATATCTATTATGTATATCATGTTAACGGATTAAACTCAGATCTAATATGTATGCGTCGTTTATTATTTTATGGTTTTTTAATATTTATATGATTTTTTTTGTAAAAAGAATTCTAAGATTAAAAGATTAAAAGATCATAAAAAAAAACTAATATATAAAATATGTGTTAAATTCAATTATTGTTCATGTTGCCAAAAATACTTTGATTTGCATAAAAGTTTTGTCACTTTATCAAAAAAACACCACTAACTTTGTAAACGCCATTATATAAGTACCACTATATAATAATGCTTCTTTTGTAAATGTCAATAAAGGAAACGTCACTATATAGTAGCATTTACAAAGGAAACGTCATTATATAGTAACGTTTATGCCTTAAATGTTATTATATAGTAGCATTTTTAATTAAAATGTCACAATATTAATGCCACTAAATCATTTTTTTTAGTTGTGTGCTAATTATATTCGTCATAAAAGGTATTAGAGATGCTTTGTGATTTATGCATAATAAGAAAATTATGACGCCTTGTTTGGTAAATAGTGATGTTTAAAAGCATCACTAAAGAATTTTTTTTGTTTTTAAATTAAATAATATTTGATGATAAAAGTAATTTAACAATATACAACTCGTATAAAATAAAGAAATTATAATATCTGACTAATTTAAATGTCTGAAATTAGAAAAATATATTAAAATTTAGTACTTAAAATAACTTAAGTGCACAAATAACATAAAGAAACGTCCAAGCATAAAAATAAACTAGAAATAGATAGAGGTACTACAAAGTAATGGAAGTGCTTGTGCCATTGCCTTTGCCTTTGCTTGTGCCAGTGTTAGTGACACAAAGTTTGTTAATTAGTATAGTCATAGTGGTGTCTAAATGATCAAGCTTGTTGTTGTGCTCCTTAATGTTGGCTCTCATATAATTATGTGCAAACCATAACCATATCTGAAAGCATCTCTTTCATATGATCAAGTCTCACCCTATCAACTATCTTTGTCTGTTGTGACTCTTTTGCCTACTTTATAAAATCATCAATGATCTAAAACTTAGCATTAATTACAAGACCACCAAAGCTTGATTTGAATGATCCGTTGTGAAATCCACAATGATTTTGGAAGACATAACATATGACCAATCTTTTATGCAAGATGGTCGCAATTTTCTTCTATAGATTTCATAATTTAAACTTTTTCTTCAAAGTATTTAGTGTAAAGATGCTCCCCACACTTTAGCCATTTTCTTTTGCACTGAGCATTTAGTTATGACAAAGAACTTATAAAATAAATGTTAAAAATGACAATTATGCTTACTTAAATAACTTGTGCTCAAAATCAAAATGCAATGAATGAAATTTGGCTAATGGGACCAACATGGTGGCATGGATGGATGCAGAACCAATGGTGGATTTCCATGGCCTCTTAGAGCGGTTTTCTTTTTTCTTTTTTCATTTTTCTTTTCTTACCTAATTAGATTCTTTCTCTTTTCATGTACTTTAAAGAAGTGCATGTGCATTTTAAACTTGTACTACTTCCAATAGTTGTTCAAATTTTTATCTTATACTTAAAAAGGCCATAGAAGGATCATGCCAACTTTTTTTTTTATTGAGTAAAACCTTTAAGTTTTCATAGTAGGGTGTGGAGAGAAATAATCATTCCTATAAACCTCAGCTTAATTTAAATATCTTCATTAAATATAATTCATAAAAGAAAGGGTAAATCAATGATTTAATTAGTCTTTAGTTGTTCAATTTAATGATCATTTTCCTTGCTAAATTGAAAAATCCAGTCAATCTACTCTTGTTAAATCTCAAATTACTCATTGCCAAAAATTATTTTACCAAACAAAAGGGTGCAATTGGGAATAACACAATTTTTTAAGAATTAAATTGAAACTCTTTGACTTTTTAAAGACGAACTTGAAATAACTAAAACTTTTAGGGATCATGCTAGTATTTTACTCTAAAAGATTAAGTTTAAAAAACAAGGCCTTTATCATTGTGATCACCTTAGGCGTTTCTTTCTGTCACTGGCCCAATGATTCTATCCAGCCCATTTACTCAATCCCAATCCAATTGATTGTTGTAACATTAATGATTGAGGAAAAGCCCATTTGATAGAAGCTCATCTTGAGGGTTTCATAATAACATGCATTTTCATATTTATTTTAGTCTCCATTTTAGTTCCTTTTATCTTTTTAATTCTGACAAAATTTTAGATTTATAATGTTTTGAATTATTTTAGGTGTAAATTAATTATAAGATTTATATGTTTTAATTTCATAATTTTACTCCTATTAATTCTTTTATGTATTTGGTAGAATTTTGCTGGGTATTTTTGAGACCACAAAGAATAACAATAGAGGACCAGATTTAGATTGAAATACTATCAAATAATTGAATTTAGGAGCCAGGAAATGCTAAATATTAAAGTCTATTGCCTAGGAGGAGAAGAAATAAATAATTTATGCAAGAAGACCCACCACCATTAATCATCACTCTTTTTTGAAATATGAAGAAGAAAAAGACAAAATTTTATTGCTTTTCACATGTGAAGTGAGACTTAAGCAAATGGAAAAGAGATTCACGACTTAGAAAGAAAAGGAAAAGGATGAAAGTTAATAAAAGTGGGAATTATGTGAAAATATGTATGTAGATATCTAATGTGAATAGAACCCAGGGAATCAAAATGAAAGCTAAATATCTAGAATGACACACCACCTAAGATCAAATTTCTCGCCTAAGCAATGGGTATATTTGTAGAAACGTAACAGCAGACGCAAGCAAACACAAAATCTAGGCGGCTACTTTGAGGTAAGTGAACAAATTGGAGTATTGATAAAAAAAAAATTTAATAGCCCACTTCTATTTTTAATACTCCAATTTGTTCACTCACTTCAAAGTAGCCGCCCATTACTTTGTGCTTGCTTGCATATGTTTCTACAAATATGGTTATGGCTTAGACGAAAAATTTAATCTTAGATGATGTGTCATTCTAAATATTCAGCTTTTATTTTGATTCCCAATTGCGAGTCCCACTCACATTGGACATCTGCATACATATTTTCACATAATTCTCACTTTTATCAACTTAGTCCTTTTCCTTTTCTTTCTAAGTCCGTGAATCTCTTTTCTATTTATTTAAGCCTCACTTCACATGTGGAAAGTAATAAAATTTTGTCTTTTTCTTCTTCATATTTCAAAGACGAGTGATAATCAACGGTGGTGGGTCTTCTTGCATTAATTATTTATTTCTTCTCCTCCTAGGCAAGAGACTTTTTGGGGCTTCTGACTTCAATTATTTGACAGCATTTTAATCTCAATCCAGTCCTTTATTGTTATTCTTTGTGGTCTCAAAACTATCCAAATGCTAGTAAAACTCTGCAAAATACATAAAAGAATTAATTAGGATAAAATTATGAAATTAAAACATAAAAATTTTATAATTAATTTATACCCAAAATAATTTAAAACATTATAAATCTAGAATTTTGTCAGAATTAAAAAGATAAAAAAGAATAAAATGAGGACTAAAATAAATATGAAAATGCAGGTTATCATTTCGCTCAATTGTTTCAGTGATTCTTTGACAGCTTCATCGTCTCTTAGAGAGAAGAGACCGTCAGGCAGCATTTCTTTGGAATCAGGTATATGTCTTCTTTGCTCCTCAAGAGTATTTCTTTTCTCTGGATTTTTCTCTGTCAATTTCATAAAACAGCAAAATTTTTCCATTTCCATTCTTAGTCTTTAGTTTTTCGAAATTTCTTCTATCTATGTATTCAATCGGTTTCATTATTGAGCATATCGAGTTCCATTGTGGCTGCCAAACAAATCCTTTCAAGCATAATCATAATACAGTACACTAGTACTCAATGATTTAATTGTTTTTGCTGGTGCTGGAATATCGCTTGATTTAGTCGCATTTATTATCTCAAATTACTCTAAAAAATTATGAAATTTGTTGCATATAAACTTATTTGTCGAGTGATTTAGAAATGCTGGAAGAACAATCATTGTAATGAGTTTTCCATTTTGAGGACAAAAATAGGATTAGCTTAAACACTAACAATTAAGGAATGAATTTGTTAGATTACTTAATTGATATATATATATATATATATATATATATATAGGTGACCGAAGCAACCTGTTCAACAAAAGATTTTGGACCAGCTTGCTTGATATATGCACAAGTATTCACTTTGGACCAATGAATCATAAGAAAGAAAGCAGTCATCATAATTACTGTGCAACAAGTAGCAATGGCAAACTTGAGAATTATCATAAACTCACAAATATATGATAATTTAATGATAAAATTTTGCTTTTAGATTCAATTGTTTCTCCCTCTTTAACTTTATCAAGCAATTTTGGCTCCTTTTTTTTTTTTTTGTATCAAGGAAGCTTAAATTCTTGTTTTGCAAGCATGGTTGGTATTCTTTGTGTGCGTCTATATATATATAAGGGGTTGAGGAAGCCTGTTCAACAAAGGGTTTTGGTTGCTGGTTCAAGGGGCCTATGGCAGTTTACAAGGAGGCATGAAAATGATAAAAAACAAGCCACGAGTGTTAGTTAACTATGCTAGGTAAACACAAGGAAGGAATTTGAGCCTCAGATTTATAAACACGCACAAAATGCTAACCATTCTTGCAAATTGGAATTTATCCTCCTTGATGCAGTAAGAAAGAAGTCAAAACTGACTGATGAAGCTAAAGAAGGTGAAACTATAGATTGCAAAAATAGACCAGACCAGCTGGTCGAATCGGGGACCAGTCTAGGATCCAATTCGGTCTGGGCCAAAAACTGGCCAAGGCTCGAACCAGTGAAACCGGCCAGGTTATTTAGTGGGTTGGTTCCTTTTTTTTTTTTTTTTTCACCAGCCCACATGTTGAAATTTGAAACCCAAAAAATTAAAGTTCCGGGGGGAAAGAGAGAGAGTACGGAGGACTGAGAGCGAAGGAAGCTATTCAGACCTCTCTATCAAAGTCATGCCCCTTGCCAGAAGCCTCGCCGGAAAAATATTCGCAGAGCCATTGCATCTTGCATATGAAGAAAAGAGGAAAGTTTAGAGAGAGGAGAGAAGAGAAAGTCATCCGGAAAGAATATGAATGAAGCAAAATAGCGGATCATTTGTCCCAATGCTATGAAATTGAAAAAAATTTAGGTAGATGCTATCTTCTTCAAAAAATTTAGTTCAATACTACAAAATCTGTCATTTCATGGTATTGGACTGTTGGAGGTTGGCCTCTGTCAGGCCGAGCTCATCGGTTTTTTTTTTTTAAGATTTCTGACCGAAGCTCAGCCTCTGTCAAGCCGAGCTTCGTTGTCCGTACAGAAGCTCGGCTTGACAGAGGCCGAGCTTCTTTAAATATTTTTGTAAAACAATAATTTTCAGCTATTAGAAAATTTAAAAATTAATTTAATCAAATTTTTATGATTAGTTGTTTGGTTTTTTATTTAATTAAAGAAATTAAATAATGTTTTACAATTTGATTAACTAAATTAGAATTATAGAAGAAGAAAAGAGAAAATTTATATTAAATTAATTTAAGTAATATAAACTAAAAGCTTCTTTAAATTTTTTTTTTCAAACAATAATTTTAGCTATTAAAACATAAAAAAAAATTAATTTTGTATAATATAAAAAATAATTTAATCAAATTTGTATGATTAGTTGCTTGGTTTTTTATTTAATTATAAAAATTAAATAATTATACTAATTAAAATTTTAAAATTTTTTACTCATTTTTGGTTTTAGAAAATTAGTATTTCACATTAAAATTAAAAAAAAAGTCTACAACTCTTTATTTTACCTCAAAAATTGTAATTGGAAAAAATCTAATTTATAAAAGTTCTTTATCTTTTTTATTGCGTTAGATATTTTGTATAATTTTAACAAACTATATTTTTAAATTTGTATTTCTAATTAATATTTGTATAATTTTTTTGGGGTTTACAATTATTATTTAATTGGGTTTCTAATGCCACTTTTTTATGAAATTAATTTTTGTCAATTTTAAATAACTTTATTTCATTTTATACAATTTTTTTAACTCATAAACATATATATATATATATATATATATATATATATATATATATATATATATATATATATATATATATATATATATATATTTCTATAGTTTTTAGAATTCATTACAAAGTCTCCAAAACTGGAGTAGGAATTTCTGTTAAGAAAGAGTCACCTAAGAATGAAACCATTCTAATGGAGGCCAACCTGCAAAAATCTATGATCATGACTCCTAAACCCCTCAGGCATGATACAATCATGGCCGCTTTTCCAGACTCTTGGGATTTGGAAAGTATCCAACCTTTCAAGAAAATAGAGTCTAGAAGTTTAAGAAATTTTGTTCAAAGTCTAGAAGGACATGTCAGGATATCTATGAACAGATCATCCTCGTCTAGGATTAGAATGTTCAACAATCCAGAGGTAGACGTCAGTTCAAGATACTCTGTAGATTCGGATTACCGAACTGCAACAGAAACTCTTGAGACTTCGACTAGTCTCAGAGGAGTAGATTTCCAACCTTCCATTCCTCAACCCATCTATGAGTCAGTTCAAGAAACACCTTCAATAAATCATTCCCCCACTAGATCACAAATTTTAATGATAAGAAAAGAGTTTAAAATGAATAAACCCATGCTAAATGCAGAGTTTATGCAAACACACAATAAGTCAAAACGAGAATGGTACTTCCGTACTTTCTCTTCGGAACAAGTTCAAAAATAGAAATTAGAATACTATGATTTCTTAGAAAAAATAGGAGATCATATTTTCTTTTTTAATTGGTTTGAAATGTATTGTTCAAATAACCAAATAGAAAATCCATTTGTTAAAAAAGAAGTAAACACCCACTCTAGAATTACAGTAGAATGGGATACTACTTTAGGTCAAAAGATAATCTCAGTCCATCCACCTTTAGAAAATTTGAAAATTTCAAAAGGTAGTTCTGAGATAGAGGCAACACCGTTCAAAACTGTAGAAGGTAACGAAGATCAACATAGTTCAAAACGAGATGTCAAGAACATTGAGTCTCAAAATAATTTTACTAATTTAGCGCTCAACACATTAGGAAAGCAGTTAGATAGGACAGAAAACGTAGTCAATAATAAGGCTCTAGAATCACCTTCTAGTTCCTTAGGTCATAATTCAGTTAGTTCAATACCTCAATAACCCCTGTATAAGATTCCAACACTTACTCAGGCATAGTTGAAATCAATAAAATTAGGTTCTAGTTCTCAAAACTTAGTTGACGAAACACCAAAAAATTAGATCAACTAAATGTTTCAAATAATAGGTCAAAAGGTCCCCAGATCAACACACTGTCTAAAACAGATGATTAACTCCCTGAAGTTAATAGAATTAGCTTTAGGAACCAAAAACCAGTAACTAGGAATTACTATCGAAGGCCTAGTTACCCAGATACCCAATACGAAGAAAATAGTTTAATCACAGAGGCTAGCTATAACGGCGAGTCTATAGTAGAATGGAACATTGATGGTCATAGTGAGCATCAAATTTTAGGAATAATTCAAAATATGTCAATGTGCGCCACGACGTATAGACTCAAAAATAATGAAGAAAGTTCAATAGTAACCATGTTAACAACTGGTTTTACTGGTCAATTAAAAGGCTGGTGGGATAACTATCTTACAGAAGCTGAAAGATCTGCGATTAAATTCGTTGTTAAGTAAAAAGAAATTAGTGGTCAATTAGTAGAAGTTCAAGATTCAGTAGCAGTTTTAATTTATGCACTCACAAAACACTTTGTAGGAAACCCCACAGATTTCTAACAGAGGATAGGTAACCAATTGATCAACGATGTCCCGATGTCTGATTTTAGATGGTACAAGGACATGTTCCTTACCAAATTATACACCCGGTCTGATAGTAAGGCAGACTACTGGAAAGAAAGGTTTTTAGGTGGTTTACCCAACCTATTTGCCGAAAGAGTCAAAGAAAACATTAGGAGACAATTCAACAATACACTTCCCTTAGGTCAGATGACTTTTGGAGAATTAATTAATTTTGTTACAAACGAAGCTCTTATCATATGCAATGATATGAAGCTTCAGTCTAAGTTAAAAACTGAGTTCAAAAACACCCATAAAGAATTAGGAAATTTCTGTGATCAATACGGCATCGAAAAGATTCGAGCCCCCTCTGCTCAAAATAAAAGAAATAAGAAGAGTCACAGGTACCAGACTATCAGAAAGACATATCGTCGCTACCCTGACAAACCTGTTAGATCATTCCAAACAAAACAACCTGTTCAACACTCTAGTAAGTCTAGACACCGTAGTTCAAAAAATACCGATCGCAAACATCTAGTTTGTTTTAAATGCGGGAGGTATGGTCATATTTCAAAACATTGCAAACTCAAAAAACGTATTAATTTGTTAAAAATATATGATAAGCACAAACAGAGTCTTATGAGTATTCTGTTAGAAGAACAAAACTCTGAGTCAGAATATGATTCAGATCAGTCTAGTGTTCAAAATGAGTTATGTCAGTTAGACTAACTGAGTAATTCATCTTCTAGTTCAATATCTGATGACGAAAGTCATTCAGAAATAGGAACTGTATCTGTAAAGAATGTTCAAAACAATATGGTAATTGTTCAAAAATGATTAATGTAATTAATAGAGATAAAGTTTAAACTTTATTAGAAATCTTAGACAAGATATCTGATGAAGAAATTAGAAAACAATACTTGCTCAAGATTAAGGATCTTTTGGATTCGGAAGAACCCGAACCGAAGCCTATAGTTAAACCTTATAATGTTCAAGAAATAATTAATAGGTTTCAAAACACTTCCACCCAAGAACGAGTTCTGTCAAGGAACTTCAGGAAGAAATTAAAATAATTAAAGAAGAAATTCGATTGCTCAAACAAAAGGATAATGACTTATCCTTAGATATTTTAAATTTAATGGCAAACAAAGAAGCTAGGAATTCCACTGATCAAAACGAGTTAGGAGAAACTAGCTCTGAACCCAAAGAAAATTATTTAAATTTAATTTCTCAAATATCTGTTCAAAGATGGTATAGTAACATAAACTTTACCATAGGAAACTTTAGTACTAAGTTAGTCGCCCTGATAGACTCAGGCGCTGATTTTAATTGTCTTCAAGAAGGATTAATTCCCACTCAATATTATGAGAAAACCACTGAGAGTCTCAGCGGTGCAGGAGGTAATAGACTTCCGGCTAGGTACAAACTATCTAATGCCAAGATATGTAATCAAAGCATTAAGTTCAACACAACTTTTATTATTGTTAGGAATTTAAATCATGCTATGATTCTAGGAACACCTTTCTGACTCTTATTTATCCTCTTAAGGTTTCAGAATTAGGAATTTCAACTTTTGTTTCGGGCAAAGAACTTTGCTTTGAATTTTTAAATCCTGCCAAAACTACAGAAGTTAATTTGCTCAAAAGTTTATCCATCTCTAGTGTCAATTTAATCACTAGAAAGCAAGCTCAGATTAAAATGCTCAATAAAGAAGTTCAATACAAAAGGGTAGAAGAACAAATAGAAAAACCCCATGTCAAAACTAGGATAGAATCTGTTCAAAAGAAATTTGAAAAAGAAATCTGTTCCGAAAAGCCGAACGCTTTCTGGAATAGAAAGAGGCACACAATGTCGCTTCCATACGAGCCCAGTTTTAGTGAAGATAAAATCCCAACTAAGGCTAGGCCCATCCAAATGAATAAAGAAACCTTAAGAGTACTGTAAAAAGGAAATCCAAGATTTGTTAGGTAAGAAGCTGATTAGGCCCAGTAAGTCCCCTTGGAGCTGTTCAGCCTTCTATGTTCAAAACCAAGCAGAAATAGAACGAGGAGTCCCTCACATGGTCATTAACTACAAACCCCTCAATAAAGTTCTTAGATGGATTAGGTACCCTATACCTGATAGGAGTGACTTAATCTCTCGTGTTCAAAAGGCATCTTTATTTTCTAAGTTCGATATGAAATCGGGCTTTTATCAAATTCAAATTGAAGAAAAGGATAGATATAAAACAACCTTTGCTGTTCCCTTTGGACATTATGAATGGAACGTAATGCCCTTTGGTCTTAAAAATGCACCTTCTGAATTTTAAAATGTTATGAATTCCATTTTTAATAATTTTTCTCAATTTTCAATAGTTGATATAGATGATGTCTTAGTGTTCTCTAATAACATAGAACAATACTTTAGGCACCTTGATCAATTTTATAAAATTGTTAAAAACAATGGTTTAGTCGTTTCTACCAAGAAAATAAAACTGTTTAAAACGAAGATTAGATTTTTAGGTTATGATATCCATCAGGGTATGATTAAACCTATTAATCGATCTATAGAATTTGCTGATAAGTTTCCAGACGAGATAACTGACAAAAATCAATTACAAAGATTTTTAGGTTGTCTTAATTATGTATCAGATTTTGTTCAAGACCTTAGAGTAATTTGCAAACATCTTTACTCTAGACTTAGAAAGAAATCCCCACCTTGGGATCAGTCCATGACGGACGCGGTCAAGACCCTTAAGGCTAGAATTAAGAAACTCCCCTGTCTAGGAATACCAGACCCAGAAGCCTTTATGATCATCGTGACCGATGCATCTAAAGAAGGTTATGGAGGAGTCCTTAAACAAAGGCCCATAGGAAGTTCAAAAGAACAAATAGTTAAGTTCAATTCAGGAGTATGGTCTGAAACTCAACAAAAATACTCCACAATAAAAAGAGAAATTTTATCTATTGTTTTAATCGTCAAAAAGTTTCAAAAAGAAGTTTTCAACAAAACTTTTTTGCTCAAAACGGACTGCAAATCCGCCAAATCTGTTATAGAAAAAGATGTTCAAAATTTAGTTTCAAAACATGTTTTTGCCAGATGGCAAACATTACTTTCTTGTTTTGATTTCGAAATCCAGCATATAAAAGGCAGTGAGAACACCTTTCCTGATTTTCTCACACGAGAATTCTTGCAGGGTAAAACAGAAGAATGGATAAGAAAAAAGGAAAAGAAGTAAAGAAAGAGCAATATGGATCCCTACTAGATTCTGTTCAAAATGTTCAAAGAACCCCTCTGGTTCACACAACGTCACCTCTACTGGTGACACCATCATCGTTCAACAGCCCTTCCGGCAGTGGTCTTCGACCACAGGTAAGAGGTCCTCGACCTCATACTCCTTCTTCTCCCTCTTCTTCTCATAACCGCTTTCTTCCTCTCACCTATGATCAAGCCCTCTCTACACCTCCATCACAACAGGCCATAGTCCCTGTTCGTTCATCTTCTTCCATGGTACAACTCTCTCAAGCAACACCGCTTAAGATATCCCTTTCTGATAAATAAGTTTCAAAACCGGTCTATGCATCGATCTGTCCCATTGAACCCGAATGACTCAAAACCAACCCTAGTTTAACACCAAGGGAAATTGCTCAAAAATATTTTCAAGAAGGAAAATACTTTTTTTCCGATGATTTACAAAAAATGAGAATTTTTTATGAATTTATTTTGGTTGATACAAACTCGATCACACTCACACACGAGTATGATCCACTTTTTCCCCATCGGATTCAATATTCAAAGTTAAAAATAAATAAAGTTTTAACACTTTCTCAATGGAATCAGCATCCATTTTCTTTTAAGAATTTTTCAAGACAGTTCCAGCCACAAGATTTTAACTACTGGGACTACAAAATGGCTTAGTACAATGCTTTGCTGATTCGTCCCTTCTCCCACTCCTGGTTCATCTGGTTCAACAAAGGAAATCAGTACTTTCCAGCCTGGTTTTCCGATTGGTTTTTCTTTTTTGGTCCAAACACTGAATTCGTTCCCTCTTATGCGAAGGAATCCTTTCAATTTTTTCTGCTCAAACCAGTTTTCATACTAGACAAATGCTTTTAAAGTTTTTCTCAACATTTGGAACACCCTGGATTATGTCTTGGGATTTTGAATTCAAAGATTGGCTCAATAGCGGTTACCCTCTATATCTTAGCCGCTCGTTCAACATCAAGTGGTTGTCTACCTACAATCCCAATTTGCTCAACAAAAAGGCTGTGAAAAAATGGCTCAGTCAAAATCCTCAGCTGATGAATTATCCTCCAGCAGTTCAACAGCAGTCTCCATTCCTAGCATCTAAGTCCCAAATTATGGCAGAACTTGCAAAAGCTCAGACGGAAAAAGAATTCAACCGTCTTGTTCAACAACTCTCAGAGAAAGCTTCATCAGATAAAGCTCCCTCTGAAGATCTCAACCCAGAAGATAGCAGCCAGTTTCAGAATGAAGACAATTGCTACAACATTGACTTCACCCACCTTAGTCACGACTGACTGTGGTCGAGTTAAGTCGTCAGCAGAAGAATCCAAAACTCCTGTCAGCTCAATAATTCAGATTCTCCGTATCCTTCAGCATGATCAATACGTGGCAGACAAGCTTTTACAAAAGTAAAGCGTCGGCACAAAGCGACAAATTTACTGTCAGTGCTCAACTTTCTGAAAAGTAACCGCCCACGCGTCTCAACTTTTCGAATTCCAAAGCTTTCAAATTCGTGGACTCCAGAGCCTCTGAAATCCACTGACTTCAACTTTGTTCAAATCCGCCTTCTTACTTCTATAAAAGGCGAAGTAGTTCAGTAGTAGAGCAGAGCGAAATAGAGAGGAGAACACTTTGTTAAAAACATCTCTGTAATCGTTTCTGTTTTCAAAAAGCTTTTAAGCTGTTTGTTCAAATTGTAAGTTCAAAACACTTATAATTTCATTTGTTTTAATATGAGAATTTCATTTACTCATTTTATTCCAATTCCTTTTTCTGATTTAATGCTTATTGTTGAATTTGAATATTTTGTTATTTAATCTATTTCCAGAATTTATGTTGTTCAAGAACATACATATATAGAATTTAGGGACGCCATAGAAAGCTCAGGTTTACTTTTGAATACATGCTATAAGCTTCTTCTGCTTATAGAATTAGATTCCCAGAATGCAAAGCCTTAGGTTAGTCAACAGAATGATGATCCCCAGTGGCCAGCAGAAAAATGGTATCAGGGTAGCGACGATATGTCTTTCTGACAGTCTGGTACCTGTGACTCTTTCTATTTCTTTTATTTTGAGCAGAGGGGGCTCGAATCTTTTCGATGCCGTATTGATCACAGAAATTTCCTAATTCTTTATGGGTGTTTTTGAACTCAGATTTTAACTTAGACTGAAGCTTCATATCATTGCATATGATAAGAGCTTCGTTTGTAACAAAATTAATTAATTCTCCAAAAGTCATCTGACCTAAGGAAAGTGTATTGTTGCATTGTTTCCTAATGCTTTCTTTGACTCTTTCGGCAAATAGGTTGGGTAAACCACCTAAAAACCTTTCTTTCCAGTAGTCTACCTTACTATCAGACCGGGTATATAATGTGGTAAGGAACATGTCCATGTTCCATCTAAAATCAGACATCGTGGGACATCTGAGGTTAATCAATTGGTTACCTATCCTCTGTTGGAAATCTGTGGGGTTTTCTACAAAGTGTTTTGTGAGTGCATAAATAAAACTGCTACTGAATCTTGAACTTCTACTAATTAACCACTAATTTCTTCTTGCTTAACAGCGAATTTAATCGCAGACCTTTCAGCTTCTGT
Organism: Biancaea sappan; assembly: GCA_037074585.1. Classification (NCBI taxonomy): domain Eukaryota; kingdom Viridiplantae; phylum Streptophyta; class Magnoliopsida; order Fabales; family Fabaceae; genus Biancaea; species Biancaea sappan. Next base: position 28,317,778 of record CM073499.1, on the reverse strand, counting down.
GAGATAGTTATCCCACCAGCCTTTTAATTGACCAGTAAAACCAGTTGTTAACATGGTTACTATTGAACTTTTTTCATTATTTTTGAGTCTATACGCCGTGGCCACATTGAAATATTTTGAATTATTCCTAAAATTTGATGCTCACTATGACCTAACTGAATTATGACCTAAGGAACTAGAAGGTGATTCTAGAGCCTTATTATTGACTATGTTTTCTATCCTATCTAACTACTTTCCCAATGTGTTGAGCGCTAAATTAGTAAAATTATTTTGAGACTCAATGTTCTTGACATCTCGTTTTGAACTATGTTGATCTTCGTTACCTTTTACAGTTTTAAACGGTGTTGCCTCTATCTCAGAACTACCTTTTGAAATTTTCAAATTTTCTAAAGGTGGATGGACCGAGATTATCTTTTGACCTAAAGTAGTATCCTATTCTACTGTAATTCTAGAGTGGGTGTTTACTTCTTTTTTAACAAATGGATTTTCTATTTGGTTATTTGAACAATACATTTCAAACCAATTAAAAAAGAAAATATGATCTCCTATTTTTTCTAAGAAATCATAGTATTCTAATTTCCATTTTTGAACTTGTTCCGAAGAGAAAGTACGGAGGTACCATTCTCGTTTTGACTTATTATGTGTTTGCATAAACTCTACGTTTAGCATGGGTTTATTCATTTTGAACTCTTTTCTTATCATTAAAATTTGTGATCTAGTGGGGGAATGATTTATTGAAGGTGTTTCTTGAACTGACTCATAGATGGGTTGAGGAATGGAAGGTTGGAAATCTACTCCTCTGAGACTAGTCGAAGTCTCAAGAGTTTCTGCTGCAGTTCGGTAATCCAAATCTACAGAGTGTCTTGAACTAACGTCTACCTCTGGATTGTTGAACATTCTAATCCTAGACAAGGATGATCTGTTCATAGATATCCTGACATGTTCTTCTGGACTTTGAACAAAATTTCCTAAACTTCTAGACTCTATTTTCTTAGAAGGTTGGATACTTTCCAAATCCCAAGAGTCTAGAAAAGTGGCCATGATTGCATCATGCCTGAGGGGTTTAGGAGTCATGATCATAGATTTTTGCAGGTTGGCCTCCATTAGAATGGTTTCATTCTTAGGCAACTCTTTCTTAACAGAAATTCCTACTCCAGTTTTGGAGACTTTGTAATGAATTCTAAAGACTATAGAAAGATTATCCAGTTTTTCACTGAATATTCCTTCTATGGTCTTGACATGTAATTTTAAAGCCTTTTCAATGTTTCTGAACGTCTTCATGTAATTCGGAAAACATTGAAAATAAATTGGACCATTGCAGAGATTCGACTCTATAAGACTTAACATAGAATCCTCGAAAGACAGTGCATGTCTATTTTGGAGAAGAACTAAGATGAAATGGTTGATGCCTAACCTGTGCATGGGTTTGACAGCTACCTGAATTAATCCTATATGAATAAATTTAAAGTTTTCTTGCCTGTGTTGAGCTATTGGATCTTTATCTAATAAATTTATAGTACCTTGGAACTTTCCTAACGGTATTGTACCTTCTATTGTTCTAACTATGTCTTGAACTTTAAAATTAAAAGTTGAATGTTTGTATACCTCACTAGGACGTACCTGGGGCATTTCCCAGTTTCTTAACCTTTCTTTAGCTTCTACAACAGAAACTTCAGAATTGTTGACCTCATCTTGATCAAGAGAACTTTGATCACTAGTGACCGGGGGAACTCTGATCTCAGAACTATTTCTATTAAATAATCTTCTTACTAATTCAGACATTTTCAAGAAAATAAAATTGTTAAAATTCTTTTAACTTTGTTAAGGTTTAGTGGGACCACGTCCTACGGGAACACCTGCCTCTCTTGGGCCTTACGGCTTACCAACGCAGTTATAACAACGCTGACCAACGCTAACCCTCAACTGATTAAAAGTTTCTTAAGAAATTAAATTGTTAATAATATCTAAATTAACAAGAAGGTTACTAACAGAACTAGGCTCTGATACCATTTTTCTGCTGGCCACTGGGGATCGTCATTCTGTTGACTAACCTAAGGCTTTTCATTCTGGGAATCTAATTCTATAAGCAGAAGAAGTTTATGGCATGTATTCAAAAGTAAACCTAGAGCTTTCTATGGCATCCCTAAATTCTATATATGTATGTTCTTGAACAACATAAATTCTGGAAATAGATGAAATAACAAAATATTCAAATTCAACAACAAGCATTAAATCAGAAAAAGGAATTGGAATAAAATGAGTAAATGAAATTCTCATATTAAAACAAATGAAATTACAAGTGTTTTGAACTTACAATTTGAACAAACAGCTTAAACGCTTCTTGAAAACAGAAACGATTACAGAGATGTTTTTAACAAAGTGTTCTTTTCTCTATTTTCGCTCTGCTCTACTACTGAACTACTTTGCCTTTTATAGAAGTAAGAAGGCGGATTTGAACAAAGTTGAAGTCGGTGGATTTTAGAGGCTCTGGAGTCCGCGGATTTGAAAGCTTTGGAATTCGAAAAGTTGAGACGCGTGGGCGGCTGCTTTTTAGAAAGTTGAGCACTCACAGTAAATTTGTTGCTTTGTGCCGACGCTTTACTTTTGTAAAAGCTTGTCTGCCACGTATTGAACATGCTGAAGGAGACGGGGAATCTGAATTATTGAGCTGACAAGAGTTTTGGATTCTTCTGACAACGACTTAACTCGACCATAGTCAGTCATGACTAAGGTGGGTGAAGTCAATGTTGTAGTAGTCGTCTTCGTTCTGAAACTGGCTTCTATCTTCTGGGTTGAGATCTTCAGAGGGAGCTTTATCTGATGAAGCTTTCTCTGAGAGTTGTTGAACAAGACAATTGAATTCTTCTTCCGTCTGAGCTTTTGCAAGTTCTGCCATAATCTGGGACTTGGATGCCTGGAATGGAGACTGCTGTTGAACTGCTTGAGGATAATTCACCAGCTGAGGATTTTGATTGAGCCATTTTTCCACAGCCTTTTTGTTGAGCAAATTGGGATTGTAGGTAGACCACCACTTGATGTTGAACGAGCGGCTAAGATATAGAGGGTAACCGCTATTGAGCTTATCTTTGAATTCAAAATCCCAAGACATAATCCAAGGTGTTCCAAATGTTGAGAAAAACTTTAAAAGCATTTGTCCAGTATGAAAAACTGGTTTGAGCAGAAAAAATTAAAAAGGATTCCTTCGCATAATAGGGAAGGAATTCAGTGTTTGGACCAAAAAAGAAAAACCAATCGGAAAACCAGGCTGGAAAGTCCTGATTTCCTTTGTTGAACTATATGAACCAAGAGTGGGAGAAGGGATGAATCAGCAAAGCATTGTACCAAGCCATTTTGTAGTCCTAGTAGTTAAAACCTTGTGGCTGGAACTGTCTTGAAAAATTCTTAAAAGAAAATGGATGCTGATTCCATTGAGAAAGTGTTAAAACTTTATTTATTTTGAACTTTGAATATTGAATCCGATGGGGAAAAAGTGGATCATACTCGTGTGTGAGTGTGATCGAGTTTGTGTCAACCAAAATAAATTCATAAAAAATTCTTGTTTTTTGTAAATCATCGAAAGAAAAGTATTTTCCTTCTTGAAAATATTTTTGAGCAATTTCCCTTGGTGTTAAACCAGGGTTGGTTTTGAGCCATTCAGGTTCAATGGGATAGATAGGTGCATAGACCGGTTTTGAAACATATTTATCAGAAAGGGATCTCTTAAGCGGTGTTGCTTTAGAGAGTTGTACCATGGAAGAAGATGGACGAATAGGGACTATGGCCTGTTGTGATGGAGGTGTAGAGAGGGCTTGATCATAGGTGAGAGGAAGAAAGCGGTTATGAGAAGAAGAGGGAGAAGAAGGAGTATGAGGTCGAGGACCTCTTACCTGTGGTCAAAGACCACTGCCGGAAGGGCTGTTGAATGATGATGGTGTCACCAGTAGAGGGGACGTTGTGTGAACCAAAGGGGTTCTTTGAACATTTTGAACAGAATCCAGTGGGGATCCATATTGCTCTTTCTTTACTTCTTTTCCTTTTTTCTTATCCATTCTTCTGTTTTACCCTGCAAGAATTCTCATGTGAGAAAATCAGGAAGGGCGTTCTCACTGCCTTTATATGCTGGATTTCGAAATCAAAACAAGAAAGTAATGCTTGCCATCTAGCAAAAACATGTTTTGAAACTAAATTTTGAACATCTTTTTCTAAAACAGATTTGGCGAATTTGCAGTCCGTTTTGAGCAGAAAAGTTTTGTTGAAAACTTCTTTTGGAAACTTTTTGACGATTAAAACAATAGATAAAATTTCTCTTTTTATTGTGGAGTATTTTTGTTGGGTTTCAGACCATACCTAAATTGAACTTAACTATTTGTTCTTTTGAACTTCCTATGGGCCTTTGTTTAAAGACTACTCCATAACCTTCTTTAGATGCATCGGTCTCGAAGATCATAAAGGCTTCTGGGTCTGGTATTCCTAGACAGGGGAGTTTCTTAATTCTAGCCTTAAGGGTCTTGACCGCGTCCATCATGGACTGATCTCAAGGTGGGGATTTCTTTCTAAGTCTAGAGTAAAGAGGCATGCAAATTACTCTAAGGTCTTGAACAAAATCTGATACATAATTAAGACAACCTAAAAATCTTTGTAATTGATTTTTGTCAGTTATTTCATCTGGAAACTTATCAGCAAATTCTATAGATCGATTAATAGGTTTAATCATACCCTGATGGATATCATAACCTAAAAATCTAATCTTCGTTTTGAACAGTTTCATTTTCCTGGTTGAAACGACTAAACCATTGTTTTTTAACAATTTTATAAAATTGATCAATGTGCCTAAAGTGTTGTTCTATGTTATTAGAGAACACTAAGACATCATCTATATAAACTATTGAAAATTGAGAAAAATTATTAAAAATGGAATTCATAACATTTTGAAATTCAGAAGGTGCATTTTTAAGACCAAAGGGCATTACGTTCCATTCATAACGTCCAAAGGAAACAGCAAAGGATGTTTTGTATCTATCCTTTTCTTCAATTTGAATTTGATAAAAGCCCGATTTCATATCGAATTTAGAAAATAAAGATGCCTTTTGAACACGAGAGATTAAGTCACTCATATCAGGTATAGGGTAACTAATCCATCTAAGAACTTTATTGAGGGGTTTGTAGTTAATGACCATGCGAGGGGCTCCTCGTTCTATTTCTGCTTGGTTTTGAACATAGAAGGCTGAACAGCTCCAAGTGGACTTACTGGGCCCAATCAGCTTCTTACCTAACAAATCTTGGATTTCCTTTTTACAGTACTCTAAGGTTTCTTTATTCATTTGGATGGGCCTAGCCTTAGTTGAGATTTTATCTTCACTAAAACTGGGCTCGTATGGAAGCGAGACTGTGTGCCTCTTTCTATTCCAGAAAGCGTTAGGCTTTTCGGAACAGATTTCTTTTTCAAATTTCTTTTGAACAGATTCTATCCTAATTTTGACATGGGGTTTTTCTATTTGTTCTTCTACCCTTTTGTATTGAACTTCTTTATTGAGCATTTTAATCTGAGCTTGCTTTCTAGTGATTAAATTGACACTAGAGATGGATAAACTTTTGAGCAAATTAACTTCTGTAGTTTTGGCAGGATTTAAAAATTCAAAGCAAAGTTCTTTGCCCGAAAAAAAAAGTTGAAATTCCTAATTCTGAAACCTTAAAGGGATAAATAAGAGTCAGAAAAGGTGTTCCTAGAATCATAGTATGATTTAATTTCCTAAAAGAATAAAAGTTGTGTTGAACTTAATGCCTTGATTACATATCTTGGCATTAGATAGTTTGTACCTACCCGGAAGTCTATTACCTCCTGCACCGCTGAGACTCTCAATGGTTTTCTCATAATATTGAGTGGGAATTAATCCTTCTTGAAGACAATTAAAATCAACACCTGAGTCTATCAGGGCAACTAACTTAGTACTAAAGTTTCCTATGGTAAAGTTTATGTTACTATACCATCTTTGAACAGATATTTGAGAAATTAAATTTAAATAATTTTCTTTGGGTTCAGAGCTAGTTTCTCCTAACTCGTTTTGATCAGTGGAATTCCTAGCTTCTTTGTTTGCCATTAAATTTAAAATATCTAAGGATAAGTCATTATCCTTTTGTTTGAGCAATCGAATTTCTTCTTTAATTATTTTAATTTCTTCCTGATGTTCCTTGACAAAAACTCGTTCCTGGGTGGAAGTGTTTTGAAACCTATTAATTATTTCTTGAACATTATAGTCTTCGGTTCGGGTTCTTCCGAAACCATAAGATCCTTAATCTTGAGCAAGTATTGTTGCTCAAGATTAAGGATCTTATGGATTTGGAAGAACCCGAATCGAAGCCTATAGTTAAACCTTATAATGTTCAAGAAATAATTAATAGGTTTCAAAACACTTCCACCCAAGAACAAGTTTCTGTCAAGGAACTTCAGGAAGAAATTAAAATAATTAAAGAAGAAATTCGATTGCTAAAAAAAAATGGATAATGACTTATCCTTAGATATTTTAAATTTAATGGCAAACAAAGAAGCTAAGAATTCCACTGATCAAAACGAGTTAGGAGAAACTAGCTCTGAACCCAAAGAAAATTATTTAAATTTAATTTCTCAAATATCTGTTCAAAGATGGTATAGTAACATAAACTTTACCATATGAAACTTTAGTACTAAGTTAGTCGCTCTGATAGACTCAAGCGCTGATTTTAATTGTCTTCAAGAAGGATTAATTCCCACTCAATATTATGAGAAAACCACTGAGAGTCTCAGCGGTGCAGGAGGTAATAGACTTCCGGCTAGGTACAAACTATCTAATGCCAAGATATGTAATCAAGGCATTAAGTTCAACACAACTTTTATCCTTGTTAGGAATTTAAATCATGCTATGATTCTAGGAACACCTTTTCTGACTCTTATTTATCCCTTTAAGGTTTCAGAATTAGGAATTTCAACTTTTGTTTCTGGCAAAGAACTTTGATTTGAATTTTTAAATCCTGCCAAAACTACAGAAGTTAATTTGCTCAAAAGTTTATCCATCTCTAGTGTCAATTTAATCACTAGAAAGCGAGCTCAGATTAAAATGCTCAATAAAGAAGTTCAATACAAAAGGGTAGAAGAACAAATAGAAAAACCCCATGTCAAAACTAGGATAGAATTTGTTCAAAAGAAATTTGAAAAAGAAATCTGTTCCTAAAAGCCTAACGCTTTCTGGAATAGAAAGAGGCACACAGTCTCACTTCCATACGAGCCCATTTTTAGTGAAGATAAAATCCAAACTAAGGCTAGGCCCATCCAAAATTTTCTCACACGAGAATTCTTGCAGGGTAAACAGAAGAATGGATAAGAAAAAAAGAAAAGAAGTAAAGAAAGAGCAATATGGATCCCCACTGGATTCTGTTCAAAATTTTCAAAGAACCCCTCTGCTTCATACAACATCACCTCTACTGGTGACACCATCATCGTTCAACAACCCTTCCGGCAGTGGTCTTCGACCACAGGTAAGAGGTCATCGACCTCATACTCCTTCTTCTCCCTCTTCTTCTCATAACCACTTTCTTCCTCTCACCTATGATCAAGCCCTCTCTATACCTCCATCACAACAGGCCATAGTCCCTGTTCATCCATCTTCTTCCATGGTACAACTCTCTCAAGCAATATTGCTTAAGTGATCCCTTTTTGATAAATATGTTTCAAAACCGGTCTATTGAACCCGAATGGCTCAAAACCAACCCTGGCTTAACACCAAGGGAAATTGCTCAAAAATATTTTCAAGAAGGAAATACTTTTCTTCCGATGATTTACAAAAAACGAGAATTTTTTATGACTTTATTTTGGTTGATACAAACTCGATCACACTCACACACGAGTATGACCCACTTTTTCCCTATCGGATTCAATATTCAAAGTTCAAAATAAATAAAGTTTTAACATTTTCTCAATGGAATTAGCATCCATTTTCTTTTAAGAATTTTTCAAGACAGTTCCAGCCACAAGGTTTTAACTACTGGGACTACAAAATGGCTTGGTACAATGCTTTGCTGATTCGTCCCTTCTCCCACTCCTGGTTCATTTGGTTCAACAAAGGAAATCAGGACTTTCCAGCCTGGTTTTCCGATTGGTTTTTCTTTTTTGGTCCAAACATTGAATTCCTTCCCTCTTATGCGAAGGAATCCTTTTCAATTTTTTCTGCTCAAACCAGTTTTCATACTGGACAAATGCTTTTAAAGTTTTTCTCAACATTTGGAACACCCTGGATTATGTCTTGGGATTTTGAATTCAAAGATCGGCTCAATAGCGGTTACCCTCTATATCTTAGCCGCTCGTTCAACATCAAGTGTTGGTCTACCTACAATCCTAATTTGCTCAACAAAAAGACTGTGGAAAAATGGCTCAGTCAAAATCCTCAGCTGATGAATTATCCTCAAGTAGTTCAACAGCAATCTCTATTCCTGGCATCGTCCCAGATTATGGCAGAACATGCAAAAGCTCAGACGGAAGAAGAATTCAATCGTCTTGTTCAACAACTTTCAAAGAAAGCTTCATCAGATAAAGCTCCATCTGAAGATCTCAACCTAGAAGATAGCAGCCAGTTTCAGAACGAAGACGACTGCTACAACATTGACTTCACCCACCTTAGTCACGACTGACTATGGTCGAGTTAAGCCGTCGGCAGAAGAATCCAAAACTCCTGTTAGCTCAATAATTCAGATTCCCCGTCTCCTTCAGTATGTTCAATACGTGGCAGAGAAGCTTTTACAAAAGTAAAGCGTCGGCACAAAGCGACAAATTTACTGTTAGTGCTCAACTTTATGAAAAGTAGCCACCCACGCGTCTCAACTTTTCAAATTCCAAAGCTTTCAAATCCGCGGACTCCAGAGCCTCTGAAATCCACGGACTTCAACTTTGTTCAAATCCGCCTTCTTACTTCTATAAAAGGCGAAGTAGTTCAGTAGTAGAGTAGAGCGAAAATAGAGAGAAGAACACTTTGTTAAAAACATCTCTATAATCCTTTCTGTTTTCAAGAAGCTTTTAAGCTGTTTGTTCAAATTGTAAGTTCAAAACACTTGTAATTTCATTTGTTTTAATATGAGAATTTCATTTACTCATTTTATTCCAATTCCTTTTTCTGATTTAATGCTTGTTGTTGAATTTGAATATTTTGTTATTTCATCTATTTCCAGAATTTATGTTGTTCAAGAACATACATATATAGAATTTAGGGATGCCATAGAAAGCTCTAGGTTTACTTTTGAATACATGCCATAAACTTCTTCTGCTTATAGAATTAGATTCCCAGAATGAAAAGCCTTAGGTTAGTCAACAGAATGACGATCCCCAGTGGCCAGCAGAAAAATGGTATCAGAGCCTAGTTCTGTTAGTAACATTCTTGTTAATTTAGATATTATTAACAATTTAATTTCTTAAGAAACTTTTAATCAGTTGAGGGTTAGCGTTGGTCAGCGTTGTTATAACTGCGTTGGTAAGCCGTAAGGCCCAAGAGAGGCAGGTGTTCCCGTAGGACGTGGTCCCACTAAACCTTAACAAAGTTAAAAGAATTTTAAGAATTTTATTTTCTTGAAAATGTCTGAATTAGTAAGAAGATTATTTAATAGAAATAGTTCTGAGATCAGAGTTCCCCCGGTCATTAGTGATCAAAGTTCTCTTGATCAAGATGAGGTCAATAATTCTGAAGTTTCTATTGTAGAAGCTGAAGAAAGGTTAAGAAATTAGGAAATGCCCCAGGTACGTCCTAGTGAGGTATACAAGCATTCAACTTTTAATTTCAAAGTTCAAGACATAGTTAGAACAATAGAAGGTACAATACCGTTAGGAAAGTTCCAAGGTACTATAAATTTATTAGATAAAGATCAAATAGCTCAACACAGGCAAGAAAACTTTAAATTTATTCATATAGGATTAATTCAGGTAGCTGTCAAACCTATGCACAGGTTAGGCATCAACCATCCCGTCTTAGTTCTTCTCCAAGATAGACATGCATTGTCTTTCGAGGATTCTATGTCAAGTCTTGTAGAGTCGAATCTCTGCAATGGTCCAATTTATTTTCAATGTTTTCCAAATTACATGAAGACGTTGAGAAACGTCGAAAAGGCTTTAAAATTATATGTCAAAACCATAGAAGGAATATTCAGTGAAGAACTGGATAATCTTTCTATAGTTTTTAGAATTCATTACAAAAGTCTCCAAAACTGAAATAGGAATTTCTGTTAAGAAAGAGTCGCCTAAGAATGAAACCATTCTAATGGAGGCCAACCTACAAAAATCTATGATCATGACTCCTAAACCCCTCAGGCATGATACAATCATGGCCGCTTTTCCAGACTCTTGGGATTTGGAAAGTATCCAACCTTCCAAGAAAATAGAGTCAAGAAGTTTAGGAAATTTTGTTCAAAGTCTATAAGGACATGTCAGGATATCTATAAACAGATCATCCTCGTCTAGGATTAGAATGTTCAACAATCCAGAGGTAGACGTCAGTTCAAGACACTCTGTAGATTCGGATTACCGAACTGCAACAGAAACTCTTGAGACTTCGACTAGTCTTAGAGGAGTAGATTTCCAGCCTTCCATTCCTCAACCCATCTATGAGTCAGTTCAAGAAACACCTTCAATAAATCACTCCCCCACTAGATCACAAATTTTAATGATAAGGAAAGAGTTCAAAATGAATAAACCCATGCTAAACGCAGAGTTTATGCAAACACATAATAAGTCAAAACGAGAATGGTACTTCCGTACTTTCTCTTCGGAATAAGTTCAAAAATGGAAATTAGAATACTATGATTTCTTAGAAAAAATAGGAGATCATATTTTCTTTTTTAATTGGTTTGAAATGTATTGTTCAAATAACCAAATAGAAAATCCATTTGTTAAAAAAGAAGTAAACACCCACTCTAGAATTACAGTAGAATGAGATACTACTTTAGGTCAAAAGATAATCTCGGTCCATCCACCTTTAGAAAATTTGAAAATTTCAAAAAGTAGTTCTGAGATAGAGGCAACACCGTTCAAAACTGTAGAAGGTAACGAAGATCAACATAGTTCAAAATGAGATGTCAAGAACATTGAGTCTCAAAATAATTTTACTAATTTAGCGCTCAACACATTAGGAAAGCAGTTAGATAGGATAGAAAACATAGTCAATAATAAGGCTCTAGAATCACCTTCTAGTTCCTTAGGTCATAATTCAGTTAGTTCAATACCTCAACAACCCCTGTATAAGATTCCAACACTTACTCAGACAGAGTTGAAATCAATAAAATTAGGTTCTAGTTCTCAAAACTTAGTTGACGAAATCACCAAAAAATTAGATCAACTAAATGTTTCAAATAATAGGACAAAAGGTCCCCAGATCAACACACTGTCTAAAACAGATGATCAACACCCTGAAGTTAATAGAATTAGCTTTAGGAACCCAAAACCAGTAACTAGGAATTACTACCGAAGGCCTAGTTACCCAGATACCCAATACGAAGAAAATAGTTTAATCACAGAGGCTAGTTATAACGGCGAGTCTATAGTAGAATGAAACATTGATGGTCATAATGAGCATCAAATTTTAGGAATAATTCAAAATATGTCAATGTGCGCCACGGCGTATAGACTCAAAAATAATGAAGAAAGTTCAATAGTAACCATGTTAACAACTGGTTTTACTGGTCAATTAAAAGGCTGATGGGATAACTATCTCACAGAAACTGAAAGGTCTGCGATTAAATTCGTTGTTAAGCAAGAAGAAACTAGTGGTCAATTAGTAGAAGTTCAAGATTCAGTAGCAGTTTTAATTTATGCACTCATAAAACACTTTGTAGGAAACCCCACAGATTTTCAACAGAGGATAGGTAACTAATTGATCAACCTCAGATGTCCCACGATGTCTGATTTTAGATGGTACAGGGACATGTTCCTTACCAAATTATACACCCGGTCTAATAGTAAGACAGACTACTGGAAAGAAAGGTTTTTAGGTGGTTTACCCAACCTATTTGCCGAAAGAGTCAAAGAAAGCATTAGGAGACAATGCAACAATACACTTCCCTTAGGTCAGATGACTTTGGAGAATTAATTAATTTTGTTACAAATGAAGCTCTTATCATATGCAATGATATGAAGCTTCAGTGTATATATATATATATATATATATAAGTAACACAATTAAAATTCCCTAACACAAATAGAGAAGCAAAGTGTCAACAATTTTTTATCAAATTTTTCTTAATACACTTTGATATACCCAATTGTTTCTTCTATCTTCAACTAACACAATTACTTTTTAAATTTATTCAAATACAATTTTCTCTTTCCTTCTAATAACTTTTTAAAAAATTATAAATATCAATGATATTCACTTATTCACATTACACTAATTTCATTACTTACATAAATAAAAAACTATACATTCCAATTATGAATTTCTTTATTTTCTTATATTTCATATACTTTAAAATATTGAAATTTTCATTTTTAGTTCTTAATATCATTTTTTATGTGGCATATTATTTTTTGTTTAATTTTTTTTGTTTAAATTATATTTTTTTTCTACCTATACCATATTTATAAACCAAATTTACACTTTTTTATTTATGTTTAAATTTTCTGTTTAAAAAATAAAATAACCTAATATTCTTTTACACACATAACAAAACATGATTATTACAAACTATAATAATATATTACACAACTAACAGTATAATTATTTAAAACATGTTTTAGTTACACTCATATTATAAAAACATCATAAATCATCAATAAATAAAACAATTTAACTTATATAAATTTAGTTTATAAATAAATCATACTACTCATCAAACAATAAATAACGCAATTAATACAAATATAGGTTATAATTAAAACATAGTTATAACAGTAATCTAATCTTGATTTTTAATTTGAAATGTTGCTCTACTTCTTGTGAGAAGGAAACAAATTTTGCAGAATTTTCAGAAGTTGAACAAAGGGGAGAAGAGAGGATCTGGGTGTGTAAGTGAGGAGAGTTGTGATTCTTATATAGGTGAAGCAGCTAGGGACTAAAATGAAAAGATAAAATTTTAACAAACCCAAATTTTATAAAATCACTTCCCGCATGCATGTAGGTTGCAGACTGCATGCATGCAGTCTGCAACGTGATGTGACAGTTGCATCATGGGGGTTCAAAAAGCCTGACAGAAACTCGGCCTCTGTCAAGCTGAGCTTCTGTCAGACAAATTCTGACAGAAGCTCGACCTGACAGAGGCCGAGCTTCTGTCAGACTTTAGAAAAAAATAATGCTTGTCAGGAGCTCGGTCTGACACAGGCCGAGCTCCAACAGAACAATTCCCTAATGTGATGTATTTTATAGTATTCAGCAAATTTTCTTTACAAATATAATATTTACCTAAAATGTTTTGAATTTTATAGCATAAGACCAAATGATCCCAAAATAGCAAGCACTCAAATATGAAGGGAAGCCCACTGCTCAATGGGCCTACTGCCTTGGTTGCGTGCACTACATACGGGGTTGGGAAATCGAGAATGGGGAAGGCAAAAAGCTACTGAGTACTTACTGATCATATTTAAATTTTAAAAAAAATCTTTTAATTTTATTTTTAATATAAAAACATATATAATAATATATTTTTTAAAAAATATTAATTTTTAATTTATTAATATAAAATTTAAAAATATATATTAATTAATTATTATCGATCATAATTAAATTAATAAATTTTAAATTAATATATTTATTAATTTAAAAACTAATCTAATTTTTAAAACATTAGGTACAACAATTAAACCTTTATTCCTGAAAGAAAAATTATCGTTAAATCTATTAGATGTCTAGGAGTCTATAGTAAGTCTGAAGTCTGTCAACTTTAATTGTAAGAATCGCTACTTGTTGCATAGTAATTATGATGATTGCTTTCTTTCTAGCATATGGATGTGCCTGCCGGACCTCAAGAAAGATGTAGTTTCATTTTTTTTACGGGTTTATTCTCTTTGATTGTGTAAATGTTTTCTCTTGTGCAATTCTTTCTCTTTCGACTTAAATAAACTTTTGGTCTATCTTGTTCAATAGCATGTCGTGCTTCTCATTAATATTATAGAACAATCCAGTTTTGCCTTTTGTCTAATCTCCTTCCAAAATTTAAATGAAAAATTCTAGTTTGTCGACTTGGACTAGTGTTAGCTAACTGTGTTGGGTAAACACAAAGGATGAATCTTAGCCTATAATATATCATCATCAAGGCAAGATTAAGATGGGTAACTAGATTATATGAAGTATTAAGGGGATTAGTAATCCTAAGTCTATTTCTATTGCTAATTTCACTTGCAAAGTTCAGTTTTGCTACTCTTTTGTTGTCAAATTTTAAGACATCTGCTTTGAATTTGTTCAACCAGAGCTAAGGTGAATATATATTTGATGTTTAACAATATTTTATACTCAATCTTCATGGAAACAATACTTTATTCGCTCTATATTAATTTTTCCAAAACATGTATTTGCTTGAGTGTGGTATTTGATAGGACAAATGTTGTCCGCTTTCCAGATTTGATTGAAGCATGCCATGGTTTTATCCCTCTTTGGTTGTTTTTAGTAGAAGCCTTTAAAGATTTTTGAATGAGCACATGATTCTTAACTAAATTTTAGTCCTAGTTTCTTGTTCATGTGCTTTGTTTCTTCTATTTTTAGCTCCTAACTATTGGCATGAAGTAATTTTCTCTTAATTATTGATTTCTAGCATTTGGTCCTGCCTCGTTTTGCAATCCCAACACCCATGCATGTAGGTTGGCTTTGCGCTTGTTTTCCTAGCCTTGGGCAAATACCGACATATTAACGTCACAACTTAACCCACATAATTTTAACTGAGAGTGCAACTTATTGTCTTTATACTAATCAATGCGACTTGAGCAATAAAGAGAACATATTCCAAAAGACTAGTTTTTTGAGTGGGACAGCTTCAGCACCATCATGTATCTCTTGAATTGGTCAATGAGAGAATCTATCATTTTTCCTTTCTTGGGAAATACATGAAGTTAGCTGATGAATGATGACCAGAAAATTTATATCTTGTACATTCTCCATTATTGAGGGATTTTTGGTCTTAAACATCCCACCTCATTGTGCAATCTCAGCACCCATCTAGTGTGGCTTTGTGCTTGTTTTTCTGGCCTTGGGTGAATACTAAAATACTAACGTCATAACCTACACCACATGATTTCAATTGAGATTGCAACTTATTGTCGACTTGGGCAATAAAGAGAACATGTCTTAAAAGACTAGTTTGTTGAGTAATAATAAGTTGAAAATTTATATCTTGAATGTTCTCCATTACTTAGGAGTTTTTTATAAGGCTCTTTTAATAATATTTTAATTTTGCCCTCCAAGGATGCTAGTATTTGTTGTTTATGGGTGTGTTAATTAATAAAATAATATTTATTGGTTCCCTCAATTACTTTGACCAAATATAAAAACCCTCTCAACAATTTATTAACAAACTTTCTTTGACCTTGTATTGATTAATATTTATATTGTAGTAGTTAAATTTTTCTCATAAAATATTTTTTTTGTTTCTCACATATATCCTCTATCGAAAATGTGGAGACCTCTTCTTTTGAAGATTTGAAGTTGGGTTCATTACTTTGTAAGAGACTAGCCTCTTTCACTAGACCGAACTCCCATTAATTTCACAAAATAGTTTTTTGAATAAAAATGCTACATCCTATTTTGAAAAAGCTTCTTCTCCCTTTATTCCATAGCCATTATCAATTCCTTCTCTTCCAACTTCGAATTTGGAAGAATCATTAATGAAATGAAATAGAGGGAGTGAGTGGAAGCCCCAATATAACCGAAGCCTCCCTTCCATTTGTAACGTTCATCCACATGGGAATACTTGAGTACGCATCACACACTCAAGCAATTTAAGCCCAGGGCCAGACTTACAGTAAGGCAACTAAGGTAGTTACCCATAGCTCCCATAGGCTCCATTTGTACATATACCCCAACTCAAAAAAAAAAAAAAACTACTTATATGCCAAATGAATAAATTCTCACAATGACGTTGTGCAGTAAAAGCAATTCCTCCTCAGCCTTTGAAAAGAGGGAAAGAAAGAAGTGGTTAAAAGTTAATAATTTGACGACTGTCTTGACTCTTGTGTTACGTGCCACCTTGCCCCTATATTTATTTATGTAGGTTGAGCTGAGTCAGCTGACTTATCAAGTTCCACAAATATTTCATAAAAGCCTTCTCAGTCAGCCAAGCATTAAATTCCACCAGCACCGTCACCCAATCCCCATGAAACTCCATATTGACTACTCGGACTCCTCACACGCCCATAACACAAGAAGTCAACAACCTCTTCTTCTCCCCACAAACACCTATCCATTGCACTACAGCAGCAACAGTAACAGTGTAACTCTCATTTAGTCTTTTTTTTTTTTTTTTGACTGAATTCTCAAAGGAGATAGGAAGATATAATACAATACATAATATCAACGTATAATCTCTTTGTCTTTAGGTTCTATCATTCTATCACTTTTCCTTATTTATTGCACAATCTATTTTGTTTATATTTTTATTATTTCTTTTTATTTTATTTTTTTATAATTTGTAGTAATATAAAATGTCAAATAGAAAGTACGAGTCTGGTTTTAAAAAATTGAAGAAAAAAATTAAAAATTTAATTCAATCTCAAATGGTGCTCTTGATAAATTTGTTACTATTCATAAAAAGATACTGCAAGTTCAATTAATGAAAATGTGATTGAACAATCACCTAAAGAAATAGATGATGTCGAAAACATTAATAATCTTAATTCCAATCAAGAACCAGAAAGTGATAAAATTTAAATGAAGATAATTTATTAGAAATAAATGTTGAGCTTAATAATACATCAAGTGAACTTTTTGAAAATATTTATGATCCAAAAAAATGGAAAAATATTGATGAAAAATTTAGATATTTAATAGTAGAAAATGGTCCAGTTGGACATGACAATTTGCAATTTCCAAAAGATGAAAATAATAGACATTTTTCTTCATCTTTTTACCAACAAATATTCCCAAATGGAGAAAAATATGATAGAAAATGGCTAGTTTATTCAAGAGATTTAGATAAAGTGTATTGTTTTTGTTGTAAGTTATTTTGTTAAAAAAAAAAGGGTTAGTAACCTAGTAAATGAAAGGAGCAGAGATTGGAAAAATATTGGTTCCAAGCTCAAAAGTCATGAAACAAGTCATGAACATATTACTAATACGGTCAAATAGATTGAACTTGAAAAAAGATTGAAAGAAAAAAAGACAATTGATAAAAATTTACAAGAGCAAATTAATAAAGAAAAGGAACATTGGGAAAATGTTTTACTTAGAATTATAGCTATTGTCAAATATCTTTCTAAAAATAATCTTGCTTTTCGTAGAACAAGTGAGAAGATCTATGAAAAAAACAATGGCAACTTTTTGAGTTTGATTGAGATGCTTGCAGAATTTGATCCAATTGTGCAAGAGCATGTTAGGCGCATAAAAAGTAGTGAAATTCGTATTCATTACTTGAGTAAAACTATACAAAATGAACTTATCAAATTATTAGCTTTTGAAATAAAAAATATAATAATATAGAAAATAAAAGATGCAAAATATTATTCTGTCATTCTTGATTGCACTCCTAATGCAACTCATCAAGAACAAATGACTCTTATTTTCAGATGTGTTTGGAATTTTTAAAAGTTGATGATACAACGAGAAAAGTCTTTTTAATGAATTTATTAATGCATTGAGAAAATATAAGCTTGATGTTGATAATATAACGAGATAGGGATATAATAACGGATCCAACATGAAAGGTAAAAATCAAGGAGTGCAAAAAAGATTGTTGGACATAAATCTTAGAGCATTTTATATGTCATGTGAATGTCATAATTTGAATTTAGTTTTTTGTGATATGGCCAATTCATCTCCTAGACCTATTTCTTTTTTTGGAGTTCTACAATGTATTTATTCTTTATTTGCTTCATCCGCCAAGCGATGGAAAATTTTGAAAGATAATGTAAGTAAATTTTCTGTTAAGTCATTGTCTCAAACTCAATGGGAAAGTAGAATTGAAAGTGTCAAAGCGATAAAGTTTCAAGCACCAAAGATAAGAGATGCTTTGATTGAATTATCAAAATATTATGAAGATCCTAAATTAAAAAGTGAAGGCATGTATTTAGCAACTTATGAGATTGGGAGTTTTGAATTTTTGTTACGAATGAATATTTGGTATGATATGTTTGCTTTCAATTTTGTTAGTAAGATTCTACAATCTAAAGATATGCATATAGATGTTGCTATTGATCATTTAAGAGGTCTTATTACTTATTTGAAAAGCTATAGGGAAAATGGTTTTGCAATAGCCTTGGACTCCACAAAAAAGTTGGCTATTGAAATAGACATAGAACCTACATTTCGTGAAAAGTGTATAATCCATAGAAAAAAACATTTTGATGAAAGTGTTATTGATGAGATCACATATTTAATTAGCTGAAGATTCTTTCCATATTGAATATTTTCTATACATATTAGATCAATCTATTTCTTCTATTGAGACTTGATTTGAACAATTTTTACAATATGAAACCATTTTTGGTTTTTATTTGAATCCAAAAAATTTAAAACTTTAGATGAGGATTAATTACAAAAAAATTGTATTAACCTTGAAATTTTTTAAAATTTAGTGAACATTCTGATATTGATGGTTTTGATTTATTTTTAGAATTAAAAGTATTGAGAGAAGTGTTAACAAAAGAAATTAATATTCCAATAGAAATATTATGTTATATCAAAAGATTAGATTCTTTTCTAAATATATTCATTGCTTATAGAATATTATTAACAATACTTGTAACAGTTGCTACTGCTGAAAGAAGTTTTTCAAAATTAAAATTGCTTAAATTCTATCTTAGATCAACAATGTTACAAGATAAATTGAATGGGTTAATCATATTATCTATTGAGAGTGAAATGCTAGAATTATTTGATTATAAAACTTTGATAAATAATTTCGTAGTTCAAAAAGTCAGAAGAATAATGTAAGGATTAATTATTTATATTATATTAAGTTTCTCTAATAGTTATACCTTAGGCCCCAAAGTTTCTAGGTACGGCCCTATTTAAGCCTCCCTACGACGATTGCATGTATTTGAATTCATCATAACTTCATACATAAATTATTGATTTCCTTTTTTAATTTTATTGGAAATATACTCTTTATTTTATTACCATATTTCACAATAAGCGGTAAACCACAATTTAATAAAGTCCCTCTTTTGCCATTCCTATGAGAAGACAGTAGTTATCATTCGCTCACTAAAAGAATACCATGCTCTTTTAATAATATTTCCATTATGAATTTGAGATTTTGATTATCAATTTGTACACATGCTCTTTAAATATTATTATTTTAAGAGAACATTGAAGTAATCTTGATCTTTAATTAATTTTTATTGTAATCAAAATAAAAAAATATTTATCCCTTGTGAACCTGGGGACTAACAATATTCGAACAGCCATTAAACCTCATTAGTCATATCCTTAACAGACATTGTGAAATGTTAGTACATTCATTGTTTGTGGGTGTTTCAGATAAGTTTTATTTGTAATACTTGTAATGATATGGAGTTCTCTCAATTTACAACAGAACCAATATTGGAGCCCTCTTAAAAATTTACAATAAACTCCCTTTGACTTTTTATTGATTAGTATTTATTATGTAATAGTTAAATTTTTCTTCCTTTATCCCTTTTGATAACATTATTGTCCAACTTTATTTGTAAAACCTATTATGCAGCATACAGTTCAACCAACCATCTTAATTAATTAATAAAAAGATATATAACAACACATTTAATTATGTCTTATAATGAAAGCTACAATGGCGTAAAGAGAGAAACAATTTTAGAAAAGTAAACTATGTCATTATCAAAATCTTGTTTACATATTGTAACATTATCAACATTTACAACTTGGCAATAACAAAAGTTATTTCATCCTCTAACCAAAAAAACTCCTAAAACTCATATCACTCCCTCACAGAATTATAACGAGAAATATTTCATCGGGTACATGTATCACCTTCATAAGCTATGACCACCTGCTTGGCACACGAGAAATTGAGAAATCTTAGAATCTCAAATGGTCGATACACCACAATGTCGTTGTTAACTTCATTTTGCTGCAAGATGAGACTGTGACATATGTTCAAAACACCTCCAAGAGCTCCAAATTATTCACTAGGAGAACCAGGGCTTCCGTGATCAACACCACGCTCCTTAGCCTCATGATCTTGAGCTTTAGGATATGTCTAACAATCTTATTTGCAAACCCTATTTTGAAATGGCAAGTGATTTTGAGTTCGGTGAATTTGGTGCAGTTTTGCCTGTGGCCTCAATAATAGCACGGGGGCATAGCATAAGGAATAGTATTGCATAGCAGTGTGGATTTCAATATTTGATAGTTGGCCCCAACCGAGGAGAACAGGTTGTTTGAAATGAGGGTTTAGGAAAACAGAAATAAGACACGGAGGGGACAACTATGCATAAAACAAGGACCAAACTGCAAAAACAGAAAGGGACCAAAATGAAGAAGCAAACAATGTTTCATGGTCAAAGCATAATTTAACCAAACTTTGGGACTCGAAAAAACCAGATCGAGAGTTTGTGAACTCCTCAAAAAATCAAACTGGAGAGGATCCCCCCGTCCTACGTATACTTGCTTGAGTGCAGTATTTGACAGCACAAACATTCTCCCTCCTTCCATTTGATAGAAGCAAACCATGGCTCTAGCTCCTTTGGTTTTAGTGGAAACAGATCATCTACTTTGCTTTGCAGGGTGCTTAGCTTATCTGGACTGTTGACTGTCACAATTAACAGTTTATATTTCATAATATTGTTTTTAAAAAAAATTAGTGAAAAATAAAAATAAAATTTTGAAATTTAGACCGTTGATTGTAAAATCAATAATGTAGATAGGCCAAGCCAAGCAAAGAATCTATTTCTAATTTTAGTAGGAGCCTTCAAAGATTTTGAATAAGCAAATGATTCTTTACAATATTTTAGTCATGGTTTCTTGTGCTTTTTTGCTTCTTCTAATCTTAGCTACTTCTTCATTATTGGCATAAAATCATATGTTCTGAATTTTGATTAACTTTAGCCTTAAACATCCCACCTTGTTTTGCAATCCTCGC
This sequence comes from Biancaea sappan, assembly GCA_037074585.1. Lineage (NCBI taxonomy): Eukaryota > Viridiplantae > Streptophyta > Magnoliopsida > Fabales > Fabaceae > Biancaea > Biancaea sappan. Next base: position 28,296,553 of record CM073499.1, on the reverse strand, counting down.
ATTCATGTAGGCTGGATTTACGCTAGTTTTCTTATAAGGGACAAGTACGGTGCTTGTCACATCCCAAAAATTGAGCATGTGAAAAGATACTACTCATTTGATATAATTCTCAAACATACGTTATATACATATATTCTGTAAGGTTTTACATTCAACCTTAATCATTCATTCCACACTACAGAATTATATTCATCTGATAAGCAAATATAGACATACATAGTCTGATATTTCTATCTCATCGCAAGCCTAGGAGACCTATAGAAAGTACAGAGCGTTTCTAATATCCACATTAATAAGTACTGGTGTCCCACCAGACAGAAATAGAGAATAGTCCCAAGGGGCTTCTAATCTTCAAACGGATACTCTTGTTCTTTATTTTCTGTATCTGAAAAAAAAATCATAGGGAGTGTGAGTTTATTTAAAAACTCAGTAAGTAAATAACTGTACTATATAAAATATCAAAAGTACAAATACCACATTTACTCATATAATTAATTGTCTTATACATCGAGTAGTATGGGACTCTAACCCTTTCAAACTCATGAATAAGATTTCATAGATATACACCGAATAGTATGAGACTCTAACCCTTTCAAACTCGTGAATAAGATCTCATAGGTATACGCCGAGTAGTATGGGACTTTAACCCTTTCAACTCGTGTATAGGTTTCATAGATATGCACTGAGTAGTATGGGACTTTAACCCTTTTAAACTCGTGTATTAGATCCCGTAGATCTTTACTCATTAATAAAATAGTGAGAATTCATCACATAGTACAATTGTCATGAAATAAATAATTTCTTCATACTCTTATTTCTACTGATCATCATATACTCCCATATGAAAAATTAATTGCTTATTATCTAAATAATATTGTAAATGGGACTTATATTGTACTTTGACTAGTAATATCAATTTAGCTGAGCAAGGTTATTCACTCACCTTGATGTTTGTCCAAGTTTACCTTGTTCCACACTAGAATTTGTGTAGGAAAATTTCCTAGTAAAATATATTACAAGGAATCATAAGAAAGGAAACAAAATCACGAAAATACGTAAAATTTTCTGACTGCTACAGTACAGTTTGCTACAGTAACGGTTTGCTACAGTGCCGGTTCGCTACAGTGCCGGTTCGCTACAGTGCCGGTTCGCTACAGTAACGTTGACTGCTACAGTAACGTTGACTGCCGACACTACAGTACTGCTACAGTAACCCGAAGAAAATTTTCCAGATTTTGTTTCGAAATTTCTGGTCGCTACAGTAACTCGGTTTTGCAGAATTTCTAACAATTTCATCCTTTCCTTTCTTGTTTCAAAACCAGAATTTCAACTCTTTTAACCGATTATAACTCAAATATAACTTCTAAAACAACTGAGATTCATGAATTATCATTAAAATCTTCAAGAACAAAACCTCCTCTGATCTTCTACATAAACTGAAATTTAAGGAAAATAATCGGATTAAAGCTTACCTTTGATCCTTACAAAGCTTTTGAACCGAACAAATAATCTAACTTCTGAAGATCAAGGAAAGGATTTGAGAAGAGGATGAAGAAAGGAGAGAGAAAACGAATATCAGTTTCGGTTGCGTGAAGAAAAAATGAGGGGGTACTATTGAAACTTTATATTAAATATTTCTAATGGGTTATTCAATAACTCATGGGTATCCATAACCCAACATCCAAACCCATCCAGTCAATTTACAATAAATGGACTAATTGACCATTCTGAAACCACTTTTCCATGAATTTCACCATTCTTAGAATATATCCCTCATTGTGCAAATATTTAGTCCAGTCATTTAACTCAATTTTCATAAATAATATTCAAAGAGAACAATTAAATATGAAAATTAAAAATGACCAAAATAAATAACTAAAGTAACGTTGTAGAATTCTAAAATACTCTTAAGCGAATTATATTCTGAAATTAACGGGTATTACAGTGCTTGTCCCTTTAATCACGGTTTTAACAACTGTGGCTAAAAGTGGTAGACTGTTTTTTACAACACTTATAGCAATAATTTAATCATTGCTAAAGGTTTTGTCACAATAAAAACTGTTGCTAAAAAGACAAGTATCATGCTTGTTCGGGATCCAAACTCGTTTTCTTAACCTCGAGCAAACACTGCAATACTAACATCAATACACGTCACCACCTACGCCGCATGGTTGTAGCTAGGATTACAATGGATTGCCTTTCTACCAATTGATAGAACTTGAGCCACGAGGAGAACGTTCCCCAAAAGATTAATTTGTTGGGTGGGCAATTTAAGTGCCATCTTATTGTCTCTTGAGTCAGTTAATGTGGAAATCCATCATTGTTGCTTTCTTGGTGATACCTGATAGTTAAGCAAATAAGTAATTAGCTGCAAATTTACCACTTCCTTCTTAGTTTTGTAGCATCCGTGTTGCTTCTCTTTCCTTCTTCAACGTTAATCTCCATTAATTTTAGGATAGGAAAGATGTTGTGGACTTAGCTATAACAGAGGGATTTATGAAAAAGCTGTTTTAATAATATTTCCATTTAGCCCATTGGGGATGTTAGTATTTGCTGTTTGTTGGTGTTTTAATTAATAAAATAATATTTATTTGTAATGTTGAGGTTATGAAAACCCTCTTAATAATTTTTTAACAAACATTCTTTGACTTAGTACTGATTAACTTCCATTTTTTAATAGTTAAAACTTCCTCGCAAAATGGGTTTTGAATAGAAAACACTCTTCTATCTTTAATCCATTGCCATTATCAATTTCATCTCCTCTTCCATCACTATTAGAAATCTCAAACATTTGTCATCACCAGTTCAATGTTGTTCCCAATGTTTTTGGAACAAGTTCGGTCATTGACTTAGACTGACCTTTGGGTTATCGGGTTACTGGTTCAACCACTGAGTCACTGAGTCAATTGCTGACCCAGGTAAATAAATTAAAAAAATTAATATATATATATATATATATATATATATACCTATATATCTTTACCAATAAATTTAAAAATAAGTAAAATAAATAATGTATATGAAAATTTAACACTTTAAAATCATAAACATCTATAACAATTTAAACATAAAGTCATAAATAATATTAAGGTTTAGAAAATTATATCATTCATTGAACCAGTGAATGTATCAATTCAAAGGTCAATGATCAAACTGTGATCAGACAGGAACCGCGATTGAATCAATGATATCTTAAAAATATTGAAAAAAATTAAATATATAGTTAAGTATATATATTTTTAATTATGTATATATATTAAATATAAAAACTAGAAATTATTTTTTAATTTAAAATTGTGACATAACTAAGTACAACAAGCTCAACTTTTCCTTTCTCCAAGTCTAATTCACGCCACCATCATTTCGTTAGTCTCTCTTTTCTGACTCTCTCTTTCTCATATCTCACCATTCTCTTTCTCCTCTCCTCTCTTTCCATTTCGCCATTCTTTTTTTTTCTTCTTCTCTCTTTCTCAAATTTCGCCATTTCGCCATTCTCTTTTTCTTCTCCCTTTCTCAAATTTCACCATTTTGTCTCACCGGGAGTCTTCGCCTCCTCCGCCTCCATCTCTAGCAAACATCGTGGCTGCCTCCTCCTTCTGCTGCTACTTCTTCTTCTTCTTGCCAATTGGCCTCCTTTCTCTCTCTCTCTCTTTCTCAACCGATCAACCTGGTTCACTGGGTCACCCAAGACCCGATCCAGTTGACCAGGTCATAGTCGAGTCAATGGCTGATCAGTTTACAAACTCAACCCAAAACGATCCACCGTCAATTCGGTTCAGATCCCAAAACACTGGTTATTCCCATTTGAAGACCATTTTTATGAAAGACAAAAAGAATTCATAGAAAAGATAGAGTCCTAAGAAGCTATAAACATACATGAATTTAATAAGGTTAAAATATATTTGAAGTCCCTATAGTTTCACTAAAGAATGATTTTAGTTCCTTTAGTTTGAAAACAATGAATTTAGTACATGTAATTTCCAGAACTATAAAATTGGTCCCCGAAGTAAGTTAGTATATCATTAGTCAACATTTTTTTAGTACACGTGACATTAACTGAAATTCTTATATCAGCATTAAAATCCATGTTAGTGCCACACATGTAACACTTATGTTGATGTGGTGTCACACCAACAAAGTTTTTTTTTTTTCCTTTTTCTCCCCTCACAATACTAGCAAGTGTTTTCACTTTCCTTTTTTTTTTCTCTTCTTTTTCTCTTATCGGTCGTCCCTATTCTAATCTTTCTCGCCTTTGCCTTCACATCTCCGTTGTCTCTCCTATTCTCGTCTGCTCCAGTGTCATCTCCGTCGTTGTGGTCTCCTTTGCTGTCCTCTTCACCACCATGGTCTGCTCCTCTGCTTCACTAAACAGTCTATACAATCCACGGATTCCATGCCTTGCTATTGCATTTTCTCTCCCTATTGTCCCTGTCATCAACTCCCCTCCTTCCCATCATTGAACCAAATATGAGCATAACAATTATAATAACACATCTCAGTATACATATGTGAGGTGAAATTATTTAAAAACATCCACTCTTAGAGAGGGAAGGAGGTAGGTATCTGCAAATAAGCAGTAGTGGCTGATGCCAAGGCCACATGAAGTGTGTAGTTTTCTTCTATTCAAATTTAATTTGCCACGTCGTTGGTTGGTACCTGTTATTTCCCATTTTTTTGCACACAATGGGAGGACAAAGGAGCAGACCACAGCGGCAGAGAGGACAATGATAGAGATGACGCTGGAGGAGATGAAGCCAAAGCATACAAGAACAAGGGAGACAACGGAGACGTAAAGGCCAAGGCAAGAAAGATTAGAACAGGGACGACAGATAAGAGAAAAAGAAGAGAAGGTAAAAAAAAAAAAAGAGAAAGCGATAACACATGCTACTTCTATGAGGGGCGAAGAAGGGGAAAAAAAGAACTAATTCACTAATGTGGCATCATGTCAACATAAGTGTTACACTTGTGGCACTAACATAAATTTTAATGTTGATGTATGCATTTTAATCAGTGCCACGTATACTGAAAAAAATGTTTACTAACTTATTACTAATCTCAATGACCAATTTCATAGTTTTGAAAACTATAGAGACTAAGTTTGTTATTTTCAAATATCGGGACTAAAATCATTTTTCAGCGAAACAATAGGTACCTCAAGTATATTTTAACCATTTAATAAAGATATACACACAAGCAATTTAATCCTCCCTAAATTGCATATATTTGAATTCATCATAATTTGATACATGGCCAAATAATTTCATCTTTTAAATGTTATTGGAAATATTGCTCTTTATTTTGTTACCATATTTCGTAATATGTGGTAAAACCACAAAATTTAACAAAGTTCCTCTTTTGACATTCCTGTAAAAGGACAGTATTATGAGTTATTAACGTTCACAATATTGAAATTTTTCTTTCAATAGAAAACTTGGTTTACAACCGGTCACAAGCAACGAGCTTTAAAATTTTCTTACGAACTATGACAATGACAATGGTTACTAAATAGAAACAATTCACTCCTTCTTTGAAAATGCCTTTCCTACCTTTTTCCTTGAATAAATATTTAGTTTTGATAACAATATTGTCCAACGTTATTTGTAAAACTTATTTATGCAGCATGCAATTCAACAGACCAGCTTCATTAGTTCATAGGAAGACATATAATAACACATTTAATTATGTATTACAATGAAAGCTACAATAAGCATAAAGAGAAACAAATTCAGGACTAAATTGATAATAATAAATAATTAAAGACTAAATTGATGATGACTATCTTTTAAGGACTAATATAGTTTATTCGACATGTATTATATTTCCGTAACGTTGAAGAATTTCACACTATTTCCATATATATTTGGTCAAAATATATTTTACTCTTCAATTTTTAAATTCAACAAAAGAAAATCTCCTGACCGAACATTTTATGGCAAATACCCCTTTCGTTCATTGGACTGTTAGGTCCACTATCAATCAAATGTTGACATTCACCCAGTGCCATAGGCGAACGATAATATTTCTAATGTTGATCCGCAACTCGGCATTGTCCAACAATTCCAGCATTGATAGACCAACAACCCAAACTTACAGTCAAATTCACACTTATCCCACTTGCAATAATATCCTTAATTGAAGGATCTTTATGTATACATTGGGGCAAGCAACCACATTAGAAATAAGATCATTAAATGAAATGGGTTGAAGTATAATATAACCAGAGTTTAGACTTATACCCATAATACAAAAAGGACCATAAAGCTAAGGGCCTAAGATGGAAGCTATATTCATCATATCAGAAAATCCTCCGTCCTTCGTTCATTTTTCTCGCCTTGTATAATTGTAGCTATTATACTCACTCCATTATGAAAACTGCAAAAACCATACTAGCATGCTTAAGAAGTTATGAACTTTTCCCATCTCCAATCAAGGTATAGGAACTAAACAGCATCCTCTATTTACGTCTTGTATTTTTTTGGTCACAAAGGTACAAAGAAGGCTCAAAAGGCCACAAAACTAGTATCTAACAGAGGACACAGAGCACAGACTCGCTAGGCAAAAAAAAAAAAAAACTAGGTTGGGATGATAAGGCTTAACATGTGGGCAACACACCCAACAACCCCTAAAAACACAAGGATCCTAAACTACTCCAGATCTCCACCGTGACAGCTAACCTTATCAAGCAGTTTAACTTTGTGGTCTAAACTTCATCAAAAGCCTTGCAACTTCTTCTGTTAATGAAAAAATTTTCATGCTTAATGATGCCATCTTGAAGACACAGTAGTAGAGACAACACACTGCCACACTTCCTCTTTTCTATGGAGGAGTATTAATTGCATAGATCTTCAAAGTCCTAACTGAAGAAGATTTGCACATCAGAGGATAAGAATCGCAAGATTAAAAGCTAAACTCCAACCAAAATGGGAAGCATTTACCATGGGAGAAAAGGAACACTTCTACAAGGAAGGGGGAAAAACTACAATACAAGGAGAAAAAATCCCATGATAAATGAGGACCTACAAGCCAAACCGAATAACACGAAAAAAGGAAGAAAAGCAAAAGAAGAAGAAGCGAAGGGGCCGGCGAAGGGTTTAGGGTTTAGGGCAAAAATTAACTATACAAAGGATTGGGCCCTAAGCCAGATGATAAAGAAGCAGCTGGATTTGGATTGCAAAGCTTTGAAACGGAAGCCATGAGGAGCAGTGATTAAACACTGAAAATGAAACCGATGCTTAGAGGGAGAGGTGGACAGATCATCAATCAGCTAGGCACGTAATAATATGATGTAACGTGATATGGCAATGGATGAGTGACATGGCATAGAGACTGTTTTGCTACAAAATGTAAATTCGTGGAATTTTTTGTTCAACTTGAAATTTGATGGGGTAAAATGCATTAACCCCTAAAGTTAGAAAGATGAAGTGTATTTTGGCCTTTATATTGTCACACATAAGCAATTTTTGCTTGAAACTTAAGATCCAACTCAACTAGCTAATACAAAACATAAATGGATGCTATAATAAGCACATACTTCATATTAGACCACACTTAAATCATAAGAAGTACTTCCTAAGAGATTTAAGTTTCATAGAAACATCAATTGTACGTCGTAACACCAACAATGATGCAAGCACGAGAAATAAAAATACCCTGTTCAGTCACGCACCAAACATAAAATAAACCAAAACCACAAGAGCGAACAAACATAAAGCTGAAGAAATTCAAAGGACAATGTTGTTCTCAGCATAACAGATAACAGATAATCAAACTACTTTTGGACAGGTTCGTCGATTATGGCCTGTTTCACCACACCAACTGCACTGCCCAATTTTCCTCTTTTTAGCAGCAGAATTTCGATCCTACAAATTAAAAACAAGAAGATATAGCATAACTTTTAAGAAGAAAAAACTTAACTGCTATTTTTATATCTTTGTTATCAAATTCTTTAATTTAAATACGATAATTTTATGGTTTTTATTAAAAAACAAAATTGTAGTTTTACAACTTAGTATTGTACGATTGATTTTTTAAATAACTTTTACACAAACTCTATTTTTGATAGAGAATCTAATAGCAGATATAAGAAACTGCACATAAGTTTAGACTATTTTAAGAAGTGAAAAATGCAGTATGTTTCAAAGCAATTACCGAGTTGGAGGTTCGATCACTGTGCCTGCCTTTTTTATTGGGATCTTTTTCAGTAACTCCACTCTCAGCCTTGTTTCAACAGAGGATAAGAGCAAGTCAATAGAGCGAAGAAGATCAATCAGTAAATAAAAGTGTTAAAAAACTTGGGATAAATCCTACACGAAGGGATCCTGTTGAAGTACTAGGAGTTTATTATTAACCAGGAGCATTAGTATTATGGGTATCCTTGGAGGTGTTTGGGACACGGAATTTTAATTTAGCATGTATTTGAAAACCTGATAATAAGATATTTGGGTAACAAACATGAAAAATTTTAAATCTGTATTGAATATGTTAAAAGCATAGAAATACAAATTTTATTTCATCTTTCGTGCACTCAACCCTCTTTCTTTAAATACTTAAATAGGCTTTCAAATACATGGGAAATTAAAATCATCGCGTACCAAACACCACATTAGGTTATTCCGTAGTTTTATTTTGAAGGTAGGATTGATTATCTTTATATTGCTTTTTATTCATCTCATACTGAGAGTTTATCTTATAGTTAAATTCTGTTTTCGTTATTTTATAAACAAATAAAGGTGAAGTTCTGTCAACCATACCTATGGTTTAACCCTAACGTTCAACAAAATGAAATAATAAGGTTAAATTATTCTTTTGGTCTTATAGTTTAACTTAATTTTTATTTTAGTCCCCATAGTTTAAAAATTTGTAATTAGATCCTTATAGTTTTAAAAGTTTTTAATTCAGTCCATACTATTAAACTTTCAGTAGTATTTTATTAGAATTTGCTAACATAGTCAGCCATGTACCATTTTAGCACTCTAGATATACATAATTCAAGCTAACTCACCCAAATTACTTAAAATACATTCCATCACCTGCCTTATATGTGAATTAATTTAACTTCATAATTTATATTTACTCCTTTTTCTTATGTAAATTATGCATATTCAGAGAGTCAATAGCGTCAACAAAATTTCTTCAAAAACCAATGAAATATTGGTGGCAGGAACTAAATTAAAAATTTATAAAACTACAAGGACTTGGTAACAATTTATAAACTATAGGGACCAAATTAAAAATGAAGTGAAACTATAAGAACCAACACAACAATTTAACCAAATAATAACTTGAGCTCTGAGGTAAAAATGCAAACTAAGGATACCCATTTCTGAAAAACTAGCTGAAATGAAATTCACCAGTTCAACTTCGCCAAACTCTGGGCTGAGTTCATTAACCAAATCCAAATTAGAAGCCTTCTCCTCATGTATGCTCTGACCATTTCCTGTACTAAAATGCAATGGAAGAATTTCCTTCTCTGCAACCTTCTGAAAATTTAAGTAAAATAAAGTAAAATCAGAGAACAAGAACCAAATTGAGTAGGGAAAAATACACATTTAATACCTACGGTTTTGAGGTGGTTTGATTAATAAAATATCTTACTAATTATATGGGCTAAAATTTTGAGGACCTAATTGAAAACTTTTCTTTTATCAATTAACTGTAAAATTTTGAATACTTGTGTGTATTCCATCTCGCTCTCACATTTATGCGTGTGCAAGAAGTTATATATTATGTGGAGGTCACAGCGCTAAGTGATGGCATAAGGGCTCTCGTGTAGGGACCGAAACGAAATAAAACTTAAAATTCATCTTAAATGATAAATTGTGGAGGAAATCCCGGAGTGAGTGTATTGGTAAGTAAGGGGGACAACCATACAACAATAATAACAACAACAACAAAGCCTTATCCCACTAGGTGGGGTCAGCTACATGAATCACATGATGCCATTAAGCTCTCTCAATGACCTGCTCTTTAAGTATCTCATTTATAAAAAAATCTCATTCAACGACTTCTCCAAGTGTTCTTCTTGATCTTTTTCGGCCTTTTTTCACATGATCCATACCATCTACTTAACCCTTCTTACTGGCGCCTCCAACTGCCTTCTTTGAACATGACCATACTACGTTAAACGATTTTCTACCATTTTCTCCTCAATAGGTGCCACTCCAACTCTATTCCGTATACAATCATTATGGATCATATCTCATCTTGTATGACTACACTTCCATCTCAATATCCTCATCTCTGCTACCCTAATTTTGTGTTCTTACTGTTATTTCACTGCCCAACATTCACTTCTATATAATATTGTCTGTTTTATAGCCGTACGATAAAACTTCCTTTTGAGCTTATTAGGTACTTTCCGGTCACAAATAACTCCTGATACTTTTCTCCATTTTACCCACCCAACTTATATCCTATGTGTAACATCCCCATTAATTTCACCGTTATCTTATATAACTGATCCCAGATACTTGAACTTTGACACTTGTGGTATAACTTGGTCTCTAATTTTAACTTCCAACTTATTTCTAGCTTGTCGTTTATTAAACTTGCAATGTATATATTCTATCTTACTCATGTTCAGACGAAAATCCTTCGATTATAGAGAACACCTCCATAACTTGAGTTTAAAGTTGATATCTTCTCTTGACTCTGCCATGAGGACTATATCATCCGTAAAAAGCATGTATTTGGAGATTTCTTCTTGAATGTGTTCCGTCAGAATGTCTACAATCAAAGCAAACAAATAAGGGCTCAAAGATGATCCCTAATGCAGGCCAATCTTAATGGAAAAGTCTTTTGTCTCCCCTCCAAACGTTCTCACACTAGTTTTTGCCCCTTTATACATATCTTTTATAGCTCTAGTATAAGCAACACGTACATCTTTCTTTTCCATGGCTTCCACAAAACTTCTCTTGATACTCGATCATAAGCTTTTTCCAGATCAATAAAAACTATATGCAAGTCTTTTTGTTTACTCTGATACTTTTCCATCAACCCATTTAGTAGATAAATAGCTTTCATTTATTATTTAAGGGAGACAACCATAATGGTATAAAATTTTATGTGGAGTGCAAGTGGTGGGAAATGAGATGTTTTTATAAGAAATTATATCTTTGCCTTTTGGTTTTTTGGGTAAAGATAGAAAAAGGAGCAAAATGGTCCTATTAGGTATATATTTATAACTTCAGCCCCATTTCCTCATTTCTCACTTGCTCTCTCATGCAGCACACCATGAAGCTCCTCTCTAAGGCTTGTGTGTTCCCCAAACCCTTCATCCACCAAACCTACTCATGGTTCCCATTCTCTTCCTCCGATGACTGTGAACTCTCCAAAATGGTAAGAACAACACTTTTCCTTAACTCCTCTATTTTGGGATTTTGGAAACCCTAACTGGCATAGGGATCAACAAGGGTTAGAAGAAAAGAGAAAACAAAGGAAAAAAGCTAAGTTGAAAAAAACTTAGATATATTTCCTAAAGCTCTGGATGATGCTTACACTGATATTGGCATCCTATTTATACTAGCTCTCAGGGAACAAGGAAGCATGGATAGATAAGAAAAGCATGGTGTGAGCACATGGGCATGGATATACAAGAGTTGAAAATGAAAGAAAAACAAAACAAAGTCTAGTAGCACATGGGTGGTAGCTAGAAGGTAGCAGATGGGTAGTAGCTGGAAGGTTGACAATGTGCTGCAGCCATTGTGGACTAGCTCAAATTGCAACTGTGACATTCTCCCTGGGTTGAACAAGACTAGTATGCGTTGCTATTAATCCGTTGTACAATCCTTAAAAGTAACTCATATGGAGATAAATCAGCAACATTAAAAGTAGCTAAAACTCCATAGGTTCCTGGTAGTTCGACCTTGTATGCGTTGCTATTAATCCGTTGTACAATCCTGAACGAACCATCAACTCTCGGTGATAATTTGGCATTGGGTTGATTCGGAAAACATTCTTTGCGCAAATGAATCCAAACCAACTCACCTACTTTGAAAGTTTGTGCTTTCCTATGCTTGTCACGCTGAATTTTATACCTCATGTTTTGCCTTTGGATCTTGTCTCGAACTTGCTCATGCAGCTTCTTAATTTCTTTAGCATACTGATCTGCATCGACACTATATTGCTGTTTGTCAGTAGATGAGGTCAAATCTAAGGGGCTAAGCGGTCGAGTACCATAAACCACTTCAAACGAGTATCTTCCAGTTGCTTGATTAGAGGAGTTATTATAGGCAAATTCAATTTGGGCAAGGATAAGATCTCACTGTTTCAAATTCTTTCCTACAAAACTCCGGAGTAGGTTTCCTAAAACCCTATTGACGGCTTCCGTTTGACCATCCTTTTGAGGATGACTAGCACTGCTAAATTGGAGTTTGGTACCCAACTTTTTCCACAGGGTTCTCCAAAAGTGGCTTAGGAACTTGACGTCTCGGTCAGAAGTGATAGATTTCGGAATACCATGAAGATGAACAATTTCTTTAAAATAAAGGTCTGCAACCTAAACAGCATCATTGGTCTTCTAGCATGGAATAAAGTGTGTCATTTTTGAAAATCTATCTACTACCACCATTATGGAATCTTTTTGTCATTGAGTTCTTGGTAGTCTAAGGATAAAATCCATACTGACATCTTCCCAAGGTGCTTCTGGAATTGGAAGCGGCATATATAACCCTATATTTTGACTTTTGGTCTTGGCCAAGTGACAAATCCTGCATCTTTAAATGTGTTTATTAGCATCTCTCTCCAGTTTTGGCCAATAGAAATTTTCCTTGATTAGGGCTACAATTTTGTCTCGTCCAAAGTGACCTGCTAGTCCTCCATCATAGGTCTCCCAAACAATTGCTTCTCTTAATAAGCATTGATGGATGCATAATGTCTTTCTTTTGAATAAGAATCCTTCATGCCTGTAGTAGTCTTGGAAGGACTGCATTTTTGTATTACCATAAATTTTACCGAAATTAGGGTCATCTTGGTATAACTCCTTGATAACCTCAAAGCCGATAATCTTTGTTTTAAGGGTAGAAAGTAAAGCATAACGCCTGCTGAGAGCATCTGCTACAATATTTTAGACTCCTGCCTTGTGCTTGAGTAGGAATGAGTACGGTTGCAAAAACTCACTCCAAGCAGCATGTCTTCTGTTGATCTTTTACTGAGAGTTCAAGTGCTTGAGGGTTTTATGATCAGAATAAAGAATAAATTCTTTATTCAACAAGTAGTGGCTCCAGTATTGCAAGGCACGAACAACGGCATAGAATTCCTTGTCATAAGTCGAATACTTGAGTTTACCGTTGTTGAGCTTTTCACTGAAAAAGGCTATAAGGTGCCCTTCTTGACTCAAAACAACTCCAATTCCGATATTTGAAGCATCACAACTAACTTCAAATACTTTGTCAAAGTTTGGAAGTACTAGTAGTGGTGCTTCAGTCAAACATTTCTTCAGTTCTTCGAAACTTTTTTAGGCTTGATCTGTCTATTGAAATTTCTCTCCTTTGGTACAGTCTGTGAGTGGAGTAGCAATAGAGCTAAAATTTTTTATGAACCTTCTATAAAATAAAGCTAATCCATGGAAACTTCTCACATCATGAATAGAGCTTGGAATAGGCCAGCTGTTGATGGCTTCAACTTTACTCAGATCTACTCGAATACCTTCAGCGGTGATAATATATCCTAGGAAATTTACTTCCTTGGTTAGAAAAGAACATTTCTTGAGATTGGCATAGAGTTTCTGCTCCCGTAGAGTCTATAGCACTTGTCGTATATGCTCTAGATGTCCTTCTTTTTCTTTGCTGTAGATCAAAATATCGTCAAAGTACACAACTACAAACTTACCAATGAAGGGGCAAAGTACCTGATTCATCAGACGCATGAATGTACTAGGAGCATTGGATAATCCAAAAGACATCACGGTATATTCATACAGGCCGTCTCTGGTTTTGAAAGCAGTTTTTCATTCATCTCCTGAACGGATTCTGATTTGATGGTAGCCACTGCGAAGATCAATTTTGGAGAAGATGGTAGCTCCATGTAGTTAATCAAACAGGTCATCGAGCCTTAGTATCGGGAATAGATACTTGATAGTGATTTTGTTGACAGCTCGACTATCAACGCACATTCTCCAACTTCCATCTTTCTTCGGCACTAGAAGGACAGGTACAGCACAAGGGCTAACACTTTCTTGAATCAACCCTTTCTTAAGCAATTCTTCAACTTGGCATTGAATTTCGTCATGTTCTTTGGGACTTACTCTATATGCTGGCTTGTTTGGAATGACAGCTCTAGGAATAAAGTCAATGGCATGCTGGATATCACGCATTGGTGGTAATCCTTGAGGGATTTCTTCTAGTACAACATCCAGAAATTCAGCAAGCATTTCTTCTATCTCCAAAGGAAGAATTGTTTCTTTATTTTCTTCAAACAAAAAGACAAAGTTTTTGGTCTGAGCTTCTTCTGCTATCACCTTAAACTGTGTTTTTGTAACTAAAGACACAAGGGGCTTTGGTTCCTTCTTGTCTTTGTTCAGTTCACTTGGTGGCAAAGGTGTCAACTTGACTTTTACTCCATCTTTGACAAAAGAGTAGGTGTTAGCATAGCCATTGTATATTGCATGACGATCATATTGTCATGGTCTTCCCAATAGAAGGTGGCAAGCATCCATAGGAATCACATCGCACCATGTTTTGTCTTGGTATTTCTAACCAATGGAAAAATTCACAAGACAACGTTTGGAGACCCTTACCTCGTTGCCTTTATTGAACCATTGTAACTTGTATGGATGCAGATGTTCTTGTATTGGTAATTTCAACTTTCCACCATATAATTTGACACGAAGTTCTCACAACTCCCACTATCAATAATAACATCACAAACCTTACCTTGCACAATTCAATGGGTGTGAAAAATGTTATGTCTAAGCCATGGTTCTTCTTTGGCTATTGCAGTATGCAAGCTTCGTCTAATTACCAGTGATTCTCCTTGATCAACAGGGGTGATCTCTTCAATGTACACTGGTTCTTCATTAAACACTGGGTCATCATCAAATATTGGTCCTTCATCTTCTTCAGAAGCTTCATAGATTTCTCCTTCAATGATGGTGATAATCTTGCGGTTTGGACAATTAGAAGAAATGTGTCCAAATCCTTGGCACCTGAAACACTTGATGACTTTTGAATTGCCCTCTCTGTTAGGCTTTGGTGGGTTTCTATTTGATGTACTTGCTTCTTGGATCTAAGGTTTGTGGGTATTTGCAGAATTCCTATAAGGAAAAGAGGAAGAAGATTGATATGAAGGCTTCTTGGGAAGCTGTTTCTCAATTCGAAGAGATAAACGAATAACATAGTCCAAAGTCCAATATTGTTGAAGTTGGACCAGGTGGGCGATATCTACGTTTAATCCTCCAAGGTAACAAGCGATTGATTGCTCATCCCTCTCTTGAATGTCACACTTCATCATTAGTTGTTCAAATTCTCTGGTGTATTCTTCTAAAGACAGGTTCTTTTGACGAAGATTCTATAGTTGAATAAAATTATCTTGAAAAAATTACAGAGGTAAGAACTTACGAGTTAGTTCTTTACGCATCTTTTCCCATGTCCGTATTTTGCTTTTTCTTTCTTTCTCGCACTTCTTTAAATTTTCCCACCATATGGAAGCGTGTTTCTTTAACTTGACAGCAATGATTTTTACCTTCTTCTCTTCGGGTATCTCTTTATACTCGAATATTCACTCCACAGTTTGTAGCCAATCGACAAATTCATCTGGTTGGAGTTTCCCTTCAAATTTTGGAATTTCCACTCTGATATCGTTGGTACGGGTGACTTGTCTACTTTGTCGACGGTTACTGGTGGATGTCGAGGTACTATTGTCTGAATCATCACTTTGATGCTCCTTTCTGTCCTCCAATTGAATCCATTGGGCATTCACAATTTTTGCAGCTGTTGAATTTGTTGCCTCAATTCTTCTAATTCAAGTTCTTGAATGAATCTGCGCCTGTGAGGCATTTTCTCTCTCTTTTTTCGAAGAAGATTGAGTGAAATTTTGGAAGACGTAGGGATTTGGGGGGCAAATTTGAGGAGAAATTGGGTTGGATTACAATTTTGAAAGTTTTGGGACTGATAAGTAATTTTATGGGAATTTATTTGGGGCCAAAATGTAATTTTAGGAAATTTTTAGGGTCAAAGAGTAATTTACTGGAAACTTTTAGGGTAAAAGTGTAATTTCAAAAATATTTGGGGACAAAAGTGAAATTTCAGAAAATTATGGGGGTAAAAGTGTAATTTTAGAAAGTTATGGGGTAAAAGTGAAATTTCAAAAAGATTTGGGGCAAAAATGAAATTTTTGAAAGTTTTGGGGCAAATTTTAATTTCAAGAAGTTGTAGGGGCTAAATTGTAATTTTAGAAAGTTTTGGGGGTAAAACAAGATTTTATAAGACTTTTGGGATAAATATGAGAATCTGGAAATTGATGGTGACGTGGCTACAGCGTGACATGTGGCAATCGGTAATTGGTTGTAAGAAGTGTTGTGGAGGCTGACGTGCAGATGATGTGGCAGCATAATCAGCATGACACGTGGCAATACTGACACGTGGCAAACTTTGATTTACTGTCTTGATGACGTGGTTGATAACGTGGCGTGTTGACATGTCAACTAAATCAGTTGGACATGTGGCAACCTCTGATTGACTGAAGTGATGACGTGGCATGATGACGTAGTTGTCTTCAACCTCTGGCAAGCGCGTGGAGCGCATGGGAGAGATAGCCGGCATGTGAGATTCCGACAATGGCACGTGAGAGCGCGTGAAAGGTCAAGCGGCATTGATCTTCTCCAGAACAAGTTTTTGGACCCTTCCAATCACGATGACAACGTCTATTTTCCCGAAAGAGCACCGGAGACTAGACTTACGAAGCTGGCTGATTTCGAGGTCCCCGAAAAACTTCGAACAGTGGATTTCAGGCAATTTTTCAGGTATTCCCTCTCTTTGGAACCTTGCTCTGATACCAAAAATATGGCACATGGATCAACAAGGGTTAGAAGAAAAGAGAAAACAAAGGAAAAAAGCTAAGTTGAAAAAAACTTAGATATATTTCCTAAAGCTCTAGATGATGCTTACACTGATATTGGCATCCTATTTATACTAGCTCTCAGGGAACAAGGAAGCATGGACAGATAGGAAAAGCATGGTGTGAGCACATGGGCATGGACATACAAGAGTTGAAAATGAAAGAAAAATAAAACAAAGTCTAGTAGCACAAGGGTGGTAGCTGGAAGGTAGTAGATGGGTAGTAGCTAGAAGGTTGACAATGTGCTGCAGCCATTGTGGACTAGCTCAAATTGCAGCTGTGTCACTAACCTAGAATGGAATGGATTGGGATTCTAGTTTTTAATTTGAGTTCTCAAGCCTTCTTTAGTGAAATTGGATGTTTAAAAATCTAATTGGATGGATGGTGGGAGGATTAATGGGATGGATTGGAAGGAATGCATGATGGAGGTAGGTATATAGTGATGGAAGTGAGTGTTGCCTCTTGCTCTCATTCTAACTATCTCCTTGGCTTGGAGGAGATTTCAAGTGACCAAAATCATGTTTTAAGAAAAATCCTTGATGTTTTGGCCAAGGGAGAAGGAATGGGATCAAAATGGCACACTTTGGGTCAATTTTGAAACTATGAGGATAGGGTGCGGTCATGGACACCCAAGAAGCCAAGCATGGCGCCCTAGGTGCCCATGAGTCAGTGTGTGTTTTGTCTGTGGCGCCTTAGGCGCCATGGGCTAGAACTCGTATTGCTTGGACAGCATATGGCGCCCAAGGTGCCACAAGCTGAAGCCTCAATTTATGTGGATTAAGTGTCGAGAATTCATTTGGTTTTGGTCCTTAGGTGGTTGACAAGTTGTTGGGTTGTTGTTCAAAGCCTTCTTGAGTCTAATTCTAGCTTGGAAACAAGGTGAGGGATGGTTCTTACTCTCATTAAGTTGTGCAAAGTTATATATTGAATTTGTTCTTCTAACTCTTTGAAATCCTTCAATTATATGAATGGTATCCATTTTGGATGGTCTTAAATTGGTAACGAAAAATCCTATAGTTGAATTTATTAGTTAGGGATGAATGTCACCTTAATTATGATCATGGGAAGGATTATGTATCAGTTTTATGAACATGGTTGTGAGGCACAAACACCATACTTTTGTTTTGAATTGTGTGAATTTGATGGAAACCCACCACTACTTGATACTTGAGAAACAACTCACAGAATGGTAAATACCTACCAACATGGTAGAGTAAGCTCTTACAAACAAAGACTCACAATCAATGGAAATAACAACACGGCACACTAAACGGACTCACACAATGACTCCACTCTCACACAATAACCAGAACACCATAACATAGCAATAGATACATAATCAGCTAGTTTTCGAGAGGCTAGCACTCTCCCTTCAAGTTCCTCAGTCCTTTCCTGACATTCCTTTTACACACTACCACTAACAAACCTCTCCTCCTCCACAATACACTACTATAGGTCGTTAGTGGTTTCTCTCTCCACTGCCATCTCACCCTTTTTTGTCTTTCTTGGAATAAACCTTAAGGTCCATTTGAGGAGACTCTTTCGGCCCATTATCTTCCTTAGTTGTCTTCCTCTTGTAATACTGTAATTTAATTGGAGGCCCAACAAAATTTTACTCTCTATAATGTAATGAACTCTTGTTATGTGTTGGTAATATCTTAGAATTATGGATAACCTAGAGATAAGAGATTTTTGTGATGAAATTGAAAGGTGATGGATTAATATTTCTTACTCCTTGATTTTGTATGTTGTCCACTTTGTATGTTGCTTCAAATCATGCTAGAGGAGATTCAATTGGTGTGAGTCTAATGTGGCTTAGGAGTAGATTTATATGATCAGACCTATGCTTGTGAGATGTAGGATGGCTCCTTCATTAATTACAATTTATATGTGTTGCAAGAATTGGAAATGGTAAATGAGTTAATAGGGTAGATGGTTTACGGTGGCCTTATAGGCTTCCATGTGTTGGTTGTAATTATGTGAATAAAATTATGGTGTATGCTTGAAAAGGTAGTAGAGATGAGGAGAAAATAATATGATCCGTAATAATTGTATACGAGGTAGAGTAGGAATGGCACTTATTGAGGAAATGGTAGAAAATCATTTAAGGTAGTTTGGACATGTTCAGAGAAGACAGTTGGAGGCGCCAGTAAGGAAAGTTGAGTAGATGGTATGGAGTCATGTGAAAAAAGGCCAAGAAAGACCAAGAAAGATACTTAGAAAGGTCATTAAATAAGATCTTTTGGTGAATAAAATACCTAAAGAGTTGATTATTGATAGAGCTCAATGGCACCGTGCGATCAATGTAGCCAACCCCACCTCGTGGGATAAGGCTTGTTGTTGTTGCTTAAAAAGGTAAATTGCATCGAAGGGTGATAATAATAATTGTGAACTAATCTTAGTGAAGAAAATGGGTGCTTACTTAACTAATTGCTTCTGTGTAGGGATAACCGTTGCTCGCATTGGGCTACACAAATAAATTAATTCCTCCTAAGAATGCAAGGCTAAAATGCATAATGGAATAATTGGGTTGGATAACATTTTAAGTCTAGAAATTTGGACTCTTGAGATCAAATGTGGTGAGAGACCTAACTCCACCCTCGATTTTGGTAGGATAATCATTTCTCCTTGATTCACGTCAATGTTGTTGTGCTAGTGTTGAGTGTGATTTAGTGTGTTGGATGGGTTACTATGTGCTGAAAGATTTTTTGTTGTGAATGTGTAGAAACATCCCACAGTTTGCAAATGTGACTTTGTATTTTGACTGAGGGTTGTGTTGGATATACTTTTACGTGCACAATGTGTCCCTTATATAGGAATTATTCTTGAGTATCAATATGAATGGTGTATATACATATATATATATATATATATATATATATATATATATATATATGATGTGTTGGATTGTGCTGGAATGATCTATGTGAGGGTGAATATGGTGGAATATTTATTTTGCGAAGGATGTGCCCTTATGTGTCTGAATTATGAAATGCGATGGATTGGACATATAAGGGAAGCCGGTAGAGCTATCCCAGTCTGCATGATCAACATTGAGTGGATGGTACAATATTTGGGATGCCGAAGGTATGACACCATAAGCAATCGCTAGTGGCAAGCAACCCCAACCCTCAAGATTGCCACACTTGAGGATACCGCCTTGAGATGGAGAGGCGATAAAAAAAACTTCATTATATGTATAAGTGAAGGAAAGCCTACGAGATGGGTAGACCTACGGGAATATGAATTATCTTGTGTGTATATAAATTTGTGTTGTTCATAATCATGTGGTGGTTATGCATGAATGGTGGTAAAGGGAAGTCAATGGTATGGATTCTTGTACTCGTGTGATGGATTGAGTTGTGAACTATCCTTCGTGTATATGTGTGTATAATATTCCATGATGGATGTGTTTTGTGACGGTTGGTTATGTGGTAAGATTGAATAGTGTAAAAGTTATGTAATGGTATGAGTTATGGTTGTCATGTTATGTGCGGGACTCCATTGTCTATCTATGTAGGTCGTGTAGGAATAATTTATGTTGATTGATTGTGGTTGTGGAAGGGACCCTTCCCAAGGTCCCATCCCTACGAGCAGTACATGACGGTATTTCATTTATGGTTGATTTTTTCTCACTAAGTATTATTTACTCACTTTCTTTTGTGTACCCGTACATGTCCTTGCTCAGTTGGTGAGACTTTGTATGAGAAATAGTGGAACCTCCGAGTCCACAACCCATTCTGGCTTCAGGCTGGTGGCTTTGGTCTTGTGGCATTGGCGGGTTAGTGTCGCTCTATAGAACACCTAGGATCTTTGTGATTGTTGTGATGGGAATGTTAGTGGATTATTTCATATTTTACTTCTGCTAATTGAGGATACTAGCTATATCTTGATTTAATTAACATTGCAATGAAAGGAAGTTTTATCTATGTCCTATCAAATGCATCTCATTCCATTTATCCCATGTATTGGATTTGTGTTTATGGCGGTGGAATGGAATCCACCTTCGTGTCGGTCATGTTCTTGGATAAGGGCGTGACAACACACAAGAGTTTATAGATCAAGCAAAGCAAAGTACTAGCAATTTATTATTAACCAAGAATCATAGTATTATGGTTATATCCCTGGAGGTGTTTAGGACATGAGAATTTTATGGAAAATATGAAATTTTTTATGAATGTTAAAAATATAGGCATACAGATTTTATTTCATTTATCTTGTACTTAGTCTTTTTTTCTATGAGTACTTAAATAAGCTTTCAAATACATGGGAAATTAAAATGACCATGTACCAAACACTACAACAGGGTCATTCCCTAGGTTTATTTTGAAGAAAGGATGGTTATTTTTAAATTTCATTTTATTCATCTATGACTTTAAGAGTTTATATTATAGTTAAATTATATTTTCATTATAGTATACATAAATGAAGGTATAGTGGGCTAGTATGTGAAGTTCTGTCAACCTAATAAGATTAAATTATTCTTTTAGTCTCTATAGTTTCATTCAATTTTTAATTTGGTTCTCATAGTTTAAAATTTTGTAATTAAATCCTTGTACATTTAAAAGAAATTATTTAGTCACTGCTATTATACTTTCGTAAGTGTTTTATTAAATTTTGTTGACATGGCCAACCATGCACTAGTTTAACATTCTAACTATACATGATTTAAGTTAACTCACCCAAATTACTTAATATACATTCCATCACATGCCATATGTTTAAATAACAATCACTTCAAAATTTATTTTTACTCCTTTTACTCACATAAATCATGCATATTCAAAGAGCCAATATGAACTTGTTTGGCCACACTGACAACATTAAATCAAACACTGATGAAATTATAGTGGTAGGAAAGAAATTAAAATTTATAAAACTATAAGGACTCAATTACAAATTTTTAAACTATAAGGACCAAATTAAAAATGGAGTGAAACTATAAGAACCAAAACAACAATTTAACCAAATAATAACTAGCTCTGAGGCAAAAAATGCAAACTAAACATACTTATTTCTGAAAAACTAGCTGAAAAGCAAGTCACCTGTTCAATGTTGCTCAATTCTGCACTGAGTTTTTCAACAACATCCAAATTAGAAGCCCTCTCCCCATGTATGCTTTGACCATGCTCTGTACTCAAATGGACTGGCAGAATTTCCTTCTCTGCAGCCTCCTGAAAATTTAACTAAATAAAGCAAAATCAGAGAACAAGAACCATATTGAGTGGGGAAAAATACACACAAGAGTTTATAGATCAAGCAAAGAAAAGCAGGAAGTCCATTATGTAATAGATTATCACAAATATCAGCTTGCATATACTTTTGTAAAGTTGATGATCAAGATAACAAGTAGACTATATATATAGAATACAAAAGTACCCTTTGGGAAGAAGGTTGAAAAAGTGCACCTAGAGGAAGAAGAAACCGAGTATGATCAGTTTGCGTTATAAAGTCATAATAATGAGATTATGAGAATATATTTCCAGAGTTATGGAGATTCTATCCCCGAAAGACTTATTAATAGATGAACAGTAATCAAGAAGAAAAGAAATGGGACTAGAACGCCCATCCGAGTTGTATAAAATATTTTCTTAAAACCATAAGGAAGCCAAGAAGACAAAACTATCTGACATAACATACAAAGAAAAGCTAAAAACTTTCCATAAATATTCTTTCATAATTCTCCAATCAAATAGACCAAACTACTACAAGCAGCAATGAGCTTAACAAGATCTTTGCCTCCATAACACTTGGCAGCCATAACATGGGGTGAAAGAAGATCTAGTAGGTTGGCTCCTTCATTACACATACTTCAAGAACTAATTTGTTTGGCATCAAAGAAAAATTGCCATCTTATGTTAGAAAATGAAAAGCATATATTGATAACCTATTTGGAAAAAGGGCACCAATATCCATCCATCTCCTCTGCAAATGAATGTATTTTCATGGCTCTTTTCATTTCAAACAAGTGATAAAAA
Organism: Biancaea sappan; assembly: GCA_037074585.1. Classification (NCBI taxonomy): domain Eukaryota; kingdom Viridiplantae; phylum Streptophyta; class Magnoliopsida; order Fabales; family Fabaceae; genus Biancaea; species Biancaea sappan. Next base: position 28,273,523 of record CM073499.1, on the reverse strand, counting down.
ACCTATAATCAAGAAAATTGAAAATTCCTTTGTCCTCCTTTCTCAAGTAGAGTCATAATAGAAAAGCAAACAAGTGGAAGAAGAATGATTACCAGACAGAAGGTTAAGTTTAAGGGAAATACACAACTTAAAAAGGAAATGATTAAACAATGGGCAGAAAGAATGAAAAACTCCCTTGTAAGACTAAAGAAGAATATCTAGGTAGGCTCCTTCATCAAAAAAAATACATGAAGTGTTAAGAGATATGTAGGATATAAGAAAGTATTTGTTAGACCCTTAAAGCAATATGCTAGGAAGGGGAAGGGCATGGATAAAAATCAGGAAAAAGAGGAGGGCAAACTTAAGGTTTATTCCAGAAAGAAAACAAAAGGGTACTGGGGTGGCAGACCTTACTGGAGCAGAGGAGAATGGAGAAACAACAAATGGGAATCATTATCCTATAGGAGAGCAGACTGAGCTGGCAGGATTTTTTTAGGAAGCATTGTGTGATGGGGAGGGCGTCTTTTGGCTGAAAAATATGGGATGGTCTTAGGAGAGTGCTAGCCTTTTGAAAGTCTAGCATCAGTGTTGTTTACTGTGTGATCTTACTGTTTTTTGTGTATTTTCTGCTATTTCTTCTACCTTCTGTGACATTGTGTTGCTACGTGAGTGTTCGTCTGTGTGCGAGGTTTTTACTGTTGTTTTCTGAGTGTTTTAATAGCTTGTATCATCTCCACCCTACCGGTAGGGATTTATCAGTATTAGAATACAAGTTTCTCTATCATTTTTTAGCACAAAACAACAGTAGAAACCTCGCACACAGACAAACACTCACGTAGCAACACAATGTCACAGAAGGTAGAAGAAATAGCAGAAAATACACAAAAAACAGTAAGATCACATAGTAAACAATACTGATGCTAGACTTTCGAGAGGCTAGCACTGTCCTAAGACCATCCCATATGTTTCAGCCAAAAGATACCCTCCCCATCACACAAGGCTTCCTATAAAAACCCTTAAACCCTGCCAGCTGTTGGGTACCCGAGAGGCCAAAGAAGTGATGGATTATTATTATCAAATTATAAGAATGTACCTTTTACATGGAAAGTTTATTCTTAAAGGAAGAAATAGTAAATGGGTCCGAGCTGTGTAGTAAAGGTATTTTGGGGTTTATGTTTTAGGTTGTTATGAGTTTGTTACATTAGTGGGTAAGCTGGTAAGGAGTTGTTTTCAGGAGAGAATAAAGAGTGTGGGGACGGTGGTGTTTTGGTTTTACGTCGGTATTTTTCATTGCTGTTGTGTCTAGTGAGTCTGGAGACTTACTGTCAAGGAGCCTAGCTCTAGGATTGGCCTTTTTTGTTGTATTGGCTAATATTATCGTTGCCATTGAATTAATTCAGTATTTCCTTTGGATATTTCTTTCCTTGTTGATTAAATATTTTCTATAGTTCTTAACATTGGTCCGACCTGCCGGATACATCGATAGGGAACCAGTGAAAATATTTTTTTTCCTGAACTTGTTCTATGCCACGAAAAATGTCTACTAGGAACGAGAACCTTGAAGAAAGGTTGGGTAAAGTAGAAGAATTTTTAAAAAAAGTGGATGAGAAAATAGAAGCAAAAATGGAAGTGATGCATGAAAAGATGGAAGCGAAAATGGAAGCGATGCATAGTAAAATGATAGAGGAGGTAAAAAACTTACTTAAAAAGAAGAGTGATGGAGGACATTCCTCTAGAAGTAATGAGATTCAGGGACAACACCTAGTGACGAATATGACTCGTACGGTGAATGACAAGTTAGAAGAATTTCACCTGTTTGCCAAGAAGGTAGAACTACCAACTTTTAATGGATTTGACCCAATGGCATGGATTACAAGGGCCGAAACTTATTTTGAGGTACAACGAACGTCGGAAGAGGTGAAAATACAGCTAGCCAAGTTGAGTATGGAGGGGCACACCATACATTGGTTTTGTCTCCGAAAGGAGTCTACGGAGGAACTGACTTAGGCTAATTTTAAGGAAGCATTGGTGGAAAAGTTTGGTACCAGGAGATTAGAGAATCCATTTGAGGAGTTGAAGGAAATTAAATAAAAGGGATCTATGGATGATTATATCAAAGAGTTTGAGATGTTCTCAGCTCAACGTGGGAGATTACCTAAACGTCAATTTCTCGGGTATTTTATGGAAGGTCTGCATAGAGAAATTAAAAACCGAGTTCGAACTTTAAAGCCAAAAAATCTCTATTAGGCAATGCAACTGGCGAGGGATATAAAATTGGAATTGAATCCCAAGGAAGATGACGATGGCATCGGGGGTAACAGGAGAAACTCACTTAGGTTAGGGACCCATCAATTTAGGTCCAGTTTTGGGAATCAAACTCTCTTTGGGCTTGGGTAATAGTACTTGGCGGCCCAAAATGTAATGAACCAATCCAAAATGGGTGGGTCACATGGGTATGGAACACAGATGGTTGGTCGAAGTCCCTGAGTGGAAATTCTGGAGCAGCGTCGAATACCGCACATTCTAGTATGTGAAATGCATCTTCATCGTCATTGTTGATGGCGAGAAGACCTGAAATTGACCGAAGATTAGTGAATGAAAGGGATAAAGGAGTTAAACATGTACTATATACTAAGTTAATGGAACGAAAAGCCAAGGGCCTTTGTTTCAGATGTGGAGAAAAATATTCTCCATTACATCGCTGTGCAAACTAGCATCTGAGAGTCTTGTTGATGGGAGAAGGCGATGGGATCAATGAAGCAGGAGAAGTGGTGGCATTAGAGGTAGATGATGAGCAAGCTGATCAACTCCTAGAATGCAAAATTATGGGTCTTTATGGGATTTCAGAAGAGATCTCTAGGAAGATGGGACCTCGGACTATGAAGGTCACAGGAGTTATTGCTAGAATACCATTAGTAGTGTTGGTGGACACGGGCGCCAGCCATAACTTTATTTCACCAAATACAGTCTCTATCCTTGGACTGAAAATGGATGGAAATCAGGTGATGGGAGTGAAGTTAGGGGATGGGCTTCGAATTCTGACACAGGGAAGGTGTTCTAATATTAAGATGCGCTTGGGTGAAGTGGAATTCACTGTGGAAGTTTTTGTAATGGAGCTTGGAGGAATTGATATGATCCTTGGAGTAGTATGGCTTGAAACATTGGGAAAAGTCATGTTGGATTAGAGGGAGATGTCTATTTCTATCATGGAAAAAGGGAGAGAAATCAAACTTTGTAGCTCAGCCATAGTTCAAAAAATTGAGAATGCAGTGCTAGAGTCTGATTCTTTACACAGTATCATAGAAGAAAGATTACAATGGGTTGATGGTTTATTGTGGAAATTACAGGAGAATGATGAAGTTAGCAGTTACAGTATAGAGTTATCCCGAAAGCAGAATAGAGAATTGAATGACTTGTTAAAGGAATTCCCAAGGGTATTTAAGGAACTTAAGGGATTACCTCCTTTGAGAGAAATGACTCATTCCATCACGCTACAGAAGGATGCTGGTCCGGTTAGTGTATGCCTATACCGGTACCCACAATATCAGAAGGACGAGATTGAGAAATAGGTAAAAGGAATGTTGAAATAGGGGGTAATAAGGAATAGCAACAGTTCTTTTTCAAGTCCAATCATTTTGGTGAGGAAGAAAGATAAAACTTGGAGGATGTGTATAGACTATAGGGCCTTGAACAAGGTCATAGTCCCTGACAAATACCCCATCCCTGTGGTAGAAGAACTTATTGATGAATTACATGGAGCTAAATATTTTTCCAAATTGGACTTGAAGTCGGAGTATCATCAAATTAGGATGAATGCTGAAGATGTACACAAAACAGCTTTTCGTACACATGAAGGACATTACGAATTTCTTGTAATGCCCCTTGGATTAACAAATGCTCAAGCCATTTTCCAAGCAGCCATGAATCAGATTTTTAAACCTTACGTTCAAAGGTTTGTGTTAGTCTTTTTTGACGACATATTAGTTTTCAGCAATGCTTGGGAAGCTCATGTGAAACATTTAATTTCTGTTCTTACTATTTTGCAAGACAATCACTTTGTGGTAAATCAAAAGAAATGTGCTTTTGGTCAGAGGCAAATTGAATACTTAGGTCATGTAATTTCTGAAATGGGTGTGGCCATGGATCCTAATAAATTGAAAAGTGTTGTAGAATGGCCAGTTCCTAAAAATGTAAAAGGAGTGAGGGAGTTATTGGGGTTGACTGGCTATTATCAGAGGTTCATAGTTAATTATGGACAAGTGGCAAAACCTCTTACAGATTTGACCAAGAAGGATGGTTATCATTGGGATTCAAAGACCCAAGAAGCTTTTGAGAATCTGAAAGTGGCAGTGAGCTCAGCACCAGTTTTAACACTATGTGATTTTAATGATATATTTGAACTCGAATGTTATGCAAGTGGTAAAGGGGTAGGAGCGATATTGATACAAAGGAAGAAACCCATTGCTTACTATAGCAAAACTTTATCGGGAGCGAATTTATTGAAATCAGTGTATGAAAAAGAGCTAATGGCAGTGCTGATGGCTGTGTAACATTAGAGACAATATTTGTTGGGAAGGAAATTCATCATTTATATAGACCAAAAAAGTCTTAAGCATTTGGTGGAACAAAGGTTGACTACTGAAAATCAGCATATGTGAATGGTAAGGCTGGAAGGGAGAATAAAGCTGCAGATGCTTTTTCCAAGCAGCATGAGGGGGCTACATGTGAAACTATTACGTCCTATCCTTTATGGAGTGGACAGCAGTGGAAAGAGAAATAGTAGATGATACCGAGTTACAGCATATTATTAAGGATTTGCAAGATGATACTTCTTCGTGGCCTGGTTATTCATTACATAAAGGGCATTTATTTTACAAAAATAGATTGGTCCTATCAGCAAACTCTTCTATTATTCCTAAGCTGTTGAAGGAATTTCATTCAACCCCAAATGGGGGTACTCCAGTTTTTTACGTACATATCGAAGGATGATAGCAAATGTGTATTGGAGAGGTATGAAAACTCAAATTCAAAATTTTGTTAAGGCTTATGATATATGTCAAAGACATTTAGCTGTTAGCCTTTATGGACTACTGTAACCTTTACCAATACCGGAACAAATATGGAATGATATTTCCATAGATTTTATTACCGATTTACCAAAAAGTAAAGGATTTGAGGCAATTTTAGTAGTTAGTGATAGGCTATCCAAATATAGCCACTTTATTCCAATTAAACACCCTTATACAGCAAGGAGTATAGCAGAAATATTCACTAAAGAAGTGGTGCGATTGCATGGGATTCCTCACTCTATAGTTAGTGATCGAGATCCTCTATTTGTGAGTATTTTTTGGAAGGAGCTCTTTAAATTGCAAGGAACATCACTTAATGTGTCCTCTTCTTATCACCCTCAATCAGATGACCAAACTGAGGTGATAAATAGATGTTTGGAAACATATCTAAGATGTTTTGCTATAGAACAGCCCAAATCTTAGTCCCATTGGTTGCCTTAGGCTGAATTTTGGTGCAATACGTCATACCATGTTTCGATTGGCATGACAGCTTTTGAAGTAGTCTATGGCAGACCACCTCCAACACTGTTACAGTATACAGAGGGTGAAACAAGGGTGGAAGCAACTGCTCAAGAATTAAAAGACCGAGATGAAGCATTAAGACAGCTTAAGTATAATCTTAAGCGTGCACAAGACCGGATGAAAAATCAGGCAAATAAAAAAAGGACTGGAATACATTTGAAGTGGGAGATTGGGTGTTTCTTCGATTATGACCTCATAGACAGCAATCAGTAGTTCAGAGGATTAATCATAAATTGGCCCCCAAATTTTTTGGCCCTTACCAAATTCTGGAAAGGGTTACTACAGTATCTTATAAACTTAAACTACCACCTACTTCTAAAGTGCACTCTATTTTTCATGTCTCCCAATTAAAAAAGGTAGTGGGAAATTATGTGGGAGAGTCTGAATTTCCTATGGAGATGGAGGCAGACTCAGAAACAATAGTCCAAACTTTGAAGGTGTTAGCATGGCGATTAAAAACTGAAGGGGATACAAAAACTCGTGAATGGCTAATTCAGTGGCATGGGATGTCTACAGAGGACGCTACCTGGGAGGATGAGCTAATGTTTAAAAGTCAATTTCCTTCTTTTAGCCTTGAGGATAAGGCTATACTTCCAGAAGAGAGTGATGTTGGGTACCTGAGAGGCCAAAGTGATGAATTATTATTATCAAATTATAAGAATGTACCTTCTACATGGAAAGTATATTCTAGAAGGAAGAAATAGTAAATGGGTCCGAGTTGTGTAGTAAGGGTATTTTGGGGTTTATGTTTTAGGTTGTTATGAGTTTGTTACGTTAGTGGGTGAGCTGGCAGGGAGTTGTTGTCAGGAGAGAATAAAGAGTGTGGGGATGGTGGTGTTTTAGTTTTACGTCGGTATTTTTCATTGTTGTTGTGTCTAGTGAGTCTGGAGACTTACTATCAAGGAGTCTAACTCTGGGATTGGCCTTTACTGGTGTATTTGTTGATATTATCGTTGCCATTGAATTAATTCAGTATTTCCTTTGGATATTTCTTTCCTTGTTGATTAAATATTTTCTATAGTTCCTAATATCAGCTCAGCCTGCTCTCCTATAGGATAATAATTCACATTTGTTATTCCTCCATTCTCCTCTGCTCCACTATCCTCTACCACCTCTGTACCTTTTTTTTTCTTTCTTTCTTTCTAGAATAAACCCTAAGTTTGCCTTCCTTTTTTTCCTAATTTTCATCTATGCACTTCCCCTTCCTAGCATATTGCTTTAAGGGTCTAACAGTATTCTAATGAAAAAATAAGTTCCCTTACTGCAACTAGAGAAAAGAGTATAATTGTCTATATATGGTTTCCTCTTCTCCCTAACTTTTGCTTTCCTATTTCTTAATTTGCTGTCTTATTCTGGATGACATCTCAATTACTAATGAAAATATAATTCTTTGAGAGTTTTCATATAGAAAAAAAAACTCAACATATATAACATACTAAACCACAAAAAGATTGCTACTTATACCCCAGAACTATTTCAAGTCAAGAAGTTGGAATGTAATTGCAAAAGAGAGTATTAGGGGGTAATCCACCACTCTTGTGAATTCTTAAGTTGGTGGTGGAGAAAGAAAATGATTAAACAACAGAGAAAGAATTAAAAGCTCACTTCTTGGAGGACATTGCCTTTTACTTCATCATATACAAAACCAAATTGGTCCTGTTTTACGCAAAATTTCAACCCCGTTTTTGGATCTTGGTAACACTGCAACCACAAATTGAACAGTTATTTTGCAGAAATAAAATAATTCATTGCATGTACCATCTGAAATAGATCAGAATTAAGTCCTTCAAAAAGCTACTGAGGAAGTTCATAATTGCCACTAACGAGTATTCACTTATTTTAACTTACCTGTGAAACAGTTTCCTTAATGGCCCTTGACAAAAAAAATGAACCCATTCAAAGATAGCAATTATAATCAAAATATTCCCAGGACAAGTATTTCTTTTTTTCACAGTGCATTCTTTGTTCATTAGGGTTTTCTTTTCCTACTCCAAGCAAGTTTGGCTTCCACATTTTTAAGTTACTGTTCAATAATTATATCCATATCTTGGATCATTGAATGTAAGCATTTAAATCTCTAGTATAATAATTGTACCTTACAATAATCTTGAGTATTTTTGTTTACGCTATATATATAGACACACACACATGCTGTATCAATTGAATTTTCTTTCTATGTAGTCATTGCCGCTGAGCAAATTACTTTGACTGATGCCCATGTGAAAAAGAGGTTTTGTGAATGCCAACTACCATTTTTGATGTCTGCCAATGTACGGACTTCCCTTTGAGGGGAGTGGTATTATTTGAAATTTAAGAGGAGAAAATAATAATTGTTAGATCACAAATTAATTGTCCACATTGATGTGAAAATCATATATGCGTACTAACATTTCATTTGATTTCCACATTAATGGTTTTTACATCAACCTAGGTCATTAATTTGTAATCTAACCGTAATTGTTTTCTCTTCTCAGCTCTCACATGAGATCACTCCTCCCACTTGATATGCTCCCTATAATATATATATATATATATATATATATATATATATATATATATATATATATGTGCGTGTGTATGTATTTAACATTATATAGTTCAAGCCAATTTTCAATTTGTCTTTAAATCTTATAATTTAATATAAATTATGATTCATGATCTGGAAATATGCCTTCTGATTCGTGATATGCATTCCAATTCAGCAACTATTTGAAGTTATGAAATGCAAGTCAAGAAGCAAGAGTGTAAATAAGAAACTTGTGAGTTCAAAGAAATTCCTATATCTCGTGTACAAAAACCCATCTTTCTCCTTCCAATAAAACCTTTCAAGTGGCAACAAATCCTTCCAAAGTGGCAACAAATAATCAGGAGAGCATATAACTTTCAAAGCATACATACCCACATCTTCAATTAAATATAACTGACAAAATTGAGATAATGGTCTTAGCTTATATATCAAAAGAATCAGCAGAATTGATGACAGGATTTCTGCATTAAATTCACATAGATTACACATATCAAATAAGCACATGGATAGATAAGACTAATTTCCGATACGATAGCATATCACTTAATTATCTATAGAAGACACAACGATAATCAAAATGCTCTTTTCACAGATTCAGCAGATAAAAGTGAAAGTTCATTAAGGTAGCAGCAAATGAGGAGTCAAAATCAAAAGTTCAACTCTGTATAACTGAATAACAAAATCATGATAATAGACTCTGTAACTGAGTTAAAAATATTCCAGCTCGAATGCTAAGAGCAAAAAGCATGTCAGGCTTTCATTTACTGATCTGGAATTGGTCAAAAGCTTACCTGCGTCTCTTCATTAAATAGCCAGTCGGTGTAAACCACATACACAACATCTTCGTCTCGCATTTTCTTCGGAAACACACTGATGTCCGAAGTTCCCTATCAAGCACCCAGATACACAACCCCTGGCTCTTAAATACAGTTCATTCAACTCTGAAATGATTGAAACACAAGAAACAGCGAATGGGATTGCTGGCTGAGGAACGCGTAACGCTCCTTTACACCACGTGTCGATCATTCTGAAGGAAAACCCAGAACGTCGATTTTTGAACCCTTTTGAGTCCAATTTTCGCTGTTGGGTGAGAAGACTCTTATAACTGAGGTTGCAAGAAGAGGAAAAGCCGTTACTGGACTTGAATGCAGTGTTCGATATGTGAAACGAGGTCGCTTTGATCAGGTTTGTGATTGTAACTATGAGTCCATGGCTTATATATTCATATTAAACATTTTAATGATAATCATAGACATAAAACTCATACATCTCTCGTTTTTATTAAAAAAAGAAAAAGAAAATGGTGAAAACCATAATTTTTTTCTTCACTGGATCCAAGGGCCAAAGTAGAGTTTTTAACATTTTATTTATACAGTTTATTTTTCTATAGACCAATTATCGTGTTCAAGTGACAAAATTAGTATAAAATACTTACCACATTTTCTTATGTTCACCAAAAATAGAGAAAATGGCATGAACAATTCTCATGTTAATTTAAACGTTAATATGTCAACTTTAACAATTCTCATCACAAGATAAATGTGATTCTTACCGCACATGTCATGCTCACAATAATAATTATGAAACTGTTATTATGCTTTCGAGGATCTCGTGTTCATCAAAAATAGAAAAAATGACATGAACTATTCTCGTGTTACTATAAGCGTTAATATGTCATTCTTAACAATTCTCATGTTCAAGCCACAAGATGAATGTGAGTCATATCACACATCTTATGTCCACCCTAAATTAAAAAAAAAAATGATAACAGAACCGTTGTTCTTCTACCTCTAGTATCAAATTTTCAATCTTCAATAGTTCTCATATTTGGTCACAAGATTAATGGCATTCCCACTTAAGGATGACAATCATGCAGGACAAGGGCAAAGAATGCCTCCTCAATTCTTTATTCCCAAATCCCCATCATAGGAAAAGTTTTCCTCTGAATTAGCACTGGGAATACGGCCTAAAAATAGACTTGTTTAAAAACAGGTTTGAACGGACCAGTCTGTTCTTTTAAAAAATTAATTTATTTATATAATTATATTATATTATATTAATTTGTTTGTTTGTAAAAAATTTTATTTTATTATATTTTTATATCTTATAATATTATATTTAATAATTATAATAAATTTATATATGAAAATTTTTATAATTTTTTAAAAAATATAGAATTTATTAAAAAAAAAATAAAATTATTTAAAAGAAAACTAGTATTTCTTAATTCTTATTAGCTACTCACGAACTCCAGGTACTGATTGTAGAATTGATTCTTTTAGTAGAGAATATACTAAAAAAAGAAAAACTACAAATGAGTCAAATCTAATAAATTATTGAGTTCAGAAATATTATGGAAATTTTAAAAGAATCAATTTTACAATCTCAATTCTTAGCCTCTTTGATTTTTCCTCCAGCGTTTTCAAACCCAGCTTTGTTTGGAGCACTCTATGTCTGGTGTAGTATAGCCCACTTCAGTATCCCGCTTGTTCAATACTAGCAGCTCTAAAAAAGGTGTTTTTTCTTCTTTTTATCTTTTAAATAGCCTAGCCTGCAGGCTGGCCCGTGAGCCCGCAGGCCAAGAATGGGCGGGCTTGGAATAGGAATGTAATATCTGTCATTTTTCGAATATTAGTGTATTGGAACTTCTTAAGGAGTATTTTGAGTGCAGGAAAATTTTTTCAGTTTTTCTTAAAATTCAAGGACTTAAATGGCAAGGCATATAAGCCGATGAGGCAACCCTTGGGAGGAAATGAGCACAGGACTAAAAGACATGGAGAATTATGGGTCACAGAGGGACTAAAGTGATCAAAAGAGAAATATTAGTATTTTAATGAGTTGGGGTGGGATGATGAGTATTTTGTGGATTGTATTTGGGTGCCCTAGTGATGATCAAATTATTTCAATACTTTATAAAATGCTAGTACATTGTTTTTAAGGAAGGACTAAAATGAAAGAATTCACCATCCACCTCTTTCTTTCCATTCCCCCTCTTCTCCCTCACGATCTCTCCCTAGGCTCCCAGCAACCTTGAACCTTCTTCCTCCAAGTAGGCTTCCTACCACCACTCTAGTAAGGGATCGAACTCTGGTGAGCCACCACAACAAAAAGGCAAGAAGAACAATATGAACATCTCTCTTTTCTCCTTTTTCTCTTTTTTTCAGATTTGAAGGGAATGGGGTAAGATTTAAGGTAATTCATAAATTTTGGAACTTGGATATCTTTTCAAACTACTATTGGATGGTTATTGATGAGAGTAGGATCACTAATTTATGGGTTTGTCATGGTTGAGTATGGATTTAAGAGAATGAAGGGAAAATGGTGAAAGTTAGGGCCTATAATGAGCTTTTGATGATTCAAGCTTGTAAGCTTGGTTTTAATTAGGGAAATTGGTGCCAAACTGACTCTAGGCTATAAGGAATGAAACCCCATTGCAAGAATCAAGGAAATTGGTGGAGATTTGAGGTTTTTAGAATCAAAAACCAAGCCTTCTGTCGTTGTTATAGATCATGGCGCCTAGGGCACTTGACCTAGCACCTGAGGCACCATAGATCAAAAGCTGGCCAAGAGTTTGGGGGTTGGTGCCCAGTGCACCATCTTCTAGGCAGCATTTTGGCCTTGGAAAGGCCATGGCGTCCAAGGCACCATGGTGTAGGTAGGTGAGGATTTCTTGGATTTTGAGTTTTAAGATACTCCTTGATATCTCATAGGCTTGAACGTGATTCAAGACATGGCTGAGACATACTTTGGAGGTCGAAAATGCTTCAAGTCCAGGTGAAGGAATTATTCTACTATTTATAAGTCAAATCTTATAGGTTAATTGTGTATTAATGAAATTGTATCTATTTATTATCTTAAGAGAGAAATAATGTAAAAGGCCTGTGACATGCATTCCTCCTCCTCAAAACTAATTGTGGCGATAAAAGATTCATAGTGGTAATATCTTCAAATAAATTTTTAAGTCCTTTAGCGTTGGATATGTACTATGATTTATTGTAAATATTGACCACATCCCTTTTCCTTGAAATGGAATACCTTTTTAATTTCTTTTTGTGTTGGACTTTTGCCTTATGCATTAATTGTGTTCTTGGATTGAAATTTGGGAAGTTTAGGGAACAACTAGGGTTGAAGAACCCTTTGGACTTTTACTCTTGTCTGTATAAATGATTTTCCTTATGATAGTAGTCCATGAGTGAGAGTCTATATTATTAGATGATAGCCTTAAGTGGGCTCATCTTTGAGGTGTACAAGCATACTGGAGATGTGCATATATATATATATATTTCCTTTGTTCAAATGCAATTGGTGTAATGGAAGGAATGGGAAGGAGATCACATACACTTTCTAATATTACCATGGGTGACTAAAATTTTTGAGAAAAGGTGCAATGTGGGAGAATTTTAGAATAGTTGTGGAAATGACATTAGTTATTCTGAGGTTTGAAAGGACGAGGTGTTACACCTCTGTTATTTTTTTTTTTGTTAAGTGATGGGCTGTATAATGTAGATGAACAGCACTTATCATATTGCTTCTAATGTTTAGGTGCTTTATTATGTAAATGTGCATGAGCATTTTCTACGTGTCGATTGTTCTTGTGTGTTAGTGATGAGACCGCCTTGTGTGTCATTAAACCTTCGTGCTTCGATGAGATAATTATTCTTCGTCATACTTATTTTATATTTCATATTAAGATGATATAAAGGGGATTCATTTATATTTGACGTAATTGCATGTGAAATAAAGATCTTTAATGGTAGACCTGTATGGTCAATATAAATACATGTGACCCCAATTGCAAGAGAGGATGCAATGAAGGAAGAGCCCTACGATATTATCATCATTGTGAATACAAGTGACCTCAATTGCAAGAGAGGATGCATTGAGGGAAAAGCTCTATGTTATTATCATTATTGTGAATACAGGTGACCCTAATTGATAGGAAGGATGCATTGAGGGAAAAACCCTACGATGATGCTGGAACGGTGTGTCATTGGGTTGTCAATGGAACGGTCTTACAATAAGTCGCAATGTGGCTAAGTGACTTTATCTCTCGAGAATGCCACACTCAAGGATGCTACTTATGTGAAAGAAAAACATTGAATATTAAAACCCTTGTGTAGGGAAATATGGAGGCTTATGTGGCCCAGATTAAAACCCTGGTGGAAGTGAACGTGCTATGGCCTCGGTGGCCTTCTTATTGTACTATGGCCTCAGTGGCTTTCTTATTGTATTATGGCCTCGGTGGCTTCCCTTTTATGAATAAAAATTTATTGTTGGATAAGCTAAAAACTTCGTGTTATGTGTATTGGGTATGAATGTATAATTATGCTGTGTTTGGTGAATATGAATATATGATTATATATATTCGTGTAGTGGTCAGAATAACCTTGTTCCATCAGGTTTGTCTGGTTGTTGATATGGACGGGACATTATTCTAGGTTCCTCTCTTGCTAGCAATGTACAAGTTACAATTACTTTCGTGTTATTTTCCCTTACTGAGTATCTCTTGTACTCATCCTTTTGATTGTGCACCCCTTGCAGGTTTTTGCTCTATTGATGAGCCTTTGTAAGAGGAGTAGCGGAGTCTCCGAGTCCACGACCCATCTCAACTGGGTTGATGGCAGTGTTTTCAGGTATGTACAGGTTGTTAAGTTACTCTGTAGTAAATAAAACTCCTAGGTCTATGGTGAACATTGTGGAATATGTTTGAATTAACTAAAAATATGACAGAATGATTTCATTTTATTATTATATGTTAAGGTCGCGTGTGCTGAGCGTATGTGATGTCAGGCTTACGGTATTGGTGTAGACTCAACCGCCATATCAGTCATGTCTCTTATCTGGGGTCGTGACAAGGAAGTTTAGGCCTGTTTTAAAAACGGGCAGGCCTGCTCCCGAGCAGTTTTTTTTATCAACTTGGTCCAAGCCACCTGCATTCCCATTGATACTCCCAATCATGTGTTCTCAAACCTTGTGGGGTCCCCAAATTTTTAATATAAAACTACAAAAATAAATAAATAAATAAATAATGAAAATGTGATATCGAATAGACATATTATTCAAATATGATTATTTAGGTAATGTTTTTTAAAATTAATATAAACATTTATAAAAATGAAATAACTAAAAGGGACATTTTTATAGCATATATTTATATAAATTTTAAGGATATTTAAGTAAAATTAGTAGGAATAGAAATCTCGCAATGTGTATAATATTTCTTCCCTAGTTCTCAAATTGTTCTTAGGGAGGTTTTCTCCCATTGATTAAAAAAAAAACTCTAAATATGGAGCCTTAAATGGAGAGTTTCCAAATGACAATCTCGAAATGTGATGATTTTTGAATATCTACATCCCCATCCCACCTTTACTTAAAAAAAAATTGAGAATAACGGCCATGACCTTTGAAATTAGGGCTGAGCAAATGACTCGTAAACCCGCCTAACCCGCACAATTGGGTTAGGTTGTATTGGGTTCGTGGGTTGGGTTGCAAGTATATATTTTTTAACCCAATCCAATCTGCAAACCCGATTAATTTTAAATTTATTTTTTATATTTTTTTATTTTATTGAAAATTTGACAAATTAATGGACCTTCAGTAATCACTCTCCCAAATCGTTAGCTCTTATGCTCGGTCTCTCTCTTCTAGGGTTCCAAATTCCAATATCACTTTCCCAAATCCAATCCATATCCTTCCTCTTCAGTTGAGTCTCCGGCGGTGCTTGTGCTTAGCTTCCTCATCCCTGGTGGCTCAATGCTTCGAACAAGTAGATCTCTATCTCTCACTCTCTTCTACGATCCCTCTTCCTCGTCACCCTTGGTCTGACTCCTCGCCCTCGATCTGAGCTGCTTCTATGGTTCAATGGTTCATACAAACCTTCTTTGGTTCGAACGTAAGAAACCATCTCAGTCTGACTCCTCGCCCTCAGTGGCGGAGAGTTGTAACTAATGTCACCGCAAGGTGTGCACTTCTCCTTGTCGATGGTGGCCGGCACGGCGGTTTCATCGAGCTTTCTTGGAGAGTCTAAGCCTTTGACAAGGGAAGTGAGACAGAGGATGAGCATGATGACCAAATTGAAAAGAATTGGAGCCTCAATTTGAGGCCTTTTTTATGGCATAATGGTGGCGAGAACGAAGAATGAAGAATTCAGAAGCTCCTGTACTTTCTTTATCATTATTAATTTTTATTGCCATATTGGCATATTTATCATTCATTTGTTTGTTTGTTGTTTTTTAATGTTATTTTGGGGGGTTTTTTGGTCTAGATGTTGTTTTAAAGTTTAAAGAGAGGAAAAAAAATCCCAACCTGCCCAACCTAACCCGCTGGTCTATATTGGTTCAGGTTGAAATTTACCCTCAACCCAAACCAACCCGACCCGTGCTCAACTCTATTTGAAATCATTTGGTGCTAGTATAAACATTAACTTGTAATTTCAATGGTTTTTTGTGATTAAGTGATAAGATTGATTTCCCAACACACCTCTTCTCACCACAATTTGAGAATTACAACCATGATCTTTGAAATTATTCTTATACTACTTTAAGCATTAGCTTTTCAAATCTTGATAGTTCACATTTTCAAATTACAAGAATGATGAAATGTTTGCCCTACCACCTAGGAATGTTCAAAACCGATTAAAATAGACTAAATCGAACCAAATTGAGCAAAAATTAAAAAAAAAAAAGATCCAGATCGGTTTTCAAAAATGTAATTTTTTCGGTTCGGTTCATTTTTTCAATTCTAATTTGGTTTGGTTCAATTACAATCAAAGCAAGCTGAACCATCTATAACAAAAAAAATTATATATATTATATTATATTTATATATTTATATATAATTTAAAAAAACTAATATTAGACTTTCTCTTTCCTTGGGGTTACAGAAGGCAAGTATTGTTATTTTTTAATATATAGTTTATATTTCTAGACCTGGTTGTTGGATTTTCTTTTATTTGTCTAGTTTTTTATGCAAACTCTCACTCACACTCAGTATTTGATCTCATTTACAGTTTGCAACGGTGGCTCAGCCTCTCCAAATCGAACTCGACCAATCTTCATTCAGCCATTGTGAAGCCGTCATGAAGCTCTACTTCTGTCCCTGCGTCCTTGTCTCATCGTCATCTTTGTTCTAGACCTTCTAGTATTGTCTTCCTTATCTCTCAGTTGCCATGTTGTTGATTAAATTTTTCTTGATTTGTTCAATTAATAACAAATTGTATTTGGAGCATGCCCTTTTTTACTTGTTCTTGCGTGTATATTTCATTTTCCATTCTTCCTTAGTTCTTTACCTTGTTCTTTACTTTTTTTAGTATGTAACATGAACACCATCTAAGTTGATTGCTCAACTGGGGAAAGAAATAAACAACAAGAACTCTTATCTATACTGGGCATACAAGGTAAGCATGAGATCAGGCTTAGATTGTGAAATCAAGATAATTTTTGACTTTCTATCTTGATAAAATCTTGTATTGCTTGGATTCAATTTTCAATTTTCAAATGTAGCTAAATTCATTCCTTGGAAAATATATTTTGGAAAAGCATAGTAATTAGAGGTTCACTATGTTTTGTAGTTTGTACATGTACACGCATGGCATATGCATGTTCATATAATTGATGTAAAGATCATTTATACTATGTTTTGTAGTTTAGAGGTCCACTATGTTTTGGAGTTTGCAATTCATAATTCCTTATTAACTTATTGTCTCTCCTAATGCATATAGCTTATGTATCAAAAAGTGTAGTTCTTTGATCTATCCTTGATTTGAGTCAATTAGGTTTGGTTTATCTCAAAAATTGAGGCATAAACTACAGTAATTTATCTTTGTATCCTTGACTTAGTCTAGTATAAATGGGAATCTGATTTTTTTTTTATAAAAGAAAAATTATATGCATACAGCACTCTTAAAATGAAGCTTAAACAAAACAAAACAAAAAAAAAAACAAAAATCACTACTAACGAGCGAGGTACTCCTCCCCCCTCCCCACTTAATGATGTAAAGGGGCCTTTTTATAGAGAGGAGTATAAATTAAGATCCTTCAATAAAATGATCCATTCATTAAACAAAAATGAAATCTCATATAAATAAAAGTAGTAATTTGGAAGTGCAAGAAAGGCCCACGGTTTTCTGCCCCAATTTTGGAAAAAAAAAAATAGTGAATCTGATAGTGGTTCAGTACATAGATTTACTAGTAAAATTATGAACCTTATCTTCTTTCTTAGCAATACTAGAATAACATGTTGTTAGCCCTAATATATTATGCTATAAGTTTTGATGATGACAAATATGTGGGAATTATAGTATGATTTAATCTTCTTGGCCCAAATGAATGATTTAATCTTCTTGGCCCAATATATGATTTAATCTTTCTTAGCCCAAATAGTATGATTTAATCTTCTTGACCCAAATGAATGATTTAATCTTATTGGCCCAAATGCATGATTCAATTTTTCTTGGCCCAAATATATTTAATGCTTTATATATTTATATATAGTAATATAAATTGATTTTTGATAAAGTTTATTGGTTGTTGAAAAAGTATGATAAAGTTTATTGGGTATTGTAATATAATTTGAAAAAGAATATCTTTTACTGTAGCACTTTTGAAAAAGAAATTTGATTGTTGAAAAAGTATGATAAAGTTTATTGGTTGTTGAAAAAGTATGATAAAATTTATTGAGTGTTGTAATATAATTTGAAAAAGAATGCTTTTTCCTGTAGCACTTTTGAAAAAGAAATTTGATTATTGAAAAAGTATGATAAAGTTTATTGGTTGTTGAAAAAGTATGATAATATTTATTGGGTGTTGTAATATAATTTGAAAAAGAATATCTTTTACTGTAGCACTTTTGAAAAAGAAATTTGATTATTGAAAAAGTGTGACAAAGTTTATTGATTGTTGTAATAAACTTTGAAAAAGAATACTTTTTACTGTAGCAAATTTGAAAAAGAATATTGATTGTTGAAAAAGGTTGATAAAGTTTTTTGGTTGTTGTAGAAAGGTTAAAAAATGATGATGAAGCTTACTGTAGCAATTCTGACTAAAGCAGTCACTGTAGCAGCAAGGTTTCACTATATAAAGAGGACTTCACAACACCATTAGCTATCAAGCTTCAATTGTTTATTTCTCATATTATCTTGAGTTCTATTCTCTCTAAATTGCTAGAGAAAATTCTGAGCTTAATTTCTACGTCATCTACACTTTGAGAGTGTCTACCATTATTTTCCTTAAGTCTTTAAATTTAGTTGCTCAAGCATTGGTTCCTTGAGTTAGTGTTTGAGAGAAAACACGTTGTAAGGGAGAGAGACACCCTTGAGGGAGAAAAGATCTATGTTGTAGTGGTTTGCAAGTACCCGGATTAAACTTGCAATTATAGTGGAAATACTCAAGTGGTCTCTTGAGGACTGGATGTAGCCTTGGGATTAGCCGAACCAGTATAAATCTCCGAGTTTGCTTTCTCTATCCCTACTCTATTTACATTTGAAGTTAATTAATTAATGCTTTGCGTTTATATTTGATTTCTACCACAAGTATTAATTAATTTGTATAGATTTATATTTGCTCCTTAATTCCTTGCACTATAAAATTATTCATCTTGATAAACACTTTGATTTTCTAAATTAAATTATTATCTTTAGCATTGTCCAATTTCAGAAAATCATTTTAACTTCCAATTAGTTTTGTGAAAATTTTTATAAAACTCAATTCACCCCCCTTTTGGGATCTAACCATTTCTTTCACATGTAACTTTTTTACTATCAATTTTTTAATAAAAACCATATAATTTAATCGAACCAAACCGTTCAATGAAAATCGAAACAAATCGTCTAAAAATTAAAATCTAATAGGTCTAAATTTTAGAACCAACCATGTCGGTTCAATTTAGTTTATGCCCAGAACCCAAACTGAGCCTATATACACTCCTAATACCTCCCACCAAAATCAAAAAAAAAAAAACAAGACTTTGACCAATAAATCCATCCTCATGATGTTGTGAGCATCAACTTTTCAAACCTCAAGAAAAATCATTTAACGTGAGTTATTTTTGTACCAAAAGCAAGTCTTGTTAGACCACCCTTTTCAGGCAAAATCTAAGGACCTATTTGGTTTAGAAATTTTCTGTTTCCATTCTTACTGAAAATAGAAAATGAGCTTGAAAATGTGTTCGGTTGAGTTTAACGAATATGTTTTCTTGAAAATATTTTTTAAAATAGGCTCAAATTTGAAAACACCAAAAAGATATTTTCAGTATTTCAGGAAATATATTTCAAGAATGAAGACTGGAAATAAAAATATAAATATTTTCACAAACCAAACATACTCTTGCCTTGTACTATTCTTTACATCCAAACCCTTTCTTTTATAGCATAAGCACCCCTTTCCACTCACAAATCTAGGCAATTGGAAATTTCATATTGCACTTCTCAACTTTCACTTTTCACACAATGTGGAACTTAGCGAATTTTTTTCTTTATTTTTCTTAACAATTTTTTCTTATTTCCTCTTTTGAATGTAGACTCTTTTTTTCTTTTTGGTTAGCAAGTTACAGTACTTTCTTTTCCTTTCTTCCTATTTTTCCAGTAATATTATTTTTTGCCACTTAAAAAACAAGGAAAAAGTAAAAACAAGAGAAGAGAAATTATATGTATGTATAAATTTATCAAGACTAATTATGAAAAGATTTATTAATTTATTATATTATATTTTTAATATCAAAAATTATATATATATATATATAAATAAATTATCGATTTCACCACAATTTAAATCATGGTCAAATCAATAACTCTTGAACCAATATTTTTATTTACTCAATGCCTGACCCGATTTTTAAAACTATGATTAAGAGTATGGCTTTGGCCATCCCAAGAGTTTAGATTAATTACTATGAGAGCCTTCCATTATCTTTTAATTACAAGTGTGTGGCAGAGTCAATGGAAAGTGTCATGATCCGTGCAGCAAAATATGAGACTTCTGTACCATATTTGTTTTTTTAATCGAAAAAGAAATATTATTAAGACTAGATATCCTCTTAAAAATAGAAGACAAACACAAAACTAACCCAAAAGCCCTAAAACAAGGCTAACACATTAAAGTCCTCCAATCCCTAAAAGCATCTTTGAAGGACACCTCCTTAAAAAACCCATTAGTTGAAACCTAAAGAGTAGCAATGTAGCAGATTCTAACCCATAGCGAAAGAGGAAACAGACACCGTTGCTTAAAAACTCTTACATTTCTTTCCATCCAAAGGCAACAAAAGGTTGCAAACAAAGCCCCTTTCCACAAAGCCTTATTATCCTTTCTCATTCTGAAACCCATAAAATTAGTGGCAAATAAAGCACCAAGGTCATACAGACAAACCCAACTCTCCTCGAAGAGATCAAATAATTTATTCCAAATCTCCCAAGCCACCTCACAATGTAAGAACAAGTGACTATTTGTCACATCCCATAAACTAGGCATGTGAGTTATATGAATAACACTTATGGTATACCTCTGTGGTATCCCTTAATCTCCTTGAACATTATTAATATTCACAACTATGTAAAATATAAATTTTCCAAAAAGATATTTTATATACATATACAAAAATGTTCAACATTCATACAATAATCAGTATGATAAAACCTCGCAAGCCTAGGTGACCTATATAAACTATAGAGCATTTCCTAATCCTCACCAAATCTATAAATATGAGTCCACTAAACAAAAGTGGAATATTATCCCGAAGGGCTACTAATCCTCCTCCTCAATCGTTGCATCTGAAAAAAATAATTATAAAGAGTGTGAGTTTATTAAAACCCAATGAGTAAACAACTGTGCATGGAAATATCACAAGTACAAATACCACATTATTAATTCAGTCAATCAACTCAATACATTCAATGTATTAATAAGCATAAACACCAATGTATTCAATCAGTTTTGAAAATAATTTTCTCTATGAGCTTACGTTCTTACAACTATATTGAGCTTGAAATCATTGGTACTCAATAGGTTTACACTCTTTCATTTTTGAAAACCCTGTGAGCTTACTTTTTCACAACCATATTGAGTCGAAATCATTGGTGCTCAACAGGTTTACGCTTCCGCCAATGTCATCCTTAGGAATGTTAATCCATAGATTTACTAATTGGTATATTCAGGTCTGTTAGGTGATCAATCCCTCATCTTATTTGCATTATCAAACACAATCACAATTATTACATACAATTATATTCTCACAAACATATTCCAATTTGTTTAAAGAACTACTACATAGGGTAATAAAAATAATTCTCAATGATATTGTGATTTTTCTCAACTTAAACATACACTAGTAATCTTCTCAATTTCACAAATAATGCAAATGAGATTTATATTATGCTTTGACTAATTTAGTAAATTAATTTTGTAAGGTTGTCTACTCACCTTGATGTTTATCCAATTTTTACCTTGAACCCTCATCGAAGATGTGTGAGATAATGGAAGGTAATTTCCTCTACTCCAATCTAGTGACAATATCCCAAAAGATGTGAAAAATGCATCAAAGAATCTATTCCTCAATTCCTTGCTTACGAAACTCTTAGACTTCCATGGCTTCCTTCTTTGAGGTATTAAAATGGGTAGATGTGGAGAAGAGAGCTTGGGAGTACTTGGCCAAAAGAGAGTGAGAGAGCTACGGGAGGAGGAGATAAAAAAAATGAATAAAAAGAGAAGAGTATGAGTGTTTAAGTGAGTATATGTGTGGGCTGCACTAATTTTTCTTTCAATTTGGTCCCTTTAATAAAATTAGAACCTTGCAAGGGAATTTGAAAAACTTGATCATACATAAGGCACCCAAATACACTTTCATAAAATACACACCATTACATCCTATTCTTATTAAAATACCAAAATCCTGTATTTATTCACTTTAATCCCTCTCAGTGTCCCAGACTTCACTTTAACCTCGAATCCACCATCCTTTCGGTACCAGACTCATAGTTCATTCTCATAAGATCTATTCTCTAACTCAGTTTCCTATTTGGTCTTTTCTTAAGAGTACTTCATATTTTCTTTTCTTTTCACTTTAGTCCTTGAATGTATTTCTTACATTCACCACACATGTTTCTTTTTCTCGATGAAATCTTTCCTGACCAAGGGTAAGTCTTAGTCTTATTAAACTTTAGGGTCCTTCGTTTCCCTAATCAAAACTCTTAAAGTCGTGAAAAAATTTTACTCTCATGAATATGTGTACTTTTTACTATACCGTAATACCAAGGTATTACACTATTTCTCTTTGAATTCCTCAAACACATCACAGAAACATCATGAGATAAAGCCATAGAAGGCTGCTTGATTTGATACAGATTATTAGTATTAATTCTATTGAGTACTGTAGTCCAAATAAAGGCCTTCACCTTTGAAGGCACTTCACTTTCCAAAACGATTTTTCAAAAGGCAACGAATCATGTGGGCTACGAATCAAGAAATTAGAAAAATAAAAGCACAAGAATAAGAGCATGAGGAATCCAAATTCCACAACCTCTTATCAGGGAAAGAAGAGATGCGGAATAGATCCAAAATGTCCAGCAACAAAGTAAGCTCGCCCACAGGTCTATCATTGATATTTCTAGAAAAATAAAAATTTCAAGAAAATTGGTCCTCTTGAGAACATAAAAAATCAACAATGAGGGCTTCATGCAGAGAAGACAAAGAATAAATGTGAGGAAACCTTTCCATAAAAGGGGAATGACCAATCCAACAATTTTTCCAAAAACGAAAGTGGGACCCATCTCCAACAAGTAAAGGCAACATTGGAAAAAAAAAGAAAGATATACCGGAGAGATCACCTTCTAGGGACTTCCATGTGTAGCAACACCCTTTGATTTTGTATTCCAACCATTCCAATGTATGCCAAACTTGGCTTTAATCACTATGCCAAACAGAGTTCGGTACCAAAGAGAAGCTCCTTAACCACTTGAGTACCATATTTATTTGGAACAAACTTTTAGCATTAAAAACCAAAAAGTAGCCGGTAAATGCACAAATAGATATTCCATATGGAAAGACTCTTGTCAATGTGTGACTAATAAAACAATAACACACACAAAAAAGAGGAAAACAAAATTGCCTCGCAAATTATTGACGTCCTTTAGCACCAATCATGACTTTCATTTTCCTATTTAGCTCAAGTTGGGAATTAGATTCTGTAATTCTCAACACCCAAAATCATCAACAACAACAGAGAGCCAAAACTATTGAAATTTGTTTGCACAATTTGGGTTTCAATTTCAATACCAAATCAACCATTATTTCAATTTCGAAATCATTCAATATTAAAGAAGAGTTCAAAGTCAAAATCGTACGTTATGGACGTTTGTAATTTTTTTTTGGACAAATAAGAATCATTTTCATTAGAAAGACATCATAGGACTTACAAGATGGACTATCAGGGATAGCTTGGATACGACATAAGGCCTAAAGGCCTATCATTTTGGGCATGCTCCCAATTTTTCAGTTTTAGGAAAGCCTCGGTATAATAGTAGGTTATATGGTTCTAGGTCAAGCTACTCTCCTTGGAATAAGTGTTTCCAGTATGCTTTTTCTCTTGGCCAATTCATTTGAAACATTAAAGTACAAACTAGCAAGTGAATTTGAAAGACGTAAAGTTCCTTTCTTTAGGGAGCCAGTTGCTTCATTCCTTTTCTTGGTAGTTCTGTTACAAACCATAATTGCTTTGGGGTTTGCTTTTGACTGATTGAAGTCTGACATAAGATTTAACATGACCTAAAGATAAATTATTATAGCACAAGCCTGAACTTATGGAATAAAAGTTACATAATTTAGGACAAAATCTTAAAAATAGTACTTAGATTTAAGCAACAATACTAGAAAACTAAAAAATAAGGGCAACACACCCTATCTCAACACTCTTATCCAGAAAGAGAAAACAAAGTCTTCTAGCAATTTTTTTAAAAATTGTGGATCTAGGCCATAGTTTTAGTAGCGAGTCTGCGAAAAGCCCAGAGGCCCATGGGTCTTGCTCATCCAGAAACAGATCCCCAGGGCTGAAGATCACGAGCTACTACTCCGGTGACCGGAGAACGTAGAGGAGTAGCAAGGCTCCAATCATAGCGACGAGGATGAGAAGGGACAGAAGGTGGGAGATGAGGGAGACCACGAGTGTTAAAGCAAGTATGACTTCGGCGAGCAATTAGAGCTGGAAAATAGAGGTGCTCATCTTCGAATCATAGTGAGGTGCATAACTCCATCGATTTCATCTCTCCTAAATCTTTCCACTGCTTCTCACTACTGTAGATCCTTCAAAAAATCCTCTTCCTTAGGAGAGGAACCTTCCATATAGGAAAAGGCAAAATCCCATAAAAGAGAGGGGAAAAGCAAACATAACAAAGGGAGAAAGGGAAGAAAGCATAAGGAGAGGTAGCCCTCACGAAACTTGGTGGTTAGGAGAGAAAACCCTAGCAGAGCTTGTTCACTGAAGAGACTTGGTCAGGAGAGAAAACTTCTTTAGACGAACCCCAAAACAAATTATTCACAGGAAGATTGAAAGTTAGTAATATGAGAAAAAAGTATAATTTGGTATAATGTGATTGGGCCCATTTTTCACTATGGTACCAAAAGTGGCCAAAAACCAGAAATTTAGGTAAAAAAAATGACAAAAATGAGGCTACGCCGAAAAGGCCCAAATAATTCACGGGCCATCGCCGACACTGGAAGACTGCTTCGCCGTCATATTGTTGGCGTGAAGTCGTGAACACTCTCGGTTTGAAGTTTGCACCGAGAAAGAGGGCACATGAAATCAAGGGCAAAAAAGAGAGAGGTATTGAGAGCAGAAAGTAAAGCTGAAAGCCGAGGGATGAACGGGGGTGATAGACGACAAAGAAGCAGACAATGGATTGGGAAGGAAGAACTAAAGGTGAAGGCGAGAGCCGTCTTTTGAAGGGATTGAACACTGGTAATCCTTCCTCAAATATCCCCTATCTCGTTTAATCTTTTTTATTTTTCTCATTCATTTTGGTGTTGTGTGGCCGAATCAAATCCTCATTGCTTTGGATCATGAATTTTGAGTTCGGGTAAAGATTGGCGTGGCTTCTCCTTGCCCGGGCTAAAATAAGTGTTAATCTCTGTCATTGTTGGATTGCTCTGTATTTTTTCTTCTCTACTGCTCATGTTGATACCGTGGAAGCATTCTAGAATTCTGTTTGATGAGTGATTTGCGGGGCTCTGTGGTGTGTGCTATTGTTATTGGTGAGATTCTGAGATTTTCCTCTTCTCTTCTCCTTGTTCAAGAGTATGAGTTGATCCAATGGGTGTTTATACTCTGTTTTACAGTTTTGATTCTGGTGTATTCAAATTCGTGCCAGTTTAGAGACGCATAGATTCACATTTCCCCCGTTGTTTTTCTTGGTTTCTAAAATTTTCATCGAGAATCTCAGCTTCAAATGTTTTAAAACTTTTTAGATGTTCCTGAATATGGAATGTTTGTTTCTATGCTATTCTCTTTGGAAAAATTATTTGGTAGATGCCTACATGTTGTTTGAAGTAATCTCTCTCTCTCTCTCTCTCTCTCTCTCTCTCTCTCTCTCTCTCTCTCTCTCAAGCTCTCGAGCTTCTCATTTGGGTGTGCCCACTAAAGTAAAAGGTCAGAATTGGGATCTTCCGGCTATATGTAATTTCCTTTATTTTCATGAACTTAGGGTTTGTTTTAGTAATAAACAATAGGCATATATTTTATGTGTCTTCCAAATTTCAAAGAATGTGAAAGGATGTTTTAAATGTTGGTAAGCCTTTAATTTGTCATAGCAGAGCATTTTGATCTCAATCTATCATTGTTTTCATAGCTTCGGTGCAGTTAAGATTAAACTTTGATGATGGGTTGAGTATAATGAGTGAGGCAATAAACTGTTTGCTACCAGTTTGTTTGCTTCCTTGGATTATCATGATTCTGATTGTGCAAGAGTGTAATATGCTGTCCTAACTAATCTCAAATGCTTTAATTAGTGTAATTAAAGGCCTTGAACATTTTGTCTTCTATTTGCAGAGGCATTTGTGGAATATTTAGGCACTTTTTAGACATAAAAGATTTATGGTATTTGATGAATGCTGAAACACTTTTTTGTTAATACAAGAACAATAACATCTTTATTGTCATAATGCTGCAAAGAAAATTGCTTAAATTAGTATCCAATTTAAAATGATGATTACTGTATGAGTAATATGGACTTGGAATTGGATCCTTTCACATACAGCTATACTCTGATTGGGAAAGCTTAATTATCTAATGACATATTTCAAATTTTCAAGAATCTGAGAATCACTTAAATCCTCAGAATACCTACTTTAGTTGACCAGTTGTTTTATTTTCTATATATAAGGCTTTCTCGCTGGGTCTGTTAATGCAGTTTAACTATAATGTTATATCGTGGATTTGTGGGTATTCGAAATGTTGAGAGGGTCATAAAATATCTGATTCTACACTTAATGTTGTTTTATATATTGTGACATTTCTTGTTAGTTCATCATATCAACACTTCGTTTCCTTGAATATCTCACAGGAAACAGTGACAATTGACAAGTCAAAAATAAGCATCAATATTAAAGCAAACATTTAATAGTCTGAATGACTCTGTTTATGAAGCTACTGTTGTAACTAGTGAGCTAGTTTCATCAGCACCCGTCCTGGAAAAGAAACAAATGTAAATTCTCCGTTGTTAGTCTGGGTGTGTGCTCTTTGATTCAAAATTTGTAACAGTAAGCATTCTACTAAAGCAATGCAATTTCTCAAATTATACCCCACTCTTCCATATTCTCTGAATAATTTGTCCTCTGTTTCTTCCAAATCCTTTCTTTCTCTGTTCTCTTCTGTTTCTTCACCCACTCACGCCTTAAAGGAACACAGTTTCATCATTGATTACCTAAGTACCACCTTCAGATTCTCCCAAACTAAGTCCATCTATGTCTCAAAACGAGTGTTTAGTGCTAGGTGCCCTGAAAATCCCTTGTCTGTACTGAATTTTCTTAGACACAATGGATTCTCTGAAGTCCAGATTCAATCCATTATTTGTCAAAAACCCCAAATACTATTTTCGGATCCTGATAAAACCCTAAAGCCGAAAATTGAGTACTTTCAACTACTGGGTTTTCATGATTGTGAGTTGCGCAAGTTTATTTCCAAGCATTCACCTATTCTGACTTGTAGTTTGAATAAAACATTGATCCCCTCTGTGGAGACTATTAGGAAAATTGTGTATGATAAGAAAGAGTTCATTCAAGTCTTGCACAGATCTGGCAGGATACTCCCAAAGTGCAAAAGAATTTCGCACAATGTTGCCTTCCTCCAGAGTTGTGGGATCGTTGGGTCTCAGCTTTCACAGTTGCTCAAACGACAGAATAGGCTTTTTGCTGCACCAGAGTCTTCACTTCAAAATCTTGTTTCGCGGGCTGTAAGCATGGGTTTCCACATGAATTCAAGAATGATGGTCCATGCACTCCACTCAATCAGTAGTCTCAGCATGGAAACGTTTAAAAGAAAGTTGGTTTTACTTCAGAGTTGTGGGTTTTCCGAAGATGAGAGCATGCAAATGATCAGAAGCGCTCCAGGCTTGCTTAGAACATCTGAAAAGAAACTGAAGTTTGGAATTGAAGTCTTCTTGCATACATTCTTACTGCCTAAGTCGGTGCTGGTTCATAGACCTATGGTGTTGATGTATAGCATGGAGGATAGGGTGATTCCTCGATACAGAGTTTTGCAGCTGTTAAAATCAAAAAATGTTCTTAAGAAGAATCCAAGAATTATGAGTGTGTTAGATATGTCGGAGAAGATGTTCTTGGAGAAGTATATTTCAAAGTTTATAGATAATGCAGAGGCTTTATTGGTGGCTTACAAGGGTTATTATCTGGAAACTGCTTCTACATGATAATCATCAAGTTCTGTTTTCCAGTTCTCTACAGGTAGTGCATGTCAGGATTGAGAATAGAGCAGATGGGACAGAAGAAAAGTTCAAATTTTAATTTGACAAATTACTTGATATAGATATAAATGTAACATTATTTTTCATAAAATATGTTTAAATTGAGGAGAATGGACGAAAAAGTAAATACATTTTATTGGAATGCGACGATCACCTTGCATCCTTGTTACTTTTTGTTCATTTACATTTTTTTCGGGGGGTGTTAATATGGCACTGATTGGGATTCATACACGGATCTTCTAAGTGGTAAAACGGAGGTTCTAGTATTATTTAGTGTTTGGAATAGAAACAGTTCTTTTCAGTCGGGAAAGAAGTATAGTTGTGAATTTTTTTGATCAGTTATAGATTTGTAATTGGCAGTGACACATTTTTTTGGTTTAACGTAGTTGATGAAAAATGTTAAAGGTAGATTTTTTTATATGACATATTCACAACCAATGTGTTATTATTTTTTTTTATGTGTTATTAATTTTTGTTAGTTTTAATTTTATCTTAAATATTTAATTAAATTTTAATTTTGTCTCAAATAATATTTTTTTCATTTCTCTTTTGCCTCAAATTAACATAAATATTTGATATATCATATAAAAGAATTCACATGTTATTTAGATAAATTCATGTATCACTTGAAAAAATTAATGTCAATATTTTTCATTAACTTTTTAATAATAGTAAAATAAACGTTACGGACTAAAAGAAGAAAAAGTGAAGCAGATGTCCATTCCTCCATCAGAGTTTTTTAATAATATTTTTTTATTTACTTTTGTGCATCCCATTCATCCGTCTCCGTTGCTATCCCAATGTTAAAATAAATAACAATAAATTACTTGTTTGCACATTAATAACAATAATATAATGATACAATATCATCAAATAAAGCTCACAAACTGCTACATGATTAAAATACAAAAAAAAAAGTGGAAAATGCACAATCAGATATTCTGTATGGAAGGACTATTGTCAATGTGTGACTAATAAAACAATAACCAAAAAAAAAGAGGAAAACAAAATTGCCTCTTATATTATTGACGTCCTTTAGCACCAATTATGACTTTCATTTTCCTGTTAAACTCAAGTTGGGAGACGATATTAGATACTGTTATTCTCAACGCCCAACATCATGAACAACAACGAAGACCCAAAACTGTTGAATTTTGATTGGCGCCTGCACAGCTCAGCCGTTGTGCATCCAACAGCTGGGAATTTATATATATATATATATATATATATAAATTATCTGAGCTATTAAATTTAATAATAGTAGATCAGATCAAACAGTTAATAAATTTTTTTAAAAATATAATAAAAAAAACGACTAGAACTTACAGAGTTAGTGCACAGGAGAAATTTGTTTGCACAATCTGGTTTCAATTCCAATGCCAAATCAACCATTATTTCAATTTCGAAATCGTTCGATATTAAAGAAGAGTTCAAAGTCAAAATCATAAGTAATGAAAGTCAGTAATTTGTTTGTTAATATTTGCTCCTTTTTTCTAATTGCTTTATTTTATTTTATTTTATTTTATTTTATTTTTCTTGGACAGTAATTGTTTATAAATTATTAATCAAAAGTTGACAGGTGTCTTTTTATACATATGGGAAGGAGCCACATTTAAATATTTAATAGAAGATGGATGAAAAGTACTACTTCTAAGTGTGTTATTAGTATATTCTAATTTCAAAGTACATGACTATTTGCAGAAGAGTCAAAGTACAGGAGCTGTCCTTGCATTTTCCCCTCTAATAAAAGGATAAAGCTAGAATGGATACTCTGCAGTAACTGCAAAAGAAAATCCATCAATTATCCTTGAATTCAATGCATGCACTGTATTTTTTATTTTACCTCATAAGATTTAATGCTCACCGTTCAATCTAACAGATGGTACAGTAATGCCTGGCAGCAAATCATGATTTTCCAACAGTTACAGAATCTGTGCCTCACACAACTATTTTCAGCTGCTCCCTTCAATTAAACCACTGATCAGATACTAATTTTCCACATGGTTGATGCTATAAAGGGACGCCTTGTGTAAAGATTTAAATTCTAGGCATCAAACCTTTTTGCTTTTACCTTTTTCCGAAGTGACAAGAAAGAGAAAGTTTGCACCTGTATACTAGTTTGTACCCTTAGGACTAGGATAAGCAAGAATTCTCTCAAATCACTTTCTTGACCTTTGTTTCTGAGCAGGAATAGCCAACCCAAGCTCCTTGCATTGCTGTTCATCTGGTTGCAAGCTACCTGGAATTGCACCAAATAGTCTTCTAGATATTTCAAACCCAGAAGCAACGTGATGTATATATGCGGATGCATTCTCTGCTCTCTGTTGCAAACTTAATGAGGTAGACATATAGTTATTTGAAGTACTTTTCGACAATTGTCTCACAAATGGCTTGTCCAATTGAGCAGCCCTAAGAAAACGTTCAGTGGCAGCCTCCCATGAAAGCTCGTACCTATGAGCATCAGTAAGCTGAGCAGGGTCTTCAGTCAACGCTTTAAGTGTTGCTTCAACAAACCCTTTACCGTCGTCATATGTCCAGCAGTTTGGGAACTGCTTGAAGAAGTCATTTGAGGGATGGTTAGCACATATGACCACTTTTCCCATTGCCAAAGCTTCTGCTGTGGTTGTGCAAACCACATCTGTGGTGCTAGGATTAAGAAACAGTTTGTAACTGAGAAAGAGGAACAAGAAGAATTGATAAGTCCCTGTTCCAGGAACTAGCAGTAAATTCTCCAAGAGTTCTTTCATTTTAGATAGGTTAATTCAAGAACACCAAAGACAAATTTGGAAATATTAAAGGAAGAGTTCATAAATGGGTTATCTTTTCTACTAGTAAGTACTTTATATGCCAATTTGGGACAAGCCCAGCATAGTTGGCTATTTCCATCCAATAACTTCCATTTGTGACAGACAATATTTCATGTTGTAACTTACCGTATATCCGTATTCCTCAAAAATACATAGCATTAAAGCTTTCAGGGTAAATTAATGATTTGGTCATCACAATATCCTTCTCCTCTCATTTGGTCCTTCAAAAATAAAATCTCTCAATTTAGTTCCAGAAAAATCACTCTCCTTTCAATATGGTCCTCCGGAAAAGAAAACAAAGAAAAAAGAAGAAAAAAGCCTCTCAATTTAGTCACACAAATATTTTCCCCTAATCAAAATGATCCCTCCAAAAAGCATTTGTGGGTTCTTTGGTACAGAAAAAGGTGTCATTTTGAGGGATGAAGACACCTGACAAATCCGTATTATTAAATAACCATGGGGGATCCCGTTTTTGTCTAAAATAGAGAGCCCATGATTGGGAAAAGATATTTGGGGGACTAAATTGAGAGGCCTTATCTTTGGAATACCAATTTAGAGAAAGAAGATCTATCAGAGACTAAATCATTAATTTACTCATCCTTTTATTGTTTGATGTCTGACTATTGAGATATTATTAAGTCAATATTTGATTTATTAAATTCAAATTGAATCAAATAAATAACCCTTATTTTCTTCACCAAATTATGCACACAAGGCACATCTTATTACCAAATGACCAAATCCTTCTTCAATCTATCATCTAATTGATGATGAAAATTCAATATTAGAACTCAATTTCTTTAAAAAAAAAGACAAAATGCAAAAAAGTCCCTTCAACTTAAGGTGTTGTGGAATTTACCCTTCAACTTTGAAAGTTGGCAATAAACCACCCTAAACTTTGATTTTGTGCAACAAAAGCCTATATTGACTTTTTCGTCCAAAACCCTTGCACTACTAGACCGTGTAGGTTGAAAAAGTCCAAATTAAAGAAAGATACAACTAACTATCATCCTAAGAGACTTTTTTTGTCGAAAAAATATACAAGAAAATGACCCAAAAAACAAACTGTTGTTTTGCAACTTAGGATGATAGATCTAATGCCTTTTTTTTTTAATCAATTAAGCCTTTTTCAACTAGCATGGAAAGTAGTACTAGGGTTTTGAATGAAAAAATAAATGGAGGGGTTATGCTGCACAAAATTAAAAGTTAAGTAGGGTTTTCTTGCCAACTTTTAAAGCTGAGGGGGTAAATTGCACAACCCTCTAAATTGAAGGTGATTCTTTGCATTTTGGTCATAAATAAAAGAATGGAAAAATCAGTATGAAGCTTACTCGTGAAATATAGTATCGGCATGATCACATGCTGGGTGAACTCTAACTGCCAGATTCAACTTGTTTGCAGCTTCTTGAACTGCATCTGAATCCTCTCCACTGCCAAATAAATCAACTTCAAGCCCAGCTAATTCCTTTTGGTGATCATGAAGAAGATTGAGCAGCTCCTTGTACCCTTTGCTCCATACCATCTTTCCAATGTAATAGGCACCTTTGGTAAAGGCCAGATCTCCATTCTGTTGTTGCTCTATCTTTTTCTTCCCAATTGCAAGGAATTTGGGATTAACTCCATGAACATTACAGATGATGGAACCAGAGTAATCCTGGGTGGCAGCGGATAGTCTAATTACCTGCAATTACATGGCTAATCAATTCCAAAAAAGCATCCCATGCTTGTAAATTGATGATAAATATTCCTCCAACAACAGAATAATGATTATAAGAACAATATCTCATCTCTCTCTAGGATAAAATGCACCTTCCTTGGAACTTTTTCAGCATGTAATAGAAAGTTCAAGTTGCAGTAAAGTTGCTCAATGACGGGATTTTCCCTTAAAACCAACAATAAACCAGTTCACTCTGTATCTTCATGTCTTCATCAATATTTTGAAGCTGTAAAAAAATATTACTGAACATTATTTCAATAACCTGATTGATACTATACCTCTGCACAATTTGAAAGGCAAGGCTGGGACAACAATAGTAAAATTGGTATCACAAAGTATGATTGAGAATAATAGTAACCTCCATTAATTTTCCTAATCTCTGTTAAATACAAAAGCAATTGGGTCTTCAGAGAAAGAATGTTAGCTGCACTGGATACTGAGAAGAACTAGTACTTAAATTGGAAATCCCAGTCGTTTCCTTCTTCCTTTTTTCGGTTTTCCAGACTTCCACTGATTATATATGCCTCTCCCCTCAAGTTTTGACTCATAAGAATCAATGTCATGTTTATTAGCTCACCACTCGTACTGTAAACTCACAAAGAGAACATACATCTAAAATGCTAGATCAGCTAAAACCATATCCCATGATACATGAAATGACAGTATTCAGAAGCACATGACTGGAACAAATGATAAATGAGATTACCAAGTTAATCTCTTATCATCAGGATTCCAGATTAGGAACTTATGCTTAACATATCTTTCCACCTCTATCTTATTATTTTTCCCAGCCTATTTATGTTCTTCATGATACAGATCAACATCCAGTATACTGATCAATGAACAGAAAATAAAGTAGCTGATGCAAACTACAGTCATATAATTTGATTAAAAAAAAAAATGTAAGCACTTTCCTCTTGGTCGGCAAGAGGAAGCAAGACATGCACTATCATCACTCTTGTTCCTATAGAATATTCACAAAGGAATAGTCTGTCCCTATACCAAAAGCATAACTAATTTCCCAGACAGCTCACCACTCACCCCCCCCCCCCTCTTTTACAGATATAAAGCACCCTTCCTAACTAATTTGCCAACTCAGCAACCTCCCCACTACCTTCTCTCCCTCACTTTTCTTCCTCCTCTGATACACTTTCCATATTTTGGGCCTAGTCACTGGCCCACTTAATAACAGATCCTTTTCCTCAGTAGCATTCTCACCATGGCCCATATCTCTATCAGTAACCCCATCACCAATTAGAGCCTTGTCCTCAAGGCGAAAGTGAGGAAACTGACTCTTTAACAAATATTTGTCCTCCCATGTAGGATCAGAATTGGACATCCCTTGCCACTTGATGAGATATTCAGTAATGTATTGTCCATTGATAGTATTACGACGAACCCCCAAAATAGTTTCAGGTTCAACATTCAACTCTACTGATAAGTCCCCAGGAAGTTCCTGTTCATGAGTATATTGCCCAATAGCTTTCTTAAAGCAAAGAGATATGAAATACTGGGTGGACCTTTGATGTAGGAGGCCATTTCAACTTGTAACTTACCTCACCTACCTTCTCCAGACTAGAAAACGGACTGGAGCTTGGTTGAATAATGCCTTGTGAGATCATTTCTTGAACTTCTTGCTCAATTTCATTCTTCTGGTATTGCAGATATCGGTAAGCTCTAACACTAATAGGGGCTGTTCCCTCCTGAAGAATGATAGAATGCTCAATTGCCCTTTTGGGAGGTAGACCCATTCTTTCAGTAAAAACCTCATGGTAGTCCTGTAGTACCTTCTGCAATTGAGTGTTCTGCTCCAAACTCAAATCTGACCCTTGAACTGCCATCACATCTACATGTGATTGCCACAAACATCCATCTATCATCACCAGTGAATCCGTTGTTACAGAGAACAGAGTAATATTTTGTAATAACCCTTCCTTGCTCTTCTGCACATAAGCTCCTTTGGACCTCAAACCATAGAGAGTAATTTGTTTATTCTGCCAATGAAATGAGAACAACATGAGTCTCCAATCCATCAACACCTGACCTAAGTTTTTTTAACCATGACACCCCCATTACTAAATACATAGCTCCTATCCAGAACATGAGCAACAACAACAACAAAGTCTTATCCTACTAGATGGGGTCGGCTACATAGATCGCACGACGCTATTGAGCTCTATCAATGACTAACTCTTTAAGTATCTCGTTTACCAAAAGATCCCGTTCAATAACTTCTCTAAGTGTCATTCTTGGTCTTCCTCTTCCTTTTTTCATTGGACTCCAAACCATCTGCTCAACTTTCCTTACTGGCGCTTTCAACAGTCTTCTTTGAACATGCTCAAACCACCTTAAACGGTTTTTAACTATTTTTTCCTCAATAGGTGCCACTCCAACTCTAATTTGTATATGATCATTACGGATCATATCTCTCCTTATATATCCACACATCTATTGCAACATTCTCATCTCCATTACCCTAATTTTTTGTTTTTGTTGTCCTTTAATCTCCCAACATTCACTCCCATATAAAATTGCAAGTCTTATAGCAGTACGATAAAACTTTCCTTTGAGCTTATCAGGTACTTTTCGATCACAAACAACTCTTGATGTCATTCTCCACTTCAACCACCAAACTTGTAACCTATGTGCCACATCTCTAATAATTTCACCGTCATCTTGTATAACTGATCCCAGATACCTAAACTTTGACACTTGTGACACAACCTGATCTTATGATACAACCTATCCAGAACATGAGCATTGATTAAAAAATCAATATTTTCCAACTTGAGAATGAAGGCATCACATCTTTCTCTAGTAAAAATAGTATGACCATCACCTAAATGCACACTGAATTTACGGCCATCATCCACAGAAAGACCCAAAGCGGATACAACTTGTGGGGAAATGAAGTTGTGGCTTGCTCCGCTATCTACCAAAATCAGAATTGGGATATCACCAATAACCTCTCGAATTTGGAAGGTGTTATTATCAACATGTTCCATATTATAGACACCCATTAAGTGAATAGTCGTATAGTCCATCATTGTAGCTTCATCCCCTTGATTGCCCACAATCGCAAATACTCCTCCAGAATCCAATTCAGTCTCACCTTCACCAAGGACAAGGAGGTGCAACGACTTATTGGGGCATTGATGCAAAGGAGTAAACCTCTTGCCACATTTAAAACAGAGACCCTTACTGTATCGGTCCATATATTCTTGATGCGAGAGATGGCTTAAAGCTCGAGAACGATCAGAGACAAACTTGCGGTCAGCATTCTCCCAGCGCTATAACGGAGCCGCCAGCAACGACGCCGCTGATGACACAAGGGCAGTTGGGCGGCAACTCATCTGAGACTTATGCATAGACAAAGATACCGTCGAATAGGGTTTTTTCGTGGTACCTGATAGAGGACCCACAGAAAAAGAAGACCCAGTGCCTTTAGTTATTGGGCTAAAACCCAAATGAGGCTTGTAGGATGTCCAACACCCGAAATAGAAAACCCCGACATGATAGGAGCTCCAAGCTCCATTTCGACATCTCTGGCAAGCTACATCACCATCCAACGGGAGTTAGGCCTCAAAGTGTGCACACGTTGATGGATTTCAGAGCGTAAATCACCCATAAAAAGCCCAATATATTGCAACTCAGTGATTTTGGGAATTTAGGAAGAGATTAACTCAAAATGCTCAATGTAGTCATTTACAAAGCCAGATTGCTGAATCATCTTCAACTCCTCATAAGGGTTATCATATATACTACCAGCAAAACGGAAAAGAAGGACGCGTTTAAACAAAGCCCATGATAAATTCTCCTCTGAGTCACGCACTAGGTTAAACCAATGGATTGTTGACCCTTCCGTGCATGACCCAGCCAGCTTCATCTTCATTTCGTCTGAAGTATTGTGAACTTCAAAGTAGGTCTCGGCTCGAGAAATGCAACCAATGTGGTCCACACCGGTGAAACCCGGAAGTTCAACTTTCTTTCGAAAGCTGAAACTCATTGTAACTCTCACGAATCAGGTCATAAGGAGGAACACGAGATTGATGCTCAAGTTCACGACCAGATGGACAAGGAAGCAAGGATGAATCATCTCTCAGATTAGGCGAGCTAACAAGAAAAGATATCTTACCGGATAAACATTGAAGTTCTTGAAGCAAGGTCTGATGCATCGACGCTTGTTCTTTCTGTAAACTCTCTTATCTCTGTTGAAGAATCGAAAGAGAATCACGAAAGGAAGACTCTAATGCAGCAATATAAGTCTCCATATAGTCCAAACGGCCATTCATAGCATCAAGATTAGCAGAGAATTCGGCACGATCTACTGGCTTTGGAGCCATGGCACCGGCGACAAGTTGAACCAATTGATGAAACACAGTTCAAGGTACTGAATATTATTCAAAGGAAATACAAGAAAAACTAGGTAAAACATGTCCCGATATTACACTCCTATAGAATATTCACAAAGGAATAGACTGTCCCTATACCAAAAGCATAACTAATTTCCCAGACAGCTCACCACTCACCCCCCTTACAAATATAAAGCACCCTTCCTAACTAATTTGCCAACTTAGCAACCTCTTCCCCCACTGCCTTCTCTCTCTCACTTTTCTTCCTCCTCTGATACACTTTCCATATTTTGGGCCTAGTCACTGGCCCACTTAATAATAGATCCTCTTCCTCAGTAGCATTCTCACCATGGCCCATATCTCTATCAGTAAGAAGCGCTCATTAACCATTGATTATAAACCAAAATACATATTATTGGATAGCATCACCCATTAACCTTTTTATATAGGAAAAAATAACTTTGTTAGAAACAAGTTTACAGGAAGGTAGGATGCCCCTAATAAAGAAAAGAACTAAAAAGGAAAAAAAGAAAGAATCAAGAATGCAATAAAGCTCCTGATTCTCTATGTATTTGATAGAAAAGACTCACCCTTAAAGAAACCATGAGAAGAAAGATCACCAAAGGGAAGCCAAATACACTAATTTGTCCAACTAACTATAGAAATAGAGTAACACCCTAAAAATTGCAAGCATTTCTCTCCAATCAGATACACCATAACACAGCAAAGATTGCAGAACGCCACATAGTTCTAACAATCTTTGAACCTTGTCAACAGAAACAGCTTCAAAGCCAGAGAGCACAACCATTGATTCCCAAGAACACCAAATGGCCTTTTTCTTGTAATGACAACCACCCAAGAAATAAAAATAGATGTGCTATTGATTAGAATTATACATACACGTATCACAAATCGAAAGAAAGAGTCACTTACATCCTCCAAATATGTTATTAGTATTTATCTCATTGAGTATTGTAGTCCAAACAAAGGACATGACCTTTAGAGGAGCCTTAGGTTTCCATATGGGCTCATTGAGAAGAATATTATCCCTATCATGAGAATGACTAAGAAATTAAAATGGAACTAACAAGAACAAACAGAAGAATCAAGATTCCAAATTCTCCTATCTAGACTGGATGAAATATGTGTAAATTCTAAGATAAGCAATAGGGATCTCAAATTCCAAATATTGTTTTTACTAGGATTCCAAAGAAACTGGAGGTTCCAAGAAACTTTTGAACCCTGAAGCACTGTTAAAAAAAAAAGGGAAAATAAAAGAGGCAAGGAAAGGCCTCCATAAAAGAAATATCCCTCAACTCGTGTGCTCTCACAAAATTTATACAGAGACCATCTCCCATAATTAAATAAGTGGTTGAAAAGTAACATAACCCTAACAAAGGACTTGCACCGAACAAAAGAATGGCATTCATCCATTTAAGGTAAACAATAAAACTATGAATTACCTGGTGGAAAGTAGTCTCAAGACGAAAAAAATATAGCAATTACCTACGAAAACTATGTTTCTTTTTATACCAAATATAAATTGAAGACCCAAACCCGTTCCTTTCTTAGCCTACAGCAATCTCCTATCCAATAAGGTCATCACTTCTCAACTTTTCTACAGCAAACCAAAGAAAGTCCCACAAAATCTTCTTCAGCCTCTAAACCACACCCATTAACATCCAAAAGAAAGAGAAAATATAAAGAAATATTAGACAGGCTAATCTGAATAAGAGTCATACAGGTACCAAAAGAAAAGCTTCCTTCCAATTATCCAAACCTCTTTTGAAACCTTTTGAATCACAATGTCCAAAAAAACAAATAAATCGGTTCACCTCCTAAGACGTATCTTAGCTAATAATTAGAAATGCCACTAACAAGATTACCATGTCAATCATCTCGGCTGACCAATATTTAACATTTTCAAAGTGAAAGCACTGACCAGAATGCTAAGGTATATTAAGACATACCTTGTGACAATATATACCAACAACCCAGTCATTCATATATTTCAGCAAAAAAGAGATCATCCTTCCATTCTTCTCTCTCTTCACATATTCCAAGTAATTTGTGTGAATAATTCCAATAACTAGCTGGAATTTAGCTTTCCAACTTTTTCCATGGTGATACCATGTTAGGTGCTCTGGCTCCTCCAAAACAGCAATATCTGCCTCTTCTTCAGGGATGATTTCTGAAATATCTCCAACACCAAGAATGCTTCTTTTATCTCTAGAAAACTGCATTTTTTGTTGTATTATAATTTAGTGAAGCATAAATGAGAAAATGATGCTTGGATGGTAGAAAAACACTAAGCTTCATGTCTCATATGACTAAGTAAATGGTAATCAGAGAGACTGTAAGAACTCTACATTCGAAATTATCACATGGTTCAAACTTCTAAGTATTTAATGGATACTAACCAATAATTCTCATGGGAAACCATATAACTATTTACAGTAACAAATTAAAGAATCAAGATAACTACAGTCATGACCCTCAATTCACCCTAATTTCCCATCGAAAACCTTATTTACAATAAATTTCAACTAAAATAACATACTTCATGAATCACGATATCCAACATAAACCATGGTCCTTATTTGTGTATGATACATGTGTTTTTGTGACTGAGTGTGGGGGTGTAAGTGCACCTGCAATTGTGCCTATCCATGGAAAATGTAAAAATGTAAAAATTGAAAGAACCATTATCACCTTCCCTGGGTAAAACCTTATGACAAAACGAGATGTGAATCCAACCCTCTCCTCAACCCATCGGCGGACATATTTCTCTTGCTCTAACGGTGAACCAAATGTAACATTGTTGGGATATACTAGATCTTGATCTTCTAAAGATAACCACGGGATCACCAAAGTGATAACTCTTTCTCCGTCTTTGGCAAGATATGCAGCGCGAAACAGAGGATTCACAGCTGTTCCCGTCAACCATGGAAGGCTGGCAGTAGTAAAAATTGCAATATGTTGTTTCCTATCCATCTGGTTTCTAGGTTTAAATGTGAAATCTCATCATACTTCTTAAACCACTTGCAGATAAAAAGCACCAACAAAGTACAGCTCTAGAGGGTACCCATATGATGTCCTCTATTTGCAACAAAAATAAAAAAAATAAAAAAAAATTGTTAGCTGAAAGTCATTCAGAAAAATGACCATAAAAGAACATTCAATCACAGCTTCAGGCAACCAAAAGTAGAAGTCGAGCACATGAGTACCAGCTATTCACCAAGAAAAAAAAAAAGTAGCATAACTATAATTGCCTGACAAATGAACTGATATATGACAGAAATTTTATCCCCTTCATGGATAAAAGAGTTTAAGTAATGTTGGTAAGTAAAGGAATAGATAAAAGAACGTGGTAGTGCAGAACAATAATTCTTTTCCATTATAATTTTACAATAAAGAAAAAAAAAAAGAGGATAATTTCCTTTTAAAGATAGGTAGAGTTTCAAGAACATTTCAGGCAAATATTACCGGTAAGCTAGTAATATGAATGATTACTATTCCATCTAAATAGTCAAAAAATGGAAGTCAAATCCTATCTTAATTTTTCACAAAGACTGATAAGGGAGCTCCAACAGTCGCCTCAGCTTCTCTTAAATGCGCTAAACTTCAGCAAAATTAGAAATCCAGCTCAGCTGAACATACCCTTTTTCCTCCTTTCATGATTGGAGAATACCAAAATTTATATCTTAAATCGCTGCAAATCAAAAAGATCAACCAAACATCTGCATCTCTTAAATACACCTATACATAAATTGCATATATCCTCTACTAAAACCCTCCACAGTCCCTCACAGCTACCAAAATTGTGAACAAGGTTTCAGCATAATAAAATTAATATACCTTGAAGAATTTTACAAAAGAAAATTGTGAGGAATCTGAGAGAGAAAATCTTGAGAAATTTGGGCATAAAGCGAAAAGCCAGTTATAGGAAACAAAAAGGTAGGTGAGCATTGAAGTAGGATTTCGACGAACGGAGGATCGTCTCCGTCGCTGTCAGCAGTTTTTCGTAAAGCCATCGTTATGACTTTTCTTACAGGTTAAAACGACGCCGCTTCGCTTCGGTCAGCTGCCTGACTTTGTTCTTAACTTTCAGCTGGTTTGGGGCACAAATTAATGCCGGTAGATTTTTATTTTCCAATATAATTAGGGAAAAAAAGCAACATTACAACGACGAATTATTTGAATGAGAGATTAAAATATTTTTTTCATTTCTTAAATATAAGGCCAATTTTTATTTTGTCCAATTAGCTTTTTTTTTTTAAATTTTGATCTATATGTTTACAAAAAATTTTAATTTTTATTCAGTAACTTCATCCGAATTATTAATGAAATTAACTGACATGTTAGAGATGATATAAGTATGAATATTACACAGCATATCTAATGTAATATAATACTTACTATTCTCTTATATCAAGTTTGGTTTGAGGGAAAAAATTTTGTAAAAATGAAAATAGACATGACTTTTGATGGAATAAAATTTTGTTGTCCAAAATCTGATTTAATAGGTCATAAAAAATAATGAGAAAACAATTATATTCTTTTGTTTAATTGAAATAATTTATGTACAAATACAAAGGAATTATAATCAAATGATTCAGATGAATAATAATAATAATAATAATAATAATAATAATTATTATTATTATTATTTTCTCCCAATAACATAAAAATTGCTTTGTGTGAGGACATTAACGTAAATTTTGCTATTTGAACATGGACAAAAATATGAAAAATTAGACAATACTGTATAAGATCTTAACTTTCTTGAGGGCATAATAGTAAAAGAGCTTCAAATGAATGAACATTTTAAGAAAATAAGAATCTAATCAACAAAACATGTATTTTAATTATTCTTATTTCACCAAAACAAACGGAGTATAGGAAGAAGAGAAAGGTCATAGTTATTAAAAGCAAAACAAAGTCATTTTTAGTTACATATTCAC
Source organism: Biancaea sappan (assembly GCA_037074585.1). Taxonomy (NCBI): domain Eukaryota; kingdom Viridiplantae; phylum Streptophyta; class Magnoliopsida; order Fabales; family Fabaceae; genus Biancaea; species Biancaea sappan. The sequence continues at coordinate 28,231,632 of CM073499.1, read as the reverse complement.
ATATATATATATATATATATATATATATCTTTTAATGATAATATGTTCTATAGATTAGCTCGTTTTATCAACAATTTATATGATATTAGCAATCAGAAAGACATTGATAATTTTTATAAACATATAGGAAAAATTTTTAAAAAATGTGAGATAAAATAAAACTCACATCAACCTTGAAGGACAAAAATCTATTTAAAAAGAGAAAATACTAGGAATAACTTCTTTCTTTGTTTCAAAATTTTATTTTTAGTATACTTAGTTGAAAAAAATAATTACAAGAAATAACGAAAGCATGCTTATATGTAAGAATTGACTGAAGTATGTGGATGGATTTCATGTCCATTTCATATGTGTATTAAAATTTTAGGAAAAAATGTACTTTATCCCCATGAACTTTTCTCATTGTGCCAAAAACCTCCAATGAACTTTAAAACTCAACAAAGAATTTCCATAAACTTTTCATTTCATGCAATTTAGCTCTTCCGTTTAAAAAATCATTAAGTTGACTAACAGTCAACACCACATAAGATTTTTGAGGTTTCACGTCATCACTCTTTGTCCAAATAAGCAATTGAGTTGGACAAAGCAATACCATATCATCTAGGGCCCATGTCAGTAGTACCTAACCCACATTCATGCTGACCCAAAAAAGCAATTTAATGTCAATTTCGTCTTCTTCATGCTTGCGTTCTCATTCCTCTGCATGTCAATTCCCTTATTAATTGTTTAAAGCAATACCCAATCACTTTCCAATTTAAGGTCAACTCATTCATTATGTATATGTGGCGAAATGCATCTTCTTTAATTGTTTGTTTAAAACTTCTCCCTTTCTATAAATACCCTACTCCTTCTTCACCCCTTTTATAACCCCAATCAAGCAAATCACTTTCTTAGTTTGATTTCTCTGTTGTGCTTACGGTCATAAACATGGCAGAGATAGAGGGATTCCTAAGAAGCTCAATGCACGGAGTAACGGGGAAAGAGTAGCAAGAATGGTGGGAAGAGTGCCACCGATGCTATTACAAAAGAGAGAGATAATACAATCGCCAATGGTGCAGCAACCGCCACTAGAGGCGTTGAAGGAGTAGTCATGGCGGGTGACCAAAGAAGGGATAGTTGGATGGAGTGTGCCATGTTCGGCAGAAGCTTGAAACCTCCACAGGCTAGAGGGGACTTGCCAGCGCTGTGTTGATGCCTAGCCATAGTGTTATTACTGTTACTGACACCTCAGGCATTGCAAAAATCAAGCAATAATCACGAAGATTGACCCACATTGTTGTCTGGTTTATTCTAAAAGTGAGAGAAATATATGTATAGAGAGAAAGTACCTGGAATGTGAGAGATAAGGAGCGTGTTGAGCAGCAGAGCGACAAGTCTTAACTTTGTGGCCATGGATGGAAACTAGTCAAACTTTCAGTGGAGCAAGGAAGAAGGAGCTTCCTCTAATGTTTTGTTTCCTTATCCAACTGCCCCCTCTTTGGTCTGGCCACTTCTGGGGCCACCACAACTACTCCTTTGACACCTTCAGTCGTGACTGCTGCACCACTAGCAACTAGGCTTCTCTCTCTTCTGCAATAGCATGGCAGAGGAATAGGAACATTAGCATGAAGAAGATGAAATTGACGTTAAATTGCTTTTTGGGTCAAAATGAACGTGGGTGGATACTGCTGACATGGACCCTAACTCCTTTCGAAACCACTCAGACACATGACACAATCCTCTAGGTCATGAGTAACGTTTCATATCTCAACATTTTTGCAAGATGTATACATACCTTACTTTACTTGCATTCAGATACTAAAACATCATAGTCCTCTACAAACATTTATAAATGCAAAAGAATATCATTGCATACACATAGGCTATGGCATATGATTCCTCTACATAACACATGCATTATGCTACATTTAACTTGTGACATTAATTAGAATTACTTCACATAATCAAGAATACATATATCTTATATAACATGTGAAAGCATACATATATAGTCCATTGGGTTGCCCAGGAGACTCACTCTACCGAGGCCCTCATCATCCATCGAGTCTCTAGGGAAGGTTGACACACTAAGCTCTTTTGCTACAAGGGTCGCTATGAGCCGATGGCTTACCAAGCTCATTTGCTACTGGGATTGCTATGAGTCCTACTCAATCAAAGCCCTCGCTATCCATCGGGTCTCTAGGGAAGGTTGACTCACCAAGCCCTTTCTCTACCAGGGTTGCTATGAGTCAATGGCCCACTAAGCCCTTTCACTATCAGGGTTGCTATGAGTTTTACTCGACCTAGCCCTTCATATCATACACAAGTATAATCATTCACATCATATTCATACTTAGTCATACATGCAGACAAACATAATACAAATAGATGTCACATAAATCAAGTCATATCTATCATGTAATTCATGGCGACCTATAACTTATAAACAACGAGATAATTCTGGGCATCTATCATTTCATGGACACAAGCAAACACGACTTGACATAGGTTATTGGTTCATACAAGACTAAGACTCATCATTCAGCCAAAACTCGAATGCATCATCATCTCTTACATATGGCTTTTCTTAATTTAGCCCTTAAGTTTCATGGGTTATGAGGTTCGCATAAACATTAAATATTAAAACTTGAGTGTGTTAGCCACTCACTTATTCTTATTACTATTATATATTTTCTTTCTAATTTAGTGTTATGCAACACTTTTTCGGTTCTTACTTATATGTATTTTCATCTGCCTTATAATTTTCTAAGAGTGGTCATCCTTTATAGATTACTTGTACTTTAATTCCTATGGAGTAGCCTTGATATTCTTAACTTGGCTAAACTATGTTTTTCATGAAGTGTCTTACTCACATTCTAAAATATATGTAAGTATGCATGCTTTATACTATCATTAATTATCTTAAGGAAAACAACCAAGATAGGGTAGGAATTCCCCTCACATTCACATTTAATCCAATCATATGTGGTATGCATCTTAACATCCCCTATTATTCTTTTCATAAATGGAAGATCTATTCAAAGTTCTTGCTTGGCTAAGATAATGTCAAGCATACAATAATACTCATCAGTGTATACATAAGCAATTATATATGTATACTACCAAGTCACACATAAGGGAAACACAAGATAGAGATAGGGGTTCCTTCACATTTTACAAGGAAAAAACTTTGGTATTCATGAGTATCGCATACCATAATAAATTCTTATCATTCATCGTTTCATTGTACTTTAGAGTAACAATAAGTCGCCAACATATACATGTTCACATTGCTCATATGTGTGGTCAGTTGTCATTAAAACTAAATACATGAATTCTCCTATATGTGACAACCCAAGAATTTTGGATTCCCATTTGATTCCATATTACATTCAAGCTTCACCACAAGATAACACATCTCATGGATTTTAGTCCAAGGTTGATTGAGGTACTATCATGCAAGTGCATGCATATATATACTTAGTTTTTCACTTTCAACAGACACATGTACAATTTCTTATGCTTATGCCTTCCCTATCATTTACTTTCGTGCTTCACCTAGTTTTACAAAATCCTCACAATTTAGGATTCACAATATAAGATAAGAGACTTCAAGAATCACTAAACATTTAGTATATAGCACCAACCAATTCATTTTTATCAAGATAGAACCAATTGCTTACCTTACTTTCGAGCGTAAGTTGGAAGGTTTGCAAGCCAAAGAATTGCTCCTTTGATACTTATTTGAGGCCTACACATCATCTAGTGTTAATTAGAATTAATTTCCAAAATTTATTTTTGATTCATAGAGGCTTGTGTAAACAGAGGATAGTGAAAAAAAGTTCCTAGAATTTTTGCTCAAGCTTAGGGGACAAAAGAGTAATGAAATATGCAAGATAGGACTTGCAAAACACAAGAAAAAAAAAAGAGAAAAAACATGGACTGCCTAAACCAGGCCAGGGCACCTAGTGCACCTTGGTATTTCCTCGGCCATAGGCTGCCTAGGCCTAGGCACCTGCTGGCAGGGCTCTTGGTTAGGCTGGCACCCTGTGCTCCTCATTGAGCTTGCCTCAAAATGTACCCACTTAATCTCCTTTCAAATTTCTTACTTTGGCCACTTAGTTTGGGTTCCAAAACACTTAAAAACAACCTCCAAAGACAATTTTAACATCAAACAAGAATTAAATTCAAGGTTTGAAGCCACTTAACTCAAGATCTATCTATGTTCTTTTCTTAAATTCCTCAAACTTGTTTTCCTCTACACATGTTTTCAACCATGATTTCTTTAAATTTCTAGGTTCTAAGTTCATTAAAAAGCAAGAGGCAACAATCTCATTCAAGACTTAAGCCTCAATTTCATAATTTCTCTAAATCCCTAACCTAGGGTTTTTTGCAAATTTTCAAGAAGGTAAAAGGATTTGGTTATTACATTGGAGGAAGAAGTCTAGTGAAGGAAAAGGTTGCCGAAGATGTGAACTTTTCAGAGTGGTGGTGGGAGCCTCCTAGGAACCCTCTTTGGTCGTAGAGAAGAAAAAAGAAGCAATAAGGAATGGAGAGTATGAGAGTGGTATGAGAGAGACCAATAAGGCATGTGTATTATGTATGGCTACTGTGTATGTGTGTGTGTGTGTTTTTTTTTTAATTGATGGTGGGACCCACTTTCTTTTAATTTAGTCCCTCTAATGAAGCAACTCAATTAAGACCTCAAAAGAGTTTTGGAAACCTTTTTAAAATATTCAATAGGGCACCAGAACAATTCCTCAACAAAAATACAACACATATACACCAAAATTTCTATTTCACCACATATTTTGTTAAAAATTCAAAAAATATTATATTTGTTCAATTTGGTCCCTCCCACATTCCATACCCTGCTATAGATCCGCTTCTACCATCCTTGTGGCACCAACTCCGGACTAGACTTCACTAAGCTCTTCCCTCCTCAAAGATCCTTAATTATGCGAAACATATGGAATTATTCATTACTTTTCTTTCTTTTTGCTTTGGTCCCTTCTCACTACTCAAGCTTCTCACTTAAGTACTCATTTATTCGTGAAAATTTTCTACATGTGCAAAGTTACCCTCTCTTCCTAGCTACCTCAGGTATTACATTTATTGTCTCTTAATTTAATATTTTTTAAATGCAATGAATGTAGTAAAAAACTGAAAGGAATTTACCAAAATTCATAAGCCAAACAATCATAAACCGTGATTTCCCAAATGCAGAATTATAAGTCATCAAGAACGGTGATGTTTTTATCATAGTTTAATGTTTGTATGATTTTGATAGGCAGATAAGACACATGCAAACATTATAATGAAAGGGCATAGCTTGATCCATGAAATTTGGTTTCAAATTCAGGTAGACTCTTCTAGGAAGATATGATAGGTCATTCTCTTATTGCTTTTGTCTAATGGACAGAATGGTCACTAAAAACAAACTCACTTATATAACTCAGGAAATCACTACTCATTCATCATACCCATAAGTTGACCCATTGATTGACCTCTTTTTAGAATAATATCTTATCACCATTATTATTTAGAGTCGTCTATCTATACATATAAATATTTTCTCAACACTCCAGACTAACTTTTAAATATATCAAATAGGTCTCTTAAATATATACTTTATAAAGATTATTATTTCAAACCTAATTATAAATAGCCACACATATATATATATATATTAATATATGTACACATATACAATTATTAACATGTAAGTCCACCCAAATAATTGTTAACACTCAATATATTCATAAAATTAAATATATACATACATATATATATATATATACACGTAAAAACACAATAAATTAACACTAACAATTCTGCCACTTGGACTACATATGATTTTGAGATTGTATACGTACATATCATATACATATATAAATTTTAGTATGCACAAATTGCTATCAAATTAGATCTATTATAACAATTTGGTCCATTAACTATATCAGCACAGAACCAAAGAGGTTTTCGTAACTAGTCAAATTGAAACTAAACCTAACAATGATTACAATACTAATATAGTTAATGATATAGATCTAGCCTTGATGTGTAGCATGAAAATTATGTAATACACTGAGAGATTTTAATGTGCACGTGTGCACGAGAGATTTAATTTTGCATTTGCTATGGTTATTTTATTATTGTGTAATGCATATGTGTATTTAATACTAGGCATTTTTGGAGTGTACAATCTTGATTCTTCACTCATGATTTTATTTGAGTACAACATAGATGGAGATGTCTTATGTGACCACATAGGAGGGAGATTTAATTTCACCTTTTTAGTTGGGAACCCCATTCATAAAAGGAGAATTTATTATTTATTTGCTTTTGTGATTGTATTAGAGAGCTGGACTAAATATTTGTGCTGAATATGTGAAGGAAAGGGGAAAAAACTAAAATATTTTAAGGACTAAAGTGAAATGAATTTAGTCACCTGGATTTTTTTAAATTAAATTATATATGCCACCTTGCATGTAAGTCTATAGATGTTAGGCAAAGTCTTAGATGTGTGAATTATGCCTAAGTGTGGGAGAGGGAGTGTGGGACTAATAAGTCCTATAAATTGATTAATTCATGCATTTTTAGATGGTCTTTTTCTTCCTTTTGACCTTATTTTGCCATCCTTTTAGCACACTTTACCCTTGTTTTCATTAATTTCCCATGTGCATTTTAGTTTCTTTATTTCTAGTTGTAATCCCCTTTTTCTTGCCCTTTTTGGAGTAATTTTGTTGTGTTCATATGTAGGTACAATTTTGGACTGATCCAAGTTAAAGAAATGAAATCTAATGCTGCTGTCTAGACTATGGTGCTCTTGACACCCAAACTCTCTGTCCAAGCTTTTAAAGTGGCGCCCAGGGTGCTAAAACCTAAAGCTTCTATCCACTTTTATGCGTGGCACCTCAATCTTGGCACCCAGGCCCCAAGTCTAAATAGGCACGTAGAGTATAAAAGCTGAAATTAAGATAAAAAATAGATCTTTTGGTTGGAAGAAAAAGAGAGCTTTGTTAAGGCACATTGGAGAAGAATGGGAACCTTTTCTCTATGGATTTTGAAGCTTCTTTCTTATTTGCCGTCCACTTATATCATGTTATTGTGTTTCCATGATGTTTTGCCCTCCTTTGTTCATGTGTAACTAAACCTCTAGGGTTTAGGGGATTGATGTAAATTGACTAAGAGGCGTTGTTGATGAATGTTTCAATATAAATGCAATTTCTATTTTGGAGTAGATTTTATTGTTTTCAATGCTCTTGAATGTTTAGCTATCATTCAATGAAACTAGGGTTATATTTATGCTAGAAATAGCTTGACATAAACATGCCGTTGTAACTTTTACTGTAAATCAGATTAATCTAGGAATAGATAATATTATTTATGTACTTTTAACAAGTTCCTAATCTTAAGCTCCATACCAAATGATTTGACTAAGGAATTAGCCAATTATAGTGTAATTCTTCTTTAATTTAGTTAATTATCTTTGCTCTTTAATTTAATTTGCTTTAAGAAAAGTTTAATCTTAATTCACCCAACCTTTTAATTGTGTCTAAGTATAACTTGTTTTAGTGAAATTAGCAGTTGTTAAAAGTCAATCTCTGAGGATAATACTCTTACTCTCACTTTATTACTAGTTGTGATCTAATACACTTGTTAGGAAAAATCACATCAAGTTTTTAGCGCCCTTACCAGGGATTAACGGTGTTAATATTAAGAGTAACTGTAGGGTTGTAATTTAGACCTTACTTTTATTTCCATACTTATAATTCAAATTTTACTTTCATACTTCAACATACTTTTGTTTTCTTTTAAATTCTTTATCTCACACAAAATTTTGGTTTATGTGAGGTATCCTTGACTTGAGCTCATTACTTTTCTACCTAGAAATTGAAAGGTCGGCTCGCAGACACCGAAAAGAAACTAGAGAAGTTAGACAAGCTCGAATTGTGACAATGGATGAGCAAAATCCAATCAAGAGAGAATTCGTCCTCCTCTAAGAACTCTCATGGATTATAGCATCCTAACTATGAAGGGATGCAGGACTAGCATAGCCCAACCTCCCATACAAGCAACTAACTTTGAGCTAAAGCTCACCCTACTCCAGTTGATTCAACATAATCAGTTTAGTGGGAAATCTTCGGACGACTCTAATATACATATCTCACGCTTCTTGCAAATATGTGATATGGTGATGTTAAATGGAGTAAGTGAAGATACAATTAGACTTTGGTTATTTCCAAGCAATTGGTTGGATTCTTTACCAAAGGGTAGTGTGACAACTTGGACGAACTTAGTACAAAAATTTCTCACTCTGTATTTCGCTCCTTCTAGATCCTCTAGAATCAGAACTGAGATCACCTTATTCAGGCAACAAGAGACAAAGACTTTAAGTGAGTCATGAAAGAGGTACAATGATATTATAAGAAGATGCCCTCATCACTCATTTGAACTTTGGATCCAAGCTCAAAGCTTCTACAATGGATTGCTTCCCCAAACTAGAACTATGGTAGATGCCATAACAGGAGGAGCTCTTAATCGTAAGACCTCTGAAGAAGCATGGGATTTATTTGCCATGATAGCATGCAATGATTACCAAGGCCAATGGAGAGGACCATGGTCGAGAATAATGCAGTTATGTTAGAAGTGAGCACTCTTGATGCCATCTTGGCCTAAAACAAGCTATTGACACAACAGATGGCATAACTAAATAAGAAATTTGACAAAATGTGAGTGCTATTAATTCTCCTTCGATTATCTATGACTTTTGTTCCAGTAATCACTTGAATGAGGATTATTTGGGTAACATGTTTAATCCCTCTTTATCTTCAACATTAGAGCATATTAACTATATAGGGAATCCATCAAGATCTCAGAACAATCCATATGCTTAAAGGTAACATCCCGAAATTTACTTCCCTAAGTTAATAAAATGAAATATGATCATTTCCAAATGTTAACCAAAAGGCTACATAAGAAACTAGGAAATAATCATGAGAAGATTAGTTGAAAGTAGAAAAAAAAACCAAATTCTGAATACATCAGTTGACTTCTTATAGCTAGTAGTCAATAATAGCAGAAAAATCAAAAATTAGTAACTAACATCCGCAAGCAGTCGACTGATTGCCAGGCAACAATCGACTGATTGCTCTATGTAAGTCAAGATCGTAAGTCCAAAAGTAAGCAGTCTACTGACAGCTTTATGGAATGCGAGGAAAAAAAGGATTAAGACAGTGGAAAACTAAGATTTTATATGATAATGGACTAAAATACCCTTAACATGGAACCTCAAAAATAAAGGAGAGGGGGTAAAAGAGGCACTTTACCATAAGAACTCTCTAAAGATGCTTTTAAAAGCTAAAAGAGATAGAGAAAGCTGAGTTTCAGAAAAATAGAGAAGAAAGAGGGAAAATGTAAAGGAGAAGAAGAAGAGAGAGAAGGACTTCTAGTTGAGGATTTAGAAAGACAATGCTGATAGAGATTGATGTTTGTTTTGTGATTCACTTGATGTTGCACTAGTGTTTATTTTCATTTTTATTTTGTATCTTGTTTTGAAACAGTTATGTGATGAACTTGTATGTTTTTAGTCAGTTAACATTTGAATTTTGATGTGTATACTTTTTATGCCTTTTAATTAAGTAATGCTTTTGATGATGGTTTCTTTTTAGTACATAAGCATTCTTTTGGAACCCCACTCCCTTGTTGTTTGTTGTCCCTTTTTCATCTTATATCTTTTTGGATATGACATTAAGGACAATGTTTTGTTTAGGTTTGGGGAGCAGAGTGGTTTTAGGAATAGGATACCACTCTCTTTTTGTTGACTCCTTCCATTTTGTCTATAAGAATGCCTTCCTTTTGGTTGAATTGAACCATCGTGTTTTTAGGATTTTTTCTTGATAATTTGGAAAGTGCTATACATGTTTTATGTTATTCCAACTTCGATTAATTTCATGTATTGTCATCTTGTTTAAATCCTATCTAGCTTGTTTTTTTTTTAGAATTTCTGGATTAATTTGAAAATTTCAAAATTTTTAAATAAGGTTGTAAGCTCTCAATTTTCTTTAAGCACTCCTCAAAATCTTAGATATTTTTTATTCTTACTTAAGATGGGTAATTGCTCAATAAGGGAATTTCATTTTAATTCAAAAAAAAAAAGCAAATAGCATAAAATAAAATACAATAGAAGTGTGATTTAAGTTGAGGAAGTGTAGTGTGGATAGGCACACAACATTTTCTCCAACCAATGAATCATATCTTCTTAGCAAATAAAGGTAATGGACAAGGCATTGTTGTGTGGATTAGGCGCACAGGTAATTAAGTAATGCTTTTGATGATGGTTTCTTTTTAGTACGTAAGCATTCTTTTGGAACCCCACTCCCTTGTTGTTTGTTGTCCCTTTTTCATCTTATATCTTTTTGGATATGACATTAAGGACAATGTTTTGTTTAGGTTTGGGGAGCAGAGTGGTTTTAGGAATAGGATACCACTCTCTTTTTGTTGACTCCTTCCATTTTGTCTATAAGAATGCCTTCCTTTTGGTTGAATTGAACCATCGTGTTTTTAGGATTTTTTCTTGATAATTTGGAAAGTGCTATACATGTTTTATGTTATTCCAACCTCGATTAATTTCATGTATTGTCATCTTGTTTAAATCCTATCTAGCTTGTGTTTTTTTTTTAGAATTTCTGGATTAATTTGAAAATTTCAAAATTTTTAAATAAGGTTGTAAGCTCTCAATTTTCTTTAAGCACTCCTCAAAATCTTAGATATTTTTTATTCTTACTTAAGATGGGTAATTGCTCAATAAGGGAATTTCATTTTAATTTAAAAAAAAAAGCAAATAGCGTAAAATAAAATACAATAGAAGTGTGATTTAAGTTGAGGAAGTGTAGTGTGGATAGGCACACAACATTTTCTCCAACCAATGAATCATATCTTCTTAGCAAATAAAGGTAATGGACAAGGCATTGTTGTGTGGATTAGGCGCACAGGTAATTCTTTGTTTTCTTAGCCTCTCTACGCTTCTTGTCTTGGTTGAAGGGAAGCTTTGTGGATTAGGAATATGGTCTTCACTTCAATCAAATTATCTTAATTTTAATTTTCTTTTTCTTGAGATGTTTTCCTTGAGAGCCAAAATTGTCATGGTAAGATAAATCTTTTTAAGCTTTTGAAGGAGTAATTGAAGAAAGTGGAGGTGTTTGCAATTTGACTTTAAAGTTTTTGAAAGTTTTCAATTTCTATCTTTGAATTCTCAAATAATCATAGCCTAGCATAGCTTTATTTAGACGATTGCATGAAATTGACCTGTGTTGGCCCTTGTTTTTCAAAGTTGTTCAGCACTTCCATTTGTTTCATAAAAAATCCTTAGGTTTATTTTGGTTTGTATTTAGTTATGTTAGGAAGTATTTTGCTTGAGGTTCAAGGGAGTTAATAAGTCCTATAAATTGATTAATTCATGCATTTCTAGATAGGCTTTTTCTTCCTCTTGACCTTATTTTGCCATCCTCTTAGCACACTTTACCCTTGTTTTCATTAAGTTCCCATGTGTATTTTAGTTTCTTTGTTTATAGTTGTAATTCCCTTTTTCTTACCCTTTTTGGAGTAATTTTGTTGTGTGCATGTGTAGGTACAATTTTGGACTGATGTAAGTTGAAGAAATGAAGTCTAATGCTACTGTCGAGGCACCAAGTCCCTTTCTCTTGGATAGGTTGGCTCCCCAAGTGCCAAACAGGGTGCCCAAGGCGCCAGCACCCCTATACCCGCCGTTTCATAGTGTAATTCTTCGTTAATTTTAGTTATTGCTCTTTGCTCTTTAATTTAATTTGCTTTAAGACAAGTTTAATCTTAATTCACCCAACCTTTTAGAAGTGTCCAAATATAACTTGTTTTAGTGAAATTAGTAGTTGTTAAAAGTCAATCTCTGAGGACGATACTCTTACTCTTACTTTATTTCTAGTTGCGATCTGATACACTTGTCAGAAAAATCGCATTAGCGACCCATGTGTATGGCAGATTGGTAAATAGCTTGGTGTGTGAGGGGCATTTTTGTCCCTTTAGACATAAAAAATTAATTTTAAAACCTGATTTCTCTTTCCCCTCTACTCACATGGCTAACACACACTCTATCCAAGTGCCTCTCTCTCCTTCACCACCTACACAATTTTCTCTAGCTTCAAGCCCTTCCTTTCGGTCATTAGGGCTTCCTTAGGCTAAAGGGTTCCTATTTGCTAGTGATAAGAGTTTGAGGTAAGTGAACCCTCCCCCTTTTCTTCCTTGATGCATCCCCCTATGAACCCTAGGCGTAGTATATTTGATGGTGGCTATTTTTGTGTGGTCTGAAATTTTATGGTGCTTCTATCTTGATTCATTGCTTGCAAAGCTTGGGCAAGAATGAGAATGTGGATTGGAATTTGAAAATCATGTTTTTCTTTTAAGAAAATCCTTCTCATGTATAATCAAATGGGTGTAGTTTTGTCACGGCCCTCATCCGGGTACATGACCCGCACGATAGAGGCACCACACCTCTCCATAAGCCTTAGTTGAAAATATAAAGACCAAACTTAAAGGACACACGATAAAGATATGTTGATTCAACAATCCATTAACTACATCACCGTTATAAATAAGAGAGTTTTCTACAGCATAAACAAAAAGAGGTCATCACATATCTATTTGTTTGCATTCTAAAGTTACCAACCAAGAATAGAGCAAATAGATCTACAACAAGAGATCAATCATTAAAAATGAGATGCTTTAACAATATTACAACTTATTCCTCACCTACCCAATTTACAGAGGACTACTAAAGTTTTACAAAAGAATGGTGAGAAATCAAAATACATAATACGTTGGCCAATAAGGTGCAGAACTGATTATGTCTCACGAGGAATATCTTCTCCAGGAGTCTCTAAATCTGAAATGTTAGGAAAACGAGGGGTGAGAATGAAAAGCTCAGTGAGGGTAACATTCAATAACACCCATATATAAAATTTAAAAAAAAAAAAAAGAAGAGCAACATATTTGTAGACACACTTACATCATATAAGTGGTATGGAGGCTAGTCGATTCCTAAGCAACTCACGATCACAATGCACGGACCCATATTGTTCGTGCAGCAACATGAGACTGGGGACACCAAAGCCAGACGTAACCAATTCAATATCGTTCATTGTTAATAACAGTTGGAAACCAGGCCATTCCCAAGCAACTCATGACTATAACACATGGGCCTATACTATGTGCACAGTAACGTTAGACCAAGGACACCAAAGCTTAACCATATTTCATCAACAATATATCTATATACATGTATACAATTACTTAAGAATCAATGGACAAGAATTCCTATAATTCATATCACATGACTTAAGTATATTCTAAACTCATTCACCAAGTCATAGCCATTCAAGGTCAATCAATCAATATTCATCAATATCTAACATGAAAGCAATTCTCATTACACTAACTAAGGTTCCCAACATTTTAAAATAATGGAATTTCATCATCTCAATCAACAACAAAAAATTTAATTATCGTCACCTTGGCCAAGCTTTTCTGACCAAATCCGCAGGCCACAAAGCAAAGAAGAGCTTCTATAACTTGCCAATGCACATTCAAATGGAAAGTTGTTAGTAAACACATAAGAGGATATGGAAATGGAAGCTTGTTCATAATTCCAAAGGTATGTGTGTGTGTACTATCATGATTGAAGAGATGCAAGAAGTCGAGAGAGAGAGAGAGAGAGATAGGGTGAGGAGGAAGAAAAGGGATGACATCATAATGAATGGGTCCTTCTATAAAGTAGAGTACACAATAATAAATATACCCCCTATGTCCCTTCAAAAAAAATGGTACTTAAATAAGTAAAAGAAGTAAAAGGAATGAAAAGCATCTTAGACTCCCACTTGATCATAAATACATGAAAATAATTTGCCTACACAATTTCCACACTTGGTTAAATTCTATTTGCTTATCAAACCACATTCACATTTACTAAGTTCATTGAGTCCATTTAAAATTCTAATCAACAACACATTTTACACATACATCACTCCATACCAAGCACATTGTCACAGTACTAATTCACATGTAAAAATAAATTAAAAAAATGTTCAAAATTACACAACTGCTAAAATTCTTACTGAACTAAAGGATCAGGGTATTACAAGTTTCATGGGCTTGTAGGTGTGGCTTTCACAAGGATTTTAATGGAGTTCAAACCACCCAAGAACCTTGAAACTAACCCAAAAGGTGAAGCTTTGCAAGAGGAAGAGCCAAGAGAGCAAAAAAACCTATTTCTGTTGTTGCTCTAGAGTATGTGCAGGATAAGGTGCCCAAGCCCCACATGAACCTAAGAGCCATTTGGCCATTAAGTCCGGGCACCACACAAACTGAGAAGGGGATGGGGAAGTCAGGCCATGATGCCCAGGGCGCCACTAAGTTAAAAAAGGGTGGTTGGAGGGCCACTTGGCGCCTATGGCCTAGAGATGTTGGGAAAATGAGGCATTGGTTAGGCCCCTTGGAGAAGTTTATTGACTTGGATTGGGAGTTAAATTTGTGGTGCTGGGTGGTTCCTTAAGTGGTTCCAGGAGCTTCCATGTGTTTGATCCAAATTCTTTTTCTAGCATTAAATTGTCGAATCTAGATGAGTAGCTAACCTACTCAAGTTTGTGAATTTGCTATGAATTGAATGTTATTTGTTTAAAATTCATAGTACGGAGAAACATGGAACCCTATGTCTTGAATATTAATAATAGGAAGAATAATTAGTCTTGGCAAATGTTGCAACTGAATTAATGAATTTGATGCATGAATTATGTGTATTTTTGTGCATTAGCTATTTTCATATAATTCTCGGAGTGTCCTATGTTTGAATACTTGCATTCATTATGAGAGATTTATAGGCTATGCCCACGAGAGATATGAAATCGTCTTTGGCCAAAGAGACTTAATTGCCTTTTGGCAAGGAGATTATAAAAGTACCTTTGGGTGGGAAGAAATTTAATTGCCTACAAGCAAAAAGTTAACTTTGGACCCTTAGGCCAAGAGATGTGGATGCTTTTCTCTCTAACCTCACTTGTTTACTTGTGTTTAGTTAATACTCATTGAGATTGTATATCTCCCACTGTTGTTTCTATGTTTCAGAGCCCACGTGCATTGAAGAACATCCGCTTAAGGAATAATAGAGGTTTAAGTGCCCCAACCCCTCTTGATCCTTGGGTTGGTGCATGCTTTTGTTGTAGCCCTCATAAATTCTTTTGGTAGTAGCTTGGTGCAAGCCACTATGACTGCAGAGTCGTCTAAAATTAGATTAGTGACAACTTACAGTATAGCAATTGTCCCAGGTCATATTCTCCCAAGGGGCCTTGCTTCTAATTGCCTAATTAATTGTTCTAACACTAATCTACACTAATTATACTATTAATTAACACAGGGGGTGATTACATAATTAAAGTTCTTGAATATAAACTAAACTATAACAGAACAGAATTCTAAAAGAACAGGAACAGAACATAAAAATGAAATGCAATTAGTCACAATGAGTCAAAATTAGGAAAATCTTCACTAATGTCTAACCACATGCAATCTGATTAAGCTCTAACACAATCAAAGCCCGCAATTGCATATTGACTTGCCGTTTTTGTTCTATTTATCATACACATACGGCAATCGCGTACATACATACATAACAAGCTTCTTCCTCAAATAAATCCATCAAAACAGAATTTTGGTCCACACTAGTCTAACCAGCACAAGCATAAACTCAAGAACAGAGAGGCAACAAACCAGAACCGAAAATGAAATAGATTCAACAAGCAAACTTATATGATTGCTCCAAATGATTCAAAATATAACTCATGTTCAGTTGTGATTGATTACAACACTTTCTACTTTTTCATGGAGACTAAAATACACCAAAAACAGAGAAGAAAATGGGGGTAGACCTATGAAATTCCTACAAAAAATAGAAGAAGAAGTCTTCAACACTTGCAAACGGTAGTCTGAAGTGTATATATTTTTGCTACAGGCCCAAGAGAGAGAAAGAGAGAAAAATGAAAATTGCTTCATTGTTTGACTTAAGAGTTGTCTCTTTCTGTTGTTCTAATTTTTTTTGCTTTGCTGACTAGCTTTTTCTGCTGCTGTTGCATGCTTCTGCTAATGTTTCTGGTTGCTATTTGGTGCAAAAGTATGGGCCCTACTAGACCAATTAGCCCTAGTTAATGCCCAGTCAGTTAATTCGTCCATGTGGCATCCAAATCAGCAAATTTACCCTTTAATTATTTAAATTTGTAACTCAGAAATAGAATTAATTTGGATCTTAATCAATTAAGCTCATAAAAATATAAAATTAAAGTATATCAAATCTATAATTAATTTAGACCCAAATAATCCTAAAACATAATAAAATTAGAGTTTTCATGAATAAATATGTAAAGAGGCTAATATAGGACAAAAATGCATAGAGAAATGCCCAATATCATAGCTTTGTAGTCCAATAGGACCAATTAGGAGGGTTTGTTTTGGGAGAATATTCTTTTGTATATGTTTTTGTACATTCCTTGGTGTACATTGATATAGGAATAGATAGAAACATAGAAGATGGCCATATTATGACTCGTTTTATTTGAAGATATGTACTGAATTTTTTTTTTTAATCTTTAAGGAGAATTTTATGATTATACATTCATGGAGTAGTGCATAGTGGTTCCCACCTTTTCGTTGATTTTTATTGCATTCAACCATAGAAGTTGGAACTAGGAGTTAGGCTTACGTCCATGGGAAATACCCACGTGTCGTGCCAGTCATGGGCCCTGAAGTTGGGTCGTGACAAATTACATGCAAATGATATTTATTCATATCTATTTCTAACTAGTTCTTACACTTTCTCATCTTTATGCCAAATTGCTTCTGCAAAACTATAAGAGGAAGCAAACACTTATGTTTAGAGTACTCAACACACACATACACACACAAATACATATTAAAAACACATTCATATATCAAAATATATAACAAATGTATATACAACAATCTGTACATAATAAACTGTATAAATCACTCAACCATCAAAAAGTTTACCACACCGATATGAGCTACGTGCTCATGAAAAACTCTAGGTGGTAAATCTTTAGTTAGCGAATCTATAATTATATGATCAGTACTAACATGATCTACTGACACAACATGACTCTAAACTCCTTCCTTCAAAGCCAAAAACTTAATGTCTATGTGTTTAGACGAACTCTAGTTGTTCTAACAATACAAATCGATAGTTTTACTATCATATAACATCCTCAAAGGCCTCTTAATGCCCTATATTATTTGTAAAGCTATGATAAAGTTCTCAGCTAAACCACCTAGTTGGATGCTTCATAGCAAGCTATGAACTCAGCCTCTATGGTTAAAGAAGCTATGAGTGTCTATTTGACACTTTCCTAGGATATAGCTCCCTTATCCAACATGAACATGTAGCCTGATGTAGATCTCCTCGTATCCATGCATCCTATAAAATTACAATCGAAGTATCCAATGACTTCAAGTTGATATGATCTCTGGTAAATGAGCATGTAATCTTTCTTCCTTTGAAGGTACCTCACAATCCATTTAGTTGCTTTCTAATGAGTCATTCCTGGGTTACTCTGGTATCTACCCAACATTTCCATGATGTATGCTAAATCTGGATGCGTACATACTTGTGTATACATGAGACTTCCCACAATGGAGACATACAGGATTTTTTTCCGTTCCCCTCTTATTTATGTCCAATTTAAGATATTGGAGCAAACTGAATCTATCGCCTTTACTACTTATGTATTACTTAGTACATAATTATGTATACCAAATCAACTTAAGACTTTCTCAATATACGTCTTCTGTGATAATCCCAACATGTGTTTGGTATGATCCCTATCGATCTGAATTCCTATAACAAAGGATGTCCTACCAAGATCATTCATCTCGAATTTACTAGATAGAAAAGATTTGGTTTCACTCAAAAAAGTTGTATCATTACTAGCCAGTAGAATGTCATCTGTATACAAGACTAGTATCATAAATTTATTCCTGTTCATCTTGAGGTATATCTACTAATCAATTGGATTCTCTTTAAATCCAAGAGATATGATCCCCTCATCAAATTTGCAATACAACTGTCGGGTGATATCACACTTATGTATGTTAATTACACCCATTATCTTAGTTTTATTGCATGATAATCGTGATTAACTCTCCAGTTATATGATGTTTTGGAATTTATTGGGTTTATATCTGCTATTGGGCAAAAATGCTTTAATTTCATATTTTTTGCACATGAATGATCATGGACCCAATTAATTCTTTTGTTGATCATGTAGACTTAATTAATTGGAGAATATCTTCTTGACTGGGCACTTTTGTTGATATGGATGTTGACAACTTACTGACTAGGTATGGACCCATCTGCTGCAAAAGTAGAATGGTGTTGGCATGCATTTTGACTTGTTCTCTTCTCCAAACTTTGTTGAAAACATGCTACCTTTCTATGTCAGCTTTCTTCATAAGAAAAGCCTTTTTCTGCTGCCACCATTTTTATTCTCTTTACAATATCAAAATGGCAACAACTAGAAAAGCATAAAAGTAAACAAGAAGAGTCTACTCCATAAGGCATTTTCAGAAGAATATTCATAGTGGTTATCTGCACAATGAAGAAAGTTTATAGGAGAAAAGTGCATTCTCCCTGAAAATTTTTAACACATCCAGTGCTTGAGACTTCTCATACAACACATACATGTAACCATATCTAGAGTAGTTATCTATGAAGTTAATGAAATATTGTTGTCCATTCCAAGAAGCCGTAGGGAATGGACCAAAAATATATGTATGTATTTACTCCAAGGTTTTACTAGCTCTAAATGCACCTATCCCCTTAACTTTAGTTAGTTTGCCCTTAATACATTCAATACAAATATATATGTCATCAATATCGGATATCTGCAAAATGCCCTTTGACATAAGTCTTTGCATTCTTTGTTTAGAGATATGCCTCAAACGCTTATGCCACAAACTAACAAAGTTATCATCACATAACCTACATTTAATATTAGAGTTAATAGCATGCATATTCTCAAAACTAAAGGATTTCACAAAATTTAAACAATAAAGATTATCAATTAGAGAACCATAAACAATTAAATTTAAATCTAAGAAAATATTGGAAGTTCCATTACTAAATGAAGACTACCCAAATCTGTCCAAGCATAACTGAAATTAAATTTTGTCTAAAAGATGGTACAACAAATGTATTTTCCAAATTCAAAGTACAACATTTTCCTAATGGTAATCTAAACTGCCAAATAGCCTCTATAGTGGTTCTATTGTCATTGCCCACATAGATGAATCTTTCAACATCAATTGGCTTTCAGCTGCTTACACAATTCTGCATAGATACACTTATATAAATAGTTGCACCCAAATCAGTATCAAGTATCGTTGGGTACTAAAGCTAAATTAACTTCATAACTGACAAAGTTAAATTGCATATCTTTTTTATCAAGCCATGCAGTGAACTTGGGACACTCCTTTTTCAAATGCCCAACCTTTTTGCAAAAGAAATAAGTAACATCCATATCTTATTTCTGGTTACCCTTATGTTGTGATGTCCCTTGAATTGCATTTTCCTTCTCTTTAGTTTTCTTCCTCTTCTAAAGGTGCTCTTAATACTGGAAGAAAATGCTAAGTTAGCACTCTCAATCTTGTCATGTTTTAATCTTTCTTCCTTTTGCACATATTCAACAATAAGCTTATTCAGTGTCCATTTTTCCTTTTGAGTATTGTAGGAAACTTTGAACTAATTGAATTATGGAAGAAGAGATATTAAAACCAAATGCACGAGTATGTCTTTCGACAACTCTAACTTAAGTGCCCTTAATTTAGTGACAAGATTTGACATTTCCATAATGTATTCCCTGATGTTTCGTCTTCCCTTATATCTCATGAAAACTAATTTAGTCAAAATAGTACTAGTTTCGACCTTTTTGTTTGGAATGAATCGGTTAGAGATCTATTTGAGGAAACTCTTAGCATCTTTTTCTTCTATAATCTCACCTCAAATGGATTCCAAAATGGTATGCTACATGATTTGGAGACTCATGCGATTTAAACTTCCTATTTCTCGAATGTAGCTTTGAGCAACAATACTACTACTAGTTAGATTTGTTGGGTGTTCAACCCTCAATACATGATCCAAATCTAAGCAGTCAAGCACTATCATAATGTGCTCTTTCTATCTTTTGAAGTTCGTGCCATTAAGCACATGAATGTTATTCATATTAGCATATATGTTTGCAATAGAAAACACTATAACAAAACAACAAATAGATATGCTTACAATAAAACACAAATATGTATCACAAAATATATATTAATTTGTACATGTGAATATAATAACTTTATGTCAAAATTAGATATATTCTCTCTATCACATGCACATTTAAGGGTTTCAATCATATTTAGAGATGCTTAGTATAACAACACCTATTAGTCTTTGGACAGAACAAATGTTGGCACTTTCTACACATATATAGTTAGCAAATGTAAATAAATAAATAAACTTAGCACATACTTTCCTTTAAGTTGACATATCCTAAGCAAGTTTCCCAAATATGTCTTATATTTGTAACTATCCTAAGTTTGACCAACTAAACTTCCTTGAGATATTTAATATATGTATACATGTTTCCATGTTCTTCTTATTAAAACTAAATTAATTTTATCTAAATCAATCATTTTGACAACTAAATAGTTCAATCAACTTAATTCTAACACATTTTAAAATTGATTAAGATTCATGAAATACCCTTATGGTGTGATTTGAAACAAAGAATAATGGGATATATACCTAGCAGTCGATTGCTAGCCCCTTATTAGTCGACTTGTTGCTTGATAGAGAGCAACAACTCGATTTCTTGAAGTAGCTAGTCGACTTGTTGCTTGACAGAGAGCAACTAATCGACTTCCTTATCCAACTAGTCAACTATGGAAAAATGCAAATAACTACAAATATGTGATGTTCTTCGTCCCAAAACTCACAAATCACACAAAAAAACTCAGCTTTTCATGAATAATAACTTTGAAAAACACAAAAGATTGATGAAATCCCAAAATTAATTGATGAAAAAAGCTCAAATTTCACCCAAAACATACACAACCATGAATACCAAAAATTAGGGTTCTTGGCTAAAAAAATCCAAATTCATAGAAATTTCCAAAATTTGATCGATTTCATGAAATACACATAGGATCAAGTTCAAAATTATGAATTGACAATGAAAAATATCATCAACCCTAAAATTTCTTTTAATTATAACCAAAATGAAAATTTAGGGTTCTTTAGAAAAGTTTCAATTATGAACCCTAACTCAAATTTAATATCAAATTTGGTTTTATTTTCCTATCACCACCAAACTTTGACACCAATTGAAGGGAATTTAGCAAAATTCATAAGCCAAACAATCATAAACCATGATTTCTCAAATGCAGAATTATAAGTCATTAAGAATAATGATGTTTTGATCATAGTTTAATTGTTTGTATGATTTTGATAGGCAAATAAGACACATAAACATTATAATGAAAGAGCGTACATTGATCAATGAAGTCTGATCTAAAATTCTAGCAGGCTCTTCTGGGAAGACATGAGAGGTCACTCTCTTACTGTTTTTTTTTTATGGATAGAATGTCCCAATAAAATGGCGCACACACGTGTCTTCACCAAAAACAAATCCACTCATATAACTCAAGGAATCACTTCCCATTTATCATACATATGGGTCGACCCATTAGTTGATCTTTTTTATAATAATGGCCCATCACCATTATTATTTAGAGTCGAGTATCTACATATATAAATATTTTCACTAATGTCCCAAACTAACTTTTAAATATAACAAGTAGGTCCCTCAAACACATACTTTATAAAGATCATTATTTCAAACCTAATTATAAATAGCCTCATATATATATATATATATATATATATCTTAATATATGTACACATATACAATGATTAATATATAAGTCTACCCAAATAATTGTTAACACTCAATATATTTACAAAAATAAATATATACACACAAAATAAATTAACGCTAACAATAAAAAAATTTATAGAACACTTGTAGACTTGATTTGATTCTGACTAGATTTTGTTTTATGTTCAAATTTAATTTGTAAAACTCACAAGTTTAATTAAATTCATAAATGAGAGTGAACTTACATAAACTCCTAAGAGTTTAATTATGTGAAGAAATAGAAAAAATGTTCTTTAAATTGGGTATTAGTTTAAATTTGGTCCATATAAATTAGTTAACTTATTATTGAAGGTGCAGTGATTAGAGCATGCAAATATTGATATTTCACTTGGTATTTCACCGAAAACCCCAATTTGGAAAGACATTAAGAGTTTTTACAAATATGTAAGAGAAAATTGATTAAAAAATATATAGAACAAAATTGAAATTCACTCCAAACTAAAAGGGGAAAAAAGACTACTGTATCCACTGTATTTTGTTTAGATAAATTTTAATTATCAAGGTACTAAAAAAGAATAACAAAAAATAAAGAGTAATTTACATTCCCCTCCTTTGAAATTTTTTAATGTTACATATTCCTCACCTCTACTTTTAAAATATATATGTATCCTTCTTTGTAATTAAAAAACATATTATACTTTAGTCTAATTTTGTATTTTTTTTTATTTTTTGTCTAGAGTGATCTATTACAATGTTTTTTTTTTAACATTCAATGACCTATGTCACATATTTTTTTTTCAAAAAAGCTCCCAATATGTTCTTAAATTACATGGTAGTATTTTAGTAAAAAAGAAGCTCCCAATATGTTCTTAAGTTACAAGGTGATATTTTAGTCAAAACTAGTGTTGTAACCCGTGGGATACATGGATAATTTATAACTCTAAAAACTTCCGTAACTTATAAAAATAATAATAATTAATTGAAAACAAACATATAATGGTTGACAAAAGAGACAAATATTTTAGAATATCTATATGTAATATGAATGAAAAAACAAATCATTCAAACAAAGAAAATATTTTTCCAATACGATGCACAGGTTAACACAAATGTCACAATTTTTTGCTTGTCAAATAGATAAGAATAATTAAGATACATATAAAAGAATACATGTACAGAAATAAAGAGACATTTAGGCCATGTTAAGACACATGTAAGATGATTCATTAGATAGAAATGCCTTGAAGATTGAATGTAAATAATGTCAATGAAAATAAGAACAAAAAATAAGATATTATATGAATTAATTTAGATAAATATCTTAATGATGAAAAAGAGTTAAAATAAAAATTACTGACATCTAACATAGAATTTGGAATACTTCTTTATACACTAGATTAGTAGCGTTTGTCACTAGATTCACATGTTTGTCAAGTATTATAAAATAAGGTATTACATTAATTAATTTAGATAAATATATTATAAAATTAAGAAAAATGCTCTTCAGATTCTATGCCCACATTCTGAAAATAATAATAATAATAATAATAATACATGACATAAACAAATTTCAATCAAGATACTAATATTAATAAAATCTAATAATCATAAAATTACTTTGTAAGATAAAACATATAAAACATACAATAGTCAAACAACAAAGAACAACTAACATATTAAATAATTCTAATCAGCAATGCCTTCAAAATATCACTTAATGGACAAAAGATGAAGATAGACTTTAGAATATTCAAATCATTTTCAGCTAGTCTCATATCAGTTGAGAAGGGAAACTTAAGCATAAATGGATGCTTTGTTGTACGATAGTCATCGTTACACTTAACTATACTAAACATAAGCATTACACATACACATTAACCTCAGTGATTTGGTGCTTGAACTTACTCACAAATGACCTCTTCACATGACCATGAATACTGTCACCATTCAAGATAAAAAATAAATATTACATAAGCATAATGAAAAAATAATACAAAATATTTCATCAAATGAATGTTCAAGTCATCCAAAAATCTTGCAAAACCATCTCTAAACTAAAAATCTCCTCAAGCATATTAAAAGATAAAATCATCCACAACTTCACAACACGAACTTTTATCCTCCAGTAATCCTTTAATCCAGTAATATTAGCAACATCACTAAGCCTAGTCATAACAGGAGCACCAACAAAATAGAAAATAACATTGGACGAAGAATAAACAACAAAAGTACAAAAATAATATATGTTTAAGGGAATGAGCTCCGACCTAGATAACAGAACAAAAGTGAATATGTACAGTTTATTTCTTCATCAGATGTTTATACCAATAGGTGTTTGATAATAATAACTTAAGTAATTAAGAAATTTAAGAGATATTATATAATAAAATCTAATAATTTTATATTTAATGTTTACATATAAACTTGTTTTTTTACTATATTTGTTAATAGTAATTTTACTTAAAGAATAAATTTCATAAAATAGTACAGGGAAATTAAATCTGGCATTAATTAGCTTAAGAATTTATTGTAAAAGCTGAAAAAGAATTTTTTTTTTGATAATTATAAAAAGAATTAATTGAATTTATGAAAGAATGGTCTATTATGGTTAAAATTAAAAATGTTATTGAATATTTAATACATATTAATACTCATCATAGATAATATTTATATATTTGATTGGTCAATGCATTAAAGAGAATACTATTAACTAAAATAAGATTCCATGAATTACTAAAGAATTAGTGCTCCACAAATTTGGAAAGATGATGAATAGTTACTGTCAAAGGAATTGGCAAGATTATACTGTATATAGCATCTAAAATGTCAAATCGCATTTATTACCAAATATTAAGAATTAAGAAATGAATCAAATTGTTATTAATATGATAAAAAATATTCCGTAATTCCATAATTTTCTAATACTAATCACTTAAGTAATTAAGAAATTTAAGAGATATTATATAACAAAATATATATAAAAAATAGAAAGTAAAAAAGTATGGAATTCATACATAAATCAAAAGTTAAGAAGAATTACATCAAATTCATTTAATGTGATTATATAGAATTATAATAATTATATACCAATTATACAGCAATTATAACAATTATATAGCAATTTATCCTAATTTTTTCAAAATTTAATATGATGTGATTAATTTACCTAATTAATTTATTAAAGTTATTCATTTAAATTTATTCTATTATACATAATTTAATGATCTACCCACAATTAATGTCTTATAAGGAAATTGTTTTAATCTATTATATTGATATATATATATATGTGTGTGTGTGTGTGTGTGTGTGTGTGTGTGTGTGTGTGTGTGTGTGTGTTTTTGGGGGTGGGGGTAACAGGTTAGAAAACATTAAAAAAAAATTAGATTGTGACAATTTTTTTGAAGAAAAAAACATAAAGTTAGACTAAAGTCTATCAATATTATGTGTGTTTGGATTGAAATTGTGTAGAATTGATTTTAGATCAACTTGTTTTTTAAAATTGATTTTGGTTGAAAATGAGTTTGTATAACTATGAATTATATTTAAAAATTATTATCAAAAAATGATTTTGAAGAAAACGATGTTATCTAAATATTGTTTATCAAAATCACTTTTGGATGTTTACTTATTAAAAAAATATGAATTTTATGTTACCATGTTTGATTTTACTATTACTATTTAATTTTAACTCATTTAAATATAATATAGTGAAT
The DNA here is from genome assembly GCA_037074585.1 of Biancaea sappan. Taxonomy (NCBI): domain Eukaryota; kingdom Viridiplantae; phylum Streptophyta; class Magnoliopsida; order Fabales; family Fabaceae; genus Biancaea; species Biancaea sappan. Next base: position 28,205,924 of record CM073499.1, on the reverse strand, counting down.
TATATGAATATTGTGAAAGTAATGGTTGGAACCCAAGATGGGGGTGAATTGGGTTTTATAAATTTTTCACAAGAATTAATTGGAAGTTAAAATGATTTTCTGTAAAAGTACAATGCTTAGGATAATAAATACAATACAGAAAATCAATGTGCTGTCAAGATAAATAATTATAAAGATCAAGGAATTAAAGAATAGATATCAATATGCACAAATTAAAGAGTAAGGGATAGAGAAAGCAAACTCGGAGATTTATACTGGTTCGGCTAATCCAAGCCTACATCCAGTCCTCAAGAGACCACTTGAGTATTTCCACTATAATTGCAAGTTTAATCCGGATACTTGCAAACCACTACAACCACGCAAATTCGATCCGGGAATTTGCGAAACCACAATGGAGAATTTATGAATCCGGGCTCCTCCTCAACCTAAAGCAAGTTCTTCCAACACCGGTACTTGCGAACCTCAACTCAGAATAATATATGTGTTGATCAAAATCAACAATACAAAGAAACTCTCTCTAAAGAGTAGATGAAAACAAATGAAGCTCTAATAACTCTAATGATAGAGAATATGCAAGATTTGGCTCAAGAATGCTTTCCTTTCTCTCAAAGATGATAGAAGAAGTTAATATCACATTGTAGGACTTTGTTCTTACTCAAAATCGTGTATCTAAGGTCATATATATAAGATTTTACAAAACTAGCCGTTACAGCACTTATAGTGCAGTCCAGATTTTGAGCTTTTTTTAAAAATTCATAACTCCCTCATTTGAACTCCGTTTTAAACAAATAATATACCGTTGGAAATCTCTTGGAGTCTAGTTTCAAATGAGACAAGTTTTACTCAAAAATTATTTTTCTTTTAAAAGATATAATCAAAATACTGACTATAGGTCAGAACAGAATAATCAACTTTCAGTTTTTCAAACTATATTTTAAATAGTCATATATTTCTCATTTGGACTCCGTTTTCAATAAATAATATACCTTTGGAAAGATCTTTGAGTCTACTATCAAATTAGATTAAGATACTTGAAAAAATGATTTTTCGTTTATGAGATATGATATAAAGAGTGACTAAAGGTCAAAAACTAACTTTTGTAAAATTTCATATCTCACTATCTTTTTGTTCAAAATAATTGAGCCAATGTATGCAAATCTAAATCATTGAGTTGCACAAGTATACTAGCCTATATAAAATATACCTAATGTAAACACATAGGCTATCTTGATGTATCCAAGCTTCCAAGACTTCAAATCTTCTAATTCTTCATTTCTTGGAGCTTCATCCTTGCATGTTGTTTTCCTTGAGTGAAGCATGATATTGCTTTTCCTTGTTCTTCAATACAATGCTCACTCTTCTTGTTTTGAACCAAGCTATAAAATATATCTTACTTGCAAACCCAATGGTTAGTTTAATAGCATGATTCAATATATGCAACATACATATTAAATAACATAATCATGCTTAAGTACTTGTAGCATATATATGATAATTAATCTTTATATATAAAAAAGCTACTATTCAAATACATTTGTCATCATCAAAACTTATGGCATATAGCCTTAGGGTCAACATATTGCAATACAATTCGTTTATTCATATTAATTATTTATTTTATATTTTATATTTTTGTTTCAATTGTTTTTACTTAGAATTATTTAAAAACTACTCTTGGATTGTTAGGAAAATAAGATCAACATAGACTCATGGTTCTGAAGATCGGATCGAACCGGTTGGTTGGATCGAAAAATCGATGAACCGACCAGTTGTTCAGTCCAAATAACCCAAAAAATTGGAGAGATAAAAAACTGGTGAAAAATTAGTCAAACCAGTGAAAATCGGCCAATTTGCTAGTTCCACAAATTCAGGTAATATTGTTTTAAAAAAATAGGGCAATGACGTTGTTTTCTGCATATATGATCAGTTAACTGAGAAAAAATAGAAGAAGAAGAAGGAGGAGGAAGAGGAGGAGGTACAACCAGCATAAAAAAATTAAGAAAAAAAAAAGCCACTCGAGAGGAACGAAGCGTCTGTCCGTCGAAACAACTGTGAAAAAGAAGAAGAAGGAACGAAGTGTCTGTCCATGGAAGCAACTGTGAAGAAGAAGAATAAGAAGAAAGAAGAAGAAGACAAGGTTGAAAGGGAAAGTGAAGGTTCTCTCACTGGTTTCAATTACTTTCCGCCTTTCACTCTTCCAATTGCTTTTCCAGAAGTTTGCAAGTCTACCACTCGTAGTATTGGAAAAAGTAAAGATACTGGAAATAAAAGTTTATGGAAAACGTAAGGGTCTGAATTGCATGTGTACTGTCTATTGTATACTTTAACAATATTGAATTTTTTATATTTATAAAATTAGTAATTAAACAATTTTCATATAAAATATATATAATAATATTTTTAAAAAATAAAAATGATGAATAATTTTAATAATATAAGCTATTACGTAAAGATTTAGAACTAGTATAAATATATATCTATAACATATTTTGAATATTTTAATATTATATATTGTATATTTTAATATTTTAATATTTATAACTATACATTAATTGTATTTTTTAACATTTTAATATATTTTAAGTATCTCCGATTCAATCGCAATTCGACCATAGTCTGATTATTGATTCTTGAACTGGTGTCTCAACTAGTTCAATGATCGGTCTGATTTTCTGAACCTTGCATAAACACATAAAAAACAATACAAGTAACGGAAAAAAAAATAAAAGGTCACGATTAGAAGGACCAAAATGAAAATAACACAAAAAAGAAACCTAATTGCAAGGAAACTTAAAATATAAAAGTCTAGTCACAATTTACAAAAAAAAAACTATGGATTAAACCAAAAATAAAATGAATTACAAAGGGACCAAATTGCTAATAATGCAAGGACTAAAATGAAAAGAAAGTTTCTAATGAGGTCAAAGTAAATATTGGGAAAAAAAAGGTCTCAAGAGTGTAATTTTTTTCAGGCCAAAAATTGCAAATGTACTTAAAAAAAACTCCATTATTGACGATTATAAGCTTTGTTTCGCATCTGTTCTTCCCCATTATTCTTTTGTCTTTGTTTTTCTCTTTTTCTCCCCAACTCTCTTCTCAACTTTCTACCCCCTTTTCAACCTCCATTTCAACTTTCTCTTGCATGATTCTTAGTTTTCTTTTGTAGTTGAGGTTTCAAAGCTTTTGCTCAAGAGAAGTAAAATAGACAAAAAGGCAATTTGAAAAAAAAAAATCAATTCTAGACTCCTAGATACAAAAGCAAGTGAGAGTTTGGATGAGCATTGAAGGAAGCCAAACGTGTGACCACAAGTACTCAACATGACTTTGCACCAATTTGTGTTGCCTGGTTCTAAAGTTCAAAAATGGACAAAATCAATTTTCCTTCTAAACCTAGGTTTGGGGCTATCGTGGATAAGGGTAGCTTCTGCTTATAATCGCGTTCACCTAACAGTTCCCATCGTGATATCCTTCCTTGTCTTTCCTGTGATACCCTTCATCTCTATTATTTGTCTCGAGCTCTCTGTTTCAACTCTCTCTCTCTCTCACTTTGTTTCATGTAATTGCATCAATGATAGCCAAACTACACAAATGATTCAATGAAAATTTAGGGCATGAAATAACTCTGACCACCTGTCCTTGCCTTCCATCGTGTGTGTGCTCTCTCTCTCTCTTTGTCTGTTTTGTGTGGATGTGCTCTTTATTTCAACTCTCTCTCACTCTGTTCTCTGTGTATGTGTTGGATGCAGTGAGGGAGATGAGAGATGAAGATGTTAGTTTGTAATTATGGCTTCAATGGAGATTGTCATTTTGGAGAAAAAATCAAGAAGAGAAGGAGAGAAGAAGAAAGGAAGACAATGGAGAAAAAAATCAAAGGGAGAGAGTACACTATTAGTTAGTAATTTATTTTTCAGTGACTTAATTATTAATTTAGGGATTAATTAATAGTTATTAATTAATTATTTAATAATTTAGTTATTAATATTATTTATACTTTATTCCGACCATATACTTCTATTTAAATTTTAATCTAACCTTTACTTATATTATTTTTTATGTGGGTTTGTTGATCTTATTTTGCTCAAATCAAAAAGTTATCTTTAAATCATTTTAAACAAAAACAATTGAAAGAAAAATGAAAATAAAGTAAATAAATTTATTTCATTCCAACATTCATAAATGTATATTTTTAATTAAATATTAGTATCAATAATTAAAAAAATATCATTAAAACATTAATATGATATTACATTTTGATGAGAGAAATTAAATAAAGATAACTGAAATAAAATAATATAATATTTATATTTTTCTAATAATTACACATTCAAAAGTATTTTTACTAACCAATATTCAAATAAAATATATTTCTAAAATTACTTTTTATATAATAGTTTCTAAATATAAATCACGTTCATATAAATTTAAGTTTGTTTAAAATTAATTCTACTCAAAACTTAAGTATATTCAACTATTTTTCAAACTCCTCCTAAGTCATGTTAATGTAAACTGCATTTCATTGAAAAATTGATTCTGCAAAAAACGTAAAAGCAAACAAAAACTACACACTGCAAAAAAAAAAAAAGGGCATGTTTCCCAACTCTAAATGTTCATTTCATTGAACCCGATGCTCTTCCAAACACAGTATAATTACAAAAATGTGAGTGTATATTTTACAAATAGAAGAAAATGATCAATGATGTGTAATTTCCTTCTCTTTTTTTTTTTTAAAGCTTCTCGAAAGTATATCTCACTAAAAATAATCTTGCTTGAGTCACTTTTGAGTATTAAATATAGGCGCCTTTCCCCATGAGAATTCGAACTTGATTCACTATTTTGTGAGAAACTAAGGGCCTGTTTAGTTTGAACATTTTCTGTTTTCATTTTTATTGAAAATAGAAAATAGATTTAAAAATACGTTTGATTGAATTAACTAAAAACGGTTTTTTGAAAACATTTCTTAAAATATACATAAATCTGAAAACACCAAAAAGATGTTTTCAATGTTTCAGAAAATGCATTTCATGAAATGAATACTGAAAATGAAAATGAAAATAGAAAATATTTTCATAAACAAAACAGACCCTACTGTTTCTTCAAAACCCAACTTCTATTGGTAATGATGTGTAATTTTACAAAAATTACCAAGAATAAGAGTGTAATTCATGCATATATGTAAACTTTGTTGGCACCACGATCCCTAATAAAATAAAATTTTCAGCTCAAATAATTAATAATCGAAGGCAAAAATATACAAAATAATAATTAGTCAGTAACCAAAAAATTAAAAGATTCAAAAACTTGGTCGTCTAAGCACTAATTAAATAAACTAGCACAAAATAGAAATAAATATAAAAGAAGTGGAATCACAAATAAAGCCGTCAAAACAAGTTCAATTTATTGGGTTATTAGGCTCCAATTTCTCCAATTTATATAACTGATTTTTTCTTTTTTGCCCTATTGCATCACTTACGAGTTATTCAGGTTGATCTGTTGGTCTTTTTATTTTTTTGGTCTCACTTTTAGAAATTATATTTTTCATTATTTTTGTTGAATTGTTGTTGGAGGCGGTTAAAACATGTTTTGATATTGTATCATTGAATTATTGATTGTTAGTGTGCAAACAGGTAATTTATTGTTATGTTATTTTAACATAGGATAGTACCCAGATGGATGAATGGCATGCATTGAGTGCTTTCTACCAATAAAAGTTTGAAACAAAAGTTAAAAAAAAATTATTAAAAAATAAAAACTGTGTGATAGATGAATGGGAATTTGCTTCACTTTCTCTCTAGGCAAAAGTTTTTTTTTTGGTTCCTAATATATATTTGAGTTTTAATTTCGTTCTTAATATTTTTTTATACCAATTGTCTTACATGTTTCTTTTCTTTTAAATTTTGTTCATAGAGCTAACGCCATTATTCAAATTGAAAAAAATGTTGACGTTGACTCATCTAAATGACACATAGGCTTCTTTAAATGACATGTGGACTATTTTATATGACACATTAAATATTTAAACATTAATTTGGAACAAAAGAGAAAAGCAGAATGCGTAATGTTAGTGTTGGTGGTATGGGCTTTAGGACAAAAGATTCCCTTACCTTCATAAGAAGCTACCCTTTTTAAGCTTCCACTGCTTCGATAATTGCTAGTTCTGGTTTGTCTTGCATTTCTCCTCATTGACTCAATTCTTTTCCTGCACTCGATCTATCCAGTAATAATGCGGGTTCGAGGAAAAAAGAAAAAATCTAGCTACGGATTCCAGAATTGTCGCACTATTTCTCTGCCATGACTGAGAATGCCAAGCTTTGATACTAGTTGGTACATAGAGGCGATGGAGAAAGAAAGAGAGAAATGAATTTTTCTAATTGCATACCCTACCAAATGACCCCTGTAGATTTGTTATGCGCTTCCAATCTAACTCATATTTATTACACATATATGCTAACATGCTTCAAAGCTTGCTAACCGACTTCTATGGGTTTGAATAACTGACATAACTGCCACTACTTCTTTTGTTGCACCACATCATCAGGACACTCCATGAGTATCAGAGAGACTGGGTTCTAAAAGTCGACTAAGATTCAAATGGACTTAAAATAGTACATGAAGACAATGCAGTGCATGACATAAGAATAGCAACATTAACAATCTCTCTCTCTCTCTCTCTCTCTCTCTATATATATATATATAAACATGACAAGTAGCAACGTGAACTTCGCAATAACAGTAACATAAACATCAATCGCAGAGAGGAACTTTGATATGGCAATGAAACTCTTGGAAGGGCACATATAGACAAGAAATAGTAAGGGAAGAGCTTAAAGTGGAGAGCTGGTTGGGGCCAAGGCAAAATCATTTGTATAGTCAGTTTGCAAAGAATAAGTAAGATTAAAGTTTCCTGTAAGGGCGGCGTACGAGGTAAGCATGAAAGGTAAACAAGTTTGCGTTTTAGCTTCAAAGTTGATCATGGGGTTGAGGTTTTCAAGGAGGGGTGGGATGAGGCATGAAAGAGGAGAGGTTGAAATATGGAGGTCTTATGAGGCATTCTGAGAATCATAGTGTAGTTAAGGTTGCATTTGAAGAGTTACCTGGGGTGTTGAACAATTACAGGACGGGGTTTTCTGGTGAAGAGAATGAGACTCTCATGATAACTTCATTCATTTATCTGTTACCTTCATTTGATCAAATTTTGAAGCAAGATATACTCTCAGTAGCTATTCCTTTCCTCAAAAGCTTCCTTCATATAGTGCCTGTAAATGCGCACACACAGACCAAGTGAACCTGATACTAAACACTGAATCATACTAGTGAGAATCACTATAGACTGTTGTTATTCATTAAGTTTAATTCCTTTGAGATAATTGAGGTTTGATTCTGAAAGTTAATATTGACCGATCAACTTTAGAACCAATCAGAAACATAGATATCTCAACTCATCAAACAGTGTCGCAAAGCTAAAGAACATCTGCCATAAGTAAAAAAATGTGTCACTGCCAATTACAAATCTATGACTGATCGAAAATATTCACAACCATACTTCTTTCCCTACTGAAAAGATCTATTTCTTTTCCAAACACTATAATACTAGAACCTCCCAATCAGAGCCAGATGTTTAACCCCCAAAAAATAAATAAAAAAATAAATAAAAAGTAACAAGGATGGAAGGTAATCATCGCATTCCCATAAAATGTGTCTACTTTTTCATCCGTACTCCTCAATTTAAACATAATTTAAGAAAAATAATGTGACATTTAAATCTATATAATGTAAGTTGTCCAGATTAAAATTTTAACTTTTCTTCTGTCCCATCTGCTCTATTCTCAATCCTGACATGCACTACCTGTAGAGAACAGGAAAACAGAACTTGATGATTATAATGTAGAAGCAGTTTCCAGGTGATGACCCTTGTAAGCCACCAATAAAGCCTCTGCAATATCTCTGAACTTTGAAATATACTTCTCCAAGAACATCTCCTCCGACATACATAACACACTCATAAAACTTGGATTCTTCTTAAGAACATTTTTTGATTTTAACAGCTGCAAAACCCTGTATCGAGGAATCACCCTATCCTCCATGCTATACATCAACGCCTTAGGAATACGAACCAGCACCGACTTAGGCAGCAATAATGTATGCAGGAAGAATTCAATTCCAAACTTCAGTTTCTTTTCAGATGTTCTAAGCAAAAATGGAGCGCTTCTGATCATTTGCATGCTCTCATTTTCAGAAAACCCACAACTCTGAAGTAACACCAACTTTCTTTCAAAGGTTTCCATGCTCAGACTACTGATTGAGTGGAGTGCATGGACCCACATTCCTGAATTCATGTGGAAACCCATGTTTACAGCCCGTGAAACAAGATTTTGAAGTGAAGACTCTGGTGCAGCAAAAAGCCAACAATTTTGTTTGAGCAACTGTGAAAGCTGAGACCCAACGATCCCACAACTCTGGAGGAAGGCAGCATTGTGCGAAATTCTTTTCCACTTTGGGAGTATCCTGCCAGATCTGTGCAAGACTTGAAAGAAATCTTTCTCATCGTACACAATTTTCCGAATAGTCTCCACAGAGGGGATCACTGTTTTATTCAAACTACATGTCAAATTAATTGAATGCTTGGAAATAAACTTGCGCAACCCAGAATCATCAAAACCCAGTAGTTGAAAGTACTCAATTTTTGGCTTCAGGTTTTTATCAGGATCCGAAAATAGTATTTGGGGTGTTTGAAAAATAATAGATTGAATCTGGGCCTCAGAGAATCCATTCTGTCTAAGAAAATTCAGTACAGACAAGGGTTTTTCAGGGCACCTAGCATTAAGAACTCGTTTTGAGACATAGACGGACTTAGCTTGGGAGAATTTGAAGGTGGTACTTAGGTAATCAATGATGAAACTGTGTTCATTTAAGGCTTGAGTGGGTGAAGAAACAGAAGAGAACAGAGAAAGAAAGGATTTGGAAAAGACAAAGGACAAATTATTTAGAGAATATGAAAGAGTGGGGTATAATTTGAGAAATTGCATCGCTCTAGTAAAATGTGCTTACTGTTGAGCAAATGGTTTGCAGCCCTGTGAAAAAAGGTCGAGTAAGACCAAGAAGGACACTTAAATAAGTTATTGAAAGGGATCCCTAAAGAGTTAGTCATTGATATAGTTCAATGGCGTCGTGCAATCCATGTAGCCGACCCCACCTAGTGGGATAAGGCTGTTGTTGTTGTTGTTGTTGTTACAAATTTGAATCAAAGAGACATCAGCCCACACACCCAGACTACCAATGGGGAGAATTTACATTTGTTTCTCTTCCAAGACGGGTGCTGATGAAACTAGCTCACTGTTACAACAGAAGCTGTCCATAAACAGAGTCATTCAGACTATTAAATGTCTGCTTTCATATTGATGCTTATTTTTGACTTGTCAAATGTCACTGTTTCCTGTGAGACATACAAGGAAACAAAGTGTTGATATGATGAACTAACAAGATATGCTGCAATATCTAAAACAATTTCAAGAGTAGAATCAGATATTTTATGAACCTTTCAACATTTCAATTACCCACAAATCCACGATACAGCATTATAGTTAAACTACATTTGTAGACCTAGTAAGAAAGCCTTATATATAGAAAATAAAACAAGGGGTCAACTAAAGTAGGAATTATGAGGATTCAAGTAATTCCCACATTCTTGACAATTTGAAATATATCATTAGATAATTAAGCTTTCCCAATGAGAACATAGCTATATGAGAAGGATCCAATTCAAAGTCCATAACATAAATACAATGTAAACTAGTCATTTATTTTAAATTGAATACTAATTTAAGCAATTTTATGAGCAACATTCTGACAATAAAGATGCTATTGTTCTTGTATTAAGAAGAAAGAGTTTCAGTAGTCATCAACTAGCATAAATCTTTGATGTCTAAAAAGTGCCTAAATATTCCAAAAATGCGTTCGCAAATAGAAGAGAAAATGTTCAAGGCCTTTAATTACATTAATTAGAGCGCCGATTAGAGGCATGGCCTTTGAGATAAGTTAGGACCGCATATTACACTATTGCACAATCAGAATCATGATAATCCAAGGAAGCAAACAAACTGGTAGCAAACAGTTTATTGCCTCACTCATTACACTAGCACAATCAAACATTAATGCAAACTCAACCGATCATCAAAGTTTAATCTTAACTGACACAAGCTAATAAAACAATGTTAGATTGAGATCAAAATGCTCTGTTATGACAAATTAAAGGCTTACTAACATTTAAAACATCCTTTCACATTTTGTGAAATTTGGAAGACATCATAAAATATATGCCTATTGTTTATTACTAAAACAAACCCTAAGTTCATGAAAATAAAGGAAATTACATATAGACAGAAGATCCCAATTCTGACCTTTTACTTTAGTTGGCACACCCATACGAGAAGCTCATACATGCCAACTCAAGAAAGAGAGAGAGAGAGAGAGAGAGAGACCAAAAGAGTAGGCATGTTATCATCAATAAATCCAAAACAGGGCAAAACAATATGGACATTAAGCTTTGAGACATTTCTTCAAACAACATATAGGCATCTACCAAAACTTTTTTTCCAAAGAAAACAGCAAAGAAAGAAACATTCCAAATTCAGGAACATCTAAAAAGATTATAAACATTTGAAGCTGAGATTCTCAATGAAACTTTTAGAAACAAGGAAAAACAACAGGGGAAAAGTGAATCCATTCGTCTGAAACTGGCACGAATCTGAATACACCAGAATCAAATCTGTAAAACAGAGTATAAACACCCACTGGACCAACTCATATGCTCTTGAACAAGGAGAAGAGAAGAGGAAAATCTCAGAATTTCACCAATAACAATGGCACACACCACAAATAACCCGCTCATCACTCATCAAACATAAAATTCCAGAATGCTTCCACGGGATCAACATGCGCAGTAGAGAAGAGACAATACAGAGCAATCCAACACTGACCGAGATTTAACACTTATTTTTAGCCAGGGCAAGGGGAAACCACGCCAATCCTTACCCGAACTCAAAATTCATGATCCAAAGCAATGAGGATTCGATTCGGCCACAGCACCAAAATGAATGAGAAAAATAAAGAAGACTAAACGAGATAGGGGTTAGTTGAGGAAGGATTACCAGTGTTCAATCCCTTCAAAAGACGGCTCTCACCTTCTTCTCTGGTTCTTCCCTCCGAATTCATCGTCCGCTTCTTTGTCGTCTTTCACATGTTAATTTTAAAATATATTACATTTTAATTTAATTTACTTTTTTTTTGTTTAGAAAAATCTATTATAAGATATATTTTAACATTTAATAATCTATTGTGACATATTTTTTTAATCAAATTTTTTTTGCCAAAAAAGTCTAAAATATTTTATATTAACATAAAGGCGTCAATTTTTATATATTGTGATAGCTTTTTTTTCCTTATAAATTAAAAATAAAATAACACAAGTATTATATTTTTTTTTTGTAAACAAAAGTATCCAATGTGTTTTTAGGTTAATGAACAATAATTTTTATTTAAAAAATATCTAATATTAAGTTACTAAACATTAAAAAAAAACTAAAACTAAACCTGTATCAAACCCTTCCAAACATAAAATATGAAAGTAGAGTAAAATGTATAAATTTAATAGTTATAACGAAGAGAAATGTATTTTTCAAAAATAATAGAGAATTGTTTAAAATAAAATGTAGTATTTGACATTATATGACTCACAATAAATAATTTATTAAAGTTGTATCATTAAAAATATTCTCAAAACAATTTTTTTTGTAGTATTTGTAAAAGGTAATTTAATAATTATCTTTAATTCCAACATAAGATTAAGACATTTTTGCACCTTATAAAATTTAATCTTGACCTTCTAATCTACAATAAATAATTTTACTACATAAGATGAGATTAAAAATTTTTGAACCTGCTCATCCTTTTCTCTTCCTCATATGTCTGTAATTGGAGTGCTAATTTGGTGGAAGATAAGCATTGGCTTTGATCTTAGCACCACGTGCTTCTGGTTTTAGGGAAGGCTGATGTTTTGCGTTCATTTTTTTTTTATAAATTGGAGGTAGCTTTTAGGATCATTAAACTACTCTACCCCACTTGTTCCCTTTGCTATCCTCACCTTCATCTCCTTTCATATTCTTCAATTTTCTGTGCGAACAGAGAGCTTCATGAAAGAGAGACAAGAGAGAGAAAAGGAGAGAGAGAGCCAAAGAGAGTTCGCAGAGATTTAGAAAAAGAGAAAAAAAAAAAAAGAGAGAGGAAGAAGAAAGAACCCAAAAAAAAAAAAAAAAAAGGCAAAAACGCAGCTTCAAATAGAGAGTTGGCCCCATTTTTTTTTTTTTTAAATCTTGTCATATTTATAGAAGTTTTCAATATATACTAATTACTAATGCCATATAAACTGATATCAAAATTAGTTAACATATTGTTGAAGATGCAGCCATTAGAGCAAGCAAATATAGATATTTGACTTCGTATTTCACCTAAAAATCCAATTTGGAAAGACACCAAGAATTTTTACATATATGTGAGAGAAAATTGATTTTAAAAAAACATGTATTACAGAATTCAAATTCACTCCAAACTAAAAAGGGAAAAAAAAAGACTATTGTATCCACTATAATTTGTATAGATAATTTTTCAATTATCAAAGTACTAAAAAGAATAACAAAAAATAAAGAGAAAATTACATTCCCCTCCTTTTATATATTCATCTCCTCTACTTTTAAAATATATACTTATCCTCTTTTGTAATTACAAAATATACTATACTTTAGTCTAATTTTTTTTTTCTAGAGTGATCTGTTACTTTTTTTTTTGACATTCGATGACCTAATATCACATATTTTTTTACTGCCACTATTTAAGTATTACTCATGTTTAAATATCATATGGTGAATTAAATTAATGTTGTAATAAAATGCATTTATTTCTATTAATTATTTATTTTTTATTTTTCATTTTTTGTTTCAATTGTTTTTATATTAGAATTATTTAAAAACTACTATTGGATTGTTGGCAAAATAAGATCATCATACACACATAAAAAATAATGCAATTAAAGGCAAAAATAAAATATCACAACTAAAAGGACCAAAAATGAAAATAACACAAAAAAGAAACCTAATTGCAAGAAAACTTAAAATCTAAAAGTCTAGGCACAATTAAAGACCACAAAAGCTATGGATTGTGCCAAAAATAAAATGAATTGCAAAAGTAACCAAATTGCAAATAATGCAAAGACTAAAATGAAGAGAAAGTTTCTAACTTGGGGTAAGTAAATTTTGAAGGAAAAAAAATAGGGCTCAAGAGTTTAGTTTTTTCAGGCCAAAAATCACAATTGTTGGCAAAAAAAAAACCTCCATTTTTGACGATCATAAGCTCTATTTTGCATCAATTCTTCCCCATTCTTCTTTTCTCTTTTTCTCCCCAAATCTCTTTTCAACTTTCTACCCTCACTTTCAACTTCCATTTCATCTTTCTGTTGCATTATTCTTAGTTTCTTCTGTAGTTGAGGTTTGAGAGATTTTGTTCAAGAGAAGTGAGGGGTAAAATAGAGAAAAGATCAATTGAAAAAATAAATTCTAGACTACCAAGATGCAAAAGCAAGGAAGTCACTTTGTAAACCTGTGTTTCATTGAAAAATGATTTTGCAATATTGCTTCCAACGCAAAACCAAACAAAAACTATACACTGCAAAAGCACGTTTCCCAACTCCAAACATTCATTTTGTTAAAACCAATGCTCTTCCAAACATAGCATAATGATAGGAGATGAGAGTGTATATTTTGAATATAGAAGGAAATGATAAATGATGTGTATTTTTGTTTTTCCACAAGTATATTCCACAAAAAAAATTCTATTTAAAGTACTGTTTGACATTAAATGTGAATGCTTCTCTCAATAAAAGATTTGAACCTGATTCACTATCTTGTGAGAAATTAGCCTGTTTGGTTTGGGCATTTCCTGTTTTCATTTTCACTGAAAACAGAAAATGGACTTGAAAATGCGTTTGGTTGAGTTAACTGAAAACGTTTTCTTGAAAATATTTCTTAAAATAAGCCTAAATCTGAAAACACCAAAAATATGTTTTCAGTGTTTCAGGAAATGAAGATTGAAAATGAAAACAGGAAATGTTTTCACAAACCAAACGCATAACATTTTCTGTTGACTCAACTTCTATTGATAATGATGTGTAATTTTAAAAAACTTATCAGGGATAAAAGTGTAATTCACACACACACACACACACACACACACACACACACACACACACACACACACACACACACACACACACACACACACACACACACACACACACACACACACACACACACACATATATATATATATATATATATATATCAGAAATAATAAAAGTTCTTTGTTGGCACCACAATCCCAAATAAAATAACATTTCTAGCTCAAATAATTAATAATCAAAGGAAAAAATATATATATATATAATTAATCGGTAACCAAAAATTAAAAGATTTAGAAACTTGGTCAACTAAGCACTAATTAAATAAACTTGCCCAAAATAAAAATAAATTAAAAAGAAGTGGGGATCACAAATAGAATTGTCAAAATGAGTTTAACTTAATGGGTTAGCCTGGACAATCTAGGATTTCAATTTCTCCAACGAATATGATTGGATTTTTTTTTTGCCCTACTTGCATCACTTGCGAGTTATTCAAGTTGATTTATTGGTCTTTTTTTCTTAATTTCAGAACTTATATTGCTCATCATTTTTGTTCAACTGTTGTTGTTGGTGGTTAAAACATATTTTGATATTGTATCATTAAATTATTGTTATTAGTGTGAAAACAAGTAATTTATTGTTATTTTACTTTAACATTGGAATAGCAACGGAGATGGATGAGTAGCATGCACCAAGTGCATTCTACCAATTGAAGTTTGAAACAAAAGTAAATAAAAAAAATTAAAAAGACACTCAGTGATGGACGAATGGACATTTGCTTCACTTTTTCCTTTAGGCAAAAGTACTTGGTGCTTGTTTGATTCAGCGGTGAGGAATTGTTAACGCACATTTACAATGTCAAAATCGATTCTTCCTCAAACTTGAGCTGTTTGGTTCAACTTTTATATCAATTTTTGGAATCAATTTTGCCTCAAAATCGATTATGGGCAGAAGTAAAAATATGTAGCTTCTAATGAAAATTAATTTTGCCAAATCAACCGCATTCCTCAACATTTTCAAAATTACCCTCCCCTACACAGTAGCTCGACATCCCTTTGTTTTGAGAGAGAGAGAGAGAGAGAGAGAGAGAGAGAGAGAGAGAGAGAGAGAGAGAGAGAGAGAGAGAGAGAGAGAGAGAGAGAGAGAGAGAGAGAGAGAGAGAGAGAGAGTGCTGAGGGATTTATTGTCATCATCGCTGTCGTCGCCTGAGAGAGAGAGAGTGCTGAGGGATTTATTGTCATCATCGCTGTCGTCGCCTGTTGCCTATCATTGTTGTCCCTCACAATTTTCTCCTTCTTCCTGTGTCCAAGTCTTTTGTACCATAGTAGTCATTGGTGTATTTGTTTGGAGGGATGAATAGAGCCAAAGTATTTGAGAGCTTGGAAAAACCATGTGATGAAACTGAAAAGTAAATATGAGTGGGCAGGTGGTACGTGGGACATGTGGTTCTTGGTGAACTTGTGCCTTTGAGAGAATAAAGTAAAAAATTGTGTGTGCACGTAGGTAATTGAAGAAATGAAAATTTAATTTCATTTGATTATAATTTTTTTTAAATTTCATCTAATTTATTTATTAACTCAACTGATGATTATAAATTAATTAATTATAATTTTTTTATGAAATAAAATTTAAAAGTTTGAAATTTGGTTTGATTGGCTTTTTAATTTGGAAATTGAGAATTTGGAATTGATAAGAATAAATAATTGAAACAAAAATGGAGATAAAAAATAAATTTATTTTATTACAACATTCATAAATGTATATTTTAAATCAAATATTAGCACTAATAGTTAAAAAATTATCATTAAAATATTAAAATAATTTATTTTATTACATTTTCATATCAAAAAAATTAAATAAGGATAAATGAAATAAAATAATATAAAACACATGTCATTTCTAGTAATTACACATTCAAAAGTACTTTTGCCCACCAATATTCAAAAGAAATCTATTTTTCAAAATTACTTTTCTGATAACAGTTTCCAAACATAAATCACGTTCACACAAAATCAATTCTGAAAATCAATTCTTTTCAAACCTAAGCTTACCCAACGAGTTTCCAAACACACACATATTCGTTTATAACATTTATCTTGAGTTTCAATTTCATCTTCAACTTTTTTTTGTACTAATTTTGTCCTACATGTTTTTTTTCATTTCAATTTTATTCTTAAGACTAAAATCATTAACAAAGTTGATATAAAATATTGATGTTAAATAACATTTGGACTTCTCCAAATAACATTTGGACTCTTCAATATAACACATCAAATATTTAAACATTAATGTGGGGAAAAGAGAGAATGGAAAAGTAACATTTGAAGCGAGATTAAAACTTAGTCAAATGTTTGAGATAAAATTAAAATTAAAATCAATTAATATGACACATCGATTGTAGACATGTCACATGAAAAAATTCACATCAGTATTTTTTGTCAACTATGTTAATGACATTAGCTTTAAGAATAACATCGAAACAAAAAAAAAACATACTAGGTTGGCCAAATGGTTTCTCATTTCAAAAAAAAGGCCAAAATAAGTTGATTAATCTAATCTATTACTGGTGAAAGGCCAACTTGCGTGGACTGAATTTGCGCGTTTTGACAACAGGCTTTGCCTCAAACATAGGCCCTCAAATTCCATGGTAAGATTTGCAAAGTTTCAATAGGCCCTGTATATGGACCTTAACCACTGCATGCCTAGTACTGTATCACTTCCAAGGATGGGTAAGACTAGGGCATTTGCTATAAAACTCTTTCATTGCATTTGCCACTCCCAATCTATTCATATTCCATGAGAAATTACGTCACTGAGGGTGTCTACTCTACATCCCAATTTACTTGTCATTTTTGTAGCATTAAAATCATGTGTACTCCCTATATCAATCACAATGCACACTATCTTCCTCCCAATTGATCCTTAAATTCTTATGGTAGTGTTTGAGGCCACTCCATTAATGACATTTAATGAGAGTTGTGGATTTCTTTGAATTGTCACTTCTTCCACTTTTGCTAGTCATTCTTCATCATTCTCTTGTTTTTCAATTAAATGTAAATGTGGCTTCTTCCTTTCAAGGCAATCATGCATGATCCGTTAGATTAGAGAAGAGAGAAGAGGGGGGGGGGGGTTGGAATTCTACCTACAGTTTCCTAAATTGTCGCATTATTTCTGGTATTTTCTGCCATGACTGAGAATTCCAAGCTTTGATACTAGTTACTACGTGGAAAGCTAGTTGGTGCTAAGGTAAAATCATTTGTAGGGTATATATATATATATGTACCCTACAAATGATTTTACCTTAGCACCAACCAGCTTTCCACGTATATATATACTATATATACTATATATACGCACGAGGTAAGCATGATAGGTAAACAAGTTTGTGTTTTAGCTTCAAAGTTGATCATGGGGTTTCGGTTTTCATGGAGGGGTGAGGCATGAAAGAGAAGAGGTTGAAATATGGGGGTACTATGAGGCATTCTGAGAGTTATAGTGAAGTTGAATGTTGCCCTTGAAGAGTTTCCTGGGGTGTTGAACAATCGGGGGAGGGGGTTTTCTGGTCAAGAGAATGAGAGACTCTCATAATAACTTCCTCCATTCATTTATCTTTTACCTTCGTTTCATCAAATTTTGAAGCAACACCAATACTCTTAGTAGCTATTCCTTTCCTCAAAAGCTTCCTTCATAAGGTGTTTGTAAATGCATACACACAGATCTAAGTGAACCTGATACTAAACACTGAATCATACTAGTGAGAATAACTAAATACTGTTGTTATTAAGTTTAATTCGTTTAAGATGATTGAGGTTTGATTCTGAACATTAATATTGACCGATCACCTTTGGAACCAATCAAAAACATAGATATCTCACCTCATCAAACTATGTCCAAAAGCTAAAGAACATTTGCCAAAAGTAAATTAACTTATAGTTTATTTAACTAACTTATAAACTTGTTAAAAGTGTTTGGTAAATGAACTTATTTTAGTAACTTATAACTTATTCTAATAAGCTACTTTAAGTAGTTTATAACTTATAGCTTAAAGTTTTTTATTCCTATTTTACCCTTATTATTTTTTTAAAATACCCATTACTTTATTATATCCTATTTACTTATATTTTATTATATTTATATTTATATATAATATATTATACATATATAATATTATATATATATATATATATTATAAAAATATATAAATATATATTTTTAATAAATTTTATATTTATAATAATTTAAATTAATTTAATTAAAGACAAAAATGATATATTTATTCCTATTATTTTAGAATTAAAAAATATTTGTCCTTTTATATCATTTTACACTTTTCAGCTACTTTAACAACTATTTTTACCGAACACTTCTAATTCAAATAAGTTAACTTATAAGCTATAAGCTATAAACTAAAAATTAGCTTATAAACTATCAGCTAGTTTATAAACTGTCCATTAATTTATAAACTAATTTTGCTGAACAGAGCCAATGTGTCACTACAAATTTCAAATCTATGACTGATCGAAAATATTCACAACCATACTTCTTTCCCTACTGAAAATAATTATTTCTATTCCAAACAAACAATATATAATACTAGAACCTCCGTTTTACCACCTAGAAGATCCGTGTATGAATCCCAATCAGAGCCACATCCACACCCCCCGAAAAAAATATAAATAAATAAAAAGTGACAAGGATTCAAGGTGATCGTCGCATTCCAATAAAATGTGTTTACTTTTTGGTCCATTCTCCTCAATTTAAACATATTTTATGAAAAATAATGTTACATTTATATCTATATCAAGTAATTTGTCAAATTAAAATTTGAACTTTTCTTCTGTCCCATCTGCTCTATTCTCAATCCTGACATGCACTATCTGTAGAGAACTGGAAAACATAACTTGATGATTATCATGTAGAAGCAGTTTCCAGATAGTGACCCTTGTAAGCCACCAACAAAGCCTCTGCATTATCGCTAAACTTTGAAATATACTTCTCCAAGAACATCGCCTCCGACATAACTAACACACTCATAAAACTTGGATTCTTCTTAAGAACATTTTTTGATTTTAACAGCTGCAAAACCCTATATCGAGGAATCACCCTATCCTCCATGCTATACATCAACACCTTAGGTTTATGAACCAGCACCGACTTAGGCAGCAATAATGTATGCAAGAAGACTTCAATTCCAAGCTTCAGTTTCTTTTCAGATGTTCTAAGCAAAGCTGGAGTGCTTCTGAACATTTGCATGCTCTCATCTTCGGAAAACCCACAACTCTGAAGTAACACCAACTTTCTTTTAAACGTTTCCATGCTCAAACTACTGATTGAGTGGAGTGCATGGACCAACATTCCTGAATTCATGTGGAAACCCATGTTTACAGCTCGCGAAACAAGATTTTGAAGTAAAGACTCTGGTGCACCAAAAAGCCTATTCTGTCGTTTGAGCAACTGTGATAGCCGAGTCCCAACGATCCCACAACTCTGGAGGAAGGCAACACTGCGCAAAATTCTTTTGCACTTTGGGAGTATCCTGCCAGATCTGTGCAAGACTTGAAAGAAATCCTTCTCATCGTCCACAATTTTCCTAATAGTCTCCACAGAGGGGATCAATGTTTTATTCAAACTATAAGTTAGAATAGGTGAATGCTTGGAAATAAACTTGCGCAACTCAGAATCATCAAAACCCAGTAGTTGAAAGTACTCAATTTTCGGCTTCAGGGTTTTATCAGGATCCGAAAATAGTATTTGGGGTTCTTGACAAATAATGGATTGAATCTGGGCTTCAGAGAATCCATTCTGTCTAAGAAAATTCAGTACAGACAAGGGTTTTTCAGGGCATCTAGCCCTAAAAACTCGTTTTGAGACATAGATAGACTTAGCTTGGGAGAATTTGAAGGTGGTACTTAGGTAATCAATGATGAAATTGTGTTCCTTTAAGGCTTGAGTGGGTGAAGAAACAGAAGAGAACAGAGAAAGAAAGGATTTGGAAGAGACAGAGGACAAATTATTCAGAGAATATGAAATAGTGGGATATAATTTGAGAAATTGCATTGCTCTAGTAGAATGCTTACTGTTACAAATTTTGAATCGACGAGACATCAGCCCACACACCCAGACTAACAACGGAGAATTTACATTTGTTTCTTTTCCAGGACAGGTGCTTATGAAACTAGCTCACTAGTTACAACAGAAGCTGCCCATAAACAGAGTCATTCAGACTATCAAATGTTTGCTTTCATATTGATGCTTATTTTTTACTTGTCAACTTTCACTGTTTCCTGTGAGACATTCAAGGAAACAAAGTGTTGATATGATGAACTAACAAGATATGATGCAATAGCTAAAATAATTATTAAGTGTAGACTCAGATATTTTATGACCCTTTCAACATTTCAAATTCCCACAAATCCACGATACAGCATTATAGTTAAAGTGCATTTGCAGACCCAGCGAGAAAGCCTTATATATAGAAAATAAAACAAGGGGTCAACTAAAGTAGGAATTCTGAGGATTCAAGTGATTCCCAGAACCGCTGCACACCCCTGTGCCATTGTTCTTGTATTAAGAAGGTGTTTCAGTGGTCATCAAATACCATAAATCTTTTATGCCTAAAAAGAGACTAAATATTCCACAAATGCCTCCGCAAATAGAAGACAAAATGTTCAAGGCCTTTAATTACACTAATTAAAGCACCAATTACAGGCCTGGCCTTTGAGCTAAGTTAGGACAGCATATAACACTCTTGCAGAATCAGAATCATGATAATCCAAGGAAGCAAACAGTTTATTGCCTAATTCATTACACTCTGGCACAATCAAACATTAATGCAAACTCAACCCATCATCAAAGTTTAATCTTAACTGACACCGAAGCTAATAAAACAATGATAGATTGAGATCAAAATGCTCTGCTATGACAAATTAAAGGCTTACCAACATTTAAAACATCCTTTCACATTTTGTGAAATTTGGAAGACATCATAAAATATATGCCTATTGTTTATTACTAAAACAAACCCAAGTTCATGAAAATAAAGGAAATTACATATAGTCAGAAGACCCAAATTCTGAACTTTTACTTTAGTTGGCACAGCCAAATGAGAAGGTCATACATGCCAAATCGAGAGAGAGAGAAACCAAAAGAGCACACATGTTATCATTAATAAATCCAAAACAGGGCAAAACAATATGGACAGTAAGCTTTGAGACATTTCTTCAAACAACATGTAGGCATCCACGAAATCATTTTTTCAAAGAAAACACAAAAGAAAGAAACATTCCAAATTCAGGAACATCTAAAAAGATTTTAAACATTTGAAGCTGAGATTCTCAATGAAACTTTTAGAAACCAGGAAAAACAACTGGGCACGAATCTGAATACACCAGAATCAAAACTGTAAAACAGAGTATAAACACCCATTGAATCAACTCATATGTTCTTGAACAAGGAGAAGAGAAGAGGAAAATCTTAAAGAGTTTCACCAATAACAATAGCACACACCACAAAGCCCCGCGCATCACTCATGAAACAGAAAATTCCAGAATGCTTCCACGGGATCAACATGCGCAGTAGAGAATCGAAAATACAGAGCAATCCAACATTGACAGAGATTAACAATTAATTTTAGCTTGGGGAAGGGGAAAACCACGCCAATCCTTACCGGAACTCAAAATTCATTATCCAAAGCAATGAGGATTCGATTCGGCCACGTAGCACCAAAATGAATGAGAAAATTAAAGAAGATTAAACGAGATAGGGGTTAGTTGAGGAAGGATTACCAGTGTTCAATCCCTTCAAAAGACGGCTCTCACCTTCAGCCTTGGTTCTTCCTTCCCAATTCATAGTCCACTTCTTTTTCGTCTATCACATTTTAATTATAAAATATATTACATTTTAATTTAATTTTATTATTTTGTTTAGAAAATTTTATTATAATATATATTTTAACATTTAATAATCCAATATTACATATTTGTTAATCAGTTTTTTTCCAAAAATACTAAAATATTTTCTATTAACATAAAAGCATCAATTTTTATATATTGTGAGATCTTTTTTGTTATAAACTAAAAATAAAATAACAAAAGTATTATTTTTTTTTTCGGGTAAAAAAAGTATCCAATGTGTACTTAGGTTAATGAATATTTTTTTATTTAAAAATCTCTAGTATTAGGTTACCAAACATTAAAAACAAAAAAAAAAACTGTATCAAACATTTCCAACCATAAAATATGATAGTAGACTAAAATGTAACAATTTAATAGTTATATTGAATAGGGATGTATTTTTTAAAAAATAGAAAGGTGGGAGTCTAGTTTTAAAAATTTTTTAAATTTTAAAAATAGGGGAATATAATTTCCTTTAATTTAATGCTAGATGGAGCTAGTTATCTATTTCTGTCTTTTATCTCTGCTGTCTGTTTGCTTTAAAAGAATGTATCACTTTGGCTAAAAATTCTTCAAACGCATTCTTTGTCATAATTGCAGAAGGAAGTTTAATTATCTTTGACTCTAGTGCGATGAGATTAAGGTAATTTTGTATTTCATAAGATTTACTCTTAACCATCTAATATTAAATAAATAATCACGATAGAAACTCACCTCTACTATTACTATGGAAGATGAGACTCAAAAATTTTGGGCTTGCTCATATTTTGGTGGGGGTTAGATACTTAGATTGTCAAAATTCGGTTTCAACCTTTTTTTTCTTCCTCATATGTCTCTAATTGGAGTGCTAATTTAGTGGAAGATAAGCATTGGCTTTGATCTTAGCACAAGGTGCTTCTGGCTCTAAGGAAGGCTGATGTTTTGTGTTCATATTTGGTTGTTTTGCTTCTATTTTATTTCTTTTTTGTTGTTTTTTTGTTTCAGTTTTTGTTCAAATTAAAAAAAATAATTGAATTCCCAAGGAAGGAAGAGGTGACACTCAGAGAATATAGAGAATATTCTTATTATTCGATAGTCATCACAAAACATCAAGACTATTTATACAGAATTAACTGTGACACAAAATTAACAACCAAAACTAATTACAATTTCAACAGTTTTATTATGGTTTCCTGGTGTCTTTTTCATGTATTGGCTAGAAGTGTCATTTTAGCTCGTGACTCGCGGCTTGCCTCATAAATGAACAGATTTGAATTCAAGAAATTAGGTTCGTTGGCTTGCATGAGGCCCTTTTTTTAAAAAAAAATTATTTTACCTATTTCTTTACATAGAATAGTTCTCCCCCTTTCTTTGATTGAAACTTATTGCTCTCTCTCCCTCTTTGATTGTATTCTTAACTTTGCCACCCTCTTTTGATTTTCTCTACTTTGTTGGACTGTTTTCGACATGTTTCCACTCACGTTCAGATTCTCTCTCTGAAGTTGTCTCCCTTATTTCCACTGTTATCTGTGCTTCCTCTCTGTTCTTGCTTGCTCTCTCCGTTATGTCTCTGTTTTTCGTTCAGGTCTCTATGTCTCTCCTGCACTTTTAGTCTTTATGTTCTCTCTTACTCGAACTCCTTGTGTTTCTCACTCCCTGTTTTCTATATGTATCTCTCTGTCTTCACTTCGTCTCTATTTCTCTCCGTATTTCTGCCTTGCATTGTCCCCTGTCCATCTGCTCTCAGTTTGTCTATCTTTGTTTGAGTCTCTCTGCTCTCAATCTAGGTGGCATTTGTGACAATGTACTCTAAGCTCTCGACTCTTGCTTCTCGAGTCTACTCTCGTCTTTGCTCAAAAGCTAGACAAAAGGAAAAAAAAAAAACATGGGCTAGGTTATTTACCCATTGTCCAGTCATAGAGGGTTATGGTCTTCCATACAGAGGTTCGTTTATTTTTAATACGTGATTAATCAATCTAAGCTGGATTGTTTAACAGTGCTAATATTGATAAAAAGGAAAAGCTCTTGTGTTTAATAACTTGTGTATATATATATATATAACGCAAGTTTGATTTCCCATATGTATAATAATATATAGTTAAATTAATTAAAAACAAAATAATTTGATCAGTATATATTTGATTAAAATAATAAATAACTTGATTAAAACATAAGTGATTGATTTAATATTTATATAGTTAATTAAAAATTAAATGATTAAAATAAATAGCCCTTAAAAAAAAAAACAAAAAGGCAACACAGTGCTTGCCTTGCTTGCAAGATATAGTATTTTCTCTTTTTTTTTTAAACTTGAATTTTGAATATTTGAATATACCTCTTACAATAACATTTTAAAAATGAAAGGGGAAAAAAACAACAGAATCTATTAGGTTGCACGTTTGTACCTTTCAACGTTTTGAGTCTAGAAGGCTTAAACTTGAGAGTAAACTATCAATGTCTCTTTGAATGTTTGGTGCTTCATCTCTAAACCGTCCAGTGACCCGAAGAGAAGAAGAGAAGAGTAAAACCCACTGAAACGAGCATTCCTGGTCTTCCTTTCCGAAATTTCATTCTATAATCTATACCCATCAATCATTTCGCCTCAGCTTCTTGTATTCTGAGAATTACGAGGTAACTGTTTCAACTTTATCTCAGATTATATTCTCTTTTTCCTTAATTTTTTTTTGGGATGTTCTCAAAAAGGGGACCGTCCTCTTCGGTTCCTGCTCTTTGATAGGAAAGAAAATCTGATAAACCCAATTATTTTTTGGCTTCAGAGCATATGTAAGGTCATATTTCCTTAATTAATTGTATGATTTTGACGTTTCTTTATTTTTCATCCTGTTTTCTTGGTTTCCGAGCAGATAATTAGTCCCCCATAGGCAAATTGGATTACATAGATTCCCTCCATATTGAAATTGTAATTTTTATTGTTGAGTACCACTCATTTGAGAGTCGGGTTTGTTGTCTGATTCTGTATATGTCGTATAGATTGCGTATTTGCAATTCAGTTGGCAGATTAACTACTTTCTTTTGAAATATATAAAGGCATTTGAGAATACTGAAGACTGACTTCAAAATCAAAATTTGTTTTTTTTCAGTGTAAGATTCTATATAGTTTTGTTTAACCTGTATGTGCATATGCTGCCAGTGCCAAGCATTAAACCTATTGGATTTCAATTTGATAAACTTCTAAAGTTTTCAATTTTAATCATTAAAAAATCATCCTTTTTTACTGTCCTGAAGCAATTGAATGAGTTGTGTTGTGGGTTTAGGCATGCATGATGGTAACTTGTAAGGCACAGTAATACCATTTTCAAGCATGTCATGTGTCAGACACTAGCACCTCCACAACATACTGTTGACACAAGGATGGATGTTCCGAAATTTTAAAGAAACCGGCTCAGACACAAGTGGGAAATGGCTTGGACATGGACAGCTCCAAGAAAACAGTAGAATAAGGGGCTAGAAACCTCATCTTGATGAGATAATTAAAGTTCGTCCCAATACCCTTTTTTTCTGTTATACATGAATAAATTGAATATTATTGCTTAACAATTTTGGATTTAATAGATAGAATGATGCCAGTTGTGTGTGTGTATAAATATATATGTACACACAGACACACATAGACTTTTGTGTAGTGTTTTATATTTTTTGAACTTTGATGTGTCAGCATGTTCGTGCCATTCGTGTGTTGGTGCCAATGTTTGTGTTTCATGACCAGAAACAGTTGGAGCAAGTGAAGGCAATACTTTGTAATTCTTTTGATGCAACAAAGGGACAATAATTTGTTATTCATATGTCTTTCTTTTCAATTGGTTAGTGTTTGAAGAGATGTTGCTGGGTCACACAGAAGTTCTATCAGAAATGAGGTCATCGAAAGATCAGATAGTTGCAGACCCGAAATCTGAATTAAGCAACGATGAAGATGAAGATTCTGTGGAACAAATAATTTATACAGCCTCCTTTCAAGAACTTGCAAGAAATAGCATTCAATATGACACTCTCATTTTGCTTTCTGTTTCGCTAATGCTCGTTTTAGCTTGGGGAATTGGAATTATTATGTTGCTTTACCTGCCCTTTCGGAGATACGTGCTTCAAAAGGATTTTTCTTCTCGTGAATTGTATGTTACACACACTGAAATAGTTTACAAGGTATATCAATACTTCTGTGTGATCATGATGTCCCTTTTTGATTTTGTAAATTGAAAAGCAACAGAAAAGTGATCTTTTTTTTTTTTTTTTTCATTTTCTTCATTGAACAAGGTGTCAAGGCCTTCATTCATACCCTTTTGGGGGATCATTAATATTGAGAGGCGTGTTCCTCTTTCTCTGGTGATTGATATTATCATTGAGCAAGGTACTGATACAGGCCATACTAGATCTTTTTCCCCTTCCTTCACCCTATTTGTTAAGAGAGTTACATTTATTTTTTGGTTTTGTTATTTGAGACATGAGTTTATAAATTTCCTCATACCTCATACTGCAAAGAGTCCTATAGAATTCATTATGCACAAGATTTGTGGTCTGTTTGGAAGGACATTCATGAAAGATTTTCTTTATTTCATACAAATTTGAAACCTAACCCAAATTAACAACTGCATAAGATTTACCCTTTTGGTTTCTGCAGAATTTAAGATAATGGTTAACTTTAATAAATTGATTAAATTATTAATTTGGTCCCCAAAAGACTATAGATGTCTCATTTTAGTCCTTAAAAGATCAAGTATCTCAATTTAGTTCTTGAAAAATTGTATTTGTTTTAATTTGGTCCCTCATTTTGTCAAAGTGAGTGACATTTAGCAACAACAAATGTGAGGTAGATTTTGTAATTTAGCAGCAAAAAGAACCCAATTAAGACAAATACAATCTTTCAGGAACTAAATTGAGAATCTGATCTTTCAAGGAGCAATTTGAGAAAATTGTAATCTTTCAAGAACTAAATTAGTAATTTACTATTATAAATTCTGAATTTTCCTTGCAAAGAGGGGAATGGACTTTTAATGGCTTTTATGCACATAGTGAAGCACGTACTTCTAACCTTGCCTATATGACATTCGTGGTTTCGTGGTGTCTCCATGTGTATTCCTTTTGACTTGATTGCATCTCTGCCTATACCAGGTTGCCTGCAGTCTAGATATGGAATTCATACTTTCCGAGTTGAAAGTATAGCGCATGGAAAAGCTGCACCAGTTGATGAACTTCAAGTTCAAGGGGTTTCTAACCCTGATCTTTTGAGAAAGGTGAATCGAGCTATGTTTCTCAAACGATTTTCTTATATATATTTGACTGACTTGCTTATATATCTTTCTATTATATGCTGTATTGGTCATTTAGCATTGTACTACAAACAGAGGATGGATAGGATTAGCTTCTTAAAATGTTGCAGTAAATTTGCAGGTGATCATAACAGCAGCTTCAAAGATCTTAGAAGATGGCAGTACAAGTTGGAAGCCAACTGTTCAGAGCACAGACATGGAAGAGGTGGCTCGCATGGGATCTTCAACTGAGTCACCAGTTGTCTTGAAATCACCATCTAAAACTTTGAAGGTAATATTAGACCTACTGGCATAGTGACATGCATAATTTGCCCATTGTTTGTCAAACTCGTTCAAGTCCTAACTCATACCAAATTACCAGCCACCCCCAGAAAAGAAAATATTACACTTTGTGATTTTAAAGAGATATCCATTAAATGGTCTCTGGACAAGGATGTAGTTATCACTAAAACAGTAGAACTCTTGTAGAAAATAAAGTTCCACTGTTTTTGTAAGATCTTATAGATTAGAATAATATGTAGACATATTAGAAAATAAAGGGTGTGGTCTCTGGACAAGGATGTGGTTAATGGTTATCACTGTATTCATCCAATTATTTAGTTAATTCCTCTAAGCTGCTTAAA
Organism: Biancaea sappan; assembly: GCA_037074585.1. Lineage (NCBI taxonomy): Eukaryota > Viridiplantae > Streptophyta > Magnoliopsida > Fabales > Fabaceae > Biancaea > Biancaea sappan. The sequence goes on along the minus strand of CM073499.1, from coordinate 28,177,927 downwards.
AAGTTTTGTGACTTTGATGAGCTGATAGCTTGGCATTTGTTGACTGACATTGATAGATCAATATGGAGAGTTTGTACCAAATTTTATTCATAACAGAAGAGCGATGGCCTGTCTATTTTCTTTGTAGAAATTCTGATATATTATCATTCAAGTTATCATCGGATAAAACTACTATCAGATGGATTACTTAAATTCTTGAAAAGAAACTTTGTTTCACACTCTTCTGTATAATGTAGATGGGCTCACCGCCTTATGCTTCACGAGAACGAAGGGTACCTGGTGAATTGCTGCTTAACAAACTAGAAGAAGTCAACAAAACAGTCAAGGTTTGTGTCTTCTCTCTCTAGGGCATGTGGATTTATATTGAATTTATTCTTTTGTTTATTTCCCTTCTGTAACCCCTCTCATAGCAGATACAATAGTTTAAGTTAATGTTGGTAGTTACATCTTGTTCTCTGGCACCTGACCATATCTTTTTTCTTTGGAAATTTTTTTGATTGATTGACTCCAACTTCATAATATTGTCTTAATGGATAGATTAGTCTTCACTCTCTAATGAGTATGATATTTTGACACAAAAGCAGACCAAAGCGATATAATTCCGAATGAACACTCAACCATTATTAGACATCGTTGCTGGCGATTCAAATCATTCATTCTATTAGCTTTAGTAGTAGCACATCGATGCAAGGATTTGAATTGGAAAACATTATCATTTTTGGGGGACTAATTTAATCTTTCCTTTTTTATTTTGGGAGCCCAACTTGAGAATGATGCTTTCAGTGGGGACCAAAGTGGGCTTTTAGTCATTCATATATACTTTTAACTGCATTTTTGGTTGCTTCTAATATCTCTAGCTTCATGAACAGAGACTTGAGCTGCTTTTCGAGAGTTCAAGTACTCCCCATGACGGTGGCTGAAGTAACGAATCATAGGTCCACAACGCGGGAATTCGAATTAAAAGGAATTTCTGAATTATTAGTACCTTGTTTGTTGCTACTTTTGTCTGTGCTGTACAGAATCCTAGGTTTTTGTTTTTGTTTTTTAATTATTTCTCAAGTCTTGATTGGATTTTCATGCTTTCTTTGGTGGAGAGTTCAGTCTTCAAATGATCATGCAGTTTGCAATTTTTTAGGTGAACTTGATTCTGTATGGTTCATGAAATGTATTAACCAAATGTGAGAGCCACTGGTTATGTTTTCTGAAGTTGGGATTCTTGGACTCAATTTACAGTTATGTGTAACGTTGTATTATTTTCTCAGGTTCATCCCAGTTCAAAGTTTTGGTTAGGAATGGCAATGGATTTGATTGTTTCAGATATCCCCGACAATACTTGGTAAAAAAAAATAAAAAATTCAAATATCCTATGGATATTATAGTCAGATAGGATGCGGATTGCAAAAAATAACTATTTGATGAATATTGGGTAGATTAGGATATTATTTTTGGATACCTTATATCCGTTTGAAATTAATGGACAAATGGGATATTTGATATCTATCCGATAATTATTTATATAATATATAAATTGCAATATATTATTTATATAATATGAAATTTAATGAATTTAAGATTTTTGTTGGATGGATACCATATATCAAGTATTTGGGTACCCAATAGCAATTTAAAGTATCTAATATTTATTATGCAACATTTTTTTCGAATATTTTGGGTATTTCATATATTAGATATTTTGGACATAGATACTAACGTATTAAAAATTTCGGGTGAATTTGAATTCAGATATTGAAAAAAACGATCGGATTTTTGCATATTGTCTTCTGAATAATAAGTAGAAGCAAGCATAATCAAAACAACTTAATCTGCAGAAGAAAACCAGTTCATCAATATGTAATGAAGTATGTGGTTTATTCAAGGTGTCAAAACTTGTTAGAATCTTGCATTAATCCTTCCAAAATTATTTTTTACAAAATCAACTCACTCAAAGAATTTGTGAAACAAATCTTCAATTGTAGTGAAATAGTACTACCAGGTTTATGAAGACATGCTTGAGAACTATTTCATCGATATTTTATAAAAGCAGTTATTTATTAAAGCCATTTAGAGTAGCTGAATTTGTAAGGTTGAATATTTACCGACGGTCCTTGCTTCGTAGTTATCCAGTAGCTATTCACATGCCTTGAAATTGAAACAATCATTTTATAACTTCAAAATTAAAATTTGGAGAATTTCAAAGGAAAAAATTTCTCCAAACTATAGAAATATCTCTAAGACTAGTATTTCATACCACATTGAGTTTGTGGGCGCATGTGAAAATAGTTTAAATGCTAATAAAAAGTCGTTTGATATCCAATAAAAAGTAAGAATGAAAAAGAAATAGGAAAATAGAAAGGAAGAGAGAATGAAAAAAGAAAAAAGAGAAGGAAAAGGAAAAGGAAAAGGAAAAAAAGACTTGTTTGGTATGCACTGTAAAAGAAAAAAAATAAGATTATTGTATTTTTTTAAAGATAATAAAAAATAAATATAAAAATAATTTACTATTTTACCCTTAACTAACCCCAAGATTCCTCAGCAAGGCTGGTCAACTGGTTGTCAGTAGCATGGCAGGGCCGATCGACCGGCTGCCAGGAGCCTCTGGTTCGTCTTGCCTCTCTCACATATTCTCTCTCTCTCGCTCATTCTCTACCTCTCAGATTTGGCTCTCTCTCTTGATCTCTTCTGTCACTAGTTCTCTCTCTCGATATCCTCCCTGCGATTCTCTGCCTCTCTCTTACCACCGGCGTCTCAGACTCCCCCCTTAGTCCAGCTTCTCTGAAGAGACGAGAACTACGCCGGTGTGAAGATTTGGATTTTTTAGTAGAAAGATTTCAAAAATGAAATTAAAGGAAATGCTTCAGTGCATTTGTTAATTTGGTTAATGTTTCTCTTTGGAAGCAGCGTGTTCCCTACCGTCATCGGCAAAGCAGAAGCAAAGCAAGGTTGGGAATAAGGTGCACAAACCAGAGGATAGAAAGGAAATTGTAGGTACACGGAAAAGGGAAATTTCGGAAGTAACGCGTTCTTTCTATTTCCAGATGCGCTTTTCTATTGCTAAATCAATGGAAGAGTTCCGTACAAAAACAATGGAAGACGAAACGCCACATTCCCCTTTCAACCACTACAGTAAGCATACCAAACAACGAAAAAAAAAACACAGTAATGGAAAGACGCTTTTCTTTCCCGCTTCCGCAAACATACCAAACGGACCCTAAGCTTCTTGTATACAAGGAACTCCGATGTGCATTAGATGAAAGAATAGCCTTTTTTTTTTACTAGCTTTTTTATTTTGAAGCTATCCAAATAATAATTTTTTGAAGATTCAAATTGAGCTATTATACCAACCACACACTCCTAAACTATGTTCAAATCATATAAACTAACTACATCATATTATAATTATAGTTATTAGAACTATGTCGGACTGACTGGTTCGAACGGAAAGCCAGTAAACCAGCTAGTTGTTCGATCTAAAATAACCTTAAAAATCATGGAGGTATCAAATTTGGTAAAAAACGACAAAATCACTAGTCACTGGTTTGGTTGGTCCTTGCTTGCCCCCATCCCTCCCCCTAAATCCCAAGCTCCATCAGAAAACAAGACGGCTTTTCAGTCATTTGTCATGAGAAAAGATTTGCAGAACAAATTTTCAAAAAAAGAAAAAGAAAAAAGAAAACGCATAGTAAGGAGGGACAAAAAGAAGGAAAAGAAGCATGTTGTGGTGAGAAGAAAAGAAAAACCAAACTTACCTGAACGTGGATCCCGTGCTAGGACAAGTGCGGTGCTTGTCCTAATAGTCACAGTTTTAACTATGGCTAAAACTTTTTAGTAACCATTTTAGTCACAGTTAAAATCGTTGCTAAAAAAATATTTTCTACAATACTTTTAGCAACGATTAAAACCGTAGCTAAAGGACAAGCACTCTACTTGTCCCTAAGGATTTGAATTCAACTTACCTAATTGTCTGGAAAATGTTGAATAGTTGAAGCATGGAATAAGGACAGGTCGGTGCTCCAATGCATTTGAGCATAGGAAAAGGAATAGGAAAAGGAAAAGGAAAAAAGAAGTAGCATTCAACGATAGGTCGTGAATTTAATGGTGCATTAGACTCTCGATGGCTCTAGTGTACTAGAGCGAATCTATACTTGGAGTGCATTAAAGAAGGAAAAAGATAGCTCATTAATTTGGCGTGTAAAGTGGGAAAAATGTCGATATGTTTTTGTAATTTTTTTATACAAAAATTGATTTGTTATATTTGAAAAATTAGTGCTTTAATTTTTTTAATATATATATTATTTTCTTAAAAATAAATAAACAAAAATTCTTAATTTATCAAATTAAAATATATAAAAAAGATTTAGTTATTATTTATTAGATTGAATTTTTAGTATTTAAAATTAATATATATATATATATAATTCATATTAATTTGACTACGAATCTACTAAAGTTAAACAATTGAACCTTAAACAAATATTTTCATGGTTCAATGATTAATCTATTTTTTAAAGCCATGCCTATAACCAACAAAGGGACGGAAACTGCAATTTTCCAACTTAAAAATGAGAGTGCTCCAAGACCTCATGGCTTTTATGGCAGACTACAAACTGATCTAACAAATATGGTGCTCTCTTTCTTCAATAGAGGTTACTTATTGAGGGAATTAAATCAAACACATATCTGCCTCAATCCAAAATCGAATATTTCAGAATCTTTTGAAGACTACAGACCCATTAACCTATGCAATGTCGCTTACAGGATCATAGCCAAGATGATTGCCAATCGTTCGAAACCTATCATGTCAGAGATCATCACACCGTATCAGAATGCTTTTGTGAGAGATGGGCTCATATCAAATAATATTGTGCTTGCCTCTGAACTTTTGCATCAAACCAAACAGCAAAAAAAAAAAAAAAAAAAAATCTAGGCAACTCTCAAAGTAGACCTCCACAAAGCATTTGATAAGGTGTCCTGGTCCTTCCTTGAAATGGTCTTCAAGACTACGGCTTTCCCTTCACACTGGATAAACATCATAATGGACAACATCAAATCCTCTTCCACGAAAGATATGTAAATGGAGATCTCACTGACTCTTTCCACCCCTAAGTAGGATTGAGACAAAGAGATCCTATTTCACCTTATCTTTTTATACTGTGTGCTACTGCTAACATCCTGTCCAACCATCTTCAGAGAGCCAACAACCAGAAAGCCATTACTAGGATGCAAATTGGTAAAAGTGGCCCAAGCATAAATCATCTCCTCTATGCTGATGATCTTCTTCTATGTTTCAATGAATATTTCTCCAGACTCAAGATTAACCCAAAAAAAAAAAGATTTTGGAAACTAATGAGTAATGCACTGGGGAACTGTAAAAATAGTTGACAGTCTCGGCAAATATTTAGAAAGCATTAATGATGGTAGCTCAAAAGGTAAGAAAATTGTTGACCTTATACAAAATAACATGGAGAGAAGACTTCAGGGAGGAAGTCACAGCTGCACTCACAAGCAGCCAAAGCTACCTTGATTCAATCTACTCTATCCTAAATCCCACTTTATCATCTCCACTACCACGAACTGACAAAAGAAGAGGCAGCTAAATGTGACAGAATAATGGCAAACTTCCTGAGAAGGCATAAATAGGACTACAAAGCTTGTTCGATGCTTGCTTGGAAAAAGGGAGTCGGGATTTGGGAGTAGCAGCATGCTCCCCACATTTACCAATAGTTTTTACCGGTGCTAAAAGTTTCAGTAACAGGTTTTACCGTTCTAAAGGTTTCAATAACAAAAAAACTGTTGTTAAAACTTTTAACAACGGTAAAAAACGTTGCTAAAGGTGGAGCACGCTACTCCACAGCGCAACAAATCCCCATTCGGAAAAAGGTGTATACACAAGGATAAGAAGGAGGATTGTGCCTAACGGAAATGAGAGGAATTGATGAAGCAATGCTTGGGAAACATGTGATGTGCATACTGCAGATGAAAGACACCCTTCTAGGCAAAGCAATTCGGCCAAAATATAATAGGTTATATAAGGTGAGTGGGTGTTTAAACAATATAAGTGTGTCATTTTTTATCAGTTTAAAAAACTTTGTGAGAGAGATCTACTTATTTCATTTTAGAAGAGTCTATTTATTTTGAATCTATGTTTAAGTTACGATAGATCAATGTATGCTCTTGTTATTTTATTATTTTATGTTCTTATTTTTTATCAAAGATCAACAAATAATAAGATTATGATTAGAGAATTTTAGCATTTAAATTTTTCATAATTCTTCACTTTAGTTTATGCAAAATTTTCTTTCACCATGTAGTTCATAGTTGAGGCTATTTTTCGTAATTTTAAAAATTATCAGAACCAAAATTGGAGTTTTAAAAATTATAAGAATGAAAATCAAGTTTTAATAAGAGTATAGGGTTGAAAATTACTATTTAACCTCAAATTTAATAATTTATCCCATGTCACTTTGAAGAATTCCCCACATGACAAGTAATGGAAACACTGATGGTAATGCAATGTGACAATAGGAAAACGAAAAAAATAAAATAAACACAAAAGGACTGTTATTTTAGGAATTAAATAGGTTGCAACTGCAGAAAATCCCCGAGAAAATTTCATAAATCGAGATTCGCAGGGAGATGAATAAGAAGAAGGTACTGATAGTGGGAGGCACAGGTTACTTGGGTCAGCATCTATTACAAGGCTATGCAGAAATCAAAGGAAGCCCTTACGATCTGGCATTCACCCACCACTCTACTCCTCCTCAAGCTTTGTTGAACGCTATTTCTGGTTCGCTTGCATTCCCCGTAGATTTGAAATCTGGCAAAGGATTCGAAGCCATTTCAAATGCATTTGGTCAGGTGTCGTCACTACCCCACCTAATAGCTGAAATCGGTTCCTTTGATTTAAATATGTTAAATGATTTCGTTTTCTTCTTCGTGCTTGTCTATGAGCCTTTTTTTTTTTTGGGATGTTAGTCTTGGCCTTTTGATTTTGTTAGCTTATTAGGAACGTTCATTTATTACTTTATTGGATGACCAATGTAGCTAAAAACTGTCTATGTAAGCTGCTGGATTTGGAATATGATGGTTAGATGTTTAATAAGGAATGCCTCTCTCTTTGCGAATTGGTTGAAACTGAATCACTTGTTTATTGCATAACCATAGCTGTAATTTAAGTGGTGTAATCAATGTACTTACTATTTGTTGCTTGTATCGTTAGCAATTTACATGCTAACACTTGGTACCACCAACATAAATTAATTTTTAACCGGTGAAGAAATGGAAGAAGCATTTATAAATGGATGATATTATTTTGTACCAGGACCTCTGTTTTTCAGCCTTGAGATTGATATTTATAAATACAATATGGACAACTTTTTAAAAAGAATATTCTACATTCTTTTTTGAACTAAACCAGAGAGGAATTTGTTGCTTGGAAAATATTATGCATTCTTCTCAATTGATACCCATTAGTTGTCCTTCTTGCTATACTGGAGGCTCTCCCCTGTTATCTAGCATACTTTAAGGAGTGGATTCTTTTCTGGATTATGGAGTTTCATTAATGGATTTTGAGTATTCATAACAAGTTCAGTAGATAGCTATCCATTACAGAATTGTTGGGCTTTCATCCCACGATCTTGAGTGTATTGCAGTCCCTATATAAAAAATAAGGTAAAATATATGATAGTACCTATGATTTGGCTCAATTTCACTCTGTTATAAAAGTTGGATCTGAGTGATATAAAATTTAAACAGTTATCCTACTAGTGCCTTAGTGGTATCATTTCACTAACATTTTGACGGAATCTGTTAAAATTTTGCCTCTAATTTCTAATTTCCTTATCAAGTCCCTTATTTTCTATACATAGAAGATTGAAATTCCTCCCTTGGCCTATTGAGTCTCAAATTCAACACAAACAATACAATATCCTCTAAATTTTCCCCCTAATGAAACCCCTAAGTTTTTCTCTAATTTATAATTTCCTTACCAAATCCCCAATTTCCTATGCAATTGAAGGCTAAAATTCTTTCATTGGCAATTGAAATCCCAAATTACATACAACACAATATCCCTCAAGTTTTGCCCCTAAAATGAAATCCCAAATTTTATCCCCCAATTCTATCCTAAATTCCTGACTTCCAATGCAATGAAGATCAAAGTTCCTCCGTTTGCCAATTAAGATCCCAAATTTTACATACACAATGCAATATCTTTTCCCAAATTTTTTCCCTGAACAGAATCCTTGATTTTGTTATAATGCCCAGTTTCCTATAAAACCTTTGATTTCGTTCAGATACCTTGGGGATTAGGTTCCTAAAGATAAAATTCAGCCAAATTGGGACATTTTTGGGATGGACTTTGGGTAAACTAGGAGACTTTTTGGGTAAATTAGCAATATGCTAATGGTTTAAACCTTAAACCACTTGATTGTCACTTTTTAAATTGCAGGGTACCAATGTGAAAATGGGCCAAATCACATTATACCAAAATATACTTTACCCTCCTCACCCAAAAAAAAAAAAAAAGAAAAAAAGAAGTATATTTTACCCTAAAAAAATAAATAGGAAAAATTTTCTTTTTTCATTCTTCAAGTTTAGGTTCATTTTCAATTTTGTCCTACATGTTCATAAAAATTCTCAATACCTTCCAAATTGCTAATGTCATTTAAATTGTTAACGAAATTAGTTGTTGAACATGTGAAATAGTTCTATGACTTGGTCCTTTTTAGGACTGACAATTCTGTTTCTCTATTGTTTTTTCTAATGTCAGCCTGACGTGGTTGTCAATTGTGCTGCTATCTCAGTACCTCGAGCTTGTGAAATTGATCCTGTCACTGCATTTGCTATTAATGTGCCATCATCTCTTGTAAAATGGTTGCAAAGCTTTAAAGAGAAAAGTACTTTTCTCATTCATTTGTCCACGGATCAAGGTAAGCAAACCTGAAAACCTTATCATTGCAGAGAAATGAGAAAGAGGACATCAAGTGTTGAAAACCTGTTTTAAAAGTGCAAAATATATGTAAAAAAGTGAACTTTTATATTATTGATGTTTTAGCTTGATTGAAATTCGTTAACAAAAATACACTCTTTTGTTTTGCTTGTCAATATAAATGGAACAAATGCTCTCTTAATAGAGTGAACCTCGCACACAGTGATAAGGTTGCATGAAAGGGTCTTCATTTCTTTGCACCCTTCTACTAGGTTGAACCTCCATTTTTGACTTACCTTGACAATTTTTCCTTCTTTTGAATATTTGATTACTTATCTCTGATGACAAACCATTTTGTTCGCTTGACTAACCACAACATATAGAAGCGAGCAGGACCTCTACTACCCAGTGCAGTGAATACTCTATGCAATTATTGTTCCTACAGAATGATTTTCGAAGCGTGGGATTGCCTTATTGCAAAATATTTATTTTTCTCACTTCAGCAACTGCTTATGCTAAGAAATGGGAGGAAGCTAAGCAAAAAGATGCAGTGTTAACCTTTCTGGTCAAAAGTTCAGTTTCTCTTTTGCTTTGTCATTCTAAATTTTGTTGTTCTTAACTGTTAGTCATTTCTGTGTGGGAAATTTTGAATATGAATAACACATGTTCTTTGCTTTCTTTTATCCATTTGCAATATTAGGAGGATCGATAATGTTTGTTGCAGCATTTTTTTATGTAATTCATATACTGTTCATCTAATCCATTTACACTTTGCTTTCTGATTAATCATTAAATTGTGTTTGTTGTTTCTTCTCATTAGTTTATGAAGGGGAAAAATCATTTTACAAGGAGGATGATGTCACTGTACCAGTAAATGTTTATGGAAAAACTAAAGTGACAGCAGAGCAATTCATTTCAGAACAGTGTTCAAATTTTGCAATTTTGAGAAGCAGTATCATCTATGGACCACAGACAATCTCACCAGTTCCAAAATCTCTTCCTATTCAGGTGCATGCGCAGTATATAAACTACTGTTGTACAATATGTTGGCGAACTAATGCTTTCAGCTTTAGGCCAGTTGATGAAAACTAGTGAACCTGATGCTGTCATATGTGTTCTTACATGATTAATAAGATATATTTTTCATAATAGATTGTGGTATTGCTTTGCCAAATATGTTTCTCCTGCAATGTTAAATAACTTTCCAACATGCAGGATGCATTGTCTCTTGTTTATTGTTTTCCCAGTGGCATTTTTTCTTTGTTGAAGATTAAGGAGCTTGTTTCATGTTTAGATTCAACTAAAATTACTCATGTTGTAGTTTTATACTTCATCTAATTCTTCTGGGTACTTGAAAATACTGGAGATATAGAGCCATGATCTTGTGAAAGACATGTCTATGAGGGAATTTATGACTACTTGATGTGTTATTTATACATCATGTTCAACTGATGCAGTGGATTGATGGTGTCCTTGCTAAAGGAGAAAAAGTGAATTTCTTTCATGATGAGTTCCGCTGTCCAATTTATGTTAAGGATCTAGTAACTGTTGTTCTAGCTTTAACTAGCCAATGGATATCAGGTAAAACTTCTTGTATCTATGATTTTTTTTTTTAGATATAATGGTGAACTGCAAATTTGTTTTTCAAGCTTCTCTGGTTTTCGGCATATAGTACGGCTAATTTTCAATGGCATACCTCTTTTAATGTTGCAATATACCATTCAGAATGTTGTTCTGAATAATTTATGAAAGGAAGGATAATTCTTATATGTGAATATTTTTGAGTTGTTGTGATTGAAACTCATATTTGGTTCTTTTAGTATCTCTTAAAATGATCAACATTTTCACCCCTCTTTTGCCTTTTCTTTTCCTTAAGCACTTTCAGATTTTCTCACCTTTCTAATTCCTCGTCTTCCACTTTCTTGTACTGTTTATTTTAGTTTAAGAAGTTGAGGCATCTCACATCAATGTTCATGAACATGGCATTTCTGATTATTGTTACAGAGGGCAAAAAATTGCAATTGGTACTTAATGCTGGTGGGCCTGATAGGGTATCGCGTGTAGAAATGGCTGAGGCTGTTGCACAATTTAGAGGGTATGACACCTCATTAATCAACTCGGTGTCTGCATCATCGGTATGTATTGCGTTTTATTTAATCATATAATTTTGTGATGCATGTGATGCAGAATTGATAAATTGCTTTCTGTTTATCTGCATTACGAAGTTATAAACCTCTCTTGTTCTCGTGCCTTAGTTAAATTCAAGATTCAAAGATCCACAATGTCCTTATTCCATCTCTTCATAATCGAAGTGTCTACTTCCTCTTTTGATGAGCATTTGAGCACCTCTTAGCCTGTAAATCATATTGTTTAATGTAAAATAATTTTTTAAATTATATAAAATTGAAGAATATTAGCAACAGCATTTATAATATTTTTACAACAATCAAATGTTCGAAAATAAATTACTTGTAATTTTACTCTTATAATCTATTAATTTAATTATTATAAATGATTATACTAAAAATATATGTATATATAAAATATGTAAAAATAATTTAATTGAGCCGATTTAATCGCAATTCAACCATTAAATTATGAAGTTGGTTCAATGGCTGATTTGACTTTTGGAACATTGAGTGTTGGGTTGTGATTTGTGAAAAAGTACTTGTCATATTTCTATTAAAAATCATTATGACAAACACCTCAAAATTATGTCTTATTTTTATTCTTCTTTATCATTTGAGGCCTCTGTAAATGCGCTTTCTTCATATTTACTATCTGTATATATTGTTGTTTATTTTCAGGTTGATCGAGGTGTCAAGTCCCCAGCTGACATATCTATGGATATCACTAGATTGGTTCAGACCCTAAAAATTAATCCTGTTTCATTTAAAGAAGGGGTCAGATTAACACTTACAGCCGAAGCAAAACAATGAGGCAACAAAGATGTCAAATATTATTCCTTGTTAGCATGAATGTTGTTACCCTACCATAAAAATGACATTATCTTTTCAATAGGTCTAACTACACTAGCATCAAATTGAGATATGATTATGTATAATTCAGTTATTCAAAATGAAGTGAATAAGGTCAATGTACTATTACAAAAATACTTGAGATTATACGTTACTAAATACACGTTGAGTGGACTGTTTATTTGTGATCCTCTCTCATCTCTTCTCCCCTCGAATCTTGAGAAACAAGTCATGCATTTTTTTTGGGGACAAGAGAATCATACTAAATGAAGAAGAAGTGTCTTTTCACATAAATAGTCTGGGAAAAATATATTGTCAGCTAGAAGAATTGTAACTGATGGATGTTTATTAAACGGAGATCATATGAAAATTTGTGTTAGTATCGGGGTATATCACGTCGGGTTTGGAACCGGGCTTTAAAAAATTTGGCTCGATGCCAATAATTTCAAGGCTAGTCTTGGTTTGACAAAAAATGTGGCCTAAACCTATATGTGTACAACCCTACAATGCATCGATAAGGCTTTTAAGAGTTAAAAATGATAACTGGAAATTTTACAGGATTTTTCAAAACTTCGATACTAATTTATGAAGTGCTTTAGCTAATTGCTTCTCCAATGGTGGAAAAATAATGCCAGCATCAAGAGAAATAGTTTCTTGACATTGGTGGTTCTGTTGCAATTAAAATTAAGAGAGTTTTCCTGATAACATAACATCTCTTCATCTGGAGGTTGAGGATGAGGATGCGGACGCGGATGCAGCGACAATAATAATAATGGTGATACAAGTGGAGGTGGTACTATGAGAGACATGGATTCTCTCCTATGACAAGATGGTCTTATTCATATAGTTTATGGTCTTATTCATATAGTTTATTGTATTCAGCATATATGTTGAAATGAGAGATCCAATGCGTTGAAATGCATTTGAATTCATGAACAAGACCTCCTGTTGTAGGAAAGGATCCCTATGCGTACTATGAGGGTGTCACGTTCCAAAACCGAGATCATAACAGGCACAAAGAATAAGAGTCTCCCTTCTCTCCCTGAGCCTAACACCTAGCTGCCCATGCAATGCTCATCAGGTTGTCCATTTACCTTTTTACAATCTCGATTATTAAATACATGACATTATGTCCATTAGCACATAAGATTCCCAATAAGCTGGTCATTTTATTAATCAACAATCAAATGTTTACATAATATATCATATTCACAAATCGACCAGATTATATAAAACAAAGCGCTTAGCCCTTAATAATACATGCACACACAAATAATGTCCCAAGACTCTCCTATTAGATTACAGAGCGACTTTTAGATTTAACATACCACCGGAGATCATACTCTCAATAAATTCCCCTGAATCAAGAAAACGTCTTTTACTGGCCATTAATCCACCACACGTGCTACAAAGAAACTTCCATTACTATACCATCTAAAAATTGTAAAGGAAAAAAGTGAGTGAAACACTCAGTGAGCAGATAAATCTATTATAATGACAAACATTCAACAAGCATAATGTTAAAATGTAAGGCCAAGCAAAAATAAAGAAAAATTATAGTATAAATATGTGTTGGAACTTAAAATTGCATGCACTCACTCAAGCAATTACAGTCCATTTCAAACCAGGAGAAGTAGTTATCATGAGCTATAAGACTGACAACAAGCGGTATATATGCGTACTATCAAAGAAATGTAAGTACTTCATTCATCAAGACAGTCTCATGAGATAGATAGAAAGAAACATGCAAGATATCATAACATAACATTAACAAATACTTGGCACATAAACATTCAATGGTACATTTCCCTGGCATTTTCTAGAACTGTCCACATTATTATGTCTATTGCCTGTGGCCCCAGGCACATCCCCTATCTCTCCAATAATGATATCTACCCTTATTGTTTCCAACCCGCCTGTAGGCAACACGATAGCTATCATTTTCAATGTTCTCGTTTAATTCCTTGTGCCCTCATGGCATAAGTCACAAGATATCGAGCAACCCCATCCAAGGATTCAATCAAGCAAGCCACAAATAAGAACCCAATCCAAAACACAATCAAGAGCATAGACACGTGTTTCCATATTAGGTATCATTAACACAATTATCAAGTTGGCCAAAGTTGGAATACAATCACGTATGTACATATTTACATCGAAGGCCAAATCACTTCCACATCTCAAATCATCGTTTGATTCATTATTCAAGACATTTCCACCATTTAAATCTAAGTTCCATTCTATTATTTTCATACCAATTACACTAGGACACAAAGGGAAATATTCTCACAACTAGGAAGTTCAATTCAATGTCACATTGACAGTCCAGCACACGATATAGGTATAATTACTTATGTATATATGTACATGTATATAAGCATATCTAGCTTAATTATTCACTATGGATGGCCTCATTAATCAAGAGTATCACAATTAGCGTTAGAGTTCATCGTATTCCTTTCACAATAACCTTTGTATTTTACCAAAAGGGATCCACTTAATTAATAAGGAAACATAAAGTTATAGCAATTAGATTTATCTATCATGATTTTAGCAAGGTCCCTCACTACATGAGGAATTACATCGTAGTCAACAAGGTAGTTAATTTGAGACTATGACATACCAATTACACAAGTTTACTATACACTTTGAGTAGTATGCTTCCTAATACCACATCATGCCAATTTCTTTTAGAAAGGGGCCAAGTAGTAACAAGTGCACTTAACGGGATGGTTATCACATCATCTACCATAATTTCATTCTTCATGAGCATGAAGAAATATCACATGTTCACACTTTGCAAAAACCAATAACGTCACACAAATGTGCACCAACTCATACCATTCCAACACACAAGTCAAGATATAAATATACATAGGTAGCCATGTACATATAATATTCCATCTAATTAAGTTTCCCATAATAAATTGTCTATTGCTCTTGGGTTGCCACCACTACAGCGGTGGGGTTTTTGTTTTTCATAATTGTTTTTGTTAGCTACTGCAATTAGTAGCTAGTATCACAGCAATGTTGGGTCATTTTTTTGTCACATGCTTGGACGTAGATCACATGGGATGAATTTTAGGGGAATTTTTCAAAGAGAGGATGTAGAAAAATGTAAAATATTATTTTTCTCAAAATTTGGTGATTACAAAAGGAGTATGGGGGTTTATATACACCTAGCTAGAGTGATAAGAGGAGAAAAATCCTCCATAATCCTATGAATCTAAATTATCCTATTGAATACAAATAATTCCCTAATTAATCATAATATGGAAAAGAAAACAAATCAAAGACCAAATATTTACAAGAAAGGAAATAAATCAACCATAATATCACAATGAAGATAGAAACCTACACTCCCCCTCAAGCTAGGGAGTAAATGTCAATCATTCCTAGCTTGGATAAAAGATTATCAAACTAAAGATTATCAAACTAAGTTTTGGGAATAGCCTTGGTAAGGATATCAACTGTTGTTGTAGCGTAGGAATATAAATGATCTCAATAACCCATTGCTCCAACTTCTCTCTGATAAAATGACAATATCATTTGAATTGCTGCTTGGTTGTCACAATGATTTTCATGGAGGTAGTGATTGGAAGCTAAAGCTTTTCCATCACTCTTCTCAACCATATTACTTCACATATTCCATGTGCCATAGCACAAAATTCTACTTCAGCACTACTTCTAGACACCACAAATTGCTTTTTACTTCTCCAAGTGACTAGATTTCCCCACAATAGGTACAATATCCAGAAGTAGACCTCCTAAATGTGAGGGAACCAACCCACTCAGCATATGAGAATACTTCAATACTTCTGTTGAGCCATTTTCTTAAAAAAAGACCATTTTCTGGTGTCATTTTCAAGTATCATAATATCCGATTAACAACCTCGAGATGTTTTTAGTAGGATTATTCATATAGTAACTTACTACACTTACCGCAAACTAATGTCAAGTTGAGAATGAGAGAGGTATATATGTTTTTCCACAAGACGTTGATACATCCCTTTATCAACAGGAATAGACGACTCTTTTTGTCACAACCCAACTCCATGACCTGTAACCGGCACGACACGTAGGTATATTATCACGACCCGCTACTCGAGTGCTTGACCAGCATAATGACGACGCTCTCTGTCACTATAAGCCTTACCCTTAACCACTACCCAGCATGTATAGAATTGGTGAAAACAACTATGATTCGATAAATATTTATACATTCTAAACAAAACACATGCCATATCATTATGTAACATTTCAACAAACTTATGTTCAATTATGCACTTCAAGCATAAGACACGATGAATCATATCTTTCCATACACGAGAAGAATCGTACCTTGTTTCCTCATTCTCCATACGTCATAAGTGATTCAACACAGGCAAGCACCTTTTGACAACCAAGTCTACCAAAAAGGTAAAGTAACAAGCGTGAGATAGAATGAAATGATCATACCATAATACAAGTCAACAATTTAACATTACATAACAGGGCCACAAGGCCAATTTCTCAAACCAGAGATAGGGTTTAACAAACATACCAAATTCTTAGCATCCACAAAGAAACCAACCAGTGTACATGACAAGGCGCCAATCGGGAGTCACACTTAACCAGGCCACCTCCTTGCCACGTACAACATCCAACTAATGATACATATCAATGACAAGATGCCAATCGAGAGTCCACCTCACCCAGGCTACTTCTTTGCCACAACCCAATCCCACCTCACCAGTTGGGGCACCAATCAGGAGCTATACTTTCCCAGGCTACCTCCCTACCTTGCCATGAGGAACACTTACCAACACTCACCGGTCAAGGCGCCAATCGGAAGCTATGCTCACCCAGTCCACCTCCTTGCCTCCGTCATGAGGGCGTGTACCACTAGCACAAAACAACGCAAATCACGCTAACATATAGAGTGATGTCAACCAACACATTACATCAATCACCTTCTCATAATAACAACATGTATGGCCATACAATAGAGTAATTTTACTCAGAGGCAGCAACATACAACATAACGTCCAATCTCGTAATTAAATTAGGAGCTTAGTTCCACAAGTGTACAATGAAGTTTAATATTACATGTCCCATGTGGCATCCATACATTAAGGTGCTTTACTCCATTTATTTCCTAAAGACTTTAACATCATATGTCTTAGAAGATGTGCTCTTTTATTTTCTTAATTCTATTAAGCAATTTCGTAATGCAATTTATGACAATTCATGCATGGCTTCACTTAATAATTTGTTTCCTCAAAATCCATATAAAATTATCATATTATCCATGGTTGACAAAATCAATAGTGTAACATGTGGATCCCTAAAAACATAATATACTTTCTAATGCTAGTCCATTAGAATTATGTTTTAATGAAAATACATTAACTCATTTTTTTTCTTAGAAATTGTTTTTATCATATAAATTTACTAAAGTTTCAACGTGGCCTAGTTTCATAAAATTCTCATTTTCCCAAATCAGTAGAGTTTTGCCATATCTCTTGTAAATACCAGATACTCAGAAAATTAATGAAAAATTCACACAAATAAATCCTATTTTCCATCATTGCTAAATTTATTATATCCCATTATCTTTGGTGCCCAATTCAGATCTTTCCATCTAATTTCCGTTTTTCAAATAGAAAGGTTCGTTCGATCCTAAATCCGGAAGCCTACCCACGCCTTACCATGTAATGAAAAATCTAAACTTGGATTAAGGTTTGTCCATTTCACTCACCTGGACTCCAACGTCATTTGTTCTACCATGTCTTGAGCATTATTCAAAGAGGTGTGGGATGTAAAGAATCCAATTTACAACTACAAAACAAAATATTTCAAGGAAAATGTCAAAACTAGAAAAAAAAAACTACATGTTACTACACATGACCTGTCATCACTATTTTGGTCATAACTCCCAAACGGTAAGGAAGTTTCAAATGAATTTTATTTTGCTGGAAACTAAACTCACAAGGCTTTCCATTGATATCTAACTCGTTAAAAATGGAGTTTGGATGAGGGTGTTATGACCATTTTAATCAACATGAAAAACAGAGTATGAAAATTAGGTTTTCTAATTCTTACTTGGTTTCCTTGAAATTTTCCGACATAAAAAAAACTGCTGTGATGTGTTCCTCGAGGTTTATATATGGAGGTGTGGTGTCTCTAGGGTTCTTGTGTTTTTCTTTAAGAGAGAAGAGAGTAGAGAGTAGAGAGTGGCGGCTAGGAGCCTCTTTGGAGAGAAGGAAGATGCTAGGGTGCTAGGATTTCACTCTACGCACGCCTATGGTATCTAGTAAAAGGGAGGAAGGCATGCAAGGGGTCCAAGGGGGTTTTGGTCATGCACAACAACTTGGGCCATGTGCATTCTTTCCTAAAATATTCTTAATCACATCTCCAATCAAGATCAATTTTGAATTTGCCTCTTATTTTCCCTTTTTAATAATCTCTTTTAGAATCAATTAAATTTAATTTAGATCAATTTCACACACCTAATTGGATCTAATTTAGGTAAGTCTTATCTTGTTCTCCTATAGTTTATATTAGCATTATTATTATTTTCTTCAATTAATCATATCTAGTTAGATGGGTTCACACGTCTACCATATATACATATGGGCTAATTGTATTATTTATATTTTCTAAAATAGAATCACACCTGATTATATTGGTCTTCTAATAAATGGGCTCCATCATAAAATATGCTTGACCTACACGTCCAATTCACTTTATTTATTTATTAATTCACTATCATCCCTTGGTTGAGATTAAATTGCCTAATATTTGTTTTATTTAATTCCCAAGGGATCCTTTTTTTTTTTCCTTATTTTGATATTTCTTTTTATTTTTCTCTTGAATCTTACATATTTACTTCCCTTTATATTTTGCTACTGTATTTTAGCCCACACGCGCCCTAACTTGATGTAATTTTGTCAAGCCCCTAGCCAAACTTTAATTCTCTTCATTTTAGTCCCTAGTTAGTACAAATCACAATTCACATAACCAACAACTAATGCATCAAATAGAATTCATAATCTCATCTAATTCAAGTACAAAGGATTTGTGACACATGCTTTTCACTTGCAAATTAACGAGAATCCATGGGCAATAGAAAAAAAATAAACAGACATAGGAATTTTTAACATGTATCACCTATATCTCACAGACATAAGCCTAACTTCTAACTTCTAACTTCAATTCCCAAGATAAAATGCAATACAATCAAGGGTAAGGGTGAAAACCATGCAAAGAACAATCTCCATAAATGTATAAATACAATGTCCTCCATAAAGATAAATAATCATTACATATCTTTAAAAAAAAAAGCCACAACATGGCCAACTCCCATGTTTCTATTTATTCCTACATTTGAGTACAAGAAATATGCAAAAACATAAACAAAATAATATTCTCCTAAACATCAATGAACTCCCAAAACAAACCCTCGTAATTGGTCCTATTGGACTACAGAGCATTAATAAAAGAATTTCAGAGGTTGACACCAAAAGAAAGAACCAACCCAAGAGTTAGAAGGGTTGGTCACTTGAACCTCCGCTACTCCTCGGCTGGATGTTCTTCAATGAACACGGGCTCTGAAACATGGAAACAATAGCGTGAGATAAACCATCTCAGTGAGCATTAACTGAACACAAGTAAACAAAGCAAGGGTGGAGCACAAAGCATCCATATCTCTCAGCCCTAAAGCCCAAATTTAACTCCTTGCCCATAGGCAATTAAATTTCTCCCAGTTCGAAGATGCTTTTATAATCTCCTTTCTCGAAGGCAATTAAGTCTCCTTGGCCGAAAGTGATTTCATATCTCATGTGGACATAGCCCACAAATCTCCCCCAATAAATACAAGTACTTAAAACATGGGACACTCCAAGAATTATATGAACATAGCTAATGCACAAACAAACACATAATTTATGCATCAAATTCATTAATTCAGTCGCAACATTTTCCAGGACTCATTGTTCTTCCCATTCATAATATACAAGGCATGAGGTTAACTCCTCATTTCCATGTTTCTCTATACTATAAATTTTAAACAAACAACAATCAATTCATAGCAAATTCACACACTTGAGTAGGTTAGCTACTCACCTGGATCCGGTGATTACACAAGGAAAAGGATCCAAACCAAGCACTTAGAGACTCTTGGAATCACCTAAGGAACCATAAAAAGGTGTAAGGTTCAACTCTCAACCAAGTCCCTAACTCCCTTCAGGCCAGGCGCCAAGTGGCCTTCATGACTTTCTTTGTCCAAGTGGCACCCTGAGTGCCCTAACCTGATTCACTTCAAGACCCCTTGGGTTTAGTAGCGCATGGGCGCCCAGACCTGAAACAACTTGAGATCGACCAGAAAAACTCCATGACCCATTCTCTTGGCTCTCTCCTTGCAAGGCTTCATCAAAATGAAAGTGTTGAGGCTTTTGGGTGATCAAAAACTCATTTGAAATCCTTAAATGCATGCCCATAAACTCCATGGAACAAGAAAGATTCATTTGCTATATTTATAGAAGTTTTGTAACTAAAGAAACCCTAGCCTCAATAATCTTAAATTACTTTCTCATCTTCATCAAGCCTTGCATGTTTAAGGATCACTGATGCGCTATTTCCCGATAAGTGTATCGGGTCGCACAAGTAGTAAAGTGATGAGAAAAAGTTATCGTCCTCAGGGATTGACTTTAACAATTACCAATTTCACTAGATCAAGTTATATTTGGACAGAGGAAAAAATGTAAAGATAAACCGAAAATAAACTAAACTAACAACAAGGAATTAACTAAACACCAAACGAAGAACGACGCCAAAACACAACGGGTAGGGGATTGACTTTCTTAACTCCTAATCCGATTAATTCATAGACAAACCAATCTTTGAATCGTTAAAGGATGCTTAGAAACATTCACAGATTCCATTTAATGTTGGTCGAGTTCACGAAAATATTTGAACCCAATGTCTTGGTGAGCAAATCTTCCTAGCCAAAATAATTAGCTAATGTCTTAGTCCAATTAATTGGTTCGGAGTTTAAGTTCAAGAACTCATATGACCACGCAAACAAGATTATCTATGTCTAGACTAACCCGATTCACGGTAGAAGTTACAAGGGCATGTTTATATCAAGCTATGTCTAGCATTAATACAAACCCCAAATTCATCTAAGTGAAATGATCACAATCACCTAAAACCAGTTAAACCAATAACAACTACTCCAATAATCAGAAAAGCAATTGTATTTAAGCATCCAACAACAAAGCTTCATAGGTAGTTAATATACATCAATCCCCTAACCCTAGAGTTTATAACAAGAGGAAGAAATACATAACAAATACACAACAAAATATGATCAAGAGGAAGGAGAGAAAGGAAGAAAAGCTTCAAACTCAGTAGAGAAGAGGTCTCCCAGCTCCTCCATCCTTGCCCTAGCAGAGCTCCCTTGCCCTCCAACCAAAAGATCCCCAAAACATCTGCAAAAGAGCAATATATACAAGAAAGCTCGCAGGTGCAGAACCGGGGCGCCTAGGCGCCAAGCAAAAACAAAGAGGAAATGGGGCTGGCGCCTAGGCGCTAGCCCAAAA
Source organism: Biancaea sappan (assembly GCA_037074585.1). Lineage (NCBI taxonomy): Eukaryota > Viridiplantae > Streptophyta > Magnoliopsida > Fabales > Fabaceae > Biancaea > Biancaea sappan. The sequence goes on along the minus strand of CM073499.1, from coordinate 28,156,439 downwards.
TAGCTGGAAACAAGGAGTGGCGCCTAGGCGCCCTGGGTGGCGCCTAGGCCCCACGTTCTGACTCTTTGGCAGAGAGTTGAGGGGCTGGCGCCTGGCCGCCAGCCATCAGATGAGCAGCAGAACTTCAGATTCTCCATGTTCCAGACCAGAATGGAAAGCCTACTAGAATGTAAAACAAAAAGCATAAAAAGGCAAGGAAAGAGACTGAAATAAGATAAAGCAAAGCACAACTATGTACAAAGAGGAAAGCCAAAATAAAAAACAAAGCAAGCAAAAGGCTAACAAAAATGGAATCAAGGAGAGGAAAAAGCCCTAAAGAAGCAAACAAAATTAACCAAAATAGAGGACTCATCAATCACCAAGGAAATCAAAAACTCAGACCAATACTTAGAAGAACAACCCTAACATTACTCATAAGCTTCTAGATTAAGAAAGGAAGAACAACTAAATGGAGAAGAGAAAGACCCGCTTACCTCCTCTTTCCAAGCCACCAAAGATGAATCCTAACTCCTGCAAGGATGCTCCAGTTGAGAGGGAAGGACCCAAGATGAGTGCTGTAATACCCGTTAATTTCATAATATAATTCGCTTAAGAGTATTTTAGAATTCTACAACGTTACTTTAGTTATTTATTTTGGTCATTTTTAATTTTCATATTTAATTGTTCTCTTTGAATATTATTTATGAAAATTGAGTTAAATGACTGGACTAAATATTTGCACAATGAGGGATATATTCTAAGAATGGTGAAATTCATGGAAAAGTGGTTTTAGAATGATCAATTAGTCCATTTATTGTAAATTGACTGGATGGGTTTGGATGTTGGGTTATGGATACCCATGGGTTATTGAATAACCCATTAGAAATATTTAATATAAAGTTTCAATAGTATCCCTCATTTTTCACTCAGCCGAAGGAAGGCAGAAAAGCATTTCTCTCTCAGTTCTTCAGTTTCTTCTCAAATCCTTTCCTTGGTCTTCAGAATTTCGATTATTTGTTCGGTTCAAAAGCTTTGTAAGGATCAAAGGTAAGCTTTAATCCGATTATTTTCCTTAAATTTCAGTTTATGTAGAAGATCAGAGGAGGTTTTGTTCTTGAAGATTTTGATGATAATTCATGAATCTCAGTTGTTTTAGAAGTTATATTTGAGTTATAATCGGTTAAAAGAGTTGAAATTCTGGTTTTGAAACAAGAAAGGAAAGGATGAAATTGTTAGAAATTTCTGCAAAAACCGAGTTACTGTAGCGACCAGAAATTTCGAAACAAAATCTGAAAAATTTTCTTCGGGTTACTATAGCAGTACTGTAGTGTCGGCAGTCAACGTTACTGTAGCGAACCGGCACTGTAGCGAACCGTTACTGTAGCAGTAAGAAAATTTAACGTATTTTCGTGATTTTGTTTCTTTTCTTATGATTGCTTGTAATATATTTTACTAGTAAATTTTCCTACACAAATTCTAGTGTGGAACAAGGTAAACTTGGACAAACATCAAGGTGAGTGAATAACCTTGCTCAGCTAATTTGATATTACTAGTCAAAGTACAATATAAGTCCCATTTACAATATTATTTGGATAATAAGCAATTAATTTTTCATATGGGAGTATATGATGATCAATAGAAATAAGAGTATGTAGAAATTATTTATTTCATGACAATTGTACTATGTGATGAATTCTCACTATCTTATTAATGAGTAAAGATCTACGGGATCTAATACACGAGTGTGAAAGGGTTAAAGTCCCATACTACTCGATGTATATCTAAGAAATCTTATACACGAGTTTGAAAGGGTTAGAGTCCCATACTACTCAGTGCATATCTATGAAATCTAATACACGAGTGTGAAAGGGTTAAAGTCCCATACTACTCGGTGTATATCTAAGAAATCTTATACACGAGTTTGAAAGGGTTAGAGTCCCATACTACTCAGTGCATATCTATGAAATCTATACACGAGTTGAAAGGGTTAAAGTCCCATACTACTCGGTGTATACCTATGAGATCTTATTCACGAGTTTGAAAGGGTTAGAGTCCCATACTACTCGGTGTATATCTATGAAATCTTATTCATGAGTTTGAAAGGGTTAGAGTCCCATACTACTCGATGTATAAGACAATTAATTATATGAGTAAATGTGGTATTTGTACTTTTGATATTTTATATAGTACAATTATTTACTTACTGAGTTTTTAAATAAACTCACACTCCCTATGATTATTTTTTTTCAGATACAGAAAATAAAGAACAAGAGTATCCGTTTGAAGATTAGAAGCCCCTTGGGATTATTCTCTATTTCTGTCTGGTGGGACACCAGTACTTATTAATGTGAATATTAGAAACGTTCTGTACTTTCTATAGGTCTCCTAGGCTTGTGATGAGATAGAAATATCAGACTATGTATGTCTATATTTGCTTATCAGAAGAATATAATTCTGTAGTGTGGAATGAATGATTAAGGTTGAATGTAAAACTTTACAGAATATATGTATATAACGTATGTTTGAGAATTATATCAAATGAGTAGTATCTTTTTACATGCTCAATTTTTGGGATGTGACAAGTGCTCTAGTTTGTGTGTCATGACAGAAAGAGGAAAGCAACTAGAATGGAGTGTGTGTAAGTGCTACTATATATGTGAGTGGAGGAAAAATGGAGTAGGGTTAAATTTTTAAATTAATTTTGCATCCCAAAGAGACAAAAATGCCCCTACTCACCCAAGGCTAATTACCATAAGGCCCATACTTGAGTTTCCAGAACATTCCTTCACACTTAAGCAAATTTAACATCACAAAATGTCCAACAATTCACTAGGTACACACACACAAAGCATTACATGTAAATTAGTTTGCAAAACTCCCAAGGGCTAAATTTATTTTGTTTTAGTCCTTAGAATATTTTAATTATGTTTCCCTTCTCCTATACATTTAGCAAAATTATATAATCAAACTCCATAATAAACTTATGCCAACAATCAACAATAAATTCTCTTTTTTTATGAATTTGGTTTCCAATTAAATGGTAAAGTTAAATCTCCCTCCTATGTGGTCACATAGGATATCTCCGACTCTATTGCGCCCAATTAAAATTACAAGCAAAGCAAGAATATTGAATTACTCCTAAATCTCCTAGTACCAAGCACATGCATAACACATCAATAAAGTACCCATAGAAAAATGCAAAAAGAAAATCTCTTGTGCACATTATGAACCCCTGAGGTAATACACCTTTGAGCCTATTTTGTTGAATAGATCCATAGGGGTGTCAGCAGGATTACATCCTAGCATCCTAGCATCTTTCAAAAGGTATAGGGTGTACTTCCTCTATGAAACAAAGATTCCTTTTCTAGACCGAGCTATTTCCATTCCAAGGAAGTATTTCAAAAAACCAAGATCCTTGATCTCAAATTCCTTACTTAGGAACTTCTTTAAGTGCATCACCTCTTCTTCATTATTTCCAATGACTATTATGTTGTCTACAAATACAATGAGGATGGTGATTTTCCCCCAAAAGAGTGTTTGATAAATAGAATGTGATATGTTTGCCCTCGATCATAACCCAGCCTTTTAATTGCCTTCGAGGACCTTTCAAATCAAGCCTTTGGAGACTAGTTGAGGCCATATAGAGACTTTTGAAGTCTACACACCAGTTGAGAGTTACTCAAATTTTTTTAGATGAGGTATCTCCTTGTAGACTTGTTCTTCAAGGTCCTTATTTAGAAAATCATTCTTAATGTCAAGTTAATGAAGTTTCTACTCAAGATTTGCAGCAATAGATAAGAGAACACGTATGGTGTTTAACTTTACTACAGGAGAAAACGTCTCCTAGTAATCTATCCTATAAGTTTGAGTGAGTCCTTTTGCCACTAATCTCATCTTGTACTTGTCAATGCTCCCTTAACTTTTTACTTGATAGTGAACACCTACTTACATCCCACAGGTTGTTATCCTAGAGATCTTTCAGTAAGAATTTGTGTGTCATTCTTCTTCAACATATTTAACTCCTTGTTTACGATCTCTCTTGATGTGCCTAAAAGAGGACACAATCTGTACCACAAGGAAAATAAAGAGAAGAAACCAACTTAACTAAATTGATAAGCCTATGGCGCCACAATCAAGCTAAGATGGGTTGAATTCGCCACACCCCAGGTTAGAGAACGGAATGGGAGTGATAAGAATTCTGAGATTTTCTCGCCACACTAACACAATTGTTAGATAAGAGAAGATAGATGTGCACAAAGCAATCTGAAAAATAATTTACTCAAATCTGATTATCTTGCCACAAGGGGGCAAGTTCCCTTTTATAGATAACAAAAGCCAGCTGCCTCATTAATGCAACCACAGCCACCTCATTAATGAGCCTACAACAACTATAGTCAACCTATAGCCACCTCATTAATGAGCCTACAACAACTACAGCCTCCCTATAGCCACCTCATTAATGAGCCTACAACAACTATAGTCAACCTACAGCCACCTAGCTTATAACAACTACAGCCACCCTATAACCACCTCATTAATGCAACAACAACAACTACAACCACTTGGAAAGCTAAATGACACTACAACAACTCTGAAAACATTAAATTACATCAGATTTTATATCCCAAAAAGTCATGCACGAAAATTATTAAAAATAAGAAAAATCTGTAGTTTTTTTTTATTCTTCAAAGTCCAAGCTTCTGATTTGGCTCAGCCCATCATTGCACACAAGTAAAGAAACCCAAGTCAATCCCATTTGATGCTTCTTGGCCCTTGAACGTGTTATTGGCCCAAGTATAGATTCAGCCTCTTCTTCTTCAAGGACAGCCTTCATGATCACATCATCTTCCCCTGGTTGACAAGGATTTGTCCTCAAATCCAGCTCCATGTTATCTTCCAAATAAGGGGTTATGTCCCTTACATTGAATGTTGCTGAAACACCATAATCTCCTGGGAGATCAATTTTATACGCATTGTCATTTACCTTTTCTAGTACTCGAAAAGGACCATCAGCTCGTGGCATAAGTTTAGACTTCCTTTTGTTTGAAATATCTCTTTGCGTAGGTGAATCCAAATAAGATCTCCTGGGCTAAATTGAACAAGCTTTCTCCTCTTGTCTACTAACTTTTTATAGGCAGCATTCTTCTTCTCAATTTGCTTTTTTACTGCTTCATGCATTTTCTTCATGAATTCAGCCTTACTTTTTCCATCCAAGCTAATTTTTTCATTAATTGGAAGAGGTGCCAAATCTGCTGGTGTGTTAGGATTAAATCCATACACAACCTCAAATGGAGATTTCTTTGTAGTACTATGAACACTTCGATTATAAGCAAATTCAACATGCGGCAAGTACTCATTCCAATTCTTCAAGTTTTTACTAACAACACTTCTAAGCAAAGTGGAAAGAGATCTATTTACCACTTCGGTTTGCCCATCAGTTTGAGGATGACAGGTTGTGCTAAATAGCAGCTTTGTTCCAAGCTTCATCCATAATGTCTTCCAAAAATAGCTCAAGAATTTGGTATCACGATCAGAAACAATACTCCTTTGAATGCCATGCAATCTCACAACTTCCTTGAAGAATAAATCAGCAATATGAGAAGCATCATTAGTTTTGTGACATGAAATAAAATGAGACATTTTGGAGAACCTATCAACAACCACCATAACTGAATCTTTTCCCCTTTGTGTTCTCGGTAATCCAAGCACAAAATCCATGCTTAGATCCATCCATGGTTGATCTGGAACAGGCAATGGCATGTACAAGCCATGTGCAGCCTCATTGCTCTTCGCTTTCTTACAAGCAACATATCTTTCTACAATCCGATGGACATCCTTCATCATATTTGGCCAATAAAAATGCTCTTTCAACATTTCAAATGTCTTCTTTTCACCAAAATATCCAGCTAGCCCACCTGCATGTGATTCTCTAACAAGCAATTCCCTAATAGAACAATTAGGAATCACAAGTTTTCCAAATTTGAACATATAACCATCATGCCTATAAAACCCTTTAACGGCCATTTTCTCACAAGCTGAATAGATTTTAGCTAGCATAGGATCAAGCAAGTATTGCTCCTTAATAAGTTCAAAGCCCAACAGTTTAGTGTTCAAAAGAGAAATCAAAGCATACCTCCGAGATAATGCATCAGCCACCACATTCGTCTCTCCCTTTTTGTATTTGATTACATAGGGGAAAGCTTCCAAATACTCCACCCATTTGGCATGTCTTCAATTCAGCTTCCCTTGCCCCTTCAAATGCTTTAGGGACTCATGATCAGTGTGAATGATGAACTCCTTTGGTAATAAATAATGCTGCCATGTCTCAAGAGCTCGAATTAGTGCAAAGAACTCTTTATCATAGATTGAGTAATTCAGACTTGCTCCACCAAGCTTCTCACTAAAATAAGCAATGGGACACTTATCTTGCATTAAGACAGCTCCAATCCCTACTCCAGAGGCATCACATTCAATGTCAAATACCTTTGAAAAATCTGGAAAAGCTAGAATAGGTGCTGAACACAATTTCTCCTTGATTAAGTCAAAACTCTTTTGTGTAGCTTCGGTCCATTTAAACTCACAATTTTTTTTTGATGCATGCAGTTAATGGTGCAAGAATAGTGCTAAAATTCTTCACAAATAGTCTATAAAAAGAAGCAAGGCCATGAAAACTTCGTACCTCAGAAATACTTTTAGGAATTGGCCACTCCTTGATTGCTTTTATTTTCTCCTCATCCACGTGCACCCCATGTTGAGAGACAACATAACCAAGGAAAACAACTTGGTCTTGACAGAATTGGTACTTCTTGAAATTGCCAAATAGCTTTTGTTCTCGTAACACTTCAAATACTTGCCTCAAATGCTCTTCATGCTCTTCAGAATTTTTACTATAAACCAAAATGTCATCAAAATAAACGACAATAAACATACCTATAAATTTTCGAAGCACATGATTCATTAGCCTCATAAAGGTGCTTGGGGCATTGGATAACCCAAATGGCATGACCTTCCATTCATACAGCCCATGTTTTGTCTTAAAGGCTGTCTTCCATTCATCTCCTTCCTTCATACGAATTTGGTGATAACCACTCTTCAAGTTTATCTTTGAAAACACTTTGGAGCCATGTAATTCATCAAGCATGTCATCTAACCTTGGAATGGGATAACGATACTTGACTGTAATCTTGTTGATTGCTCTGCTATCCACACACATCCTCATGGTCCCATCTTTCTTTGGCACCAATAAGGCCGATACTGAACAAGGACTCATGGACTCCTGCACATATCCTCTTTCCAGCAACTCATTTACTTGACGTTGCAACTCCTTTGCCTCCTCCGGATTCATTCTATAAGCTGGCCTATTTGGTAAGGCAGCTCCTGGTACAAGATCAATTTGGTGCTCAATACCACGAATTGGTGGTAATTCCTTTGGTAATTCTTCTGGAAATATATCACGAAATTCTTCCAAAAGCCTTTGAATTTGTGGTGGAAGTGATCCCACAATTTCTGGTACTATCTCCTTCAAATGCAATAAAAGAACTAAATTAGAGCTGGATAAAGCTCTCTCAATGTCTCTTTTGTTGGCCAGTAAATTACCCTTCCTTTCAGCATCTTGTTGATGCGTCTTCACTTGTTGAGGACTCAATGGTGCTAACACAATCTTCCTTCCATCTTTCTCAAAGGAATATGTGTTTTTAAACCCATCATGCAAAGCTCTTCTATCATACTGCCATGGTCTTCCCAAGAGCAAATGACTAGCACTCATTGGAACAACATCACATAGTACCTTATCTTTGTAATTTTTCCCAATAGAAAATGGCACAACAACCTGTTTAGTGACTTTCACAACTCCATCTTCATTTAGCCACTGCAATTTGTAAGGATGAGGGTGTTCAGTTGTGGCTAAATTCAACTTCTCCACCAAAGTAGTAGAAGCCACATTTGTGCAGCTCCCTCCATCTATAATTACACCACAAACCTTCTTTTCAACAGTACACCTTGTATGAAAAATGTTCTCCCTTTGCTCATCACTAGGCTTAGCTTGCAGATTTAGAGCACGCCTTATGACAAGGAGTTCTCCCTCATCAGCATACTCCATGTTTTCCTTATCAGAACATTCTTCCATAACTCCTTTAATGACTGCCTCATCTTCGCTTACCACTTCTCCATGCGTGTCTTGGATGATCATTACCCTACGGTTTGGACATTCAAATGCGTAATGCCCATGACCAAGACATTTGAATCACTTTACATCTCTACTCCTTTTAGGAGGTTCTGAATCATCTCCCTTTTCTTTCTCTTTTGATGAACTTGATGGAAGTTTTGAAGACTCCCTCTTCTCCACCTTTCTTTCTTCTCCTTTAGATGCAACCCATGATGGTGTTGTAGAGAAATTTGTGATTTTGTTTCTAGCTGGCTGTGACATTTGCTTACTAGAAACTCTCTTCCTTTGTCTCTCCACCTTGATTGCAAGTTTAATAACATCCTCTAAAGTTACATAATTTTGTAGTTCCACCAAATCACCAATCTCCATATGCAAACCACCAATGAACCTTGCAATTGTTTGCTCTTGAGGTTCATTCAGTTCACATCGAATCATTAGCATCTCAAACTCTTTCACATAGTCTTCTACACACATACCTCCTTGTCTCAAAGATTGAAATTTGAAGAAGAGCTCTTGCTTGTAATATTCTGGCACAAATCTTCTTTGCATAAGTCTCTTCATTAGCCTCCAATTTCTAACTTCTTCCTCACCATCTCTCCTCCGTTGGTTCTTCAAATTCTCCCACCATAAATTGGCGTAATCCGTGAATTCAAGGGCTGCAAGACGACATTTGGTTGCCTCCGAGTACTCATGGCACTCAAAGACCTTATCTACACGCTGCACCCACTCCAAAAATTCCTCTGGAGAGCTACTTCCCTTGAAAGTAGGGACCTTCATCTTAATCTTCAATTCTTGCTCTCTTTGCTGCCTCCTTGGCCTTGGAGACCTTTCATCTTCTGTATTGCTTTCTTGGTATGATTGTTCTTCATTTCTATTTCTTCGCTGCCCACGCCTTGGTTGACAGTTTAGCCTCTCCATTTGTTCTACCAAACGATCCAATCGCTCCATCATTTGTTGTTGAGATCTCTCCATTTGACTTTGGGACCTTTCCAACTTCAGAATTTGAGCTTGCTCTAAAGTAAGCCCCATTGGAATTGGAAGTTCAGAACTATTATCTCCAGACATGATCTCTCTCTCTAAGTGTTCTACTCTCAAGTTACAAGAGTTTTCCCACACGAAACCACCGTTCTGATACCAATATGATGTGCCTAAAAGAGGACACAATCTGTACCATAAGGAAAATAAAGAGAAGAAACCAACTTAACTAAATTGATAAGCCTATGGCGCCACAATCAAGCTAAGTTGGGTTGAATTCGCCACAGCCCAGATTAGAGAACGGAATGTGAGTGATAAGAATTCTAAGATTTTCTCGCCACACTAACACAATTGTTAGATAAGAGAAGATAGATGTGCACAAAGCAATCTGAAAAATAATTCACTCAAATCTGATTATCTTACCACAAGGGGGCAAGTTCCCTTTTATAGATAACAAAAGCCAGCTGCCTCATTAATGCAACCACAGCCACCTCATTAATGAGCCTACAACAACTATAGTCAACCTATAGCCACCTCATTAATGAGCCTACAACAACTACAGCCTCCCTATAGCCACCTCATTAATGAGCCTACAACAACTATAGTCAACCTACAGCCACCTAGCCTATAACAACTACAGCCACCCTATAACCACCTCATTAATGCAACAACAACAACTACAACCACTTGGAAAGCTAAATGACACTACAACAACTCTGAAAACATTAAATTACATCAGATTTTATATCCCAAAAAGTCATGCACGAAAATTATTAAAAATAAGAAAAATCTGTAGTTTTTTTTTATTCTTCAAAGTCCAAGCTTCTAATTTGGCCCAGCCCATCATTGCACACAAGTAAAGAAACCCAAGTCAATCCCATTTGATACTTCTTGGCCCTTGAACGTGTTATTGGCCCAAGTATAGATTCAGCCTCTTCTTCTTCAAGGATAGCCTTCATGATCACATCATCTCTCCATTTTTCCTTTATGTTCTTTGGCAACTCAATATTGTCAAGATTTGGTAAGAAAGACCTATATTCTAGAGACAACTTCTCATATGAAATATAGTGAGCAATAGGATGTTGAATACATGATCTAACCCCTTTCCTCCAAGTAATAGGCAGTAGAAAGTTAGTATAAGAATCCACATTTTCAGTAGAGGATTAAGTATTAGTATTACCTTGAGGGCTTTCATTTGGAGTTAGATTTGAGTCAGATTGACAATGCTCAGGAGTTGTATTATGTTGTTCCACATGCTTCGGACACTTGGAATACACTTTCAGATCTATGTTTCCTCCTTCCACTTGAGTAGCAGGGACCTCCGGTTCATTCATGTGAAGATAAAGGCTTAACATGTTCAATTTCAAGTGTAGCTAAGGGCTTAACCTAAAACTAATATTCCTTTTAATTCATAGATTTCTCCCCCTGAATATGAGTTTTGAGGTAGAAAGGTACATGTTCAAGAAAATAACATCTATGGTAGTGTAAAACTTTCATGTGGTGGAAAAGTAACACTCTTATCCCTTTTGGCGAGGAGCATATCCAACAAAAATACATTTTTCAGGTTGAGCATCGAGTTTGCTTTGGTGATGAAAGGGGATATGAAAAAAGGTTGAACACACAAATACCTTTAAAAGAATGTCATTAATCAATCTATTTTAAGGAAAGTTTTTCAAAAGAACCTGACATGGAGTGTTAAATTTCAAAATTCTAAAGGGTATTCTGTTGGCAAGATAAGTTGCAATTAAGACAACATCTCTCCAAAAATGTTTAGGCGCATTGTGAGTAAGTAACAAGGATAAGGCAAATTCAACAAGGTGCCTATTTTTACGCTCAACAATCTCATTTTGTTGAGGGGTGTAAACACAAGACCTTTGATGAATAATACCATGTTCAAGAAGGAAGTTACCAAGGACATAATTAAAATAATCTTTGACATTGTCTATTCAGAGAATCTGAATGTTGGTATGAAATTGGTTTTGAATCATGGTATGAAAGTTTTTTGAAAAATTATGTTGTCTTAGATTTTTCTTTCATAAGAAAAACTTTAATACGGGTGTAGTCATCAATAAAGGATTTAAAATATCATGCCTTAAAAATGTTTTGAACAAGGGAAGGGCCCTATATGTCACTATGGATAATAGAGAAAAAAAAAAAGGTGAGATGGTTTATGAGTATGTGTAGGATAAGCACTACAACAATATTTAGATAGTTCACATACTTCACAATGAAACAATTTTGGATTTTTATTTAAAAATAGTGTTGGGAACATTTTTTATAGATAAGTAAAGTTTGGATGACCAAGGCAATAATGCCACAATATAATAGTGTCATTACTTGAACTTCCAGAATTACCGGTAGAATGGTATGTCTGAGTGGTCTTGTTGTTAGCCTTGATCAGGTACAATTCACCACTTTCCTTAGCATTGCCAATCATCTTCTCTGAATCTAAATCCTGAAACGAGCATTCAACTAGAGAGAATTTAGCAACACACTTCAAATCATGTGTAAGTTTGTTGATTAACAACAAGTTACAAGATAGGATGGGAACCAATAAGGTGAAGTCTAGAGTTAGGATATTAGAGATAACTACTTTTCCAACACCAATGATTGTGGACAACAAACCATCTGCAATTTTTACTTTGAAATTCTCATGACATGGTTTGCAATCAATCAATAAAGATGTATTTCTAGTTATGTGATCTGATGCCCCAAAATCAACAATCTAGGCAGTAATTTCTTATGTCTTTCTTTAAATGACGTGCACTAAGGATAATACATTTTTAAGTTAAGTTTCCAAAGATGGTCACAAACATTGTGATGCAATCACCACAAATAGTTTTGTAGCAATGAAAAGTGTAGATGAGATGAAAACACCACAAACAGGTCCCCAATCAATGAAGAGAAAGACAGGGTTGGGCTCTACTATGGCTAGCTACCATTTCTAGGAACGACGTCATGTGTTCATGCATGGAAGACACAGTAGAAAAGATGAGTGGTATGTGACGGTGCGTGTGAAGGCTGGTGAGGCTCGGATCGGTAGGAAAGTGTCGACGATGATGATCTTAGACGAATCCTAGAGTAGTCTAGCCAAGGCTAAGGCTATGCAAGGGTGGATGATACTCTATGAGCATTCCTATAAGGCACAACGGAAAAGAGAGAGAGAGAGATATTCAGAACACCTACTTGGATACCATGTAGAAAAATGTAGAATTTTATTTTCTCAAAATCTAGTGATTACAAGAAGAGTATGGGGGTTTATATACACCGAGCTAGAGTGATAAGAGGAGGAAAATCCTCTACAATCCTAGGAATTTAATTAATCCTGTTAAATACAAATAATTCTCTGATTAATCATAATAATGAAAAAAGAAACAAATCAAAGACCAAATATTTATAAGAAATAAAATAAATCAGCCATAATATCATAATAAAGATAGAATCCCACATAAGAAGTAGAGGAATGACAACTATAGCTATTTGGGAAGAGGGAAGCTTTCCCACTTAGGTTTTGGACTCTTGTTTAGAGTAGGATTTGTTTTGTTCTCAAACTATTGTATCTCTTTGGTATTAAATATATGGTTATTCTTCTTCCCCTTAATGCTTTCCAATATATTGATCAAATATTGAACTATTGTGGTTGTTTTTACCAAATTTGGGAAAAGGCAGTAAGACTTTAGGCCCAAAGATGAATTTTGTGAGAACTTGAACCTTAGAATAATTAAGGACATGATTATATTAATGATATAGGGATATATTCATTAACCTCACATAGCCAAATCAGGAAATCTATTTAAATTAACCAAAATTTGCATAAGGAGTTATGAAATATAGGTTTTACTGTAAGGGTAATTTGGAAGTTTCTCTTAAGAAACTAAGTATCCTAAACTAACATATATTGTTTTGAAAACAATAATGCGAGAGATTATAAATCTTATGAAGAACAAGAGGAGACTAGCAATCCTAGGCTTATAAAATTTGGTAATTTGTTCTATGCTTGCTTTTACTATGTTAGATTAATTTACTATCACAGTTGCATTTAATTCATTTATTAGAGCTTTCTTCAACTCAAATATGTGACATCTAGATAGTAACAACTTGATTTCTCAAGTACTTGACAACTTCAATCCCTATAAGAACGATCTTTACTTACATTTTATTACTTTTATAACTTAGTATGCTTGCCAAAATCACAATAGGTGCCTAGCTGGGGCTTGAGGAGAGATACCAAGTCGTGATTTTTTGTGATTTTCTTCCCCAAAACTTCAATCCAACTTCGATCTTCACCAATTCACTCATTTTCAAATCTTCTAAACATAATAGTCTCAAGGAACATCAAACACCATCTAAGAACATTGTAAACAAGTTACCATACCATCAATTTCATTATTCCACCTAAATTATCAAATTTTCCCATTGTAAGGGTTCATGTAGATTTCCATATATTGCAATCAATTCTCACCATAATCAAACTTGGATAACTCAGAAAAACATTAAAGGATCATTAAAGAAGCAAACCACACCTAACTCACAAGGTTTTACACAAGAAATTGCCACATCTTCCTGGGATTTGTGTATGTGAAAATGTAATGGAGAAAGGGAAAATTTATTGCTCTACCTTCAATCTTCATTTTTTGGTGTAGGGCTGGATTGTGTGGAAAATGACAGTGGTGGAAGGAGGAGAAAGTGAGGAGTGTGGTGGAAGAAGAAAAGTGACGTGAAAGAATGAGGAAAGGAGTGATGTTGATATATTTTAATGAACAGAGGGGGCTAAATTACATTCATGCCCTTGGTTCACTTTGTAAGGGAAGGATTTTATAGGGTTAACCTAGGGGCAAAACAATAGTTGCACTATTATTCACAAACACTTGTACAACTCTTATCATAAAATTTTCCATAGGATAATCTAAGTTCTAACATCATCATATACAACTTGAGTACACACTAAAATTTCCTTTTCACATTTATCCATAAAGTTTTTATTATTTTCAGTTTTGTCCCTCACACATAATATTGATATGCATGACACATACATTTTTTCATAATTAAGATTTTCGACCTTAACATGTCCAGTTACACCTGCATGTCTTGACACCAAACCCCATGGGGTAGCTCAAATTCCTTGACCACCACACACAATTACTGGCTCACAATTGCAATTGCTCTCGCAGGTCCTTCAAATGCTATTAACCATTTGTTATTCAAGTAAGCGCTTGGATTCTACCATAGGAAAAAGTTACGATCATCACAAAGGACAATAATGATAAAGTTGGACAGATGAAAGACATTTTAACTTTAGAAATTTTAAAATGATAAAGAGTTGAACCTTTCTTGTCATTTACTTTTTATTAATGAAACTAATTTATTATAAAAAGTGCAGATTTTTGTAAAATTGAAGTTACTTTGCTATTTCTGTTGTGACATTAAGAATAAATTATAGTATTATATTTGAGTTTGATATCAAAGTAATACATTACTTTAGCTTGACAAATAGCAAACATCATACCAGCATAAATACGTTAGACAATGAGAGAAAAACATAAGGGAAAAGAAGAAGAAGAGTAACGGTACTTTTAAAAACAAGAGAAGAATACTTTTATATTCATAAATAATTGTAGTTTGGGCCAAAAGTTAATTTAATTAAAAGATAATAAAGGACAAAAATGTAAACAAACTCCTTTGATAGGAGAGGTTATTTAATTTATCCTTTTAAAATTTAAAAGTTGATTATAGATTCTAAATTTTCAATGTTGTGCAATATAGTATATTGGTTATTTTTTTAACCCAATTGAAAGAGATCAATTACCGTAATATATATTCAACTTGTGATTCTAAATGGAAAACAAGGGTTTTATGTCATTTCATTCCGTGTTTTTTATGACAACAAAGCTCTTGTTTGCCACCGAAGATCACAAATAAAATGTATTTTGGTAAAATTCAAGGTTTAAAAAATCGAATTGAACTAACATGTTCAATCAAAAAATTGATGAATTAGCCAATTCTATGATCCAAAACAAGTCTAAAAACTGAAGTGATTGAACTAATAAAAAACCGATAAGGCCGGTCCAAAATTGATTAAAAAAAAAAACTAGCTAGTTGACCAACTTGGACGGTCCAAAGTTCTGTGAGAGACAGACAGACAGAGAGTGACCAAGATTGAGTAAAAATAAGGAAGATCCCAAGAGGAGGAAGAAGAAGAAGAAGACATAACCCCAATGAAGGAGAATAAATCATATAAAATGGAGCAGAAAGAAAAGAAAAAGAAAAACCTAACCAAAAAGAATGTAAGAATTAGTTGGATCAACCTTAATATAGATGGATCAAATGAAGACATGAACCAAGTCACTGACACTATTGTAGAGTTGGCTTCAAAGCTTAATATGCTCAAATTATATGGCATATTTGCCCTCTAAGGAAGCTTTGACATGTTTATGGTTGAAGATGCAGATAGCCATGTGCTTTTGCCAAAGACGGATCCCCTATTGGCCAACACCCTGTTTGGCCAATAAGGGCAATTTGATTGGAGTGGAGCTCCCATGGTCCCCACTAACCGACCCCGATCAAATGGCTTGGTTGGTTAAACAAGGAATCTATCTCTGCTTTTACCAGATGTCCCTAGATGCTATGTTGAGTGTGATGTTTTTGGTCCTTTGTGCATTGCTTTGAACCATTATGTTTGTGTTATGGACTTATTGGCCAGATGGGTAAGATAGTTTTTGTGTTTCTTCTCCCTTAGTTAGCTTGCTAGCCTACATGATGGACCCAAAAAAATTAAAAGAATAGATAGATAGATAGATAGATAGATGTTGAGATGTTTTAGATTTAATGGAGAGAAAGGAGGAGGGAAAGGGAAAAATATATTACTCATTTTTTTATATTTGTTTAACTATATATTTTAACATATTTTAACTATTTAATCATATATTAATATAAATTTAAATATTTTAAATAATGTTGGTTCAATCATAGTACAACTACAATTAAATAATTAACCCTTGAATCGGTATCTCTACTGATTTAATAACCAATCTAGTTTTCTAATACGCATTTTATCCCTCTAAATTTTATCTTATATGCATTTCACTCTCCTAAAATTTAAATTCAACAAATAAAAATAATCTTCTCAAACTTCATAGTCTATGCAAAAGAAAAAAAAATACTTTTTCGTTGAAAGTTTGTTAAGTCGATTAACAGTAAAAAATGACTCAACATTTCTTTTTTGGACAAATGGATATCAATTCCATTAAATTGGCACCAGGCCAGGGTTACATAAGATGGATCAGGACCTAAAAATTTTCAAATATAATACAAGTCTAAACTTATGGAAGAACAGTACATAATTTAAGATAACATATCCTAAAAATCAGTACCATGCATATACATCAGAACTGAGACCAAACAGAGTGAACACATCCCTGAGACTAATAAAGGCAATACATCCCTGATCTTAAATTTAGCAGACTAAAAAAAATAACACACCCCTAATCCTAAATTAGAGCTGGTCTTCTAACAACCTAAACAAGCTGACACATGCCTAACAAGTTGGCCTTAAGTGGGCTGGTAAGGCCTAAAAACCATCCAAAAACATATCAAATTTATGCCTTCCAAAACAAACAAAAAAACCCTCCTTGAGCTCGTGAATGAGGGCCCACATTATTGCGACCCCTAACCACACTTCGACATCTCTAGAGCTTCATCTTCTGTAGTGCCACACTTCTGCTTTTGGATTCGCCCATCCATTCTTCATTCTTGGTCCACCGTCACCCACTAGACTAAGCAAGATTTCCACTCTTCACTCTTGATCTACTGTCAAAGGTGGATGAAGCTGCCATAATGAGTCTGCCGTCTTCCTCTAGTTCAACAACATCATAGATGACGAATGACAAATTACACACTTCGACTGGGATGAAGGTTTTCAGCTATGATCTCCAGCCACTCTCGTACCTTCCTCCAATATCTCGTCCACCAGTAGTTCTTACCACCATAAGATCTATAAGGAGAGAGGCTAGATCAAAAGCAGAAGAAATAACCTCCATTGATGGCGTCGTCTTCGATCCAGCAGGTGGGAGGGAGAGTTTCGGGTGTGAGAAAAGGGGTTTGGGGTGTGAATCATCTTTTCCTCTCACTAACATGGCAATTGGGAGAGTGTGAGGAAGATTTAGGAGATGCAGAGGAGAAAATAAAAAACTCTTACAAAGAAGAGAGGAAAACTTCTACAAAAAGAGAAGATGAAACACACTCACTGAGGAGAGGGAAGAAAAAAACAAATAGAAAAGAAGACAAAAGTAGGTGGAGCGCTATCGCTGGCAACCCTCCACCTTTGGAGGCTCAAGCTACGATGCTGATGAAGAGGAAAGGGGAGAAAAACCCTAACCTCCTCCCTGAAAAAAAAAATAAAAAGAAGTAAAACTTACTCAACATTTGACCTCCATGTTAACAAATAAAAATTTGGCATATGGGCATCTTACCAAGTAAGCCTAAATGCAAACTCCCTAATCATTTTTTGTTTGGGTTTGAGTTCATTTAATAAGATATACATGTGTCAATATTTCATTTGCTAACATGAAAAATTAAATGTTGAGTCATCATTGACAGTTAGTCTATTTAATGAAAATTTTAACGAAGAGACTTTTTGCATGGACTACAAAATTGGCAAAAAAGTATTATATGTCCCAAATGTTTACCCGATTTTTATTTATGCCCCTAAATTTTTTGTACTTGATTATGTCCCTATTCTTTCAATTTTTATCATATATGTCTAAAAATGATAAAAATATCATTCATCCTTCTCTCTTCTCTCTCTCTCCTCTCTCTCTCTCTGCTCACTAATTTTTTCTATTTATTCACCTAGGTCCCTAGTTAAGATTTTTCTTTTTATCTTTTGCATGATTTAAGATCATATTTAACTTCATCTAGGTCTCTACTTCTAGAATATATTTTATTTTCAATTTAAATCAACCTTTATAAACTTTTGGATTTATTCAATTTAGTCTCTGTCATGCATGTATCACGTCCATCTCTCAGTTTTGCTTTCCAAACTTATCCAAAACTTCATCTTAGATGTCTTTAGGATATTTTTAGTCATTTCCATCCCAGAGCAAGACAAACAAAGAATTAAAACTGAGTTTTGAAAATATTCAATTTATCACGGGTCATCATGTCATTACTACTCTGTTCTTCATTTTTTTTTCTTGTTTTTTCTACTGATTTGGTCTTCTATTTAGCCCCATGCTTTGAATTAACTTAAGCTAGGTGTATTCAATTAATTCAACCATGTAAAAGAGCAAACTCACTCGTGTTCTTGCTTTGAACCCGAAAAAAGAGCAACACCAATGAGTTTTATTTCCATTCATTCATCTTTTACATGGTAGAATTAATTGAATACACCTAGCTTAAGTTAATTCAAAGCATGGGGCTAAATAGAAGACCAAATCAGTAGAAAAAACCAAGAAAAAAATAAAGAGCATATCAAAAATGACGTGATGAACCATGATAACTTGAATATTTTCAAAATTCAGTTTTAATTCTTTGTTTGCCTTGCTTTGGGATGAAATGACCAAAAATGTCTTAAAAACATCTAAGATGAAGTTCTAGGCTAGTTTGGAAAGCAAAACCGAGAGATGAAGTGATACAAACATGACAAGGACTAAACTAAATAAACCCAAAAGTTTACAGGGGTCGATTTAAATTCAAAAAAAAAATATTCTGGAACGAAAAATCTATATGAAGTTAAATATAATCTTAAATCATGTAAAAGACAAAAGGAAAAATCTTAGCTAGGGATCCAGGTGAATGAATAGAAAAGTTTTAGTGAGTAGAGAGAGGACAAAGAGAGAAGAGAGAGGGATAGAGGGTATTTTCATCATTTTGGGACATATATAGTAAAAATTGAAAGAATAGGAACATAATCAGGCAAAAAAAAAACTTCAAACGCATAAATAAAAATCGAAGTAAACGTTAGGGCTATATAATACTATTTTGTCCTATAAAATTTGAGAGGACTATTTATTGAGGTAAAGTTTTGAGGGCTAAAATACATTTTTGTCTTTTCTTGTTTTTGTTAACCTAACCTCTTTCAATCTATATATGAATAAGTGGCTTTATAGTTTTAATCAATTTTTCAATTGGTTTTTATACAATTTAAAATTTTGCAAATAAAAATATGTATCATTTAATTTTTTTTTAATTTCTAATTTTTTGTTAATCTTATGTTAAATTTGTTAATATGAGCCTGCATGTCTTAGCATTAAAAATGCATATAACTCAAATTAACTCACTCAAACTACTTAATATAAATTGCATATTTATAATTAGTTGCACTAACAAAATTTAATATAATACTAAGACTTTGTTTGGATAAACAACTTATTTAAATGCTTATATAATAAACACTTATTATATAAATGCTTATATATAAGCTATTTTTATAATTGCAGAGTTTATGAAATAAACTTTACATATGTTTTTGACTTATTTTCATAAGTTCTATGATAGCTTACGAAAATAAATTGAAAACATCTTATAGGCATGTCATAACTTATTTTTATAAGGTCTCCAAAATATGTGCACAAGTACTTATGTCATAAGATAAATCAAATAAACTCAAAATAAGATCTTCCAAATAGGGTCTAAGGGTGCGTTTGGAAGAGCTTATTTAGCTTATCTTATGGCATAAACGCTTATGTATGTGTTTGGAAGAGCTTATGACATGTCCATAAGCTGTTTTTAGTTTATTTTTATAAGATATTATGATAGTTTATGAAAATAAACTGAAAATATCTTATGTGAAATTTACCCTTATAAACTCTTCAATTATACAAATAACTTATATATAAGCGCTTATATGATAAGTGCTTATATGATAAGCGCTTATATAATAAACGCTTATTGTATAAGCGCTTAAATAAGCTGTTTACCCAAACAAAAAAAATTTAATGACAGAGGCTAAATTAAAATCTATAAATTTTTAAATATTTGATTACAATTTTTTCATCATAAGGACCAAGTTGAAAGTTAGGTAAGATTATAGTTATAAAAGAATAATTAAACAAAAAATCAGCAACACAAAACATATAAGTTTGGACTTTGCAGGTTTTGCATTTTAATATAAAAATAAATAATAAATTTTAAAACAAAAAATATCAAATATATTTTAATCACAATATAAGACCGTTTATTAATTTTACTTTAAAAAATTAGGTTTTTTTTCTTTTTGTTATTGTTGTTGCTGCTTCAATCTTTTTTTATTTTCTTAAAATGTGTGGTCAAGTTACCCTGCCGATTCGAACAGTCGCTGAACTCCGGATCCTTCATTGAGTTCCGAGGTCCGTCCTTACGACTTCCAGTGCGTGATTCGCTCCAGGTACGAGTTCAAAGAAACCCTCATTCGTCACACGCTATTTGATTGAATCATATCATATTGTGTGCGGATTTTATGAATGCGTAATAGACTAATTTAGGGTTTCATTTGTGATATTTTCTATATCCCTTTCGACGAAGAAAAGGGTAAAGATAATCCGAAACGATGGGAGGTGGCGCTGATCATGGACACGGGCATGGAGAGGCACATGGGGATTTCAGGCAAAAGGTTTGGAGTATGTCTGGTGGCCCTTATTGTCGCCCCAAGCACTGGAAGCGCAATACAGCTATCGCAATGGCCGGCATCTTCCTCATTTGTATCCCCATCGCCATGAAATCCGCCGAGCTTGAGGTCCGCTCCGTTCAATTTTCTCTCATTTGATTTTTTTACGTTTGGTGATGGTTTGACTGTGGGTGTGCTTGCCTAGGATCTTACGTTGTTTGTCCTGAAAAAAAAAATGAGAATTTTTATTAGTGAAGAGGATGTAGACAACAATTTCTAGTCGTATTTTGTTAAAAGTGTATCGAGTGTAATGTGTTGAAAACCTATATATATATATATATACTTTTTCTAAACTTCAACCAGAAGAAGGAACTTTTAGCATTTCAGGTGATGCCAGTAGAGTTTTGATAAACAATTCTTTCACTTTCAATGAAGGGATCTCGTAGTTTCATTCTATTCAAATTATATCTGTCATGTTAATTTATGCTCTATATATCTTTTTTTTTTTTTTGATATCCTTGGGTGTCCCGCGCACAACTCGACTAATGCCTAATGGGCCTGAGGAGTCGAACTGGTGACCTTTGGGAAGCAAACCCAAGGCTTGACCAACTAATCTACTCAGGGTTTTATGCCCTATATATCATAATGATGCATGGAATAATTTTTATTCATTTAGTTAGTGTAGACCATCACAGGTCAGAACCAGATGTGAATCTGTGCCCTTATCATTTTCATAATTCATATATATTTTAAATCATATTCAGTAATGAGCAAGTCTTGTTAATCAGAGGCTAGTAAACCGTAGCAAAAGGATTTTGGTGCTCTAATCCAAGTGGTCAAAAGGTAAAGGAAGTCCTTAAAGCTCCCGCGGGGGGGGGGGGGGGGGGGGGGGGGACGGGGAAGCTGCGAAGAAAGTGCTTGCCTGAAGTAAGGTGCTAAATTTAGGGGAATAATATATAATTAGATGGAAGCAATTAAATATGGGCTATATGAAGTTATCATATAAAATAACTACTCAAATAAAACATACCTAAGACAGTTAATGGTTTGGGGTAATATATGGCATTAGAATTTATAACCAAATAAAGTGAAGACTGTGAAACAAAGTTCTATGTTTTCTTATTTCTGTTCTCTGATGATAGGTACATAAATAGGAGAAAAAAGAAGGCTAAGCCATACCAATCCTACTAATCCTAAAAATAAGATAACTACTACAATTAGGAAATAATAAATAAAAGAGAATAATTATCCTAATCCTAATGAAACAGAATAAAGGATTACAATTAATTAATAACAGAATTATCTTCTAAGATATACTTATCTAGAATTTCCTACACTCCCCCTCAAGCTGGTGAATATAGGTCTTCCAATCCCAGCTTGCTTACATTCTCATAAAACATACTGTTGCTTAATCCCTTTGTCATCATATCTGCAAGTTGAAGTCCAGATGGCACATATGGAGTACAAATCAATCCGCTGTCAAGTTTCTCCTTAATGAAGTGTCTATCAATCTCTATATGCTTGGTTCGATCATGTTGTACAAGGTTGTGTGCTATGCTAATTGCTGATTTGTTATTACAGTACAGCTTCATAGGCTTGCTCCATTGAATTTTTGTATCATCTAGGATGATTTTGACCCATAATAATTCACATATTCCAGTAGCCATAGCTCTAAATTCCGCCTCTGCACTTGATCTTGCTACAACATTTTGTTTTTTACTTCTCCATGAGATTAAGTTACCTCCAAGAAAGGTGCAATAACCTGAAGTTGACGGCCTGTCTACTGAAGAACCTGCAAAGTCTGCATCTGTATAAATTGCTAGCTCCATTGTAGATCCCTTTTTAAATAAAATTCCCTTCCCTGGATGTGCTTTTAAGTAGTGAAGTACACGGTAAATTGCTTGTAGATGAATTTCTCTTGAATCATGCATAAATTGACTGAGAACATTAACTGAATAAGATATGTTTGGTCTAGTGTGTGCAAGATAGATTAGCTTCCCAACTATCTTCTGATACATCTCTTTGTTTACTGTTTTATCTCCAAGAGCTTCACTCAATTTATGATTCTGTTCAATGGGAGTTCCAACAGGTTTACTAGCTATCATGCCTGTTTCTTTGAGCAAATCTGTAATATATTTTTGTTGAGAGATAAAAATTCCTTGTCTTGATCTAGCCACCTCAATTCCAAGAAAATATTTTAATCTCCCTAACTCTTTTATTTCAAATTCATTGGCTAGGCACTGTTTCAAAGCCATGATCTCCTTGACTTTGTTTGTATCCATTAGCTAACATGACTTTGGCAAATCTTCCAAACCAAGCACGTGGAGATTGCTTTAGTCCATACAATGCCTTTCTAAGTCGACATACCTTGTTTGTTTCTACCCCACTAAATCCTGGTGAAATATTCATATAAATTTCTTCTTCCAATTCTCCATGAAGGAATGCATTTTTTACATCGTACTGTTGTAATTCCCAATCAAAATTGACAGCCAAGGATAGTAAGATTCTCACTGTATTCATCTTTGCCACTGGAGCAAATGTCTCTTGATAATCCACTCCATAAGTTTGAGTATATCCCTTTGCAACCAGTCGTGCTTTGTATCGTTCTAGGGATCCATCAGCTTTGAATTTTACAATATACACCTATTTACAGCCTACTGTTTTCTTTCCTTTTGGTAAATCAACCAATTCCCAAGTCCCATTTTTTTCCAATGCTTCCATCTCCACTTGCATTGCAGTTCTCCATTCCCTTTTTGATAATGCCTCAGATAATGAATTAGGAATAGACTCTGTGTTTAGGGTGGTAAGAAAGTTTTGATGTTGTGGTGAGAACCTTTCAAAAGACACAAAGTGGGATAATGGGTAGATAGGTTTTTTTGTGCATTCTCGAGTCTGTTTTCTAAGAGCAATAGGTAGGTTTAGGTCTGTTTCAAGATCAGAAGGCTCATTTTCAGTAGGACTGGTAGGAGAAGGAAGAGAAGAAGAAGGAAAAACAGCAGAATTTAAATTTAAATCAATCAAAGTTACCTTATTTCTTGAGTCTGGTTCAGAGGATTGTCCTGGCCTTGTAGTTACTGTAGGATCCCTTCTTCTTGAATACACTTGGTCAAATCGAATTTGATCAAAGATTTTGCCATCTGCTTCCTTTTCCTTTGATTCCTCAGATTGAGTTATTGGTTTTTTATTGTGAGAGTCCTCTAGGATAGGAAAATTTGACACCTCTTCTTCTAGGATAGGTAACTCCTCATGAGGATACTGTTGAGTAAAATATGGTTTGTTTTCAACAAAAGTGACATCAGCCGAGATATAAAGTTTTTTAGTGGGTGGATAATAACATTTGTAACCCTTTTGAGTAGAAGAGTAACCTACAAAAACACATTTAAGAGCTCGAGGATCTAATTTTCCATGATTGTTATTATGAACATGAACAAATAAGGTACATCCAAAGATCCTAGGATTAAGATTAAAAGAGGAACGAATGTCTGGATAAAATGTAGATAAATGTTCTAATGGACTTTGAAAACCCAAGATCTTGGAAGGAATTCGATTTATGACATAGGCTGATGTAAGTATAGCTTCTCCCCAAAAATTTTTTGGCACATTTTGTTGAAACAAAAAAGCTCTAGTACACTAGAGAATATGTTAGTTTTTTCTTTCTGCCACTCCATTTTGTTGTGGAGTGACAACAGAAGATGATTCATGTATAATACCTTCCTTTTGAAAAAATGAATTTAAAATTTGATTAAAATAATCTCGAGCATTATCAGACTGAAAAACTTTGATTTTAGTGCCAAATTGATTTTGAATCATTGAGTTAAATATAGGAAAAACGTTACTTACATCAGATTTGTTTTTGAGTAAATATATTCAAGAAACTCTAGTGCAATCATCTATAAAAGAAACAACCACCTAGCACTTGAGATGATTGGGACAAGACACACGGGTATGTTTTGCAAATTCACAAATATCACAATGAAAAACACGATCATCCAAAGTTCTAAACAAAGAAGGAAACATAATTTTTAAAGTATGAAAATTCACATGACCTAGACGCCTATGATGTAACCAAATAACATCTTCATTGGAAGTGGAAAATAAGGCAATTTTATTTAATTTTGAATGACTTGATGTATCCAAGTAGTAAAGGCCATTATGTTCTTTAGCAAGTCCAATCCTCTTCCCCGAACTTTGATCCTAAAATTCACAGTAAGAGTCATAAAAAATAACACAGCCTGTTAAGTCTTTAGTAAGCTTTTGAATGGATATCAAATTTGTAGATAATTGTGGTACATGCAGGACATCTTTAAGTATCAGATTTGGGGTAATTTGAATATCTCCTATTCCTGCTACAGTGGTGGTAGAACCATCTGCAACAGTAATTTTTCTACTGCTAGAACAAGGGGTATAATTTTTGAATTTGTTTGAAGTATGAGTCATGTGGTCAATGGCTCCAGAGTCTAAAATCCAACCATTCCTAAGTTCATTATCTAAGGCATTTAAACTAAGAGAGATTAGGACATCACCTGAGATTGTTAGGGAACATGTACCAGAATTTGACTGTTGAGAATTGTTTGCTGATTCTTCAGAAGTACCCAACATACTCTTAATTCTCTCAATTTCTTCCTTACTAAAAACACCAAGTCCTTGGGTTGAGTCTTGAACTGATACATGGGCCTGTCTTTGTTGACTGCCTTTCTGTCCCCATTCTTTGCTGGGTGGTTTTCCATGAAGTTTCCAGCATTGTTCTTTGGTATGTCTTGATTTTTTGCAGTAAGTGCAAAATAGTTCATCCTTCTTAGTTTTATCTCCAGTAGTTTTGTCTAGTCCCAGTCCATGTGGTTTATAACTAAGAAGTGCAGAGGTGTCAGTTGCAGATGACTCCAACATAACACTTCTACGGCTCTCTTCTGCACGAACCAGTGATATTGCTTCTGCCAACGAAGGGAATTCGGGTCTACCCAGAATTTGAATACGTACAAGGTCAAATTCAGAATTTAACCCAGATAAAAAATCATAAACTCGATCCCTCTCTATGAATTTCTTAATAATCACAGCACATCTCCCACAATTCAAATCAAGAGTCCTATAGTAGTCCAATTCCTGCCACTGATTCTGCAAGAAATTGGCATACTCTGTTATAGATCGCGTCCCCTGTTTTGCCCCATATGTCTTTGTCTTGATGTCATATATGAGGGCTGCATCATTGACTTTGGAATATGTTTGGTAAAGGGTGTCCCATATTGCCTTTGCTGTAGAGAGAAACATACACGTATCACTAATTTTTGGAGTCATGGAATTCCATAGCCAAGACATGATCATGGAGTCTTCTTCTTCCCATCCTTCGAACCCTGCTGAATCACTTGCCGGTGCTTCCTTCAATAGATGACCCAACTTACCTTTTCCCTTTAGAAAAGTTCTTACCAGTTGAGACCACTTGAGATAATTTTTCCCATTGAGTCGATATGTTGCCTGGATGTTCTGAAGCTCTGTGGTATTTCGTTTAGTCTGTTCTTCCTCCATGATTGAAGACGAACGTGGTGAATGTGCAACAGATGTAACTTCCGTCATACAAGAGCACGTGAAAGACCTCGTAATGGATGTGGATCACGACTGGAGAAAAATAAAAAAGAATTCAACAATTAAGGCTGAACTTGAAGGCGTGACACAATATCCAGCACCGAAGGGTAGAAGAAGAATTTTTAGCAATTAAGGCTAAATGAATCGACACCACCCAGCAATGAAGGCCAGACTCTAAGTCGCAGAACATGAAGTCGTTTGAAGCCGATAGCAACCAACAATGAAGGCTGGACTCAAAGTCGCAGAAGGCGACCACTGACAAACAGTACCGCGAACTCGAAGACCCAAGTCGAGGATTGATGTTGACACTGAAGTCGACAAGGACACGACGACTCAAGTCGAGGGTATTACGCTGAAGCCGAAGTCGTGAAGGACAACGTCAGCGGAACAGTTAAAAATTATAGAGAGAAATACCATGCTTTGATACCATGTGAAACAAAGTAATTCTATGTTTTCTTATTTCTGTTCTCTAATGATAGGTACATAAATAGGAGAAAAAAGAAGGCTAAGCCATACCAATCCTACTAATCCTAAAAATAAGATAACTACTACAATTAGGAAATAATAAATAAAAGAGAATAATTATCCTAATCCTAATGAAACAGAATAAAGGATTACAATTAATTAATAACAGAATTATCTTCTAAGATATACTTATCTAGAATTTCCTACAAAGACATTTTGATTTATAATTTTTTGACTAAAAAGACCATGTAGAGCATGTTTGAATTAGTTATTTTTTATCTAAAAAAGTATTTGTGTTTACATTTCAGGGTCTGCATACAACTTCTAGTTCTATTGCTAAGCATTATGAAGGTTTCTCAATATTATTCATCTCTTTTGATTCAATACTTCAATGGACTTGGGCTTATATTCTACTGGCAAATATAGTGGGAAATATAGCAATACTGAAATTAATGGGGACTGAAACGGCAAAAGAGGCAAATTGCCTTTACACAGTGTAAAACTAATGCAGAAAGATAGAAAACTCTAGCTATTGGACACTAGAAATCTCCAAAACCCATTCCCAAAATTCCCATACCCCACTACTCTGGCAGGCCCCTTTTTATTGACCTTGTCCTATCTAACTTGCTCTAGAAACTCCTATGGAACCAACACATCTCCTCTGCTTCCCTCGTAAAGGTTGTTACATGACAACCTATTTCCATCCTTTCTGTGCACTCTCCTCCTGCTTAGGCCTGGCACAGATCCTTTCAGTTGAGTGCCCATTACTACCCTTCCCTCCAAAACACAAGTTGTCCTCAAGGTGGGAACAAGGATATTCTCCCTCAATAGAAACTTCGATGGGTACCTCTCTTTTGATCTTCACAGTCTGAATTTCTATCCCAGGTTTGTCATCCTGTTTGCCATCATCTTTTTCCTCCTCTGTCAGTATTAAAATTTGAAGTTGCTCGTTCCTGCACTGGTAATGTGCTCCAAGTTTCTTGTCACAGCAAAAGCAAAGCCCTAACTCCCTCCTTCTGGCTATTTGAGCATCTGGCAATAGCAATATCCTTTAGCTGATGTTGACGAAGTAGATTAATTCCCTTTTTCTATGGTCCGTGATGGATTGCTGAACTTTTAGGGCTGAACACTGTATAGACTTCTTGGGCTCAGATACTTGAGGAACTCTAGTTTTGTTGATGCTGAAACTCGAATATTATTGGGCCCAAAACTTTTGGAGTTTTTATTTATTCTGGATTCTGGACTCCCAAGTCTTTTCCAAGATCCAATTCCTCTCTTCTGTCTTGTGGGCCATATCCATGAGTTCCTTTGTGGATTCGCATGCAACATCCTAACTTCTACCCTGATATCTTCCTTTAGTCCATTCCTGAAAGCCCCAATCAATACATTGGGTGTGTTTGGCAAATTAGCTGATAAGCTAGTTGAAAGCTTAAAAGCTAGCTTATTGAATTAAAAGTGTTTGGTAAACGTAACTGTTGAAGTAGCTGAAAAATATAAAATGACATAAAAGGGCATATATTTTATAATCTTAAAATAATTCAAATAAACAAAATTTTTTTAATTAAATTAATGTAAATTATTATATGTATAAATTAATTAAAAATATATATTTTTATTATATTATAAATATAAATACATTTTATATTATATAATATATTTTATTATTTTTTGTATATATATATATAATGACTGAAGAACAAAGCACGCGGACAGCAAATGGTGAAGATGAGGACAGACGGCAACGAACAACCACAGAGGACGATGGACGACCATCGACCGTGACGAATGACCACCATTGAGGACCCAGAAGACGGCGGAGAAGATGATTGATAGCATTTTGAGGAATTTGGGAATGACAGACGATAGACGATAGACGCAAAGGATGGCGAGTAAAGGACGACGGACGAACGAGGACAGACGGTGACGGACAGTGACAAAGAACAATGGATGACCATTGGTGGTGATGGACGACCACTAGAAGCCAATGGAGAGGACCCATGATAGTCTGCATCCATTTTGGGCTTGTATATATATCAAGGGTATACTAGGAATATTTGTAAAATAATAAGGGCAAAAAGGGAAGAAAAGTACATAGGTTATGAGTTACTCAAAATAGCTTTTCAAAATAAGCTATAAGTTAATGAAATAAACTCATTTACCAAACACTTCTAACAAACTTATAAGGTAGTCAAAAATTATACGCCAGTTAACTAAGTTATTAGTTCATTTTTTTGCCTTGCCAAACACACCCATTGTCTGGAGCTTCTTGCAGTGATGCCATGAGGAGTTAAAAGTGTTCGCTGGATATGGTCACAGTGCTGTCTTGTTTTGGATCCATCAGCATCTCATTCCCATGACCACGCTGAGAGTAATGAAATCTGGTTATGAGCTCCCTTCTTAATTCAAATCAGGAACTTGCGGGACTATGGGTCTCCAACCACTGGATCCAATATTTCTTCAAAAAGAAAAAAGCCCTCCAAAAGAATAAGTTCTATATGTTAAAAATGCATATAATATATCTTATCTGATAAGTTGTGAGATTCCTTTACTCACCCTAAACTAAAGTAGATTTTACTTGACCATTAGTTCTTACTCCAATTATATTAGTTTATTTATATTTGTTTCATTTCTACTGTTATTGAATACCACCATATAATAGTATGCTGTAAAATTACTGGCTGAAATTTGAATCCCTTGGTGGCATAATGATTTACTTGTCAATACTTTAGTTGCAAGCCACTGTGATAGAATCAGTTTGTCTAATTCTTGTATGTAATAAAATATTATCAGTGCTAGTATCTTTCTTTGATGCTCTTTTGGACATCAGATATTTCTTTTCCGCAGTAGAAAGCACTAGCTTTCATCCTTTACTACTGACATTATTGGGGGCATAAGATAATGCTTAATAGCAGGTTAGCATGGTGGATATTCCCTTCTCAACCTCCTCTCGATCTTATGCTCCCCATATTTTAGAATTCAATGGGTGTAAAACCGAATGCTGGTTTACTTTAGCAGAAAATCAGATAAAATTCCCTTTGGTTTACTTTAAAATGGTTTAATAGATGGATGAGATGATGTTTGTTTGATCTGGAAACTGGTGAAAGAAGCTCGTTCAAGTTTATTCTTTTCTTGTGCTGAGTGCTGGCTACTGACTACTTTGACGCTGTGTTGTAAAATTGTTTATGACTTGTGAGAATGCTTGTGAGCCTACAGTTATATGGTCGTATTATTGTGTTTGCTGTGAATTGGGCGTATTAGCTAATATTATATATTTTCTTTCAGCAACGACCGCATCATCCTGTTCGCCCGATCCCTTCCCAGCTCTGGTGCAAGAACTTTGGAACCAAAGACTATAATAATCCAGAATCAACCTGATTGCCAGTGTGGGTTTTGCAAGTTGTCAAAGAACTTCATATTTGTCTTTTTGATTTCGTCAATTTTACTTTAGACTTAAATCTCGGATCTTGTAATGGGCATCTGTCATTAAGAAAAATAATAAGTTGGCCATGCTTGTTTGCTTTCCTTGAAAGAAAGCGTGTTCAAACACGTGTTACTGAGTGATAATCGATGCTGTTCAACATTTTTGTCTGTACATGAGGTGCCTAGTTTCTAACCCATGGTTTTTTATTTTTATAATAACCAATAAGATATCATATAAAGAAAAAATAAAGGACTGCATTGACCAGATATAATAGAGGCTTCTAAAAATTTAAATAGAAAAACAAAAAAGAGGATAATTCATTAAAAGAATTTTGAAACTTATCGAGCGATCTAAAAAAAAGCATATAATAAATTACCAACCAAAGAAGGTAAATTAAGATATACCAATGAAACTTTTGGAATCATTTTATCAATCCATCTTCAAATCATATTGATAAGTATTTGTACATATTGACCAATAATGAGTTTCGATTTTTTCAAATATGCATGCAGATCTGAAGGACTCTTAAAGGGTTGAACTTCAAACAATATCAATCTAAAATACAGGAAATTAAACAAAAAATTTACAAAGAGACTAGATTTAAAAACAAAAACACTAAAAAAAATTTACAAGGAAATTAGATTTGAAAACAAAAATGAAGAGACGATAACTTCTACAACGAGAAGACGAAAACTCTCACAAAGTAGAGACAAAGAGAAAAACTATAAAGGAGAAGAAGAGGGGTGGGGATTGCACTCAGGCAACTCTCACCGTAGCCACACCAAAGAAGAAACAAGAGAAGAGAAGAGAAGAGAAGGAAACCACTTCAGAGCACTTTCTTCACTTTCTCCACTACATTTTGCACAATTTCTAACCCATGTTAAACATACATATTTAATCGGAAATTTATAAATTGGGGAGTAGGAGTATTTGAAAGTAATAGTTGGAACCCAAGAGGGGGGGTGAATTGGGTTTTATAAATTTTTCACAAGAATTAATTGGAAGTTAAAATGATTTTCTGTAAAAGTACAATGCTTAGAATAATAAATACAATACAGAAAATCAATGTACTGTCAAGATAAATAATTATAAAGATCAAGGAATTAAATAATAGATATCAATATGCACAAATTAAAGAGTAAGGGATAGAGAAAGCAAACTCGGAGATTTATACTGGTTCGGCTAATCCAAGCCTACATCCAGTGCTCAAGAGACCACTTGAGTATTTCCACTATAATTGCAAGTTTAATCCGGGTACTTGCAAACCACTACAACCACGCAAATTCGATCCGGGTATTTGCGAAACCACAATGGAGAATTTATGAATCCGGGCTCCTCCTCAACCCAAAGTAAGTTCTTCCAACACCGGTACTTGCGAACCTCAACTCAGAATAATATATGTGTTGATCAAAATCAACAATATAAAGAAACTCTATTTAAAGAGTAGATGAATACAAATGAAGCTCTAATAACTATAATGATAGAGAATATGCAAGATTTGGCTCAAGAATGCTTTCCTTTCTCTCAAAGATGATAGAAGAAGTTAATATCACATTGTAGGACTTTGTTCTAGCTCAAAATCGTGTATCTAAGGTCATATATATAAGATTTTACAAAACTAGCCGTTATATAGCCGTTACAGCACTTATAGTGCGGTGCACATTTTGAGCTTTTTTTGAAAATTCATAACTCCCTCATTTGAACTCCGTTTTAAACAAATAATATACCGTTGGAAAGCTCTTGGAGTCTAGTTTTAAATGAGCCAAGTTTTACTAAAAATTATTTTTATTTTAAAAGATATAATCAAAATACTGACTATAGGTCAGAACAGAATAATTTATTATACTAAAATCAACTTTCAGTTTTTCAAACTATATTTTAAATAGTCATATATTTCTCATTTGGACTCTGTTTTCAATAAATAATATACCGTTGAAAAGATCTTTGAGTCTACTATCAAATGAGATTAAGACACTTGAAAAACCGATTTTTCATTTATGAGATATGATATAAGGAGTGACCAAAGGTCAAAAAATAACTTTTGTAAAACTTCATATCTCACTATCTTTTTGTTCAAAAATGCTTGAGCCAATGTATGCAAATCTAAATCATTGAGTTGCACAAATATACTAGCCTATATAAAATATACCTAATGTAAACACATAGGCTATCTTGATGCATCCAAGCTTCCAACACTTCAAATCTTCTAATTCTTCATTTCTTAGAGCTTTGTCCTTGTATGTTGCTTTTTTTGAGTGAGGCATGATGTTACTTTTCCTTGTTCTTCAATCCAATGCTCACTCTTCTTGTTTTGAACCAACCTATAAAATATATCTTACTTACAAACCAAATGGTTAGTTCAATTCATGATAAATACCATGATTAATGTATAAGACATTACACATTAAATAACATAGTCATGCTTAAATACTTGTAACATGTATATGATAATTAACCTTTATATATATCAATGCTACAATTCAAATACATTTGTCATCATCAAAACTTATGGCATAAAGCCTTAGGGTCAACAATATCTCCCTTTTTGATGATGACAAATCACCACAGAAAAATATATATTACAAGATAATGAATACAATGTTATAAGCACATACACATATTTTTCTATTGTTTCTTCTCCCGCTATTTGACATCAACAAAAAGGTGTAAGTAACACAATATATGGAAGTTAAAGCACATACATTATTTAAGCCAGGATGTCGAAAGATGTCAATATAGCATAGGGTTAGGATACATCAAAACTTACCATTGTTTTCATTGACATGTAAAAACAATTTTTAGAAAAATTTCTCATGTCAAATGAAATGAGCCAAAAGATAAAACTTGAAAGAGTTTTAGGCTCCCCCTTAAACCTTGCATAATTTGAAAAAGAATAATGAATAATGAATATTCAATTTTTTTAAGATATATTCTTTTTCAAGGTCATCTATATATTTTCAAAAGAGATAAATCTCGCCCTGAATTTCATAACCTTTTTCCTTTGAAAAAGATTGTCCAAATCATTATAAAGGAAATTCAGTTTTTGATTGCAGAATTTTGAAGTAAGATTTTTTTAAGAAATTTCTGCAATATTTTCATTGAAAATGATTTCTGCTTGTTTATGAAAAGGCATTTTTAGTAAATAGCAGAAAAATTGAACTCTTTGAAATAAAAAAAAATAAACATCATTTGCTGTCATATGATAGAAATATTTGCAGCACACAGCAGAAGTATGATATATGGATTAGCAAAGCATGATATATTCAAGCATATAGGTCATAATCCATACATCAAACATCAATATCCCTTTGTCATCAACAACAAAAGAGATCTTTAATACCTTTTCTTTTTCAAAAAAAATATTGTTTCATATGATAAAACATATTAACATAACAGAAGCATTTTTAAAGTCCTTTTTCAAATCAAATTTGCTTCATAAAGGATAAGATAGATTTCAGCACAAAGGAAGCAATTTATATACCCATTCAAAATGAATTTATATATGTATTTTGAGGATGAGTACATGTAAAAATTTTGACAGCCACTCTAATGCTTAAGTTAGTAATGTAACTCAAAGGTTAAAGGCAAAAATAACTGCTTACGGTCGTATGCATCAAGCATTATCATGATGTAAGCAAATTATTGCCTTTCATTTACCCACAAAAGCATTATATGCAAGTATGTGTATCTATGAAA
The DNA here is from genome assembly GCA_037074585.1 of Biancaea sappan. Classification (NCBI taxonomy): domain Eukaryota; kingdom Viridiplantae; phylum Streptophyta; class Magnoliopsida; order Fabales; family Fabaceae; genus Biancaea; species Biancaea sappan. Next base: position 28,122,581 of record CM073499.1, on the reverse strand, counting down.
ATGTATCAGCCTCTACACATTTCATTTTATTCAAGTCATTTTAAATTTTTGACTTCTCATTTTGTATGAGTGCATGTGGAATCATGAAATATTATTCTTGGCCGTATGATGCATGAATAGCATACACAACATATGTTTTTAGATACATATAATCATAGCATGATGCAATTAATCATGTATATTATACTGAAAGCTCTCAAGAACAACACAACAAAGCAGAGAAATACGGTTCTGTTTATCTCCATTTTATTAATCCTTAAAATTTTTAAACAAAACAAATTAAATCAGCCGCAAATCCACCGAAACTTGACTTTCGTGGTTTTGCCATTAATGCGACGCGTTGTTGGTGTGCATGCGTACCCTAGACTTCTAGCTTCCAGCTTGCAGAAATCCATAGGATGAGCGTGTAGGGGTGCGGCGAAGAGATATCTTCGTTGGCTCTAAGTCACAATTTTCTCTCTATAAAGACTCCCCCAGAATTCTCAATTACCACACCACAGAGAATATTCATCTCTGAGCCTACAACTTCCTGACATTCCTCTCTCTTCATACTTCTACAAAAATTTCTAAATATTCCAAACCATGGCAGCAAGAAAGTTCATTGATCTCACAGTAGAGGCCAGGGAGGAAGAGCTCGACTTAAACTTGAGTCTAGGTAAGGACAAAGGCAAAAGACCTTTGGAGGAATCTCAAGAGAACCGAAAGAAGAAGATGAAGATTGAAGAAGCTGAGGAGATTAGTACAGGCCATACGTCAGAAGACAAAATTGCTTGTCTGGAGCAGGAGGTGAAGAAACTCAAGAAGATGATAGAGGACCAGGAGAAGTTAGCTAAACGCAACAATGCGGCACTGACTTCAAGAATAGATACGTTCTTCTATTGGTCTACCCAATGCTTCTGCAATCAACAACAAAGAAGTGTTGATTGTATGAATGGGATTTACACTACCCTCCGTGACATTGCTCAGTCTCTTGCTCCAAGGAATGGCCGAGGGGTGATGATACAATACAACCCACCTAATCCGAGACCACCTCGCCTATAGATTGCTCATGCATGAGCAAACCTTCCCTTTCTTTTTTTTTTTTGCAATGTAATCCTTCATTTTTTTAATGCAAGTGGTTTCTTTCATTGGACGGTACAAAAAAATAATAATAATGAAGATAAAAGAAATCAACCACACAAATTCAGCAGAGTAGAAGGATATATATATTTTGAAAAATATATATCCATTTTAAAGAAAGAATTTTCTGACATGGATATATATATCATCATTTCAAAGCAAAAGCAAATTACATACTTACTCAAGATAAAACATATTATAACCTAAATATGTAGTAGTAAAATTGAGGTGATATGGATTCATAAGATATAATTGGATATAAACTATAATCCATAACCAATGGTCCATAAACCAGAGGTTTGAAAAGATATGACATGTATAATGCTCAAACCATGATGAATGGTATAAAGACAATATCTTTATATACAATGATATGATCAAGTATGTAAGACATCAGAGAACAATATATCATTGCAATGAAAGTATGTCAGAAAAAAAAAATTGCCAACATAGCCAATTATGATCAGGGAGTATCACTCAATTAAATAGTGAAGTGGTAAAGGATAGAGATACTCATCGATTTTGGCAAACACTTATTGCTTCTTAAAGTTCCTCCTCAAGATTTTGATATTCTTGTTTTGCTCATTGCTCTTCTTTTGATTCTATCTTCTTGTAATTTTAATGAACTTAATTGATTGATTATTTGCAAGATCCTCTTGGAAACAATCTCTCATAAGATCACTGTCAAGCATTGGTCGACAATTAAGAATGAGCTGGCGTTGGGCGTTGGTCCAATATAGGCTTCGTTAGTTGACCACTTAGAGGATAGATTTGAGGATTAACTCCTGCAAAACACTTTTGGTGGAACACTTTGATGTTCAAATCAGTAATGTTCAAATAAATCTCGAGTACTAGGAGTAACATTATGTTCAAGATATGCCATATTAATAAAAGTGTTATGCTTTCATGAAATGCAATTTTGCAAAATATTTGATTTCATTGAAAATATTTAAATAAGATTACAGCAAGGATAAATACTATAGGTAGGAGGAATCTTATTGTTGTGAAGACAAGAAAAATGTGCGTGTAATGGAAGCAAGTTTTCATGATGCGGTAAAAAGGATAGTTTGAGCAAAATTTGGAAGAAAGATTTTAGCTCAAAACAAAATTCGAATCTATAATCTGCACACCTAACAATTGTTTTCAGATATAGCATGCATGAGTATCAAGGATAGATGTAAGGCATATTAGAGAACAGACAAAAGCATTAGAGAGCAGTAAACATATTAGTCAAATTTCTTACAATGCATTCCAGCTTATATGTTTACTTATCCATTGCCTCCTTTTGATGCAAGGAAGTGGAGTTTAAATGATGTAGCCATTAAAATGTCATTTCCGCTCCTTGCTTCGAGGTGAATCTGCAAATTAATCTTTTGTTTTTTGTACCCAAATTTCTTTGGGTCCGCGTGGGTCATGAGTTCCTTTTTGAACCCATTTCATTTTTACTCCATGAACAAGATTTTTCTTATAAAAGCATGAGTAAGATTTGTGTCCTTTCAGTCCACAATAAAAACAAGTGCAAGTTGGACTATTGGACATCTTTGCAGAAACAAAGAAGTTTTTAAACTGCTTTTGGTTTGATTTCTTTTTAGAAACAAGACCAACTTTGTTAATTCTTCTTTGTTTCAAAACTGAGGTATTTAAAATTTCTCTACCTTGAGAGAGTTTTGCAAGTGTGTTTTTAAGATTATCATTTTCCTTTTTCAAATAATCACACTTGGTACAAAAGCAATTTTTGTTGGTAGAGATATTTGTTTTTAAAATCAAATTCTCTTCTTGCAAAGTTTTGTTTTGATTTTCAAAAACAAAATTCTCTTCCTTGGAAATAGAAAATTCATTTTTCAATGTTTTCAACTCATTTTCAACAGAAGAGTTTTTCTGTTTTGAAACATTTAGTTTCTTTGCAAGTATAAGAGATTCTTCATGTAAATCATCAAAGGCATCTTGTAATTCTTCAAAAGAGTAGTCAAATGAATTTACCTCATCTTTATCTCTGGCTACAAGACAAGTGTTGGCTTCTTCATTTGTGTTCTGCTTATCAGAATTGCTATTTCCCCAAATGGAAGATAGGTAAGCTTTCTTTGATGATTCATGTCACGACCTATTTTCTAGGCACATGACCGGCACAATGATGAATATCCCATCACTGTAAGCCTTTCGATAAATTCTTCCCACAAGTAAAATTATTAGTCATTATCTCTATATTCTTGAAATATCATTCTTTAATAAATACTAAGAAAATACATCAAATTTTCTTAATTAAAAATAATAGATCCTCAGTACAAAATACATTATCATACTGAAATACAAGCCAAATACCAATCCCCTGACCTAGATGTCTTAGACGGTTACAGAGCAACATATTGTATAACAAAAGAAGGGCCTACTCGACAGCGGGAAGGTCCAACGTGATCTACTCCTCTAGCGGATGTTCTTCGGCGGCAACCTGATCTGAACAAAAAGTTTGTACAGAGAGTGTGAGCTTTTAAACTCAGTGAGCAAATCGGCCTTGCGTTAATAAAATTCAAATACATCACCAGTCATGCAAGCATATCCGAACGCTCAAGCTCAACCAATAAACATAGTTAGAAATTTCATACAAGAAGACAAACATTCATCCAATTCAACAAACGTTACTAGTACTCGTCAATGGCAATATATCCCGGAGAGCGCACACAGGCCAGCTCACCAATTTTGTATTTTTCCGCCATGACGCACAACCTCATCCTCTTAGCTAGGGCGCCTCACAGATTTATCACCAATCCGGGCTATATCCCTACTGAGGGAATCGTTGTCTCCACACTCATTGGTCAAGACACCCTTTAACCCGGGTTTTCCGCCTTGCCGTGAGAGGGGGTACTGTACCGCTCAATCACAATCAATAGTACAACAGTTCATATCATAATCAGAAGTACAATATAATATTCATCCATATAACAGGTATAGTATATAACTATATGATTCAAATTTCATATCATCATGAGATACTTGCTTCGTCTTATCCATACTTCTGGATTAATTATCTCATTATATTCGTCATTCTGAATCCAATTTCCCCCTATGAATCTTGGGAGTGTCCTACGACATACTTTTTATCACCAGTAATGCTAAAACTCTATTAAAACGGGGTCGTTTCACTCACCTGGATTCCGTACGAGTATCACTTCTCTAAATCGTTACGGACAAGAGTACGCAGGTGAATTTCAGTGTTCCGCTACAGAGATTTTCATGAAAGATTACAGAAAGTACGTTAAGATCATTTTCGTACAGATACTGTTCATACGTACGGGTACTATTCATATGGTCACTATTCATATGTACGGTCACTATTCATACGTACGGGTACTATTCATACCGGAAATACAGAATACAATCTGTAAAAGAGTACACCAGGTAAGTTCCCAGGAAAGAGTGGAGGGTCACACTGGACACACTTAAAAACCAGGTCTTTCCTTAGCCAGAACTTTCCTAGACATGTATTCTCCACAGATTATATTCTATTTCGGTAATCAGAGAATCAAAATAATAGCTAACGACAGTTTTTCTGATGTGGAAGATCGGCCAAAGCCGCAACCACAGAGCATACTTAAGAAAATAACTTCTAAAATTTGAAAGACATAGAAAGGGTATAGTATCATTACCTAAGCTGAAAAGGAAAGGCCCAAAATCTCAGAGGTCTAGCGTCGGACCAAGAAATCTTAAGGAGAGAAGAAGAGAAGTTGAAGGTGTGATTTTGAAAGTGAAATGGAAGGGTCTATTTATAGGAAAATTTAAGGGTACTATTCCATCTACCCCGTCTCACCTACCAATTTCACTTACTAGTCTCATCTACTAGTTAGTCTCATCTACCAATTTCACTTACTAGTCTCATCTACTAGTTTCACATACTAGTCTCATCTACTAGTCTCACTTACTAGTCTCATCTACTAGTATAATCAATTGCTAATTTAGTTTCCTTTTAATTTAGTCCCTCAGGGAATTCTCTCATAAAAAATGTCATTTTCTCCTACAAATTTCTTTCTAATTTTCTCTTATGATCAAACCACATCTAGTACTTGACATTTTGATTGTACAGATGAACAGTACCATATATGTAAATAGTATTATATACTGAAATAGTAATAGTGATTTGTAAACACGCATTTATATTTTATTTTTTTTATGGGTATTACAATTCACCTTTTGGTTGTGGTTTCTCTTTTTCTCCTTTTTCTTCTTCGTCTGTCACCTTGGTGATTTGAGATTTTCCTGTAAGTTCAACACCAAGAGCTTGCAATTGATTAAGCACAAGTTGTATCTCATTAATGGTTTTGCAATTGTTCATTTGAGCAATTTCAAGTTCATTAATGAAACTTCTATACCTTAATTCCTCAGCAATAAGATCTTCCTCATGTGCAACTTCAAGAATTTCCCACATTTCTTTTGCAGTTGCACAGTTGGAGATTTTGAAAAATTCATCTTGACTCAATGCACAAGAAATAATCAATTTTGCCTTAGCATTGAGTTGCATTAAACTTCTTTCAGTATCATTCCATTCACTCTTAAGTTTTGGAATGCATTTTCCTTGTTCTTCCTTGACAGGCATACAAGAACCATTTTCTATAACATCCCAGAGTTTATGGTCTACTGAAATTAAAAACATTTTCATTTCATACTTCCAATATTGAAAATGATTAGCATCAAAAATTGGAGGTTCTGTGAAAGAACAATTTTTAGAAATAAACCAATCACTATATCCAACCATGCTAACTCTTAGACGGTTAAGTCTTTAAACAAGAGCCCAAGCTCTGATACCAATTGAAAGTAATGGTTGGAACCCAAGAGGGGGGGTGAATTGGGTTTTATAAATTTTTCACAAGAATTAATTGGAAGTTAAAATGATTTTCTGTAAAAGTACAATGATTAGGATAATAAATACAATACAGAAAATCAATGTACTGTCAAGATAAATAATTATAAAGATCAAGGAATTAAATAATAGATATCAATATGCACAAATTAAAGAGTAAGGGATAGAGAAAGCAAATTCGGAGATTTATACTGGTTCGGCTAATCCAAGCCTTCATCCAGTGCTTAAGAGACCACTTGAGTATTTCCACTATAATTGCAAGTTTAATCCAGGTACTTGCAAACCACAACAACCACGCAAATTCGATCCGGGTATTTGTGAAACCACAATGGAGAATTTATGAATCCGGGCTCCTCCTCAACCCAAAGTAAGTTCTTCCAACACCGGTACTTGCGAACCTCAACTCAGAATAATATATGTGTTGATCAAAATCAACAATACAAAGAAACTCTCTTTAAATAGTAGATGAATACAAATGAAGCTCTAATAACTATAATGATAGAGAATATGCAAGATTTGGCTCAAGAATGCTTTCCTTTCTCTCAAAGATGATAGAAGAAGTTAATATCACATTGTAGGACTTTGTTCTAGCTCAAAATCGTGTATCTAAGGTCATATATATAAGATTTTACAAAACTAGCCGTTATATAGCCGTTACAGCACTTATAGTGCGGTCCACATTTTGAGCTTTCTTTGAAAATTTATAACTCCCTCATTTGAACTCCGTTTTAAACAAATAATATACCGTTGGAAAGCTCTTGGAGTCTAGTTTCAAATGAGCCAAGTTTTACTAAAAATTATTTTTTTAAAAGATATAATCAAAATACTGACTATAGGTCAGAACAGAATAATTTATTATAATAAAATCAACTTTCAGTTTTTCAAACTATATTTTAAATAGTCATATATTTCTCATTTGGACTCTGTTTTGAATAAATAATATACCGTTGAAAAGATCTTTGAGTCTACTATCAAATGAGATTAAGATACTTAAAAACCGATTTTTCATTTATGAGATATGATATAAGGAGTGACCAAAGGTCAAAAAATAACTTTTGTAAAACTTCATATCTCACTATCTTTTTGTTCAAAAATGCTTGAGCCAATGTATGCAAATCTAAATCATTGAGTTGTACAAATATACTAGCCTATATAAAATATACCTAATGTAAACACATAGGCTATCTTGATGCATCCAAGCTTGCAACACTTCAAATCTTCTAATTCTTCATTTCTTAGAGCTTTGTCCTTGTATGTTGCTTTCCTTGAGTGAGGCATGATGTTACTTTTCCTTGTTCTTCAATCCAATGCTCACTCTTCTTATTTTGAACCAACCTATAAAATATATCTTACTTACAAATCAAATGGTTAGTTCAATTCATGATAAATAGCATGATTAATGTATAAGACATTACACATTAAATAACATAGTCATGCTTAAATACTTGTAGCATGTATATGATAATTAACCTTTATATATATATCAATGCTACAATTCAAATACATTTGTTATCATCAAAACTTATGGCATAAAGCCTTATGGTCAACAGTATTCACATGTTCAGTTTGATTTGATTTTAAGCCTTAATCAAATTGAATCAAACTAATCATTTTTACAAATTATGAACCTATTTAGTTTTAATTTTTTGATAGTTTGATTCGGTTTTGAGCATTTTGATTTGGTTTTAGGTGGTTCTGTTTACAATAATTGTTGTCTTTTAATTTTCAATGAAACATATATAAATATAAAAAGAAGAAGATCAAATTAATTTAAAGAAAGAGACCAAATTAATTATAAAATATATAAAAATAATGTTGTTGATGAAAAAATATATAAATATAATATTATTTATATAAAGTTGGTTCAGTTCGATTCGATTTTTATTGAACTGAATCAAACCAAATCAACAATCGAATCAAACCAATTAAAATTATATTTTAAAAATTGATTTGGATCTCTTTTTTCAGTTTTAGTCATTTTTTATCAGTTTGATTTAGTTTAATTAATTTAATTTGGTTTTGAATACCTCTACAGGTGTGGAGGAATAAGGTAATTATAATTTTTAGGTATTGTTTACTATCATATTCTTTTTTTTTTGGGCTAATTGCCTTCAAATTTTTTTAATAAAAATATTTAAACTGATGGCAAACACTAGTGCGTTCAGTCAAACTAGTTATTCAAGAAGCCTAACTCTAAGTTTTAGCAATTCAGGAAATTATTAAATATTATATTTGGTCTAGTCAAGATTTCTATATAATATTTGGGAATCATTGCAACTATGTCGATGTCAAATCTAAAATCCCTGTAATATTTTTGCACGAGTTAGTCGAGTTTCATGAATAATTCACAGAAAACTAAAATTCTTAAGAAATCCAATTAAAAATAAAATCAGTGAACATAGAGATCTTGGGCTTGTTTAGATGTTTTTTTTAATTTTTAAAAATAAGTTTTCTAAAATTATTTTAGAAATTAATTTTGTAAATAAAAAAATTGTTTAGAATTATAGAAAATAAAACATGCGTGGGAAAAAAAATTTAAAACCAACATTTAAAATTCATTTGATATAAAAAAATTTTATGTAATGTTGTAATAATTTTAATACAATAAAATAATTAATAATGATCTTTTAAAAGTGAATAGAAACACATATAAGTTGAACATATTAATTATTATAGGATGAATTACATTTTAATGAATTGGTTAAGTTTATTATCTAATTACATAAATTATTAAAAATGTTTTTACAAAATAATTTAAAATAATTATAATTCTAATAAAATAAAATAAATCGACTCAAATTTGTTAAAAATATCTATAAAAAAAAACTAGATACCAAAAGTTACAATTCCACAAAAGGCAAAAAAATTGTAGTTAGCATCAGTCAAAAGCTATTTCTATATTGGTTAAAATTTTAAGCAACTTTTTATCCGCCGCTGAAAAAATTTATTTTTTGCAATACATTATATTTACACGAATATTATTAATAAATCTACATATTTACAATCATGCCACTGTGTTTTTCACCTTATTTTCAATTGAAAATACCTAAAACTTATTCTCTTTTATATTTAAAAAATAATTTCAAATACTATTTTTAAAACGTTTTTCAATAACATTATACCAAACAAGTTTTACAATTTTTTAACTTTTAAAAACAAAAAATTATTATTGAAAACAGCAATCAAACAGGGCCATTCCTTAAGTATACTTTTATTGCCAAATCTAGAAAAAATATCATATCAAGCATATTTCTTAAGAATCTTTAAGCTCTTAAGTCTTGTCCGAGAAGAGAAGTGAAAAATACAGGATAGATTCTGAGTTCAAGCTTGCCTTAATATTATAGTTATTGGTGTTTTCAATCAGAATAGTGGAGTCAACAATGAGAATGGTGGGAAAATTGGGGAAGGGATCATTGGATAGGCATCATGTTTGGCCTTTAAAGATTTCAGCAACAATTTGAATTGTTGTTAAAATTTTTAATAACAGTTTAAATTGTTATTAAACGTGTTTTAAAAAACAAATTCTTTTAATCGTGGTTAACTGGAACAAGTACCGTACTCGTCCCAGCAGCGAATCCTGTCTCCAAAATTTGAGGGAAGAGAAATGCTTCATGGAAAAGACAATCTTTGAAAGAATGAAAGAATAAAAGAAAGAAAGAAGTTTTTGTTTATTTCTTTAGACAAAAGGTTTGTTTTCGGCTCTAATGTTTATTTTTGAATTTTAATCTTGTTTATAATTCTTTTGTACTAATTTTTCTCACATATTTTTTTATTTCAATTTTGTCTCTAGTGCTAATTTGATTAACAGGTTGACAGAAAATGTCAATATGGACTCTTCCAAATGACATATAGACTATTTCATATGACACATTAAATATTTAAACATTAATTTGGGATAAAATAAAAAAAAATATCATTTGAGGCTAAATTGAAACTTAATCAAATAATTGAGATAACATTAAAGCTAAAATCAATTAAAATAATATATTGACAGTAGATATGTCATATGAAAAAGTTTATATTAACATTTTTTGTTAATTATATATGTTAATGACGTTAGTTTTACGAATAAAATTGAAACAAAACAATAAATATGTGAAATGAAATTAATATAAAAAAATATTAAAAACATAATTGAAACTCGAAACAAAGAAGACCAAAAAAATATTTTTATCATTTTTTATTATTAAAAAAAAGGTAAACATTGGGTGAACAGCGTTAGAGTGGACAACTCAACATTAAAGTAGACTGGTGAAGTGAATCAGAATGCCAAAAAGAAAAGAAAATAAATAAAAGAAAGAAGACATGAACTTTTGCCAATAAAGTTTTTTGGTTCAATGATTCTACAGAAAAGTAGAGATCAAAAGGAGGGACTTAAAGTTCCCGTTATAATGGCCGTTGTTGTGTAAAAGAAGGGTTAATTGAACTGGAGAATTTGGAAAGTGAATGATTTTGTACCTTTTAATGCAATTCTGGAATTTATTCTATTATTCTCAATAAATAGTGAGTAAGAAGAAGTCTTTCATTCTATTCCATCACCCAATTTGACTGCCACTTCAAACACGTATGTATGCTTTCAAGCAAGAAAAATATTTCAATAAACTACATATAATTCTTACATTATAATCTTGTTATAATTTTTTCAAAATTTTTAAATTAAGGTAATATTTTTTTAACTTATAATTGCACGTTAACTTTATCTAACTTGTCATATCAACTTTAACAATCATATATGTTCCGTTTATTTTCACATTCTGTTAGTGGGCTATTTAACTTATGAGCGAAAAAACTTTTTTGATTAGAAGTAGATCATTCGGAGATTGAATTAATACAAATAGCCTTACGGGACTAAATTGATAAAAGGACAATCTTGTAGGGGCTAAACAGTAATTTACTCTATATATTATAAAAATCTTTAAAAACCATACCCCAATTATATTGTCCTGTGTTGGATTCTATGTTGTTGGTTTTGAAAAGATCAAGTAAAGTTAGGGTATATTGATTTGTGAAAATATTTTTTATTTTTAGTTTTAGTCTTTATTTTTTTAAATACTGAAAATATGTTTTTGATATTTTTAGATTTTGACATATTTTAAAAAATATTTTTATTAAACTCAACTAAACATATTTTTAAATTATTTTTTATTTTTAATAAAAATAAAAAAATACTCAAACAAAACAGGCGGCCATACGTTGCTGTTTTTTTTCTTTTGGGTAAGTTGTATGTTGCTGTTTGTAGGCCATGGAATGTGGAGAAAGAATATTATTGCCTTCATCGCTTTTAACAACATTCATATAAATCCTACAAAAAGAGTGTTAAAAAAAAGGGGGAATATAAAGTGAAGATGAGACGAATGAGAAAGATTATCAAGAATGAAGCTGAATTCAGTGTTCATAATCAAAGCATCAGATATCATAGAAATTTTGTTATGTTCGGGTGAGAAATGAGAATAGTATTGCGATTAGGAATTTATTCAATATCATCATGCTTTATCTTGTACTAAGACAAAGAAACTGAATGAAAATCCCACAACACATATTTAAATTTACGTAGTTTAATTGATGTGATTTACATTCATAAGTAAAAAAAGAAATTTTTTTTATTTTTTAAATAAAATTATTACAACTTACAAGTAAAAGATTTAGAAATCGTATACAATATATACAAAATCAAACTGATACAGATTGCTTTATAAAAATACATAAAACAAGTTATGCTCATATTGTAAATTTTCCTTTCTAGTCGAGCTTCAAAATTCAGGTCGAGTTATAAATTTATTTTAATTCACTAAAAACTCAAGGCACTCAACAAAGGTTTTTTTTTAAATTAAAAAGAAATTAAACTTGGTCACAGGTTAAAAAGTTTGTGGTTTGAAAAAATTAAAAATAGATCCTAAAATTTGAGCTTACAATAAAAAATAAACAGTTATTCTTTAAGAAGACCTATATAATATAAGCCAAGCTCGGGATTTTAAGCCCAACTTGACTTGAATTAGTTATGTTTGTTTGTGTATATCTAAATAAAAAAATTACATATTAATTAAAATAATTAAATAATAAAATATTATACATATGATTTAAATTATATATTATAGTATTTAGAATATTTTCTATACATATTTAATATTAAAATGTATAATTTATATGTAATTTAGATATTTGCCTTAATGCTCAATTGTTTATCATGTATTCATATTATATAATAAGTAATACAATTTCAATATGTATAACTCATGACTTTATTAGTTATATTATATCTAGAGAATTATAATATATTTTTAAAATTGTTATAATTTAAATTATTATACACTTTATTTTATTTTTAATTGAATGAAAGAATTCACTTTTAATTATCACTTTCTATTTTATCAGACCTGTCCAAAATTATTCAATGCAAAATTATGATTTTATTTTACAAGTTAATTAAAAATGGGTTCATGTCCATTTTATTTGAAAATATTAACTTGACCATCAAGCACGTAAGTTAACTGCTAAAGAATTGGTCTAACTTTATCATATGTCTTAAATTCGAATCTTTTAGAATACAACTACTTTAAAATTTGAGAGGCAGAGCTTTGTTGTCATTGTAATCATACCCAACTCGAATCTAAATTAGTCAACACATATAATTTGATATTCAAACACCGGTTGATTGTTTAAAAAAAAATGCTAGCTTAAATTAAAATGGGCCCAAGCTTGGAGACTTGCAGTTATTCCACCACCATTAATATTCGGTCATTCATACATTGGAAGAATATTACTTTATTCTGATCTAATAAAAGAGGGCAAAGAAAAATAATTCAAGACCTAAAGCCTTAGTAAGCACATCGTTTATTTGGTAAATAAAGGAGAATATTTTAACTTTGAGAACAAAAATCATAAGATCTAACATTTTATTATTTAGGGGGCATTTTTCTGTTTCAAATTAAGAGGTTTGCATATATATTTAATTATTAAGAAGGTACCTCTAAATTTGAATACTAAATAATTAAGATTGTTTATTTTCCTATATTTGTATACATTAAATACAAGTTAGACTTTTTTGTTAGTATTGTTCTTTGCCTTTTATTTTACTATATAGCGGTGCTATTTTATTTTATATGAAATAGTTTATTATTTATAAAAATTAAAGATAGTTAAATTAATAGAGATAATTAAATTAATTTTAAAGTTTACCAGTTACCACAACATTAAAATTAGATAAACAATTTTTTTTTAAAAAGAACACTTATTGTAAAAAATTAATTTCAGGTTAAATATAGTTCTGAATAAAGAACACTTATTGAATTTTTAATTTAGTTCATATAGTCGAAATTTTTGTAATTAAATCTTTATAATTCTAAAGATTTTTAATTTAGCTTTTATTTATTTATTTGTTAATATTTTATTAAATTTTCTCGGTATTGTCAACCGCGAACTATTACAGTACTTTGACTTTATGTGACTCATGCACTGTATATTACACACCATATATTATGAGTTAATTTTATTTCTTTATCCACTTATATTTTTTTATTGAAATAAACAATGCATATTTAAGGTATCAATATGCATATAATTAATGGAACATTGATAAAATTTTAGAAGCAAGAGAATAATCTTAATTTTATTAGTAAAATAAATTAAAAATATTTTAACTCAAATTTAGATTGAAGGAAATACTAAGTTCTATTTAACTAGAATTTAGAAAAATATTGTTATAATTTACTCTTTATAAAGGTTTGCCTTAATTATGATAATGTTCTTTCCAATTCTTGTACTGTCATTTCATTATCTATTTTATTAGTAGTGTCAAAATAGGTTGTTAATAAAAAGTTGATTTAAGCTATCTTGTTTAACAAATAGGCTTTTATTTTAAGAACTCATATCCATGGATATTAATTGATAGATCAACCTCTTTTTTTTAATTATTATTATTTATTTCATTTATCTTATCCAATAAATAAAAAACTAGAAAATATAATAACTAATAGTCATATTATTAGTATAGTAAAGATGATATTTCCTTTCTCATAACTAAGGATACAGATAAATATCGTATCATAAAATATGAAAATCCATATGCCAGGCCAATTATCAATATTAAAAAGTTCTATATATGATTTAATCCTTCCTCTCAATTCTATTTTTAGTGGTTTCAAAAGAAATGTCTTTTTCTTTTTTTGTTGGAAAGATTGATATTGGCCAGCCTATCCATATTCGTTTATTATGCGAGTTAAACATACTTGCTTATTTAAAATAATTTTTGAATAGATCAATTTCTTTCAGTCCAAACCTATTTATTTAATGAATTAAGGCTCTATTTGGATAGTATAGCCTACAGTTTATTAGAGCTTTTCTATTAGTATAAGTATTTTTATGTAAAAAAAATAGTATTTGAATAAGCTTAAATAAGTAAATTATTAATACCTAAAAAATTATTTTTAGCTTATTTTATGAAACTAGTTTTTTTTTTTAGTTTTTTTGAAAAAGTCTTGTTTCAAGAAGCTGTTTTATACTTTTATTGGATAAATATATCCTCTACTATAATTTGAAATTCCTTGATACCCCTTCCTTTTTCTTTATTTAGTATTATCTGTTGAGCTTGTTTTAATGTAGGGTTCTGTAGGTCTCACATTGGTCAAAGAATGAAGAACACGATGACGACAACATAGAACACGACGGCAATGAAGAACCAAACGATGGCAACATGACGACAACAACACAGATCAGGATTGAATAGACAGCAACATGATAAAGGCAAAGAACTAAACGAGACCGTAAAACACGTTAGAAACACAAAATCAAATGGAAACAAAAGAATCAACAACAAAAAAATAGAACTAGATGAAATCGAGGAACACAATAGAAAAAAGGGGAAGGAGGATGCCAGCAGAAGGTGCCAGCCAGACAACGCTGATGAAGCAGTCAACGCGGTGGCAACACCTTCTTGTGTCCTTCCTTTTCTCTTAGTCTCTCTCTCTCTATTGCTTCCTTTGTTTCGTTTTAACTTGTGCGAAAAAGGGGGAGTATGATACTAACGGGAGGTGGCGTTGTGTGGCAGACAGCGACGGTGTGGAATCGCTGATCACTCTCCTCTTTCTCGCTGTTCTCTCTTCTTGTCGTGTTGCTTTATCTTTAGGTGCTTAACTCAGTCTCGATCAACAAAAACAAGGAGAAGGAAATTTTTTTCCCTAAATTATAACAAAATGCTTATTTATCCAAATATAATTTTTAATAAATGCTTATTAATGTCTATTTCAATAATTTTCATAATTATAAACACTTATACACTTATCTATTCAAATACTTTAAAAACAACTTATAAATTTTAAAAACGCTTCTTCAAGTATATATCCAAATACTAAATAACTTAATTTAAAAGGAGTTCATGGTATAAGAACTTTTTATATAAGAATTTCTTCTATAAGCACTAAAATAAATTGTTGACCCAACCTAGCCTTAAATAAGCTAATTTGCAGGTTCTAAATAGAACACTTTTTACCATAGAATAATTCAAATATTAATTTATCACCCTATAGGGAACTAATCCATTTCAATAACCTTATTGGTCTTCACTAAGGGTTTTTGGATGAAAAGGAATAAAGAAAACAAAGAAGGGAGTAAAACTTTCATTGAGTTAAATTTAAATAAATATGTTTGCAATTTTTTCAATCTAAACATATTTTAAGAAAATAAAATAATAGATTTAAGGTAAATAAAAATTATTAAAATAAAAAATTTACTTAGTTTTCCTTTTTCTCCATTCTTCTTTATCCAAACTTGCTCTAAATTTTTTTGTTTTTTCAGAAATTTATATGTCATATATTAGTTCCAAACATAGTTTTTCTAATGCATATAGTGACGATAAGAAAATATATCTTTATAAGAAAGAACCATAGGATTTCAAATAATTTTTAGAAGTTTTGAACAACTAAATTCTAAAAAAATTATCGTATACACAATTTTGATATCATTTTTTATATTTCTATTTACATAAACTCTACAATTATTATTGTGTCTGTATTTCCATAAAAATTTAAAAAATAATATTTTATATTGTAACAACAAAAGAGTCTTGGAATAATTATTATCGTAAAATGGATGTAACTATCATTTGGGAAATTTCAACATCAAAAACTTTTATCAAGTTGAATGAATTAAGGCAAAATATAACAAAATCTTTTATAACTTGATGCTATTTTGAAATAACAATCAATTTTGGTGTTTAAATAAAGTTGCAAATGCTTAATTGACTTGAGATTATGCCATCGCAAATAATCTCATTTTATTTTAAAGTAGTCCCATGAACATGATTGACTTTACCTTTCTCAAAGTAACCCTTCTATTTTTGGAAAATGATAAAGAGGCAATATTAAAACAATTCCTACTATATATTACACACACACACTTCATAATAATATATTATTTAAAAATTCAAAAATAATTTAATTTAAAATAATAAATTAGTTAATTTTATAAAACGTAAATAGTATCATATTAATTAAAAATTTTAAACTTAGAAAAATATAATTCTAAATTTTTATAGAATCAAAATTAAATAAAATTAAAATAAATTATTGAATTGATTTTCAAAAGATTATATTGGTATTTAACTTAATTTTTTAAAAGATCAAATGTTTTAATTTAATTTCTAAAAAATTATATTTATTTCAATTTAGTCCATTTATTTGTTAGAGTACCTTTTGCAGCAATAAGGCCCTGTTTGAATAAACAGCTTATTTAAGTGCTTATAGAATAAGCGCTTATCATATAAGTGCTTATATATAAGCTATTTTTATAATTAAAGAATTTACGAGGGCAAACTTCACATAAGTTGTTTTCAGCTTATTTTCATAAGCTATTCAGAGTAGCTTATGAAAATAAGCTGAAAACAGCTTATTTTCATGTCATAAGCTATTTCTATAAGCTCTTCCAAACGTGTACATAAGCGCTTATGCTATAAGATAAGTCAGATAAGCTCAAAATAAGCTCTTCCAAACGTGCCCTAAATTTACAATTTAGTAATAATACATTTTATAATTTAATAATAAAAATAATTAAATTAAAATAAATATAATTTATTAAAAACTAAATTATAATATTTAAATCTCCAATTCATTTGAAGGAAAATCTAATCCATATTCTGTCTGACGTTGTACGTTAGGCACTCTTCCTAGTGTGTCTATGTCGTCTGATCGAGGTACACCCCACATGATCAGAATTGCGCTATACGTTGACCGGTCGTTCGAAGTTTGAAGCCCATGTTGAGAAATGCCATTCGCAGAATTGCATTTGTACCCTCAAATGGGAGTCCTCTTCGGGCAGTTTCCTCTCCATTCATCTACCACGTGCCTCGCTGCCCGATATCCCGGGTAGCTTCGGCATTTAAGTGGAAACCAGCTTCTTCAATTGTTCCAGTATTCGGAAACGAAAACAAAAAGAAAAAAGAAAAAAGAAATAAGAGAGAGAAATACGGAAAGCGAGAAAATATTTTCACCCAATAAAACACAATCAGTCATAGTCGAAGAGGTTGGGACTTCATTCCTACCATAAATTTTCTCGCGAAAATGTGGTTCCGAGACTGAGAAAACGATACTAGCAGAGGAGTAAAAAGACTTCCGCTCGCTGCATCTTGAATCTAGCTTGTTCTTAGGTGTGTTGCCGTTGAAATCTTCTACTTCTTTCTGCTTCGATTATTATTTTCTTCCTAGGGGCGAAGAATGTGGAACCTTGCGCGATTCGCCGCTTCCAATTTCAGCCGATCGCGGCGGTTCTCGACGTCGATTCCTCCACCTTGCATTGTTCATAAACGTGGTTCTGATATCCTCCACGATCCGTGGTACAATAAGGTTCACAATCCTTATTCTATACGTTGTCAGCTTAAATTGCACTTTTCTTTTTCTTTTTCAATTGTAATTAGCTTCCCAGACCAAAAAAAAAAAATGTAATTAGTTTCTCATATTTGACACTTGGCTTTGTGTTTAAATGTTGCAAAAATTATAATTTGACGGAAAGCTATGATGCAGCATGCTGACAAATAATTTGCTTCATATATAGACAAAAAAATTGCTTCGTGATAACAGTTATAATGGGAGTTTGTTTGCTTTCGGGGACTTGCTCGTTTTTGTAATTACCAAAACTCGAGGCACATTATAACTTGATGCTGATTTCGTTTCGATTGTTGAGTAACTGTTCACTTATAAAACAACATCTTCATAAAATTTTGTTCTGAAGTTTATTTGATGATCACAGATGTTGACGGTTTGGAGTGCATAGTACAGCAACTGTGATTGCTACATGATTGGTAGTTATTGAGCTAACACCAATAAATATGAAAATTAACATAGAAGCTCATTTGACTAATAGTAAGTTGAGAAAAGATAACTGCAGGGAATTCACATTACGCGGGCGGAAGATTCATCCACTCTAAAGGGGCAATGTTATATATTGATACTTTCCAGACGTTGCTTTTTAATTATGGATGTATTCTGATTGTTGATTAAGCTGCATGTCAAAATGCCACCTAACAATATATATTGCTATCTAACTTTGGATATTTGAGCTTCTCCACGTTCTGTGTCTTAGAAAATATGGGGACGATGACAAATTGGTTCTGAAACTTATTCTCATGGTTTTGTTCTGGATCTTCCCTCCCAAATTGTGTTTTTTTTTTTTTGGTTTTTTTAATACAATTTCTCTCAATGCAGGGTACTAGCTTTCCTTTGACAGAAAGAGATAGATTAGGCCTTCGGGGCCTCCTTCCTCCCCGTGTCATATCATTTGAGGAGCAATATGATCGATTCAGTAAGTTTGAGACCTAATTCTCTGATTTTATATGTATTCTGTAGTTTAGTCTCACTAACTTTTGCTTATCTGCAAAAACTGTATCTTGCGCTTTTCTTAAATTTATGCTTATTGCAAAACTGTAATATTCTTCTTGTAGAATTTGATATCCATATATTTTCTTTTCTTTTTTTTTTTTTCAGTGAAGTCATATCGATCTCTGGAGAAGAATACACAAGGACAACCAGATAAATTTGTTTCTTTAGCCAAATGGAGGATCTTAAATAGATTACATGACAGGAATGAGACTTTATACTACAGAGTGAGTTACTGGCTTGTTAATATGAAGGTGTCATAAAATCTAGTATTTTCTGAAATTGTTATCTTCGCTTCTTGTTCAGGTTCTTATTGATAATATTCAAGAGTTTGCTCCAATAATATATACACCAACAGTTGGATTAGTATGTCAAAACTATTCAGGATTATTTCGACGGCCGCGTGGCATGTATTTTAGTGCCAAAGATAAAGGAGAGATGATGTCAATGATCTACAATTGGCCAGCTCAGCAGGTACTAGATTAATCTTGGTAAACATTGTACTCCTTATCTGTTTGTTTCATTATTGCAAATGGAATTGACTTTTTTCTTAAATTTCTTCTCTTATAACTCAATACTACATTGTAACATTCAATTTTGCAGCTATTAGAAATTAACAGATATTTAATTCTTATGCTAAACTTAGTAAATTTGCACTTGAGGGATAGATAATCTGGAAACTGTCTGGCTTGGATTTGTAATGTTCTCTTATTAAGTATTTTATGAAAAATTAAATATCTTACTAAGTAATATATTGACCTTTGTAATTATTTCAAAGGAACCAAAGAAGTACATAGATATATAGTTTTCTATGTTACCGCTTGTGTGGATCTGGATTAATTTATCCAAAGATATTTGTTTTATTTTGTGTGTTCTGGGAATAGGGGTTTTGAGCTTAAAGGTATAAAGTAATATAGATGGAACTGATATTTGGGAATTCTTGATAGAGGAAAAATAGAGCATACTAGATAAGCGTTAAACAAGACAAGAGAGAATATGACATAATAAAACAAATATTATTACTGAGAAGATAGAGAAACAAAGGAAAAAGAAAAACTAAAATGAAAAAGGGAGGATAAGAGATCCTCCTAAGAAAAAGACGGTTGAAACAAAAAGCCCGCCCTCAAAGCCCCTAAACAACGCCCTCCAATCCCTACAAACATCTACAAAAGGCACCCCTTAAATATACCATTGGCCGAAACCCAAAGGGTAGCAACAAAGCGAATTTGATCCCAAAGCAAATGAAGAGGTAAAGACCGATCATTGAAAACTAACAACAACAATAACAAAGCCTTATCCCACTAGGTGGGGTCGGCTATATGGATCGTACGATGCTATTGTGCTCTATCAATGACCAACTCCTTAGATATCTTATTCACCAGAAGATCTTGTTCAATGATTTCTCTCAGTGTTTTTCTTGGTCTTTTTTGGCTTTTTTTCACTGGACTCCATACTATCTGCTTAACCTTCCTTACTATCACCTCCAATTGTCTTCTTTGAACATGTCCAAACCACCTTAGACAATTTTTTACCATTTTCTTCTCAAAAGGTGCTGCTCTAACTCTACTTGTATACAATCATTATGGATCATATGTCTTGTATGACCACATATCCATCTCAACATCTTCATATCTGCTACTCCAAACTTTTTTGTTGTCCTTTCAATGTTCAACATTCACTTCGATATAATATTGTTGGTCTTATAGCAGTACGATAAAAATTCCTTTTGAACTTATCAGGTACTTTTCGGTCACAAACAACTCTTGATGCCTTTCTCCATTTAAACCACCCCGCTTGTATCCTATGTGCAACATCTCCATTAATTTCGCCGTTATCTTGTATAACTGATCCTAGATACTTGAACTTTGACATTTGTGGTATAACCTCATCTCCAATTTTGACCTCCAACTCATTGCTAGCTTGCCTCTTGTTAAACTTGCAATGCACATATTCTGTCTTATTTCTGCTCAGGTGAAAACTCTTTAATTCCAAAGTACATCTCCCTAACTCGAGTTTAGAATTAATCTCTTCCTTTGATTCTATCATGAAAACTATATCATCTGCAAAAAGCATGCATTTGGGGATTTCTTCTTGAATGTGCTTCTTCAGAATGTCTAAAACCAGATCAAACAAATAAGGGCTCAAAAATGATCCTTGATGCAAGCAAATCTTAATAGGAAAGTCTTTTATCTCCCCTCCGGACGTTCTCACACTAGTTGTTGTCCCTTCATACATATTTTTTATAGCTCTAATATACGCAATATGGATACCTTTCTTTTCCATAGTTTTCCACAGCACTTCTTTTGGTACTCGATCATAAGCTTTTTATAGATCAATAAAAGTTATATGCAAATCTTTTTGTTTACTTCGATACTTTTTCATCAACCCTCTTAATAGATAAAGTAGATCGGCCTGGCATAAATCTAAATTGATTCTTAGAAATACCCATCTCAATTCTTAACTTCCGTTGGATCACAGTTTCTCATTATTTCATAGTGTGACTCACAAGTTTAATTCCTCGGTAGTTTGCGCAGTTCTTGATATCTCCTTTATTTTTGTATATAGGCACTAAAGTACTTTTTATCCTTTCCTTAGGCATTTTCTTAGACCTTAAAATCTCATTAAATAGTTTAGTTAGCCAGATAGTCTCCTTCCTTAAATACTTCCAAACTTCAATAGGAGTACTATCATGATCAATTGCTTTACCATTATCTATTCTCCTAAGAGCTTCCTTGACCTCGCCAACCCTAATACTGCAATATTAAGCCAAATTTTTTTCTCTTGGGTTGTTAAATTTTTTATATCACTAGTTGACCTTGCTCCGTTATTAAAAAACTTGTGAAATTAACCCTTCCATCTGTAACAAAAAATTTTCCTTCTTCATCATTAACACATCTTACTTGATCCAAATCTCTAGATTTCCTTTATCTATTATTTGCAATTTTGTAAATCTTTCGTTCCTAAGTCGTTGTAAAATTCTTCAAATGCTTTAGATCGTGCTTCACTTATTGCTTTTTTAGTCTCCCTATTAGCCTTCCGATACCTTTCCCAATTATCCGTATTATTGCACAAATGTGTAGCTTTAAAGTATTCTCTTTTATATTTGACCTTCTCTTGAACATTCTCATTCTACCACCGAGATTTTTTATCTCTTTGTCCAAAGCTGTTTGATTCCCCTAAAAGTGTTTTAGGTTTTAGCAACCTTCCTAACCCCTTTGGCCATTTCATTCCACATGATATTAACACTTTCTTGAGACTCCTAGGCTCCTTCCTCCAGTATTTTCCTCTTAAAAACTAAAATGGTAAATTATCTTACCTTATTGTATATGAACTTATTATTATAGTAGTGAATAATTTCTCTTTTTTTTTCAAAATAAATATTAATTTATTATTATGTTTTTAAATGGGGAGACCCCTATGCTAGGGGGCCTCCTGGTGATGGCACACTAGGGGGGCTCCTTGGTGTTGAGCATGCAAGGTCCCTTTCCCATATAGACTGTTTTCTGCACCTTTTTTTTTTTCTGAACTTTTTATTTTTTTTTCTCTCTATTTACATTATATATAAAGATATGTATAGATAGACAAAGATATGTATGTAAAATAATAATACCTATTTGTCCTTTATCTTTGTGATTGTTAAGAAAGATTCTAAACAAAATAATCTATAAGATAACATATCTTACTAACAATCTATTTAAATTTCTGTTATCTACTACTTACTATTAACTTAATACATCTCTTATCTTAAAAGGCTCAAGTCTAAATTATTTTTATAATATTTCTTCTTTTATTCTTTTAAAACTATAAAAGGGGGAAAAAGAAATCCTATTAAATTTGAGTTATCTCTATCTTCTATTTCTAAAATACTTAACTTATATTATCCTTATGATATCTCACTGTTTTATCGTTTAGAAATTATGGATGGGGGAATCATTATACTTAGATTTATATTGCCTTATCATATCTCATTACTTGAATACATCTATCTCTTAATATTTGAGCTCCTTTTTTTATTTTTTATTTTTATAAAATTATTCCTATCTTCTATTATGTTGTTGAAAGAAAATATCTTCTAGGCTTAAACTTTTCTACTTTATAAAACTTTCTATTGTAACCTTGGCTTCATACATCTATGCTATTTTCTTAAAACTAATATTCATCTATGGGAACTCATTAAATAAATAAGAAGAGTGAAACAAATTAATGAAGAAGGCAAAACAATAGTTAAAATAAAAGGTGAGGAGAATGATTTCAATGCTTTCGGGAAAAACATGTTAGGTGGTCTTTTGTAGTAGTTCCCTTTTGTTGACGTTGATGCTTTTAGCATCATCATAAGTTCTGCTAAAAATAAAAACCACAACATAATGTGTAAACTTATTGAGCTTGGCATGAAGCCAGCCTTGCGCTTGCATAAGGACCCTCTCCTTGGCTTGGCTTAGGCTTATGCCAATCCTTAGAACAACTTATTGACTTGGCATTGGGTCTCAATGTTGCTTTTCTTAATGGCGTGCCTTGCCAAGGACATTGTGGAGTGTATAGACATAAATAAAGGTGTTGAAGAGCATGTACTATTAAACTTATTTCTTTAAAGGCAGAGCATGATAACTTTTTTCCCTCCTTTTTCATGTCAGATTCTATATTGAACCTTGAGACATCATTAACCTTTTTTTTTTTAAAGGCAGAGTATGGCAGCCTTTTTTTTTTCTTTTTGAGTTGGTTTCTATGCTGAGCTTTGAGGCATCATACTCTCTTTAACCTCATCTTTAAGGCAGAGTATGCCAACTTATTATTCTCAAGTCAGCTTCTATACTGAGCCTTGAGATTGCACACTATCTTTGACCTCATCTTTAAGGCAGAGTGTGGTAACTTATGTTTATTGTCCAAAGGACGGATTTACTTGGGCATTATGAAAGGTATTTGACCTTTAGAAGTGGTCTTCGAATAAGAGACTATATTTCTTAAGGGTATAGTCCCCCAAATTGATGCTTACGAGTTTTTTGTGTGAGACTTTGTCTCATCAGAAGGCCCTCAAATGGGCACATATAAATTCTCTCTATCCTTTTTTTTTTTTTTTAGGAGTCTTAACTTTGATAGAATGCACTTGTAACACATGAATATGAAATAAAACACTTTACTGGATAAAATAGCATTTAGATGGCGTTGTAAAGCTACCAACATGATGGAAATTAAAAATGCAAACTAAGCCTTCATATGACATTGTAGCTACTAAGGCGAATCATCTTGACTTTACTTAAGTCTTCTTGATAGGAACATTGCTAACTTTATTGTTGGAGTAGTTGCTTTCAACGTGCTGGGCTATTTTTGCTATGGCTAGGGCAGCTTGAATGCTTGATACTTGACTTCCTCATCAAAGTCCAAGAGGTTGAAGAACACCATGAAATTAACGAATTTTTCCAACCCTTTAGCGATGATGATAAGGTCATGATCTACTTTGTCCTCTGCAACCTTCAGCTCCTTTGCTTTACTAGCTATCTCTGCTATGGAAACGATGGCTTGCATTTTTGCCTACTCTAAGATTGAAGGAGGCCTTTAGGTTTATAGACTTCATCAGTCCCTTAGCCACAATGACATGATCATTCTCTTCCTCATGCTCAACTATCTCAATCTCCCTAGTTGCCTTAATATGTAGCGACCCTACCACTAGAATATTGTGTGCAGGCAACTGGGTGACTTTGCACATTAGTGGTTGGCTCAAGCTCCCCATTCTTGTATCGATGTTGGAACATTTGTCTCAATTGGTAGCAATTCTCAGTGAAGAAGTGGTACTTTGGTGGAACCTGCAGAAGCAACCACTTTTTTTATTTGCCTTAGTGACCTGGTACTTGACCTTGGGCAATTCTATGTTGCCATCCCTAATCCACATCTCTGTTAGGGCATACACATCTTCAATGGGGCAAAGGTAAGGTGGTGGCAGCCTTCCTCTCCATAATGGTGGCTTGGACCATCAATCAACTTCGTAGTTAACAAGTGAGGGCACCCTATTGTATTGTTGCTTGTTAACTTGCTCATTAGAGGTTTTAGGTTGTGGTCCTTCCCATAATTGCTATTGGCATGAGGGATACTCCTTCCTCTCGAGTCCTCTTTGTCTGTTTGTTGGCCTTGTGTATTGGCAAATCATCCTTGTGTATTGGCAACATCGTCCTTTGGGCCTTATTGATGAGCTCCACGAAAGTGGGTATCTTAGCTTGCTTCAAGAAGAGCCTTAAAGATACGTCCATGTTGGTGACATAAGCATACACCAAATCTCCCTCGGGCATGGATTCCTTGCACTCCAATGCTAGGTTTTGATACCTCTTGATGAATGAGATAATGTCTTCTCCAGGTTGCTGTCTAATCCTTCCCAAGTCCATGATATGAACTGTAATGTGAGACTTGAAGAACTTCCTACAAAATGCCATCGCCATTCCTTCTCATGAATGGATGAACTTCGAAGTTAACTTGGTGTACTAGGTGAAGGCCTTCTCGGTGAGGGACTTAGAGAACTCCCTCAAGCGTAGGTTCTTATCTTGTTTGAAGATGCCTAAGTCATCAATGGAGCACATCACGTTTTCCTTGGCATTCCTATTCTATCCATCGAACTTGCAAAATTGCAGGGGCTAATATCTCTTAGGGTAGGGTTTTAGCCTCTAGGAACTTCATGAGGTTGTCTTTCGTCACATACTCCAACTCCGAGCAGGTGGAACTTGGGACTTGGGAGGTCTTAGGTTGTGTGTCATTCCCTCCATGTTAGTAGTTAGGCTCCTTCTCCACGTGGTTCTCAAGTACATACTTAACTTGATTCTCCACAAGGTGGTCGCAGGGTTGAATATGAGCTCTTGTCTCTCTAAGAAGGGTGCCGCCTTGACCAGTAGTTGCCCTAGGTGCACTAGTCTCATGACTTTGGGTGATGGCATGAATGGCATCATTCAATTGTTGCTGTTGTCGGAGGATGTCATCCAAGATTGAAGCAGGGATAAGGACTTGATCTCCAAAAGATTCGTCCTTAGCACTTCCTTGGCCTCCTCGACCTCCTTGGCTGTTGGCCGCCTCAACATTCTCCCTGGCAAAGTTAGTAGCGTGTGCTTTTATTGTATCTTCTCGTGTAGCCTGCATTGTAGCTTCTCGTGTAGCTTGCATTACTGGATCCATTAGATCACTCTTCCTCCCCAGCAAAGTTACCAAAAATGTTCTGGGAACAAGGGGTTTGAGCTTAGGAGGTATAAAGTAATATAGATGGAACCGATCTTTAGGAATTCCTAATAAAGAAAAAGTAGACCACACTAGATAAGCATTAAACAAGACAAGAGAAATTATAACTTAATAAACAAAAAATTGTTCTTAGTAGCTCAATCATCTAAAAAATAAGTTGCAGAGGAAATTTGTTAAGGTTTCAGTGTCTTGGGATATGTGTGTTCCACCCCATGAATGATTTTGGGGAGGCATTTATAGGAGAGAATTTGATCTGTCAGTTGAATGACCTGATAGCCATGTTTTGTAGATGTGTCCACATCTTTTGAAAAGGGGTTGAATTTACAGAAGTATGATGTGCTTAATGGCTTAAAATGGGGAGTGTTGTGATAATGGGTTTGACATTTTTTGAAGTGGTGGTGTAAGCCAAGCCAATAGGTGAGAGATAAAACTGAGCTCAATAAAAACAAAAATCCAATTTGATTAAGAAATAAATCCCTGTCTCCTAGGGTGATCATGTATGGCACCTACTTCAATCCTACTAGGCCACTCCTTTAGGTCGTTCTCGGGAAAGGAGGGTGAAGACCACTCTTTCACAGCATCCTGACCTTGTCTAAATTGGGTTTCACAGATGGCACTTAGCTTATGCTAAACCTACTCTAAGAGCATTGCTTCCTTGCAAAGTCAGGGTGGCCTTATCGTGATGCTTCCCAGATCAACACTGCATTGACTATGAGGGAGGGGCCATCCCCATCACACTTTCCTTCACTTCAAGCTTTTTAGGAGGTGGAGAGTGAGGTACTTAGTTTACCATCAAAGGGATATTAAGTCACTAGATACTTTGAACTAGTTAGCTCAGCAAAATATGTCATTGGGGGTGGTCAAGCATGAAGGGTGCCTCAGTGCCAAAGTAATTGGTTTTAGGATGGTTTGGCACAGCTGACATGCTTACCTTGAGCGTTTAACGTTTATGGTGTTCTTGAAAAGAGGGGAGATCAGATCTCTCTTCCTTCTTGAACGCTAGGGGATGCTCCTCCTTGGATGCTAGGGGGCGCTCCTTCTTAGATGATGCTAGGTGGCGCTCTTCCTTGAATGCTAGGAAACACTCCTCCTTGGACGTTAAGGGGTACTCCTTTTATATGAAGAGAGCTTGATGCTTATTACTAAGCTAAGGGGCTCTCGTTAGGTGCCTAGGGACACCCATTTTATTAAGCTTGGAAGATCCCTTGGCTAGTGAGAGTATCCTTCTTTAATAACTTGACTCTTTGACTCTTGTGTGGATTTGGATTAATGTATCCAAAGATATTTGTTTTATTTGTGTAATTGAGGACTTGATTTAATTTTCCACAACATGACTGTTTTTATAGTTATGTTGCATTTGTTTGGGATGTGGTATTTATAAATTATGGGGTATGCGTAAGGCAATATATACTATATAAATGATGAATATTTTATGATACATAATAACTCTTTGAGTTACAGCAATCAAAGTAGATAATGAACATTTTATAATATAAAATCAATTAAAATAATATCCCAAATTTCTTAATATGATTTCAAAGTTCTATAACTTTGCTGAAAATAAACCAGAGTAATATATAGTATCAGAGTAGTACACACAAGTTTGTGTATGCTAGGATTTTTTGTTGTGGTTGAATTACTAAGGTTTCATTTCAGATCTCCAAAATCTAAAGCTAGAGTTTTGCTGGGAAATGGGCATACCCACACTTACCCAATTTGTTTCCAAACCAAAATTTCAGGAAAACAAAATGATACATACCTGCTTTGTATGTTGCCGGTACCCAATACACACCTATTGCCTGTATGGGTATGGCTTGAATATTTCCATACCCATGCTTCATAGTCTTACAGTCTCATTACATAGTCTTGCTGAGAATTCAAGTCCTCAAAATAGCAAATATATGAACTATATAATAAGGCATGTTTGTGATTTTAATTTTCAAAATCTGTTCTCATGAATTTCATCTCTACTTGGTCTCATTTTACCCATACAAAACCTACAATGCTTATATAGTCTTTTCTTCTTAATTACTTTCTTGATGAAAGAGAGATTCTTCTGTATTGTTAAAATCTGTATAATAAAGTTGATCCTCATTCTTAACTTTTCATAGATTTTATTATTTTAATGATTTAGTTATTTTAGCTTTGATTTAGCCTATTTGAAAATCATTGACATTTATTTAAAACTACTAAGTCCAGATAGTGGATAAACTATCTACAATGACAAATGTACTGGTGAAAATGGCTGCACTTCAATTATTATGTGATTTGTATACCTTTGCATGATAGGGGAGCTCTCTTGTTCTAAAATTTGTTACCTGCCTTGCATTAATTTATTTTATTTTCCATAATCTTATTTGTGTATGCAGGTAGACATGATAGTCTTGACAGATGGAAGTCGTATTCTTGGTTTAGGTGACCTTGGAGTTCAGGGAATTGGAATACCAATAGGAAAACTTGATATGTATGTTGCTGCTGCTGGTATCAACCCACAAAGGGTATGCTTCTGTTTCTTTGTCTGTTTGTCTATCTGTGTTTTTGTGTTTATGTTTTTGCTGGCATGTTTGGTTTAACTTCATATTTGTAATATGTAAAAATTAACACACATTTGGTGGCAGCTAACTGAGGGTTTTACCCCTGTTGGATGACCTAGCAAGGATTGATTTTGAAAGCATCCTTAACATCTATATGATGCATGGGATGCCTAGCTATGCTAGGTTACTTGTTATCTTAAATTTCATTTAAGTTACCATTTTTGTGTATCTTTCAAGTAAAGTCACATGCAAGATTATAAATGAGCTGACTGCATGTTCATGATGTTTTGGCTACATGGGCGCTACTAATTTTGGGTAGTAGTATTTTATATTATTAGGTTTCTTTATTTTACTACTAATTTTAGGTAAAGCCATTGTATCTGTATAACTTATACTGCATGGTGTTTCCACGTGTGACAGTGTCTTCCTGTTATGTTGGATGTTGGCACAAACAATCAAAAGCTTCTTGAAAACCGCCTCTGTGAGTAAAACTTGTTCTCTTATGCTCTGTTAGCTAGTTTCTTATGCAGTCTTTCGTCTCATTCGTTCATTCAACTGGAGAATTACATTTTTCTTTGTAAAACTGAGGAGGACGTCATGTTTATCACTAGCTTTATGTATTGTGGTTGCAATTGAATGGTACATGATCATAAATAAGGGCTCTTATGGATTGTGTATATCTAGCTGTTTTCTGCTTTTCAAAATTTTTGGACTCTTTGGATGAGATTTTTCAATGGCTTTGGTACTCATGGTTGTTTAGGTGGCAATCTTTCTAGCCTGGATCCATTTATATTGAGATTTAGTATAAAATACCTTTTCTTGCGGTAAATAAGATAAGACATATTCAAAATCCTAATTTGATTGCTGAAATTGAATAATTGCGGATGTGGTATAATTTTTTTGGCATGTTCTTTCTCTATCAGTCACTAATTTTCTCCATAGAATATGAAGACCTCATAGAAAGCTAGGTACTAATTCCTTCTATCTGACATCCTGAAAGATATTCTCTCTTCTGACATGATTTTCATGTTGCAGATTTAGGTCTTCGACAACCTAGGTTAGAAGGTGAAGAGTATCTATCAATAGTGGAAGAATTCATGCAAGCTGTTCATGCAAGATGGCCTAAGGCAGTTGTACAGGTTTGTATTCTTTTTCCGGAACTCCCAATGTTCACTGTAGATTTTGTTGACTTTGTAACTTGATTATTGGGCTAATTTTATCAGTTTGAGGATTTCCAAATGAAGTGGGCTTTTGAAACCCTGCAACGTTATCGTAACACATTTTGCATGTTTAATGACGATATACAGGTAAGAAAGTGATATAATGTTCTGTTAATGCAAATAATTCAGGGTAATTTCATATTTACTCTTCCTTCATGTCCAACAGGGAACTGCTGGTGTTGCACTTGCTGGACTATTAGGAACCGTGAGAGCCCAAGGTCGACCATTATCTGACTTTGTGATGCAGAAAATAGTTGTGGTTGGAGCTGGGAGGTACTTGCACAACTGATTCTAATATACACGGAATATCGTGTCCATTTTATCTTATTGATTCATCGTGCTTGTTATTTTATCTATTTTCTGCCTTCAGATTTTTTTTTTCCTGGCTTGCAGTGCAGGGCTTGGTGTTCTTAATATGGCTGTCCGGGCAGTTGCAAGGATGGCTGGGTGCACTGAAGAAGCTGCTAAAAGTCAGTTCTTCTTAATTGATAAAGATGTATGCCACTGCAAGTTTTACTTAAATTGTTAGTCTTTTAAGTTGCAGCTTTCCAACACTATGAATGTGTTCATCATCCTAATGAAGTTCTACTTCTGTTCCTTTGTAATTGTGATTTTTGAGTGAATTGCATATCCAAATATTTGTTGTTGTTGTTACTTTTCCTTTATCTTAATTGTCTTTATGAGAACATAAATATGCAGATGATTGTGTAACATCATTTTTTTAGATGAATTATGATTGTGTAACATCATTTTTTTGGATGCTGCTAATTCATCTATTTTGTTATTGGATCATTGTATTTAATCTTGTTGATGCAGAACAATGTGAGGGGAGAGAGAGAAAAGGGGGGGGGGGGAATAGAGAAGAAAGGAGGGGAGAGAGGGGTAGAAATTCTGATATTATCAATTCATTCAAAATCAAGCCTGCTGCAATAGAGGATCCCTTTATATGGGAAGCTTATATAGAAAAGAAATATATACTATAACAAGTTTCAAAATGATATTAATTAGCTAATAATTCCTAGGTGAAATAACTAGGTGCATTTATTAAGATAGTAATTCCAAGATAAACTAATTATTCTTATATTTCCAAGATCTTCTATTTCCTAGGGTATTTATTACACTCATAATTAAGTACTCATAACGTTGACAATATCACCTTAAGTATTCTTTTCCCATTCTCCATCACTTATATTTGGATCTGTTTATGATGACATGTTTGAATGCAGGGACTTCTCACGACAGATCGAAATTGTATAGATCCAGCTGCAGCACCATTTGCTAAAAATCCAAGAGAGTTAGAAGGGCTTAATGAGGGTGCTAGTATAATTGAAGTGGTAAATATGATGGGATTCATCTGAGAAAACTCCGTTGGCTTCATTTTTATGATATTGGGAATATTTGTATTGATATGAGGACTGAGATACTTTACTACTGTTATCTTTGCAATTTTCAAGATTGTCTGTACTCATTCACGTACATATTTTAATGGTTGATTCTAATGATCTTTAGGTTAAGAAGGTTAAGCCACATGTGCTCCTTGGATTGTCAGGTGTTGGTGGTATTTTTAATGAGGAGGTAAATACATTCTAGAAATAGAATAGCACTTCTACCATGCCGTAACCTTAAGTGAAGTATATTAAATGTAAAGAAATATATTAAATGTAAAATGTAATAGATATGCCCTAAAATGTGTCTTTTGTTGACAGCTTATGGTTCTGCATTATGCATTTTACTGTAATTGAGTTTCTTAATTTTTGATGGTTGAGATTCAACTCAGGTGCTTAGGGCAATGAGAGAATCTGTTTCAACAAAACCTGCTATCTTTGCCATGTCTAATCCCACCATGAATGGTTTGTTTGAATAAGGCCCATCAATCACAATTCCATAATGATGTCTATCTTTTTAATTTTGACAAATTCTTTTTTGTCATAATTGGAACAGCTGAATGCACTGCTACTGATGCTTTTAAACATGCTGGAGAAAATATAGTCTTTGCTAGTGGAAGTCCTTTCAAATATGTAGATCTTGGTAACAACCTCTTCTTAATACAATTGATTGGTTTGAACTTTGAAACTTTGAAGCATCTTATCTGAATCAAATTTCCTCAGTTGTGACTTTTGAGGCTATATAGGCTGATTTTAGTCTGATCTACTTGTTCAATAAATAACGTGATTACTTTGTTCTGCAGGTAATGGAAAAGTGGGTCATGTAAATCAAGCAAATAACATGTACCTTTTCCCAGGGTGTGTCTTCTTGACTCGTAGTTTTTCATGAAGCATACATGGATCTGAAAATATTGGCGTAATTTCTATTGTAACCCTTCATTTCAGGATTGGTTTGGGAGCTCTTCTGTCAGGTGCTGATCTTATAACAGATGGAATGTTGCAGGCAGCTTCAGAATGGTAAGCACTTGTTAATTTGGATATCTTTGTCTGTCAAAAGCCATATGAAGTAGCATTAATGGTAGTTTAAGAAAAATGCAGTTTGATTTCTGTATATCCTAGTGTGATAGAATTCAAGGGGCTGCTCTGTCTTAGGTATAAAAATTGAGTAGTTTGTCCTCCTTGTATTTTTCTCTGATCATTTTACTAGTTCTCTCTATTTCTTTTCTTCCTTGAAAGTTGAAACTTGTTCTATATAGGTCTAGTGTTTGGCAATAATATTTTGAGGTTAGCACTCTGTGGTAACTTTGAGGTTAGCCCTGTGGTAACTCTGAACATGCTAGTTGCATGCACTTCACCTAGGCTCTACACTATTTTACTATTCGTTGCACTTTCTTCCGCAAGTTGTATGGTGAAATTTTTTTTTTATTACTTTGCATTCTTCAATTTTTTTTTTAATACTTTGATGAGATGTTAGATTTAGCTTAATCACTTCCTTTACTCTAAATTGTTAACATGCTCTCTTTTTTACAGCCTTGCTTCATACATGACAGATGAAGAAGTCGTTCAAGGAGTCTTATATCCATCCATTGATGAGTAATATTCCTTTTTTGCCTTGATATCATGTGATTTTCATTTTCTCTCCGCATTGGTTTTTTCTTGTCACCTTTTTAAAATTTTTCGCTACCCACAAACTGTATGTATGTTTATTCTAGAATTTGCATGCCAAGTTTGATGACGAATATAGGTCTCTAAGGTCTTGGTCTACCCATCCCTTATAAAAAAAAAACAGCTCAGCCATATCTTAATAAAATGGATATTGTGGGGCGGGATAGTTCATAGCATGGCCTTTTATGGTTACTGACTTACTGTACTTTGCATGCTGCAGTATCCGAAATGTCACAGCACAGGTTGGAGCAGCTGTTCTCCGGGCAGCAGTTGCAGAAGGGCAGGCTGAAGGGCGCGGTGATGTGGGGGCGAAAGAACTCGAAGAAATGTCAGAAGTAAGGAAAACTTTAGCTTAATAATATATTATAATTCTTTCTAGTATAATGGCCACTTACATGTAGCATAGTATCAGGGTTGAATCAGCTGTCCTAGTTTAAAAGATGAAAAATGTTCCACTTGACATCTGAACATTAAAAATAAACAAGATCCCTTATAAACATCCCTTTTTATTTAAAAAAATAGTGCAATTTTTAGGTGATTGTTATCATGTTCTTCATCACAATTACTATACATATGCGGACAAACTTTTAATTCTAAGGACTGAGGAGCCAATAAGTTGGCATCGGAATATAAAAAATTGTCCATATGTTGTGTTTCTAAAGAACTTGTAAAAAGGGGCGAAAAAAACATGAACTTAATTTAAGTCTCATCCATTTTTATTTGTTGAGGCCTAAAAACTAACATGATGATGTTTTCTTGGTTTCACCTGAATTCCGCTGCTACTTATGTCTATTGCACTGGTTGCAGGAGGAAACCGTGGAGTACGTCAGAAGCAATATGTGGTACCCTGTATATTGCCCACTTGTTCATGAAAAATAAGCATCCTGTATCTTCTTGAACATGTATTGAAGGCTTTGTGCAATCCACATATTAAGGTGCTCCAGTCAAGCCTTTTTTTTCTATTATTGGTTTCTAATCTCCTCAAATCACGACTACCAAACCCTTGTAAATTGAAGGG
The DNA here is from genome assembly GCA_037074585.1 of Biancaea sappan. Classification (NCBI taxonomy): domain Eukaryota; kingdom Viridiplantae; phylum Streptophyta; class Magnoliopsida; order Fabales; family Fabaceae; genus Biancaea; species Biancaea sappan. Next base: position 28,088,722 of record CM073499.1, on the reverse strand, counting down.
CCAACAGTGAAAAAGAGAAAAGAGATGTCTCCATTTGTTATAACTCGAATTTTCAGTGAAAATGCTATAGTTTTTGCTTTGATCTGAATGACATTCCACGGATGTGTATACAATTAATGGTAGTTTACTTCTGCCTCTCGTATGCTGATGAGCGTCAAGGTGGATCTTTTTCTTCTTGACGCTAATTCCATGGGATCTTGATGGGTTTATATATATATATATATATATATATATATATATATATTATGACAACGAGGCTCAAACCCTAACTTCTAACTCACTATTTCAATTCCATATCAATTGAGCTACAAACTCAGAGATAATAATAATAACCTTTTAATGAGTTAATTGATAAATGATTAGATTTATATGTAGTTTTTTATATCTTCGTTACTTAATTTTGTATTAAAAATGGAACATGTTTAAAATATTTAAAAAAAAGTAATGATACCATATTGAGTTTAAAAAATATACAATTATTTTTTAAAAATTATATATTGTATTTTAATTGAAAATTTTGATAGTAAAAATATAAAATATGCATAATTTAAGGGTCGGAAAATATTTTCCTCTCTAAGGGTGTATTGAGAAGAGTTTATTTTAAATTTATTTAAATTATTTTATGACATAAAGACTTATACACACGTGTTTGACAGAGTTTATAAAAATAATTTATAACATTATTCAAATAGAGCTTAATTCAAAGGTTTTAAAACTCATAATGGGTTAATGCTTTCTCAAATACTAGGGTGGAGACGGAGAACAAATTTATTGCTTATCTTTAAAAATAAATAATATGTTTGTTTATCTGTTCACCGTTGAATATACATTGTAGAGCATAGAGACTTCTAAAGAAAAAAGGACTCAGGTAAGAACCAGAGAAATTTCTTGGCTATGAAGAAACTTTATGGGCTCAAAAGGCGCACCAGATCTCGAGTTGTGGGAGACCCTAATACTGCCTACTTTTTCACCGTTGTGAGTAGAGGAGGAATTAATAACAAAATAACCTTTGACCAAAAAAACAAAATAACAAAATCACCTGCCTTAAAGGAGACACTTGAACTGAAGGTTTGGCCTACTTCAATAATTCTTATAAATAGAATGATGAGCTTTCTATTCATTCCATCGAAAATTATTTGGGGAATTTATGTCGGTACTAATTTTTTTAAAATAATTTTTCTACATATTAATTATTTAAAATTATTTTTATATATACTAAATTTTTATCAAATTTGATTAACACGCAATCAAATTCATTAAATAATACCAAACAAATTATTTTACCTTGCTAGTTTAAGTCTCCCAAAAGTGAATATCAAGCAGAGACTTGCCCTTCTTCAGCTGGGCTCTAGCATAGCCTCAGGTCCTGATGGTTTCCTTGCTTTTTTTTTTTTTTTTTACAACACAATCAGGACATTCCTAGTGAGGACATCAACAGAATGGTCAAAGCCTTTTTCAGCAGATAATATATTCTTAAAGAGCTCAACCACTCCTTCATTGATGTGATTTCCGGAGGGAAAACACTTAATCGATTTTCTGGATAGGTTGAAAGAAACAAACAAAGAAAACCAAATCACTCAATTGATAAGCCAAAGGGCCCCACAACTAAGAGAAATGGGTTGATCTCGCCACACTCAAGAAAGAAGAACGTGAGTGATAAGAAATTTAGCTGCTCTCGCCACTAACCCAAGTTAGATAAGAGAAAGAACTCAAGAATCCTCTTGAAAGCAAAATGCCAATATCTCATATATGATTCAAGGATGGTTTACAACAAATGGCAAGGACCCTTTTTATAGAGGGTCTCCAAAACAAAAAGACAAAAGACTCCAACTAATGCATTAAATGCATCAACTAAAAGTCAAGTAGTATAGGCTAAATGTCAAAGACAATAAATGCATAGGTAGCTAAATGTCAAAGACAATAAATGCATAAGTAATAGATTACAACTATATTCAACAAATGCAACTATCTCATATGCAATCCTTTTCACACTTCTTTCACTTTCAACAATGTGGTTAAGCCCAATCCAAGCCCTTTAGCCCTTGAACGAGTTAGAGGCCCAATTGAAGTATTCTCTCTTTCTTGGGATGCAATTGGGTTATCTTTGATTACATAATCTTCCCCTGGTTGAAATGGATTTGGCCTCAAATCCAAATCCTCTTTATCTTTTAAGTACGGAGAAAGATCCCTCACATTGAAAGTAGTAGAAACAGCATAGTCTTCAGGCAAATCAATTTTGTATGTATTATCATTTACCTTGTCTATGATACGGAAAGGACCATCTGCCCTTGGCATTAATTTAGACTTCCTTTGGTTTGAAAATCTTTCTTTTCGAAGATGAACCCACACTAAATCTCTAGGACTGAATTGAACAAATTTTCTTCTTTTGTTGGCAGTCTTCTCATAGATGGAGTTCTTCTTCTCAATTTGCTGTTTAATGTTTTCATGTAACTTCTTTATCATGTCAGCCTTCATTTTTCCATCTATGCATTCTCGAGCTTCAAGTGGTAATGGTACTAAATCAAGTGGGCTCAATGGATTAAATCCATAAACTACTTCAAAAGGAGAGTGTTTAGTAGTACCATGTACACTTCTATTGTAAGCAAATTCAGCATAGGCCAAGCATTCATCCCAACTTTTCAAGTTTTTGCCAATGATAGTTCTTAGCAAAGTAGAAAGCATTCGGTTCACCACTTCAGTTTGCCCATCAGTTTGTGGGTGACAAGCAGTACTAAAGAGCAACTTTGTTCCTAGCTTCCTCCATAAAGTCTTCCAAAAGTAGCTAAGAAATTTGGCATCACGATCTGACACGATACTCTTTGGAATGCCATGAAGTCTCACAATTTCTTTAAAAAATAAATTGGCGATGTGCACAGCATCGTCAGTCTTATGGCATGGAATAAAATAGGACATTTTTGAAAAACGATCAACAACAACCATGACCGAACCTTTACCTCTTTGTGTCCTTGGTAAGCCTAGCACGAAATCCATGCTAACATCAGTCCAAGGTTGATCTGGAACAGGTAGAGGTGTATAAAGTCCATGGGATGCTTCCTTGCTCTTGGCTTTTTTGCAAATAATACACCTTTCAATCACATGATGCACATCTCTAATCATGTTAGGCCAATAAAAATGCTCTTTCAGCATCTCCAATGTCTTGGTTTCACCGAAATGCCCAGCCAATCCTCCTCTGTGAGCCTCTCGTGTAAGTAATTCCCTTATAGAACAGTTTGGAATTACAAGCCTCCCCAAGCGAAATAAAAAACCTTCAGATCTATAAAATCCCTTATATGCCATTTTCTCACAAGCGAGATAAATTTCTGCAAGTGTCAAATCTTCCATGTAATGGTCTTTAATAGATTCAAATCCCAACAATTTAGCATTCATCATGGAAATTAAGGCATATCTCATTAATAAGGCATCTGCAACAATGTTGGTTTCTCCCTTCTTATACTTCAACACATAGGGAAAAGCTTCAAGAAATTTCACCCACTTTGCATGTCTTCTATTTAGCTTGCTTTGACCTTTCAAGTGTTTGAGTGATTCATGGTCTGTGTGAATTATAAATTCTTTTGGTAACAAGTAGTGCTGCCATGTCTCAAGAGCTCTAATTAAAGAGTAGAACTCCTTATCATAGGTAGAGTAGTTAAGACTGGCTCCATTCAACTTCTCACTAAAATAAGCTATAGGACGCCTTTCTTGAAGAAGTACAGCTCCAATTCCCACTCCACTAGCATCACATTCAATCTCAAAAGTCTTAAAAAAATTAGGCAAAGCCAATATGGGTGCATTGTACAATTTTTCTTTGACAAGCTCAAAACTTCGTTGGGCTGCATCACTCCATTTGAACTCCTTTCCTCCCTTAATACATTCAGTTATGGGTGCTAAAATGGTGTTGAAATCCCTTACAAATCTTCTATAGAAAGAGGCAAGCCCGTGAAAACTTCTTACTTCAGATATGGTTCTTGGAACGGGCCATTCTTTGATAGCTTTCACCTTTTCTTCATCAACTCTCACTCCTTGCTGAGATACTACAAAGCCAAGAAAAATCACATGGTCTTGACAAAAGTAGCATTTTTTCAGATTAGCATAGAGTTTCTCCTTTCGCAACATTTCCAAGACTTCCTTCAAATGTTGCACATGCTCTTCATAACTTTGACTGTAGATCAAAATATCATCGAAATATACAACAACAAATTTTTCAATGAAAGATCTAAGCACATGATTCATCAATCGCATAAATGTGCTAGGGGCATTAGATAGCCCAAATGGCATTACCATCCATTTGTAAAGTCCATGCTTTGTCTTAAAGGCTGTCTTCCACTCGTCTCCCTCTTTCATTCGGATTTGGTGATAGCCGCTCTTCAAGTCAATTTTTGAAAACACCTTGGAACCATTCAGCTCATCCAACATGTCATCCAATCTTGGAATTGGATAGCGGTATTTGATGGTAATCTTATTTATAGCACAACTGTCCACACACATTCTCATAGAGCCATCCTTTTTAGGGACCAATAATGTAGGTACAGAACAAGGGCTCATGGATTCCCTCACATAACCCTTTTCAATCAACTCATCAACTTGCCTTTTGAGCTCCTTAGCCTCATCCGGATTCATTCTATATGCTGGTTTATTTGGTAAGGCAGCACCGGGCACCAAATCAATTTGATGCTCAATTCCCCTCAAGGGTGACAATCCCTTAGGTAGCTCATTCGGAAAGACATCTGTAAATTCTTCTATCAACTCCCTCACAAGCTTAGGAAGCTTTTCTGCAAGTTCTGGGTTCAGCTCCTTGAGAATTAGCAACAAGACGAAGTCATCCCTTTTTATTACCTTCTTTAACTCATTCTTAGAAGCAAAACAACTAGGCTTCTTTTTCTCGATTACATCCTCCTTCGACTGTACTTGTATTGGCTTTAAGGGTGCCAACACAATCTTCTTTCCATCCTTCTCAAAAGCATAGGTGTTTTTGAAGCCATCATGTAGTGCTCTTCTATCAAATTGCCACGGCCTCCCAAGTAGAAGATGACTAGCATCCATAGGAACTATGTCACACAACACCTCATCTTTGTAATTCTTCCCTATAGAGAAAGGTACCTTTACTTGTTTGGTGACCTTCATCTTGCCATGATTATTCAACCATTGCAGCTTGTATGGACGGGGATGATTGATGATAGGTAGTTTCAATTTGCCAACCAAGGTGGTTGAAGCAACGTTAGTGCAGCTCTCACTATCAATTATCACGTTACAAACTTTGCCTCCGATAGTGCACCTTGTTTGAAAAATATTCTCCCTCTGTTCTTCTTCTACCTTGGCTTGGATATTCAAGGCACGTCTAATAACCAAGGCAGCACCTTCATCAGCATACTCAACAACTTCTTCTTCGTCAGAATATTCTTCCTCTTCACATTTCTCCACAATATCTTCATCTTCACTCTCTATTTCCCCTTGTTTCTCCTTCAAGATCATTACTCTTCTATTAGGACATTCAGATGCTATATGGCCATGACCTAAGCACTTGAAGCACTTAATGTCTCGACTTCTTTTAGAGGGTTGGTTGTCTTCTCTCTTCTCCTTCCCCTTAGAACTTTCAGTTTTGTTTGGCTCCTTCTTCCATATCTCCTTATTATTCCCTTTGGTAGTGTTTGAGGTTTGGGAAAGTGTTTGGAAAGGTTTACTCCCCAATGGTTTAGATACTCCATTGTTTCTTCCATAAACTCTCTTTTTTGTCTCTCCACCTTAATTGCCAATTTAATTACATCTTCTAAGAAGACATAATTCTGCAATTCTACTAAGTCAGCAACTTCTTTGTTCAAACCACCAAGAAATCGAGCTATGGTTTGCTCTTGGGGTTCAGTCAGCTCGCACCGAATCATCAAAGTTTCAAATTCTTTAACATAATCTTCAACACACATACCTCCTTGCCTCAAGCTTTGAAGCTTAAAATAAAGCTCTTGCTTGTAGTAATCAGGTACAAAACGCCTCTGCATGAGTCTTTTCATCAATCTCCAATTTCGAACTTCCTCCTCTCCATCTCTTCTTCGTTGATTCTTCAAATTTTCCACCATAGATTCGGATAATCAGTGAATTCAAGGGCTGCAAGTCGGCATTTGGTAGCTTCTGAATATTCTTGATATTCAAAATCTTCTCTACTCGTTGCACCCACTCCAAGTATTCTTCAGGAGAACTTGTTCCCTTAAATAGAGGAATCTTCATTTTGATGTTGGCATCACGTTCCCTCTGCTGTCTTCTTTGCCTAGGTTGTTCACCTTCTTCAGCTTCAGATTCTTCTCCATGGTGTTCAACATAAGCTCCTCTTCTTGGTTGTTGTTGTTGTTGTTGTAGCTCCATAAATCTAGCCATTTGAGTGGTTAGTTGAGCTATTTGTTCCATCATTTCTTCTTGACCTCTTTGTAGGCCAACAATTTGAGCTTGTTGTAGGCTAAGCCCAAAAGGAACTTCAGAACTATTTTCTCCTGTCATAGTGATTTGTAATTTGTTGGTTTGAGTTTGGTGAAGGGTAGGTTCACTCTCTAAGTGTTTACACTCGGATTAACAATGAACAGTAATGATGAACAATGAACATTAACGATGAATTTTTTTTTTAAAAAAAGCTGTAATAAAATAGAACAACACAAGAATAGAAATAAAGATAAAGATGAACAGACCAGAAAATTAGTCTTCCATGTAGGTGGAAGATTACAAAATAAGGAAAACTAAGCCTTCCATATAGGTGGCAGAATACAAAATAAGAAAAATTAAGCCTTCCATGTAGGTGGCAAAACACAGAATAAAATGCAATTAAATTAAGCTTTCCACGAAGGGGCAAAATACAAAACAAATAATAGAACCTGAATTGAAGTGGCTCTGATACCAATATGATGTGATTTTTGGAGGGAAAACACTTAATCGATTTTCTGGATAGGTTGAAAGAAACAAACAAAGAAAACCAAATCACTCAATTGATAAGCCAAAGGGCGCCACAACTAAGAGAAATGGGTTGATCTCGCCACACTCAAGAAAGAAGAACGTGAGTGATAAGAAATCTAGCTGCTCTCGCCACTAACCCAAGTTAGATAAGAAAAAGAGCTCAAGAATCCTCTTGAAAGTAAAATGCCAATATCTCATATATGATTCAAGGATGGTTTACAACAAATGGCAAGGACCCTTTTTATAGAGGGTCTCCAAAACAAAAAGACAAAAGACTCCAACTAATACATTAAATGCATCAACTAAAAGTCAAGTAGTGTAGGCTAAATGTCAAAGACAATAAATGCATAGGTAGCTAAATGTCAAAGACAATAAATGCATAGGTAATAGACTACAACTATATTCAACAAATGCAACTATCTCACATGCAATCCTTTTCACACTTCTTCCACTTTCAACAATGTGGTTAAGCCCAATCCAAACCCTTTAGCCCTTGAACGAGTTAGAGGCCCAATTGAAGTATTCTCCCTTTCTTGGGCTGCAATTGGGTTATCTTTGATTACATCATTCATGTTGCCCAAAAAAAAAACCACTCCTTCATTACCATCATTCCAAAAAGTCCCTAATCCAGAATCACTCAAGGGCATCCGTCCCATTAGCCCCTACAATGTTATTTACAAATATCCAAGATTCTAGTTGATAAGATGCAAGCTTTCATGGACACTTGGATTTTTCCCAACCAAAAACCCTTTGTTAAGGGAAGGAGAATTTCTGACAAGATCTTCCTTGCCTCTGAACTGATGGACTATATTCCTAAGGCAAAGAGGGTCAAAATTAGATGTTCTGCCGTAAAAATGGGCATTCAAAAGGCTTCTGACAAAATATCTTGGAATTCATAGAGGCCACTCTCCGAACTATGGACTTCCCAGAAGTTTGGATAAGGCTTATCATGCAATGCATTACAACTGTATTCTTCGCCTTGCTCTTCAATGGTCATAAAGCAAAGAGGTTTGAGACAAGAAGATCCTCCTTCTCCTTATCTCTTCATCTTAAGCTTAAAAGAGTGGATGTCTTCAACCAAGCCTTGTTTGGAAACCAACTTTGGAGAATTATCTCTAACAAGTATCCTCTGCCTAATCACAAGGCCTGCAACAAATATGGAGTTAAACAAAAGCTTTCTACTTTAGAGACCCCAACAGTGCTTTCAAGTGCTGGAAAAGTTTCATAAATAGTAAAGATCTGACCATGTACAAGATTAAGGAATGAGGATCTCCTCCAAATTCTAGAAGGACTGGAGGGGATCCTATCTATTAGATCATTAGATTCAACTAGTAAAAAAAAATATTGTTCAATTTTTTTTTGTGAAAGGAGTATGGGTCAGTCGGACGGACTCTGAAAGGAACCCAATCCCAATATTAAGTGGCCGCTTGAAAATGGCAAGCAAATTCAATTTTGTTCTGTTTTGTTGTACCAAAAAAAAAATCGAAGTTTCTCTATGATTCAAGGTCAAGAATTTCTACATTGGACGGTTGGCTTTTTAGATGAAACTAACAGTTATGTCAAAATGGTGAACAAAAAGTAGGATGCTTGACCCTCTACAATTACTTTTTTCAAAAATGATAATCAAAATAGATTTAAAAAAATGAAAAAAAATGGGAAAAGTAGAATAAAAATTAAAGTAATTCATTGTACAGTAGCAGAATGAAGTGCACAGCAGGGGCGGAGGGAGAAAATTTTTTATAGGGGGGCCTAAATCATTTGATATAACATTTAATCATTCTTTTAAAATAATTATGATTTCTTCAAATTAATTATACCATATAAAAAATATCTTATTCTATTAAAATTAAAGAAATTAATAGTTGCATTGTTATAATTATTTGTACAATCTTATGACATGAAACATACATGAAAAAAAGCATAATTTCATAATGATCATTAGTTAATTATTTATGGCTTTAAGTTCATGACTGATTTTAAGTTTTTTTTTAAAGATTCATTTATAATTTGATAACAATAATAGAGTGAAGTAATTCATCATACCTATAGGCACTAAAAGATTAAAGAGTTTCAAAGACAAAGAAAATGTAACCACAAATTGAAAAACATTAAACAACAAAAGAAAAGAAAAATGAAAATTGGAATATAATAGCAATCCTCACTTTTTTTTTTTGCTTTTAAATAAAAAGAATCAGCATACTAACATAAAATTGTAGGGATAAGATATTTGTCTTATAAGTTTTTTTTAATTTTAATTTTTTTAAATACTTGAAATTATTAAAATAAATTGTTGTTCAATTAATAATATTTTATCATTTAAAATATAACAACATATGCATTTCTTCAATAAATTTACATTTATATCAATAACTATTAGTTATATTATTGTATTTCTTAAATTCATATAAATTTTGTATTTTAAGAAAATTATATATATATATATACACACACACACGCACACATATATATTTTAGGAGGAGGGTATTAAAAATCTTTATATATATATATAGAAGATTTTATTGTAGAAATTTATATAATTCAAGCGTAAAGTAAATATTGGTTTTTATTAGAGCTATCAAAATGAGTTCGGCCCATTCCAACTCGATAAATAAAATGAGGTAGACTAATAATTTAATAGTTCATTTTGAAGAAAGACTTTTAGCCTAATCTACTAAATCATTAGGGCTTAAGTGAGTTGGAGTGAGTTAGTTCTTTATGGGCTTTTTATTTTTTTATTTATTATATTTTAAGCTTTAATATTTTTTTAGTTAATTCTATTTTTTGAAATTTCATAGTTCTAATACCTAATTTTTGTCATTCAAAATAATTAAAATTACATTTTAAAAAGAAAATTACCTATTTTAAAGTTTAAGATATATTTTTTTAAAATTTAATTTAATTTTTTAAATTTAATTGTTCTAATATTTAATTTTTATAATTAAAATAATTAAAATTATATTTTATATAAATTCATCGCTCATGATAAGTTGAAATAAACCAAAATTTTTTAATAATAAATTATATAAGATTTGGTCCAGGTCCACTTACATTTATCACTGACCCTCCACAACTTGGGCCAAGATAAATTGGCCGGCGCATTGGACAACCGCACATATAATTTTACGAACGTGATAAGTATTCTATTCTTTTCTTACATGGTTATCATGTTCATTCAAACCTTAATTATAGATTTCATCATTAAAAAAAGAAGAAGATTAAAGAATTGACAGGTGGCTTTGATTAATATATAAAACAATATATACAGACATCATCATTTGGGGTTGGGATAAAGCAACTATGAATAGGAAGGCAAAAGCATCCAGCAATCTTGTATATATTTAATTGAAAGTTAGTAATTAAAAGAATAAGTTACTAAATTTAATTATCAAAAAATTATAATTTTTTAATTTAATCATAAAATATTAAACTTCTTAATTTAATCTCTAAAAAATTATATTTATTTTAATTTATTTTTTTTTGGTTAAAATGACTTTTAGTAACAAAAATATTAAAATATAGTAGCAGTAGATCTTATGAGTTATCAATAAAAAAGATTAAATTAAGACAAATATAATTTTTATTGAAGTGAATTAAGATACTTGGTCTTGGAAGAATTAAATTAAAAAAATTGTACTTCGACTGATTAAGAGTTTGTTTGGTACGTGGAGAAAAAAAGTGATATGAAAAGTGAAAGAAAAAAAAAGGAACAAAAGAATAAAAAAATATTTTACTGAAATATTACAACTTAAAAAAATATAAATAATAACTTTAATATTTTTTTATAGGTACAGTGCAATGAAGAGATAATTTTTAAGTAAATATGGTCTTCAATTGGTATACGCAAGTCTTATCTATTATTTAGTCTACTAAAAAGTAATGGTATATATTTATATTAAAAAAGAAACAAGGCTTGATGTAGGCGTTAATTTATAATTTAATTCCTGAAATTTATTGGCAAAACCCCCCACAAACACACACTAGTAACTTGGTTACTGCTTGTCAATTTTTAACAATTTTTTTAATTCAAAATAAATAATAATAGCTTCATTATATTTTTAAGATTATATATTTTTAAAAAAAGCAGTTAGAAGTTATTTAACTTCTCATCCTTCAACTCCTACATGCATTTTTTTTATATTTTATATTTGATATATATATATATATATATATACACACACACAAGAACACTCCAAAGCCATTTATATGATTTAATTCTTAAAAAATTTTTATTTACTATTTTTTTGCCTTTAGAACATATACATTTATCTTACTTGACTGGGACTAACAAATAGCCAATAAAAAAAAATTAAATAATGCGTTTTTAATGCTTAAAAACATAATAGTTGCAAGTCAAAACATGTATTGCTGAAAAAACTAAAAAAAAAAAATACAATTATCAAAATCAAATTAACATTTTCTTCCGTGCGTGCATTTAAAGTAAAGGATGCCTTTCATAGTTCTTCTAATTGCAAAGTGTGAGATAAATGAGGTTAAAGGAGTTACAATATTTATTAAGGTTTAAGCGATTTAACACTTATTTATTTTAAATAAAGTTTTAAATTTGAGTTTTATAAAGAAAAAAATTAATATTATCCATTTTAATTTGAATTAAATTAATTAAAATTTAATAAATTTTCAAGGTTAAAATACACTTTCAGTCCCAATAATTTTGTTCATTTTCAAAGTTAGCAACTGGCATGCTCAATCAGTTACACCATAATTAAATGCCAATCATTTGTGCTTTTTTTTTTTTTTTTTTTTCAAAACTAAAGCTCCTTCTCAAATCATTTTTCTACCAATGTATTGGGGTTTGAAAGTGTTGATAATTGGGTTTGCTGACTTGGCATACATTTATTAGTTAGGCTTGCCACATCATCTTTTAAAGTGCCAAGTCAACCCATCTCTACGGCATAGTTAGATTTTCTAGAGACTTTATATATATATATATATATATATATGTTGTGAAACCATAAGACCAAATTATAACAAATTTAAATGTAGAGACTAAATTAAAAAATGAACAAAATTACATGAATTAAAAATATATTTTAACCAATTATCAAATACTAATCATTAAGAAATGAAAGGTGATAACCTTTCAAATTTCGATTGCGAATGAATAGTAAAACAATAGCTAATTTGTTCAACTAATTAACCTAACATGGCCATTGAGAAAGAAGTCAAATTTTGACGGCTCTTAGTCGAATTTCTTTTTTACTACAGCGCATCTTTGGCTTATAAGAAAGATTTATTTACTTAATGTAAAAATGATAGGTTAAATTATAATATTGTTCCTATAATTTTAAAAAAATTATAAATTAGTCCCTATACTTTATTTTCATGTAAAATAGTCTATATAATTTTTTTATTCAGTTAGTTCCTACCATCAGTATGATTAACTTTGATGTTAAAATAGTTCTACATGGTAACTGATGTGCACATTTATAAACATGTCAGCATGTTCAATCATCAATTTTTGTCCAACTAAATCGGCTCGTTAACAAAATTCTCATTTTACCCTTAATTTCTAATTTTCCTAACCTAGTGTCTATATGAATTTAATTTCTAATTTTCCTAACCTAGTGTCTATATGAATTACGGGTGAAATGAAAATTTTGTTAATATGACAGTTGTATTGGGTAAAAATTAATGACTGAGTATGTTGACATGTTTACAAATACACACATAAGTTGTCATATAAGATCATTTTAACATCAAAGTTAATCATAAGAGACTAACTTACATGAATGAAAAAACTGTTGAGACTATTTTATATGAAAACAAAGTATGGGAGACTAATTTATAATTTTTATATAAGGGTGAAAATTATAATTTAACTAAAATAGTAGATAAAAAATGCTGGTTAAGAGGGAAAAAGGCCATAATTAAAGGAAAAAATAAATTGAAAACGTCGTTTGCATGTGCCTTGTCTCTTTCTTTTTTGCGCCGTAATCATGGATAACACAATCAATATTATGCCTTTCATCTAGAAGAGTCAGAGAAAAGAGTCAAAGAAAGTGAAAGGCCAAAATTCAAAAACGTTCACTCCTAATCTCTTTGACTCTACTTGTTTGCGAAAATTATATACTTCGTTCTTCTAGCTGGTGCAGTCGAGATTCAGTCTTCTTCCATCCTGCTCCCACTCTTTCCAGTTGCTGCATCAATGGCGGAAACTGAAGAAAGGTATTGTCTCTGCTGCATCTCCTTCTTCGATTTTTCTGTTTAATTTTAACCCAATCTAGTCCAGATGTAAAGATCTTTTCATTTTGCTTTCACTGCATGTGCAGATTTCGTAGCGTTGATTGTGGTTTCAGGTATGGTGTTGTTACAGGGGCGAACAAGGGGATAGGGTTGGAGACTGTGAAAATGTTGGCGTCAAATGGAGTGAAGGTGGTGCTGACGGCTAGAGATGAGAAGAGGGGCCTTGAAGCCCTTGAGAAATTGAAAGAGTTTGGCTTCTCTGACCTTGTTATTTTTCACCAGCTTGATGTGATCGACCCTGCCAGTATTGCGTCTTTAGTGGATTTTGTTGAAGCCCAGTTTGGGAGACTTGATATTTTGGTAAGAATGAAATGCTGAATATTCTGAACTCTATCTGGGATTCATCTTTTATTTATTTGGTGATTGGCTTTTTTCTTTTTTTCAATGTAAAGGAATTTGATGCATGAGAATCTTGTATGCACCTGAGTATTTTGAGATTAGTCAGCAGATATATTTTGTTATGTCTCTTACTCATTAGAGATAGAGGAGTGCTTGGAATAATTTTTTCTCACTTTTACTGTTTTACATGCCTTTTGTACTTTGGCATGTAAACTGAAATCTTTAAAAGCCACACAACGAGTGACCAGAAAAAAAAAAAAGAAGCCACACAATTTACTGTTTGATTGTGTACTTGTTTTTATGTTCTTGAAAACAGTCACTTTGAAACTATTCTCATAAAGGATTTTCAAAAACATAAACAACAAACCTTGTTGGTAAATATGTTCTCAAAAATAATCTCTCTATTTTTTTTTCCTCAGAGAAAACGGAGTACAAACCACACAAAATTGCTTAAATTTGTTTTCTAAACCATCATGTACAAAATAGAAAACAGTAGCGCTAAATGCTAGAGATTATTAAAAAAAAAAATACATGGCTCTTTTTTAGTTGAATTAGTCCTTGTCATTGTATTAGAGCTTCTATGATCAAGAGATCAGATGTTTGAGTCAAAATTAAATGAAATTTCAGCACACGTTGGGTTTGTATAGTTTCATACGTCAAGCGCGAAGAGCTTTCATAAAAGGAGGTATATTAGAGATGATGATAATAATAAAATATTTGTGGACTCAAGGTTCTTCACTTAAAAGCTTAAGTCAAATTGGTATTTGACACTAAACAAATCCTTTTTCTATTTTTCCCCTCTCTCTCTCTCTCTCTCTCTTGTTTTCTCTGGAAAGTCATATATGGATATCTGACTGATTGTAACTTAAGTATTCCACCTACCTACCGTAAGCCTTGTAAGCTTGGAAACACCAAAAATCACTTTTAATTATTTTATTGATCTGCAAAATCTATGGGCTGAATCTGATTTTTCTACCCACCTGATTCAGATAAACAGTTGGTCCAATTTGATAATCTGCTATGGCTTATGTTGGGTTCTAAGAGATCCCAAAGAGTTTTTTAGTATAGAAAGTTGTCTTCTTTTATTTTTAACCTTTTTTGACTTTATATTTTTTGATACAATATTTTTGACTTTATATGAATGTGGATCTTATCTTGCAGGTTAATAATGCAGCAATTAGTGGACTTAATATAGATGAGCTGGTCAGTGGGCATGATTGCTCTGTGGTATTGGTGTCTAAATCATAAATCTCTAGAAAAGATTGAGTTTCTTTTACGTGAGTGCAGGTGGGACCCAATTACAATTGGAAGGCATTGGCTCAAACATATGAGTTGGCTGAAAAGTGTCTAAAAACAAACTACTATGGTGCTAAGGAAACAGCTGAGGCATTGCTTCCCCTGCTCCATTTGTCCGATTCACCAAGGATTGTTAATGTTTCCTCCCAAGCAGGGTTGTTAAAGGTACATTAGTAACAAAAAGTTTTGGGCTAGTCATAAAAAAAGAACCTCTGCTAATATTTCCTTATGATAACCACATAACCATAATGATATTCAATTAATTGAATAACCCCATGAGTTTCCCTGATGCTTAAAAAAAGAAGAAGCCATATTCATGTTTGACCTTGTATCGTGTCTGTATTAGTGTCTATACTCTATTAGGAATAACCGTATTATGTGGCTATTTGGTCCTTATAGATATCAGTACAAAAGGGTGCTTATAACTTTTTGACTATATTAATAATTTAGTCAATTTCTCAAAGATAAGTAAATATACAATATAGTCATATAAAAAGACTAATGTGTATTGAGTTTATAACTTACAAAGACTGATTCATTTAACACTTAAATATCAAAGATTAAATAATAAAAAATTCATCTTTTGAGGGGCTCATTTGTATGTTACTTTTTCTAAAAAATTTTCTTTGTAACTCTTCTTTTGAGTTTCTCTACCTAGTAGAATAAAACTTTGTTGTTATTGTTGTCGTCTTCTTTTGAGTTGTGACTATAAATTGACGTTCACAACAATGACAAACTTGCGGTGGTGTTGTTGCAGTACATATCAAACAAATGGGCAAGGGGGGTGCTTGATGACACTGAAAATCTCACAGAAGAGAGAATAGATGAGGTAGTGAAGGAGTTTGTCAAAGACTTCAAAGAAGGTTCAATTGAATCCAAAGGATGGCCAACCTTTCTGTCTGCCTATAAGGTTTCAAAAGCAGCCGTGAATTCCTACACGAGGATTCTTGCCAAAAGGTACCCCAACTTTTGCATTAACTGTGTCTGCCCTGGATTTGTGAAAACAGACATAAACAAAAACACAGGCATCTTACCTGTGGAAGATGGTGCTGCTAGTGTTGTGAGATTAGCATTGCTGCCAAATGGTTCTTCTTCTGGCCTCTTCTTTTCTTGCCAAGAAGTGTCAAGCTTTTGAATCAAATTTATGTTGTGTTACAATTTTGCAGATCATATGAAATAACATCACAGAATGTGCATTTCTTGCTGCCATTTTTGACCCATATTTTCCCTAGTGTGCCATAGTGAAATATGAAAAATACTTTAAGAAATACTGACACTTGCTCTTTGATGCGCCTATTGTGCATTACCACCTCCTTTATCACCCCCTGTTCGTATATGGCGGCAACAAAAATTAATTGAACTTAGACCTTCCTTCAAAGTTCTAGAGAAATTGTATTTTACTTTTCTAATTTAGGTTTAATTACAAAGTTGATATATAATTTTTGAAACATAGCAAAAAATGTTCCTTAAACTTTGACTAAAATAAAAAAAATATTTTGTGCCAATAAATTTTTTAAATTGGAAAGAAACTTTTGCCAATTCCAGATATTGACACAAGTCAAAAATTATCATCGCAGATGTCGACATAAATCAAGGATGTTGTCATCAATTTTCATCTTAATTAAAGTGTTTTGTTACTTTTTTAAATTTATATTCCAATTTTCTAAATAATTTTTAGTTTAAGGGATAAATGTAATTTTTATGAAAAAACTACACTTTACCTCTAAACTAAAGTCTAATTATAAAAATAGTATCAGCCTTAAAATGTCACAAAATAATTATTGAATTTTATACTAATATAAAAATATGGATCGACTCATTGTCTTGTTTAGAATAAGACAAAAAAACGAAGCACCTAACTAAATTTCATTTTTGTTAGATTGCGTTTTATGCCAAATTTAAGCCAATTTTTTGGGCTAAGAAGATCTTGTTGGGCCCATTTTTGTGTGAAAAAGAAGGGGATAAGAAAAACAAGAGAAGAATAATTATAGAAACATATAAGTTTATCAAGATTAAATATATAAATATTTATCAATTTATTATATCATATTTTTAATATATAAATTTAAAAAATATATATTTAATTATTATCAATTCAATATCAGTTTAATTACAATTAAACTAATAAATTTTGAGTAAAGTTCAAAAGACCAGTCTAATTTTTTAAAACATTGGTTATTATCAAGTGACTTCTTCCTATTAATTTTAATTGAGATTTAATATGTCTTTGTTAACTAAAATATAAAAAAGAATTTATTATGATTTAAAGTTCAAAAATTCGTTTTAAAATTATGCCTTATTTTGAAAGGAGTAAAATGTAATTTCCCTTATTTTTTATTAACGTAAAACATTTTCGGCAATGCCAAGACATGTTGAAATGGGCTGAAATCATTTTTAAGAGGTCAACAGATATTTTAAGTTATTTCCAAATATAACGAGATGCGTAAAAAAAAAAAATAGATTTTAAATTATTTCCTCTACCTCGTATCACTCCATCTTTAGCCTTCCAAAGAGATTTGATGGACCAGAGGCAAGAAAATGATTTGAAGATGATCTCGTTCATAGTCCCCTTTATGTCGCTTGAGAGGCAAATTTTTCCTTCTTCGAAACTAAAAACCTTGGGCATTTTAATAAGATTAAAAGTCTTGGATGGGAAACTTTTTTGGGTTTGAAGGAGCTCGTTTACTCTGAGCTTGCAAAATTTTTCTATGCAAACCTAAAATTTTCTGAAAATGCCCTCTCGACTGAATGTCTTTTATTTGGGTATCGATTCTCTATTTCTCCTTCATCTATCAATTTTGCATTAGGTTTTCCTAATATTGGTATTGAGTGTTTTGGTAGCAGGCGGTCCATAGAGTATCAGGGGTACTCTGTTGATCTTGCATCATTTGAACTCACAAGTTTACCACACACCCCTGTGACTACACAAAGTTTGGATGTTAACAACTGACTTCTCTTTCACTTAATCAACCAATTTCTACTTCTTAAGGTTAACAACTCAAATGCCCCTACTACCCTGGAGATCTTTTACATGTTGTGTGTGCACCATCTCTTTCATATCAATTTAGGCTTCATTATTTTCAATTATATGAAGTCTGTCATATCTCAGAGCTCCTTAGAAGTTCCTTATGGCATGATTATTACTCACCTTGCCACCATAAATAATGTTGACTTGTCTGATTTAGAGGGAGAACGAGCAAATGCTCAAGCAAATTTTGATGGAAAGCTACTTGACTTTATAGGCATTAAAAAGGTAAAAAGGATATAGTTAAAAAAAGATGATGTTCCTAAAGGATCAACTAAAGGAAAACAAGTGAAAACCAGAGGTGTAAGAAAGAGAACACCTTCTTCCAGGAAATCCCTATGTTTATCTAATATCAAGGAGACCAGTCTCAACCTTGATGAATCAGGATCTTCGAAGGAACCAAAACAAGTTGTTGACTTGGAATATTCAGATGAAGAAAGAGACACTACTGACATCCCTATTAAGACTGAAGATCAAATCCTTCTTACAAAGACTACCTCTGTTGTAAAGCCTACTAATTTTGGGGTCACGTGTTTGGGGGTATTACAGTGTTTCATAGCATTAAATTATTTAATTTAATTTGTCATATTTCGTTAATTCTATTTGAATGCAAATTGTGGAAATGGAGATAAATGATTGGACTGGATATTTTATTATTGTGTGGCATTTTCATGTGAATTGTGAAAAATAGGAGAAAGAGGAAATTTAATGGGATTAATATAATTATTGTGGAAGTTTTCTACTTGGGTCAAGTGGTTATGGATACCCATGGATCATCTAAGACCTACCACCCACTTAAGTACCTTTCTCTCTTCTTCTTTCCTCATTTCACATTGGGACACATTTGGGAGCTAGAAGGAGAAAGTTCATTCCCTCTTAACCTCTTCAATCCTTTCCTCCATTTTCTTCCAGTGATCTTGTGTTTTTCAGCCACACTTTCGGTTCACAAGAATTTTAGAGGCAAAGAGGTAATTTTGATCTTCTCCTTTCCTCTTTTTCTCCATTTTTAGATTTATTATGCCCTAAGGAAGAAAAATGGGATTTGGGGTCGTTTCTGCTGGAACCTTGCTTCCTTTGCTTCTTTCTTTTGGTTTTCTTGCTGAACTTGGTGAAACACAACTAATTGGAAGAATCAAATTGGTTTCATGAGAGAAAGGGGGAAAATGCATTTGAAGGAAAAGATTGGGAATTTTTACGAAAACCATGGAACTAATTTGTTCTTGATGGTTGTGAGGAGTTTTATTCACCTTGAAACATTTTAGAATACCTATCTTGAAGCAAGAACAAAGGAGTAAGCTAAGGAGAGAAAGGGGTGAATTTTCATGATTTTTAGGTATGGAAATCATGAAGAAATGGGAGCACAAACCTGGGGCACCCAGGTTTGGGGGTGGTTATAGGACCCAGGCGCCAAGGCTGGTGCCTAGGTGCCTGGGGATAAAGGCAACAGGGCGTGGCACCTTGGGTGCCAAACCTGTGGGCAAAAGCCAAGGCCTTGGAGGAAGCTCTAAGGCACCCTGGCGCTTGGGCAGAGAATAGAAAAGGGGAAAAATGGGTGATTTTTCTAAGGAAATGTTGGATTGGTTTTGTTAGGTGGTTTCGGGAGATTCATTGGCTATGTTTCTCAGAATTCTTCCACAATAAATCCTTATCAACATCAAGGTGAGTTGGTGAATATTTCTCAGAATTATTCCATAGTAAATCTTTATCGACATCAAGGTGAGTGGGTAACCTTGCTAACTGGATTTTTATTTATGCAAGTACAATATAAATCCTACTCACATCATAATTGGAATTAAATAAACTACGTACCCTAGTTAGTGTTATTAACTAGATAATGAAATTGTTGTAAAATCTAGAAACTTAGACAGTAATAATCTGAGTCGAGTCTTTTAGTAGACACTGTCCTTAAGGAATTTATTCCGCAACCACAACAAAGAATTTGTGTCTACAGAACTCCCTCCAAGATTAAATAAATTATTCTGAGAAGATTCTCAGACCACAGTACAACAGAAATTCTAAAATCGTAACCCAGAAAGTGAGAGAGAGGGGGAAGAGAGAACTACAGAACAATTTCTGACTTGGTGTGTAAAATTAGGAGGAAGAGTCCTCCTTTTATAGTTGTTGAACTATAATGAGGTAGACACAAATTATAAATAAAATTAAAATTAAGTTTTGAAAATTAATGGACAGTTTCAGAAAATTAATGGGTAATTTTGAAATATTAAAAAATATTTAAAACAAAATAATCAAAACTGTCAGCCCTTAATTTTCTGACATTACAACAACAACAACAACAGCCTTATCCCACTAGGTGGGGTCGGCTACATGGATCGTTCGACGCCATTGAGCTCTATCAATGACTAACTCTTTAGGGATCTCATTTACCAGAAGATCACTCTCAATAACCTCTTTAAGTGTTCTTCTTGGTCTTCCTCGACCTTTTTTCACAGGGCTCTAAACCATCTGCTCAACTCTCCTTACTGGCGCTTCTAATGGTCTTCTTTGAACATGTCCAAATCACCTTAAATGGTTTTCAGTCATTTTTTCCTCAATAGGTGCCACTCCAATTCTCCCTCGTATACGATTATTACGGATCATATCTCTTCTTGTATGACCACACATCCAACGCAACATCCTCATCTTCGCTACTCCAATTTTATGCTCTTGTTGTCCTTTCATCGCCCAACATTCGCTCCCATATAAAATCACAGGTCTTATAGCAGTACGATAAAACTTTCCTTTGAGCTTATCTGATACTTCTCGATCATAAACAACTCTTGATGCCATTCTCCACTTTAACCACCCAGCTTGTATCCTATGTGTCACATCACTAATAATTTCACCGTCATCTTGTATAATAGATCCCAGATACCTAAACTTTGACACTTGTGATACAATATTATCTCCAATTTTAACTTCCAACTTGTTTCTAGCTTGTCACTTGTTAAACTTACAATGCATATACTCTGTCTTGCTCTTGCTCAGACGAAAACCCTTCGATTCCAAAGTAGCTCTCCATAACTCAAGTTTAACATTAATCTCTTCCCTTGACTCTGCTATGAGAACAACATCATCAGCAAAAAGCATGCATTTAGGAATTTCTTCTTGAATATGTTTTGTCAGAACATCTAAAACCAAGTCAAACAAATAAGGGCTCAACGATGATCCATGATGTAAGCCAATCTTAATAGGGAAGTCTCTAGTCTCCCCTCCAGACGTTCTCACACTAGTTGTAGCCCCCTCATACATATCTTTTATAACTCTAATATACGCAACCCGTACACCTTTCTGTTCCAAGGCTTTCCAGAGCACCTCTCTTGGTACTCGATCATAAGCTTTTTCTAAATCAATAAACGCTATATGCAAGTCTTTTTGTTTGCTCCGATACCTTTCCATCAACCCTCTTAGCAGATAAATAGCTTCCATAGTTGATCGCCCTGGCATGAATCCAAATTGATTTTCTGAAATACTCGTCTCTATTCTTAACCTACGTTCAATCACTCTTTCCCATAATTTTAGAGTGTGACTCATAAGCTTAATCCCTCGGTAGTTTGCGCAGTTCTGGATGTCTCCTTTGTTTTTGTATGTAGGTACTAAAGTACTTCTTCTTCATTCCTCCGGTATTTTCTTGGACCTTAAAATCTCATTAAAGAGCTTAGTTAGCCAGATAGTACCCTCATCCCCTAAACACTTCCAAACTTCAATAGGAATACCATAAGGACCAATGACTTTACCATTATCCATTCTTCTTAGAGCTTCCTTGACCTCATCAACCTTAATCCTGCGATAATATGTCAAATTTTGTTCTCTCTCCAAGGTTGTTAAATCTTCCCTATTACAGGTCGACCCTGCTCTGTCATTAAAGAGCTTGTGAAAGCAACCTTGCCATATGTTTTTAATATCTCCATCTGTAACCAAAACTTTTTCTTCTTTATCCTTAACACATCTTACTTGATCCAAATCTCTAGATTTCCTTTCTCTAGTCTTCGCAATCTTGTAAATATTTTGTTCCCCTTTTTCGTTCTTAAGTCCTTGTAAAACTCTTCAAACGCTTTAGATCGTGCTTCACTTACTGCTTTTTTAGCCTCCTTATTAGCCTTTCGATACCTTTCCCAATTTTCTGAGTTATTGCTCAAATGGATAGCTTTAAAGCAATCTTTTTTAAATTTGATCTTCTCTTGAATGGTCTCATTCTACCACCAAGATTCCTTATCTCTTTATCCAAAACCTTTAGATTCTCCTAAGAGTGCTTTAGCTATCTTTCTAACCCTGTTGGCCATCTCCTCCCACATGATGTTAGCATTTTCTCGTAACTCCCAAGACCCTTCCTCCCATAGTCTTCTCTTGAAAGTCTGTAGATTCTCCCCCTTTAGCTGCCACCACTTTGTCCTAGGGTTTATCACCTGTCGATGCTTTTGTTTCCGATCCTTAATACTCACGTCAAGGACCAAGACCCTTTGTTGAGTTGCCATGGGTTCCCCAGGAATAACTTTACAATTTTGACAAATTTTCCTATCTGGATTCCTTACAAAAAAGAAGTCAATCTGTGACCTTGAAGCTCCACTCTTGTATGTGATTAAATGCTCCTCTCACTTCTTGAAGCAGGTGTTGACAACCTTAAAATTATAAGCCATTGAGAAATCGAGTATAGACTGTCCTTCCTCGTTAAGCTCCCCAAAACCAAAGCCACCATGAACTCTCTCATACTGTCCTGCTTCTTTCCCAACGTGGCCATTAAGGTCCCCCCCGATGAAAATCTTCTCTTCTAAGGGTATGCTTCTGACCAATCCCTCCAAATCTTCCCAAAACGTTTCCTTAAGATATGCATCCGCCCCTACTTGGGGTGCATAGGCACTAATGATATAGATAGTATCTCTTCCAACAATCATTCTTAAGCATAAAATCCTATCCCCAATCCCTTTTACCTCCACCACACTCGGCGTCCAATCCTTGTCAACCATGATACCTATACCATTCTTTGTCCTTACTTTTCCCGTGTACCAGAACTTGAAGCCTGAACCGTCAAACCTCTTAGCCTTTTCTCTAACCCATTTAGTCTCTTGAAGGCACAAGATGTTAATTTTCCTCCTCTTCATAGTGTCTACAACCTCCATGGATTTCCCTGTCATAGTCCTGATATTCCACGTACCGATCCTGATTTTGCTCTCCTGGGCTAGCTTTTTTACCCTCAACCTTCCAGGAACATGCTCTTGTGACACTACATTCGATCGACGATGCAGTGGCTCTAACTCATTTGACACTGTACTCGAGCCATACAGCACGTTGCTTCCGGACAACGACCTAGTATTAGTAGACCCTTGCACATTTAACACTACATCTGGGTGCTGATGCAGCGGCTCTAGCTCACTTGTCACTGTACTCGAGCCATACAGTGCGTTGCTTCCAGGAAACGTCATAGCATTAGCATATAGTGTCGTTGATCCAGATTCATGAGAGATTTGAAAAAGTTTTATGTTGGCTGTCGAGAGCCTAACACAACCCTCCTCCTTTACCCGGGCATGGGACCGGCTATAAAACATTGGCGGAGTTAATTTTCTGACATTAACCCAAGTTAATTTTGTAATAACTAATTTTGCCTTCATTCAGGTAAGCTAAAAATAAATTAATTTTTTAAAAATATTTCTGCAGAGAAAAACTAAGCGGGTCCGATTTATCGCACGTGCAGGGGGGCAAATCAGATGATTTATATTGCACTGGCCTAGGGTTGTGAGCGCGCGAGCCCACCACTTCCTTTAGCCCTTTATTAGCCCACTAACACTAGTTAATATATAAAGGCTCTTCCTCTCCTTGCTCCAAGCGATGTGGGACTTTATTTTCTCTTTTGAAATACAAAGCTTTTGAAAAGCTATTTTCATAACAATCCCCTATATATTTCAAAAGATATTTTAAAAACTTTGGAGTTACGTATATGGGTGTAGACGCATTAATCCAGTGTCTCTTTTTAGACTATGAATCAGACCTAGACCGATAAGATTTATCTTACAGAGTAGTTAGTGAAGTATATAGCTTCTATAAACCACCATACTCTTAGTCGTAAGATAGTGACCTTAAGAGTCGCATCTCACCCCCCATATTTCTGCTATTAACGCTGTTGTACGCGTGCCTGAAATTCATGAGTGCTATAGAGATTTCACCACTATCTCATAGGGAGTGGCCCATTCCACACTCATATAGGTGACTTCATCAAGTGTATTTGCAATGAATACACTACCCATAGTGTAGGGCTATGAAGATCATAAAGAGCTTACGCTCAACCCACAAGTTAATGCATTCTAGCACTTTCACACTTAACACTATAGGAAATGGACTGAGAAAATAATGCTAGTAAAATTAACAAACGACTTGTTATTACCCATATGAACCTTCTTCATGGGATCTCCAATCACAAAGGTTAGGTTCCCGCCTCTGTTAATTTCTTATTGGCTTAAGTCAAATTCCCCTTGATGTCTTATTAATTACACTTCTACCCAAGGGTTTGGTCAAAAGATCAGCCAGGTTCACTTCTAACCTTACATAATTGATTGATATAATTCCATCCTTTAGCAATTGCTTAACCACATCGTGTCTCAAACGAATATGTCTACTCTTACCATTATAAATTTTATTCTTCGCAATGGCTATTGCTGCTTGACAATCACAATGCAAAGACACATATGGTGTTGGTTTCATACCTAAAGGTATGTCTGCCAAGAAGTTTCTTAACCACTCAGCCTCAACACCAGCTAACTCCAAAGCTATAAACTCTGGCTCCATGGTTGATCTAGCTATAAGGGTTTGTTTAGCTAATCTCCATGACACTGCTCCACCACCAAGGGTGAACACATATCCACTAGTGGATTTTGTCTCATATGAATCTGAGATCCAGTTAGCATCACTGTATCCTTTTAATACAACAAAAAATTCACTATACTCGATATCGTAACTCATGGTACCCCTCAAATATCTCATGAGTTTCACAAGGGCACCCCAATGGTCTTCATTGGGATTATATGCATACCTGCTCAATCTACACACAACATATGCTATGTCAAGATGGGTGAAGTTCATCAGATGCAATAGACTCCCAATGATCTATGCATATTCTAATTAAGCAACAGGCTTACCCAAGTTTTCCTTTAGTTAGGTGGTAGAATCATAAGGAGATAACACTAGTTTTTCATCAAAATGACTAAACTTTTTCAGTAATTTTTGAAAATAGTGTTGTGATAGTATGATACTATCACTTTTCCTTATAATTTTAACTCCTAAAATCACACTTGCTTCACCCAAGTCCTTTATATCAAAAATTCATGCGAGAAAATCTTTTGTCTTATATACTATATCTATGCTAGTATCAAAGATTAACATATCATCTACATACAGATTGATAATCACACAATCAGCATCAATTATTTTTGTATACATATATCTATCTACTTCAACAGAAGTAAAGCCATCACAAATCAATTCATGATTTAATTTTTCATGCCACTGTTTGGGTGCTTAATTTAATCCATATAACGATTTAAGAAGTTTGCAAACTTTTCTCTCTTTACCTGGAAGAATACAACCTTCAGGCTTCTCCATGTAAATTTCTTCCTCTAAATCACCATTTAAAAATGATGTTTTAACATCCATTTGATGAACATAAAGCTTATATACTGAGACTAAAGCAATTAAAACTCTTATAGATGAAATTCTAGTGACAGGAGCAAAAGTGTCAAAATAGTCAATGTTTTGTTTTGCATAAAACCTTTAGCTACTAATGTAGTTTTGAATTTATCAATCGACCCGTCAGGGTTATATTTTCTCTTAAAAATCCATTTGCAGCCAATAGTTTTTGCTCTTTGTAGTAAATCCACTAATTCCTAAGTTTTATTTTTTTGAATTGAATCTATTTCAATTTTAATTGCTTCTTTCCACCATTTTGCATCAGGAGATGCAACAGCCTTAGAAAAAGTTCTAGGTTCATCATCAACAGCAAATGTATAGAAATCATTTCTAAAGAAAGTTGCCTTCCTTTGTCGTTTGCTTCTTCTTAAATTCTCATGGACATTCTCATATGAACTTAAATTTTCAAATTCAAATTCACTTTCATTGTTTTCCTTAGATGTACTAGGAACATTCATATTTTTCAAGGGGAAAAATATGTTCAAAAAATTTTTCATTTTTTATTTCAACAATAGTATCACAATCCAACACATTACTTTTCAAAATAAGAAATCTATAGACAGAGCTATGTTCAGCATATTCTATAAACATGCAATTAGACGTCTTAGAGCCTAACTTCCTTTTCTTTGGATCAGGCAACATAACTTTCGCTAGACACCCCTACACTTTCATATACCTCAAACTAGGCTTATAGCCTTTCTTTTAAAGTTCAAATGGATTTGCCATGCCAAGTTCTCTTCTTATAAAGCTGAATCTTTCCCCAGACAGCAGTTTTGTAAAAATGTCAGCTAATTGAAATTCAGTTTGCACAAATTCAAGTAAGACATCTTGCTTTTGAACATGATCTCTTAGAAAATGATGTCTTATTTCAATATGTTTGGTTCTTAAGTGTAGAACTGGATTCTTGGAGAGACAAATAGCACTTGTATTATCACATCTACTGGGAATATTTTTAAGAAACACACCAAGATCCTCAAGTTGTTGCTTTATCCATAAAATTTGAGCACAACAACTTCCAGCTGCAATGTATTCAGCTTCAGCTGTAGATAAGACAACACTATTTTGCTTTTTGCTAAACGAAGAGACAAGATAATTACCAAGGAATTGACAAGTTCCACTTGTACTCTTTCTATCAGTTTTGCTACTCGTAAAATCAGCGTCTGAGTAGCCAATTAAAATATTTGAGGATCCTTTAGGATACCATAAACCTATTTTAGATGTGCTAATCAAGTATCTAAAAATTCTTTTACAGTTTTAAAATGAGATTCCTTTGGGCAAGCTTGAAAACGTGTACACATATATACATTGAACATGATATCAGGTCTACTAGCGGTTAAGTATAAAAGTGAGTTGATCATACCTCGATATTTAGTTATGTCAAATGGTTGATCCTCTTCATCCATGTCCAAGTTTGTTGAGGTGCTCATTGGTGTAGATGTAGGTTTTGCATTTTCCATTCCAAATTTCTTGAGCAACTCTTTAGTATACTTGGTTTGGCTTACAAATGTACCATGATCCATTTGTTTGATTTGAAGCCCAAGGAAGAAGTTGAGTTCACCCATCATTGACATCTCAAATTTACCCTGCATGATCTTGGCAAACTCTTTGCAAAGCTTTTCATTAGTAGCCCCAAAAATAATATCATCAATATAGATTTGCATAATGATGAAGTCGTGCTTTTCCTTTTTAAAAAACAATGTTGTATCAACCTTTCCCCTTGAAAAATTATTTTCTAAAAGAAAAGAGCTCAATCTATCATACCAAGTTCTAGGAGCTTGTTTGATACCGTAAAGAGCCTTTTTCAATTTGAATACATGGTTAGGCTTTTCAAGATCTTCAAAACCAGGAGGTTGCTCAACATAAACTTCTTCCAAAATATTGCCATTGAGAAAAGCACTTTTTACATCCATTTGAAATAGTTTGAAATCATGTATGAATGCAAAAGCCAAAAGCATTCTAATAGCCTCAAGTCTAGCCACAGGTGCAAAAGTTTCATCATAGTCAATGCCTTCCTCTTGATTATAACCTTTTGTAACTAATCTAACCTTGTTTCTAACCACAACTTCATTCTCATCAAGTTTATTTGTAAATACCCATTTTGTGCCAATTATTGTATGATTATTGGGTCTAGGTACTAAATCCCAGACTTGGCTTCTTTCAAATTGGTTTAGTTCTTCTTCCATACCCAAAATCCAATATTCATCAATAATAACATCATCAATGTTTTTCGGTTTAGTATGAGAAAGGAAGGCGGAGTGATTACAAACATTTCTAAGGGAGTTTTAAGTTGTTACCCTTTGTGATGCATCCCCTATGATGAGCTTCTTGGGATGACTTCTGGCATACTTCCAATCTTTTGGAAGTTCATCATTATTGCTGATAGTGATCTCCTCAAGAGGTATTTTCTCTTCTTGTGGCAATTCTTCTTATTGATGTAGAGTGATATCTTCTTTTGCATCTCCTTCATGATCCTTCTTCACTTTGTCATCCAAAGAAAGGTTTTTTGAAGGAATCTAACACTTCATAATCATTAGTACAATCTTTAAGAAAAGGGTTAGATTTATCAAAAACAACATGTATGGATTCTTTAACAGTTTGGGTTCTTTTGTTATAGACTCTATGAGCTTTGCTAGTACTAGAGTAACCAATGAAGATTCCTTCATCAGCTTTGGCATCAAATTTTCCTAGATTTTCTTTTCCATTGTTCAACACAAAACATTTACAACCAAAGACTTGGAGATAAGAAATATTGGACTTTCTTCCGCTATACAATTCATATGGAGTTTTCTTTAAAATTGGCCTTATCAAGGCTCTATTCATTATATAGTAAGCAGTGTTAAAAGCATTAGCCTAAAAGTATTGAGGAAGATTCCTTTCATTGAGCATTGTTCTTGCCATCTCCCCTAGTGTTCTATTTTTTCTCTTAACAACACTATTTTGTTGAGGGGTTCTAGGAGATGAGAAGTTATGTTCAATCCCATTTTCATCACAGAACTCTGTGAAGTTATGGTTGTCAAATTCTCCACCATGGTCACTTCTAATTTTCACAATGGTCAAGCTTTGTTCTTTTTGAATGAATTTTTCCAATTTAAGAAAAGATTTGAAAGCTTGATCCTTTTGAGCTAAGAAAAGAGTACATGTGTACCTTGAATAGTCATCTACAACAACCAGTGCATAGGAGTTACCTCCAAGACTCTTTGTCCTAGATGGTCCTACAAGGACCATATGAAGAAGTTGTAATGGCTTTGTAGTTGAAACAATATCTTTAGTCTTGAAAGAACTTTTGACTTGCTTACCCTTTTGACAAGCATCACAAAGCCTATCATTTTCAAATCTTATTTTGGGTAAGCCAATCACAAGATCTTTCTTGACTAATTTATCCAAAAGATTTATGCTAGCATGAGCCAATTTTTTGTGCTAAAACCAACTTTCCTCATTTACACTAATTAAGTATGTAGAGCCTATAGAAGGATCTTCATCAAGATTTATGACATAAACATTATTGATCCTTTGACCAACAAGCTTAATTTGCTTATCATTGATTCTCAACTATGCAACGAGATGAATAAAAAATAACTCTATTTCCTTTGTCGCATAGTTGACTAATGCTAAGCAAATAATGGTTCAGGCCTTCAACATGTAATACAGTTTCAATGGATGTTGAAAAATTCTTACCAACCTTACCAATACCTTTGATCAAACCTTTGTCATTTCCTCCAAAGGTCACTTTGCCTCCTTTTGGAGATAAAGAATGAAACTTGGATTTGTCTCCAATCATGTGCTTGGAGCAGCCACTGTCCAAGTACCATTTTTCACTCCTAATTTTGAGGCAAACCTACAGAAATTCAACTCTTTTTAGGTACTCAAATCTGTTTGAGTCCTTCCTTATTAGTTGTTCTTTTAATAACCCACTTTTTCTTGTTTCCATTTGGAATCATTTTCTTATAGCAGTAGGAGTTAGAACTATGTCCTTTTAAACCATAATAAAAACAAGTAATAAAGTGACTATTTGACATTGTTGCTAGAACAAAGAAATTCTTGTAATATTTTTGCCTAGCTTTAGGTTTGTAACCTATTCCGGCTTTGTCAAAAACACATATTTGTTTTCCAAGCAATATGTTCAAATTGTCTCTTCATTGTGTAAATTTTGCAAGGGTGGTTTTCAAATCCTTATTTCCTTTTTCTAAATCAGTACATCTACAACAAGGACAGTTATCTTTTGAAGAGTTGAACAATGATTTCATGCCTGCATTTTCTTCTATCAAAATTGAAATTTGTTTTTCAAAGTCTAGACTTTCTTTCTTAAGTGTCATAAGATCATTTTTAAACTTAAAATTTCACTCTGAAGAAAGAAATCTTTTATTTTGAAATGCTTAATTTTTTGGCTAGCTGTAAAGATTCATCATGCATTTCTTCAAAAGCTTCTTGCAATTCATCAAATGAATATGAGGGTTCAAAAGGAGTTACCTCTTCATTATCTCTTCCCATAAGACAGATTTTTTTCTTCACTTTTCTCCTTATCTGAATTGCTTGAAATGACCAGCTGTATGGCAAATTTTTTAATTTCTTTTGCCATGAGACAGAGGTTAGCTTCTTCATTATCTTTATCTAATTCACTATCTGCCCAAATTGAAGAAACATACGCCTTCTTCTTACTTTTGTCATGGCCTCTCTTTTCTTCTTGTTCTTTGTTGAGTTGTGGGCATTCTCAGTTGAGATGCCTAACTTTTTTGTATTTATAGCATGTAGGGCCTTCTTTGCTATCTTGCTCTATTCTTTATTTTCTTGTGTTTTTGTTTTTCAAAAATTTTTTGAACTTTCTGACAAAGAGGCCAAGATCTTCTTTATTGATCTCTTCTTCTTCATCACTTTCTGCTTCTGGTTTCTTGGTGGAGGATGACTTTAAAGAGAGAGTCTTTTTTTTCTTGGATTCATCCTCTTGCCTCATTTCCAGAATTTTTGGTTCATAGTTTTGGAGATTTTCAAATATAGCTGTAAGTGATTTCATGGATTCTCCTCTTACTTCCATGATTGCTGTTCTCTTAGCTTCCCATTCAGGAGTAAGACATCTCAATATCTTGGTGGTTTGAGAAGATTCTGCATAAGTCACACCAAGAGCTCTCAAATGGTTAGTGATGTGAGTAAATCTTAATTGCATTTCACTTATGCTTTCATCACTCTTCATATTGAAATTTTCATACTCATTTGTAAGAGTACTAATTTTTGATTCCTTGACTTCTTGAGTTCCTTCATGTGTAACTTCCAAAGTGTCCCACATCTCTTTGGCAGTTGTACAGCTAGAAACTCTAAAATATTCATCTTGACTTAAGGCACTAACAATAATCATTAGAGCTTTAGCATTTAGATGAACAAGTTTCTTTTCTGATTTAGACCATTCCTTTTGGGTATTGGAACGCTTTTCCCTTCAACAACCTTCAAAGGTATATAGGGTCTATTTTCCACAATATTCTAGAGATCTAGGTCTACTGCATTAAAGAATAGTTTCATCTTGGATTTCCAGTAGCTATAATGATTACCATTAAAATCAAGAAATTTTGTAAAGGAACTTCATTCAGGTAAAATACAATCACCAAGACCTGCCATTATATACTCTTAGACTGTTAAGTCTTTAATCAAGAGCCCAAACTCTGATACCAATTGATAACAATGGCTGGAACCTAAGAGGGGGGTGAATTAGGTTAATAAAAACTAATTGGAAGTTCAAGTAAATTCAAATGCTTAAAAAAAATTGTTGACAGTACAAAGCAGAGCAATATTAAGATGAATGAAGATGAAGTGCAATTAATCAAATGTAAAGCTTTAAGCAATTAAAGAGATAAGGGAAAGAGATAAACACAGATATTTATATTGGTTCAGCTTAACCTAAGCTTACATCCAGTCCTCAAGAGCACTTCTTGAGTTTTTCACTATAAACCAAAAGTTTATACAACAGAGCATATGTGAACCACTACAACAGAGATCTTTTTCTTTCCAAGGCTGTCTCTTCCCCTCACAAATTATTTTCTCTCAAAAACAAACTCAAGGAATACCTTCCTTGATCAATACACTCAGAGAAAGATGATTGTTCAGAAGAAACTCTCAAAACAGAGTGAATAAAATAGTGATAAGCTCTTTAAGAGTAAATTATTTGATATGGATTGACTTTCTAAGAATTTGAGGCATAAAGAATGTTTTACTTCATGATTTGACATTCCTTAAGGCTGATATTTAAAGACCTAAAAGGAATAGTGCCGTTAGAGATGAATCCCAACTAGATTTGCATGATGTCAGCAAGAAATAGCCGTTAGAGAGTACAAATAAGTGTTGTTGGTCAATCAGTGTAGACACGATGGTCGATCAGTGTAGTCCAGAAGTCATTCATCAGATACGATGGTCGACCAGTTGCATTACATTGGTCGACTAGTGCTTGCTTTCTTTCAGTTTCTGGAGTTGGGTGGTCGACTAGTGGAAGGATGGTGGTCGACCAGTCTTCAATACTTCAAAGACCTTTCTCTACTGGAGCACGATGGTCGACTAATGTGCAAGGGGTGGTTGACCAATGTGTTGATGTCTTGCTTACTAGAGCTCGTTGGTCAACCAATGTTCAGACGATGGTTGACCAGTGTGCTGATGTCTTCAAGTATATTGCTTACTGGAGCTTGTTCATCGACTAATATTTATAAAGTGGTTGACCAGTGTGTTGTCACACTGATGAACTTTTGCTTCTGGAGTCTATTGATCGACCAGTGAAGATAGGGTGGTCAACCAATGATAAGCTGAAATTCAAAAAGTCTGTAAGAAGTGAAGTTTCATCAGTTAGACAATACTCATTTATAATGCACTA
Organism: Biancaea sappan; assembly: GCA_037074585.1. Taxonomy (NCBI): domain Eukaryota; kingdom Viridiplantae; phylum Streptophyta; class Magnoliopsida; order Fabales; family Fabaceae; genus Biancaea; species Biancaea sappan. The sequence continues at coordinate 28,056,356 of CM073499.1, read as the reverse complement.
TTTTAATTTGCTTTGTCATTCATCAAAATCATATATTACTTTAAATGCAATGGGTTCAACATTTTCCACAACTCGTAGGGTATCTTACTAGTCTGTCTATAGGGAATCTTATTATGTATATGGCAAGCAGATAGTAAAGCCTCACCCCATAAATTCTCTGGTGCAAAAGAACTAACTAGCATAGCATTTATAATTTCTTTTAAAGTTTTATTTTTTCTTTCTGCTACCCCATTAGACTCAGGTGAATAGGGAGGAGTAACCTCGTGAATTATTCCTTCCTTCTCACAATAATCATTAAAGATTATATATTCACCCCTCTATCTGATCTAATCCTTTAGATTCTTCTATTTAATTGATTTTCAACTTCGGCTTTATAAACTAGGAAAGAATCAAAAGCTTCATCTTTGCGTCTAAAAAGATATACCTTAGTGTATCTAGAAAAGTTATCTATAAAGGTCACAATACTTTTTACCTTCTCTAGTCATAGTTTGCTTTAAGTTTCCTAGGTCCGTATGAATAAGACTTAGCAACTCTGTTTCTCTATGCATACTATGAAAATGTTTCCTAGTTAACTTTGATTCAACACATGTTTCGCATTTATTTATGTTCATGTTATTAAAACCACAAATTAAATTTCTTTCAAGCATTTTCTTAATATACGAAACATTAACATGTCCTAGTCTAACATACCATATTTCAACAGAGTCAATCAAGTAAGCAGAAGATTCATTTTTTTATTACCAACATTCAGTACAAAGAGTCCTTGATTACAATAGCATTTCCCCACAAAAATATTGTTCTTTGTCATTATGATCTTATGAGACTCAAATGATACTTTAACCCCAGCTTTTCCTAACAGAGCTATAGAAATTAAGTTAGCTCTAATGTTAGGCATATGTAGGACATCATTTAGTGCCAATGTTTTGCCAAATGTGAGTTTAAGAAGAATTTTTCCTTTTCCAAGAACACTAGTGGTGCTAGAATCACCAAGATAAATATATCCTTTTCCATCCTTGATTGGAATGTAAGATATAAAGGCATTTTTGTTGGCATAAATATGCTTGGTAGCCCCTGAGTCTACCACCTATTCCTTCACATTGGCAACCAGAAGAGCCTCAGAAATGACTGCAGTAATAATATCATCTCCTTCAACCAAGTTTACACTTGACTTAGGAGGATTGTCATTTCTTAGTCTCCTTTTGCATTGGGCTGTATGGTGTCCCTGCCTTCCACACACAAAGCAGTTACCTTTTTTCTTAAAGGAGGGGGTTAGATTCTCTAGGCTTGTAATCAATTTTCTTGTTTTCATTTTTGTTCTTACTACTAGATGTAATTTGCACTATGTTAGCCTTTGATGTCATTTCTTTAGCACTTGCCGTTGGACTCCTTTTTATTGGTATCCTCGATGATGATGTGTTTAATCATTTTTTAGAGTGACAACTATTTATGTTTGTGTTTGAGTTGTTGTTTGTAATCTTTCTAGCTTTTAGGCAGCTTCTCGATCAAGATTCTAGCAACGAACTCATCAGGTAGATTGATTTTATCGGTATGAAGGTCCTCCAATAATTTGTGGTATTCATTTATTTGGACTTTTATGTCTTTATCGTCTATCATTTTCTATTGGTAAAAGTGACTGATGACAAACTTTTGTTTGCTGGTATCTTTCGTAGTATATTTGAGAATCATAGATTCCTAAACTTTGTTTGCTTTCTTGTATGTACAGTAGACATCAAAGAGATCATTAGATAAAATACTAATGATAGTGTGCCTACATACCTTATTAGCATAATTCCAGATATCAATTCTGGTTTGGTCAACAGTGGGCAATGGTTGTGTTTCTGTTAGCGCCGTAGCAACTCTATGCATGTCTAGAACAATATGAAAAAGTTCTTGCAATCGCTGAAAATTGTGACTGTTGAATATTTTGATTTTTGAAATATCTGGGAACAATTTGGAGAATGTGATAGGAGGCATAGCAGGCATAGTGACAGGAGCAGTAGGAGGTACAGTATCGGCTGGAACAGTAGTACTAATAGCAGCATAAGCATTGGTTTCCATAAATTCCTTAAGATTGTTGTAAGACATGGAAACTTGGACAGTAATAGTCTCAATCACATCTTTTAGTAGACACTGTCCTAGGATGATTAAATCATTATGGACGAACCTCGGGAAAATTAAGACTAGGGGATTGTAGACCCTTAGTACATTACCATTGAGTTATGACTCAATGAGACATATGTGAGGATGTAGATTCATGGGAGGATAACACGATATCATTGCATGATACACTTTGTGTGTGTGTATTTCTTTGTGCCGGTACGTGGTTAATATATTTATTCTGATTGTGTTTGTGATTATGGTATTTGTACTTATGTTGAATATTGATTATTTGCACAATTATTTGCTCACTGAGTTTCGATAAACTCATACCATTTATGGTCATTTTTTTTTCAGATATAGGGGTTGAGGAGAAAGGTGTTTGTTGGAGATATAGCAGCTTTTGAAGATATCTTCCATTTTTGATTGGCGGGTTCATAGAACTAAATTTTTGGCTATATGCTTAGTAAACGCTTTGTAATTCTACAGGCCACCTAGACTCGAATGTATTTAAGGAATTATTGTTGTACTTTATTGTATATGCTCCCCATTGTCTTGGGATGTGGGAAAAGGAACACAATTTTCCTTTCTTGAAAATTTATGACATTGCGTAGTTATGGATTATAGGACTATTCAGGGAATTTGTGGAGTACCTCGAAGGTACACTCTAGGATTTACGTTAACTCATGTGCCCAAATTTATGGGGCATGACATCTGTAGAGATAGAAGAAGAGGAAGGTGTTGAAGTTAAGGAGGTGACCCTGATGAAAACACTAGCCCATCCTCCTCCTCACTCGTCAGCAAGGAGGTTCTTTAACAGATGATGCAACAGATGTTACAGAAGCATGAAGAACATCTCCTCTTGGGAATTCAGAAAGTCATTTGCCCAAATTCTCCTTCTCATTAACTTGCTCCCATTTACTTACCGGCTCATCAATCTCCTTGATTTATTTTTCTGTTTTAACTGGATATTATATAACCTTGTGATGTTTATTTTTTTGTTTCACTGAACATTATAAAACTTTGTGGCCCTTTTTTTTTATTTCTCTCTTGTATCCCTATTGTTTTGATAATGTCAAAGGGGGACAAGTAGTGTTATTATGGTTCATTATGCTTACTCTATAGTTTATTATTGTCGTATATATATATATGTTGTATTACTCTAATATGGACTTATGCTATTGAATATATATGCTGTGGTATTTTGATAAGCTTGCTAGATTAAGGGGAACTATTTTCTCAAAGGATAATTATCTCAAGGGGAGCAACAAAAAGGAATATATTTATCTTTCATAATTTTTTTTCATTATTGCCATTATCAAAAAAAGGGGAAAATGTTGAAGCAAAATGTTTTTTTTAAAGACAAGCCCAAAAAGTTTTTTGGATAATGGACAATATGTTGTTTGGCCCAAAACAGTCTACTAGAAATCTGGCCCAACTTTTCCCTTGCTTTTCACGTGTTCTTTTTTATTTAACTCACATGATCTGATCTTTACTTTCTCTTTTTATAAAAAAGTGTGTCAGAAGGGAAAATGTCTCCTTCCTACAAGCAAAGTAAAGTGTTAGTATTGAAAGCTTTCTTCCAATCTTCAGTACAAAAAAGGACTAAGTGGTAGTCTTGAAAAAGCAACTCCAGTATTATAAAGGTGGCTTCATTCTCTTTACTGTCTTCTCCATCCTTCACCCGTTTAAGGAAGGCTTAATGGCGGAGAGAACAATACATTTATTGCTTCTCCTTCCATGGTTCGAATTCTTCCAATGGCTACTTATCTCCATATGCTATTTAATGTTGAAGCCCTTTTAGTATGCAACTAACGAACTATACTTAATCTCGAGAGCCAAAACTCTTCATATGCTATTTCTTCTTTTCAGATCCTCATTTATTGTCGCTCTATGTGAGTAGAGTTTACTGCAAAAAAAGCAAAAGAGTTTTCAATGCATTTTCTTTACCAAAACTCTTCATATGCTATTTCTTCTTTTCAGATCCTCATTTATTGTCGCTCTATGTGAGTAGCGTTTATTGCAAAAAGAGCAAAAGAGTTTTCAATGCATTTTCTTTCGTTCAGTTTGTTTTAAGAGTTTTGTTGTAAAAGCTTCTATGAGCTGATCCTTTGTTAGCTTGTAATTCCATATTATTGTGTAAAGTGTTTTTCTTCTGACTTTGTGAGCGTAAAACCCAGAGGGCTTGTCCCTGTATGGGTTGTCTTGTAAATCTTAGAGCTTTATAAGAAACATATGATCCTTTAAGAAAAGGGATTTGAACCTCTTTAAACATTGTGTGTTTCTTCCTCTTTCATCTTCCTCATAAGAATCTATTTTCCTATCTTTTCATCATCCTAAATATAATACTTCAGATTTGATAAAACAAAAAATTTGAAATAATCCATATAACATAATTCAATCCCTTTTCTTGTGTTATCATATTGTCTGACAATCTTACTTGTTACCAAAAAGTGTCCATTTCGCCCCAGTTTCTAAGATCATCTAAATTATCAATGGAAAATATTTATATGTTCAAACATATAGACAATGACTCATCAAATGTTGCTAACATATAATATTAAGTTTTAATTTTATTCATGTTTGGGATAAATTTCAATATGGTCATTTGTGTTTGGGATTTATTTTCATCTTATTTATTTACAAAAGGTGTTAATTTCATTCGAATTTTAAATTACATTGTCTAAAATCATTGATAATAAATACTAACATGTCTAAACACATAGGTCAGTGCTCATTCAACATTGTCAACATGTAATTTTAATTAAACAAATGAAAATTTATGTTCGACATTACTAGTTTACCCTTAAAAGTATGACAAATGAACCCATTAACTCACATTTCAATTATGTGCTATCTTGTTCTTTTGTTGGGTGGAAACATGAGATTTAATTTTTCATGGTCATAGAATGACAAAGTTGCCATTTCAATTACATGCTCTCTTAGTGATGTGATTTTTGTAACATATTATACTCCCTCCGTTGTTTTCCATTTTCATTTTGTTTTGATGCATTATGGTATCTAAGAAAGTGTTCAATATGCCATATTAAATTATTGTTTAGTAAGATTGAAAAAAATAGAAAAATTGGTAGATAGATGATAACAAGAATAACAGATTAATTCATTTTAAAATTGGAATGAAACTGATTTGTAAATAAGTGAGATGAAATTGAAGCTTACCCTCAAACATGAGAAGTGCAATTGAAACTTACCCTAAACTTATAGGGATGAAATTGAAACTTACCTAACTCAAGGGATGAAAAAATTCTTCTTCTTCCCTGAAATAAAAAATTCTTCAACTATAATTGTGCTTTGATAATCTGATTCTTCCTTTTTCTTGCTATCATCTCTAGCCTTGGATTTCGCCCTTTTATTCTCTTTCTTTAACTATCAACAAAATTTCTTTATTTGTTCGGTCTAACCCAAATGATAACATTTGAATTCTTTCGAAGAGGACTTCAATCTAGCTCTTTGCTTGTTGTTTCCTAATATACTTTTAGATATTTTACCTTTGATAATTAAAGTAGAACTGGCTCATTAGAACTACTATGTGAAAGTTCATTGTCCAATTTATCTTTTATTTAATAAAGAAGACTTCAAATCATCAAATCTAAGCTCTTTTCTACTATAATTCATGGTCTTCCAAAAATACTTATAAGATGATGGTAATACATACAACAACAATATTGTTTGAACTTTCTCCTTATTTTTCATATCCATATTTTTCAAATCATTGATAGTTGAATTAAATTCACTAATGTAATTCTTGATGGATGTCCCTACAGCCATTCTTAAGCTATAATCATTGCTTCAAAACTATTTAGTTCGCCAAAGAGTCAAATACAACTTTTCAAGTTTTGCCCATAAACTTGCAAATGTTTTCCCTACAAGAACCTCTTGAAGAATATCCTAACGTTCAGGTGATTTGCAATGCATATTTTATCATCCATTCTATTCCACTCATCTTCACTTATTATCATTGCAAGTTTCTTTACTTTTTCTAACAATGCCTTCTTGTAACCATTATGTGTCAACATGACAAGCATTCTAACTTACAAAAAATCAAAACCAATATTCCCAATAAACTTCTCAATATCAATCCTCAAAGTAGACATTGTTAAAGGCTTATATACCACTTTGTTTAGCTCTGATAGCGTTTTTTGGGTAGAAACATAAAGAGATTACAAACACATTTGCAATCTTACCACCAAATAGCACTGTCAAAACGGCCCGGCTGAAAACAGGTTGGGTGTGGGTCAGCCCTTTTTTAGACGAGTTTGGATTTTCATGTCTAGGCTCGTCTATGCTGGGCCTGCGGGCCAAGCTTTTTTTTAATATAGTTTTAAATTTTTTTATTTTTAAATAATATAATATTAAAATTGTTTTAGTAAAAAATTCAGTAGTTTTTATTGAAATACAATTTATACATTTAAAATATTACTTTTTTAATTTTTAAATAATAAATAACATTAATTTTTCATATTTTCATTTTAAATTAACTATATTAAATTTAAATTTGAAAATTTTATTTTTATTTTTAAAAAATAAAAAAATTTCATATCCAAATTTACTATAATTATTAAATATAATGTTATAAAATAAAATATGATAAAGTGAGGTTATTTATATACTAAATAATATAATATGATTATGTAAAAAAATTAAAAAAAGAGCCGGCTTGTAGGCCAAACGGACTGGTCCGTTTAGGCCCTTTTTTTATTTTTTTTTAACGGGCCTAAACTTAAATGCCCAGTTCCATCCAAATGGAGGTGGGCTAGGCTTGGCCCATGGGCAAAGCCCGTACTGCCACTACTACAACCAAAATGCCGAATGGATACAAATAACAATGTTGTCCAACTAGATTATAACAACTTTGAGATGTACAATTGTGCATATTTACAACCCCTTTAAAATCTTCAAGAGGTTAACACACTTTAATTCACAAATTTGGGTATAAGGAAGTTATAACCAAAATGACCTTTTCAATCATATAGGGCAATAAAATTAATACTAGACAAAACCCAAAAAATGCACAAAATTTATCACCAAACTTCCTCTAATAAATACCCACTTGATCATTCAGAAAGTAGAAAGCTAGAGAAATTTTTACACAAAAACATAGCAGAATTTGAGAGGGACAAAATAGTGGCCAAACACATCTAGTAAAAAAACTTGAATGTTGGATGTGAAGCTCATTGTCTCATGAGAATGACCACCAAATTTCAGCTCCATTAGAGCAAGATCTACTGTCTAATTTGCCAAAAATTGTCGTTGGTTCAAGAGAAAATTTCTATATTTATTGTCTCTCTCTTCCACTGTATTTTATTGGCTTTCTTTGCACTTTTTCTCTAAAAATTTAGCCAATATGTCATACCCCTTTTTAGAGATATGAGTAGCACGGATAATGGGATTTCTCCCATTTTTGTAACCAGATAACTTGATGCAATGCTAGGAAATCTCCACATCCAAGCCATTTGCTTAAAATATATAAAAGCCTGCATTCACTTGATCTCAGAAATTCACAAAACATCATAGTTTATCAAAAATTTGATTGCTTATGAGAATTTCGACATAACCTCCCATTAAATGGAAGAAGCCACAAATGCCTACAAGCAGTTTGTTCATCCAAAATATCATACAATCTCTAATTCAAAATATATTATATCCATATATTACATAAGATAGTTACATAATACAAATCGAAAGAGAGAAGCCTCATAAACTAAAGTGGGTCTAACTAGTGTTGTTTATCCTTGACACTATGTGGTAGGAGTTTTCGGATCCATTCTAATGTTTGAACATAACTAGGGAAAATGATTTGGAAAATCCATCACTAAAAACAGTGTCAGTAAATTTTAGTGACAATTTCTTTTGTCACTAATTTGTGAAAAATGTTTGTCACGAATTAGTGATGAAAATGACATTTTAGTGACAAAAAATTTCGTCACTAATTTTTCCAATTTGTGACAGATTTTTATGTCAATAAATATGACGACCACCTACAGGTAAGTGTTATTTATTTTTGCATTAGTGCTAATAGCATGTCTCGAACCCGTGTCTTCCTTGTTATAGCCGAAGCTTATTGTCATATGATCTAGTTGAAATCCTCAATTTTTATTAGTAAATATACACACACACACACATATATATATATAGTATAATATTACTCTAAAAATTTTAGTAATAGTGATGAAGTTAAGTAACAGAATTGATCTGTCATTAGATTAAGTGACAAAAATCAATGATGAAAAAAAATTTGTCACAAATTAGTGATGAATTATAGTGATGAAAAAGATCTGTCACTAATTTAGTGACAAACTAATTTCGTCACTAAATCGTGCAAATTAGTGACAAAAAAATTCTATAAGGAAACTCCACATTTTATGATGAAATTCGTTCATGAATTTAGTGATAGAACAAAATTCATCACTATTTAGTGATGAAAAAAATTCGTCATTAAATTAGTGATAGACAAATTTTGTCAAATTAATGACAAAATTTATTGATGGAATGAAACAACCACTATTTGGTGACAGATTTCAATCCATCACTAAATTCCATAAAGTTGAAAAACTAGTGACGAATTGAAATATGCGTCATTAGATTAAGTGACAAAAATCAATGATGAAAAAAAAGTTATCACAAATTAGTGATGAAAAAGATCTGTCACTAATTTAGTAACAAACTAATTTCGTCACTCAATCGTGTAAATTAGTGACAAAAAAATTCTATAAGGAAACTCCACATTTTATGATGAAATTCGTTCATGAATTTAGTGATAGAACAAAATTCATCACTATTTAGTGATGAAAAACATTCGCCATTAAATTAGTGATAGACAAATTTTGTCAAATTAATGACAAAATTTATTAATGGAATGAAACAACCACTATTTGGTGACAGATTTCAATCCATTACTAAATTCCATAAAGTTGAAAAACTAGTGACGAATTGAAATATGCCACTAAAATCCTCACAAATAACAGATTATTCATCACTAAAAACCCATCACTAATTTTAATTTTTTTAGTAGTGGAAATAGTTGGAAAGAGAGGAGTAAACTATAAAGCTCAATGAGTCAATAAAACTAACTACAAATTGTAAATCATAGACAAATTTCAAGTCAATCCAAAATAGTTTTCATGCTTGTACATAAAGCTAGGAATGAGGTGTGAATAATTCATTAAAATATGCTTATCAAATATTACACATCATAATAGGTAGGAAAGCACTAAAAGCATTAAAACAATAAGTAGTGTATTCCATAGATAGGCATGCAAATTCAGAATTCATACAGACAAATCATAATCTCATATTAGAATTTTATATCAGAATCAAATATCCAATCCACATGTGGGAGCGAGGCCAACCACATCCACACATGGGACTAGCAATATCCCTGCTAGTTAGGATTTAGATTGGGTGCATCGAGGCTAACAACTACTGTTGTTAGCTATAGGGTTCCATAACAAACAACTTCCCATTTCAAAAGAATAGTTATCATCACTTTGCCAATGAATATCATTTCTCAACTAATCAATTTCTCATAAATCCAATTATCAAAACAATAGAAGATCATCAATGCAACAAAATTAATAAATATTCTAATTTGTAGAAATTTATAAAATATCAAATTCCAGTCATATTGAAAGAGAACTATCATAGCTCAATCTTGCTAGGCTTAATTTAATATGTAAACAAAATCTAATTTTCAAGAGAGATAGGTATACCCGCTAAACATGTACAAAAGAGAGGGCCTAGCAAAAAAGAGTTATTTTATCAAAAGGTTTTTATAGTTAGTCTTATCTACTCACCTAGATTCCAAGCTACAGCAAGGCCCTATTATGTTAATCTAACTTCTAAGGAATAAAAGGGCCTTTAAAACACTCATTGAATGAAGTTTTATATGAAATTACATAAAAGTTACAAGGAATGAGGTTAAATATTAGAGAAAAAAAAGTATTTGGCGCTTAAGCACCAAAATAAAATGTGGACAAGAACGTTGGCACAATTGCTCAAACCTTATAGTGTAGCTACTTCGAAATGTCTGATTTTGTAATTGAAATAGAGCCGTAGAAGTTGTTGTGCCAACCTTTCGGTGTAGATGTGCTTTGTCACAATTTCACAGTAATTTCCTCTCATTTTCAACCCCAGAACCTTTCCAAAACATTCATCCACATATTGTTATGTGTAGGAAACAATTCAAATTCTAGAAAAGGCATTCAGAAATATCAAAACAAGAATTATATCACCAATTTACCAATCTTTGCCAAATTTCACCATTTCTATCAATTTCTCCCAATTTCAATGGTTTTCAAGAAACAAAGAGGTTTTTCTTTCTAATGTTCAACAAATTCATTATTTGAATGTAAAGAAGAATGCAAAAAGGAAAATAGAAGAAGATAACAAGCCAAAACACCCAACAATTCCATAAATCCTACACCCATACATACCTAATCAATAAGGAAAGGGAAGGAAAAAAATACCTTCAATTTTATGCTCTTTTTTTTTTTCTGATATAGAAATTAACTAGAGTTGTGGATGGCTTGCTAGAATGGAAAGGATGAGAGAATGAATGTAACAATGGAAGGAGGCATGAAGGAGAAGAGAAGCAAGGAAAGAAAGTTGAAGAAAAGAAGAGTGTAGAAGAAAATAAAGAATGTGTTGTGACAGAAGAAGAAGAGTGAGGGGAAAGAGAGAAAGAGAGAAGAAAAGGGAATGGAAGAAAGAACAAGAAAAAGAAAAGAAAATGAGATACTTTGAGTTTAGAGGCCATTATCAAATGAGATTTCCATAGAGTAAAATTTTTATTTCAAAAAATTCTCAGATTAAAACCATAAACTCCATGCAATTGTAGACTAATTATTTAGCCTCATTTCCATTAGTTTCAATATATTTAACTTTAAAAATCATAAATCATTTATTTCTTCTCTTGAAGAAATTACTAGAAATTCAAAATAAATTGAGTTATTACACACTCTAGCCACTAAAAGTCACCTATAGATAAGTGAGAAAATTGGGCTAGGTTAAGCAAAATGGGCCTATGATAGGAGTGAACAAAGCCCAACGAGATGATGTAGTCTTGCTATTCAAGTGAACAACATATGCCACTTGCCACCTTATATTACTCAAGCTTCATTTTGTCAAAAGTTACGATGGCCATTTTCTTTGCTCCTAATTAATGGCTATCTTGGCAAAGGACTATTTAAAGAAAAGAATTTGGAGAGAAGATACACAAGAGATATGTAAGAGCAATTTAATAGTTTCTCACTTCATCCTTTTGTTTCTAAGGGTTAACATGAGCTCAACATTTAGTTTTCTATCTAGTGTAAATATCTTCAAACACTTTTTGTGAGAAATCTTTTCTTGGGCCAGGAAAGTTAATTGTGAGTGATTGAGTTAGCTAAGAAACACTTGTTATATTGTGGGTGAGCTTGTAAAAATTCTGAAATTGTAAGTGAGATGTAAGACAAGGGAGTCTGATTGAGTTATGCTCTTCTTCCCTTCTCTTTGATTTAATTTTTTTTATTTCCATATATTAGGTTTTAGTCAACTAATTTATTTTCTAGTCGACTAAAAACTTTCTTTATCATTGCTTATAGGTTTTAGTTAACTAGTTTTAGTTTTAGTGGACTGAAAGTCTGTTAGAAACGATTTTTTGTATAAAAGTGTTTTAAACATCATCTTTACACACAACATTTATTTGCCCTCATCTAAGTGTATCCAAATTAAAAGATGTTGTCTTCTAATCGAGACAAAAAAATTATGTTAGCTAAATATACAAACTTCAACAACATGTATTTTTCAGTAATATTAACTTTCAATTTTGTTCTAACAATATCAATTTCATCCCTTATGTTTTCTAAAGTATCAACTTTGTTTCTTAAATTTTGTCAAGTATCAATTACATCAATTACATTATAATTTCATTCTTTGACAACTTGAATAAATTATACAAAGTTACAAGATAACTTCATTTTTCTCCAATTGTAGAAGGCAAAACTACATGCCATTGTACAAGTTGATTAGATGGTGTGTTGATTCCTTCCCATCTGCTTATAGCATCTTTCTAATCTAAATAAGTTTTCTATGAATACGCTAGGAATTCCTTTATCAAACCTCCAACCCCATCAACTTAGGTTATTATAAGTTGATTAATTACCATTTAATTTGGAAGGTTTCCAATTGATGTTAATGGTATTTGTGCTTTGTTGGATATTATTTTTATGAAGTAATGCATTATTAGTGAGAAGCCAGATAATTAAAATTTTCACTTTTTGATGAGTTCAATTTCAAACATTGTGCATGGCCTTTAAGAGAGTTATGATTTTGGATTTACAGGTTTAAGGATTAATTAGATGACAAAGCACTATTACTTTCCAAATCTTAAACTAGTGTTCTCTTTAGGTTCATTGCAAAACTTAAGGGAAGAAACAAACAATATTGGAAAATAAAAAGTAATTCAAAATGATATTTTTGAAAAAAAGACAAAAAGTACATTTTACGTTTCTAACGTTTATACTAAGTTTCAATTTCATCCTTAATATTTTTTTGTCAGTTATGTCCTACATGTTTCATTTTTGTTCAAACCTTTTTTACTAACACCATTTATTCTATTGATGAAAAATACAGAGTGGGTGCATACGGTTCATGTGGCACATCTCAGATAACACATCATTTGCTATATGGACTCAAACTCGATATTCTTCAAATACCCCTCATTGACTATAAGCTTAATATAGAATATCCTGTGATAATTGGAATTGGGAGAGGTGGGTAAACGGCATCGTGTGACTTTCAAACTTCTATTAGATTTGGTCGATGACAATTACAACTGCAAAGGCGAGGGCAACGTGAAACAGGACAGTGGCAACATCATATTATGTGATTTGTTTTAACATTGCATTTCGTTCATACCTTCCAACCAACAATTCATGCCCTAAAGGTTTCTGCCAATGTGCTACTTTGATGGTGTGTTTCTACTGACAACATTGATTCCAACATTGTGTTTCGTTCTTTCCTTCCTTTGATTCCTTCTAATGGTGAGTTTCCTTCATTCCTTCCAACCAACGATTCAACCCTGAGTGGTTTCTATCGATGTGCTACTTTGATTTCCTTCCAACATTGCATTTTCTTCATTCCTTCTAACCAATGATTCAAGCCCTAAGAGGTTTCTGTTGACGTGCTGCTTTGATTCCTTCTAACAGTGTGTTCTTTTATTCCTTCCAATTGTGGTTTATTAAGTTTAATTTAGTTGATCTTGAAATTGGAATGATTTGGTGTTTTGATGTTTAGCAATTATTTGAACTGAAATAGGTAACTTTCATTTTTGGTGTTCATGGCTTTGAAATTCGCCGTTGTTGTGATTTCAATTGTGATTTTGTCTATTTTGTTTTCAGAACAGATAGTCTATGGATATATTTTGTATTGAAGTTTACCATGGTGGACAGCTTGTGCAAGAAGAATATATTGGGGTTACTTTCTATTATGGAACAATTGTGACTCTAACAGATGGAGCTACTTCAAAATTTTAGACACAATTAAAGAAGATTTGGGTACTATGAAGTTGAGTCCATGTGGTATAAGGCTCTACTTGAATCATTTGACCAAGGGTTGAAGATGTTGACAAGTGATGTATGAGAATTAGAAATGGTAGACACTAGACATAGCTAACAAGGTAGGCTCAGTACAGTTGTGATTCACAAGTGAAATGAGCCCACTCCATCAGTTGAGACAAAAGATGATCCACTAATTGAACCAACACATAACCTAATATTTGACCCACTTCCTAACCCAACTCCCAATTTAGATGTTGACCAACCTAGAACCTAGAGGCTGACCCAATGTCACATGCACATGCCTCCCTATAACTTAGTAAGGAATGTAGGAGGAAAGGAAGGCAAATGGTTATGCTCCCCATAGCCCTTTGTGATTGACTTATTATGTATAACAATTCTTTTTATAAAAAAAATTATATATGTGTAACTTTGATTTGTTATGTATAGCATTTCTTTGTGTAAAAAATTTGTATCTGTAACTCTAATAGCAAGGAACATCAATGGAAGATGGTGCTTATATTGTAAGAAATTAGGTCATTATCATTAGTATAGTTATTTGGCTAATTAGTTGGTTAATTTAGTTTAGTCATTAGTTATTATATTCCATTGATAATGTAATTATATATTTGGATAATTTAGTTGCAAAGATCATTATAATGTAATTATATATTTGTACACTTCACAAGTTCAACAATGATTCAACTAGCACCAGAACAATGTACAAGACCAGAGCAAGAAAGAATTTAGGACAATAAGAAGCATCAATGGAAGATGGTTCAAGCCACATCTTACAGCACTGTGCTCCATGACTTTTAGATTAGGGAAACTTTTTGAGCACTTTTTTGAATACTACCATACATTTTGATGTGTTATGTGCCAATTATTTAGGCGCTATTTTGTATCTATGGTACTAGGCACTGTGTTAGACAATAGGATATGTTATTTTGTATCTATGTTTTGGGGCATTAACGGTGGACCATAGGATTATTTTTTTGATCTTCTGAATACGTTGTCAACTTCTAGATATGTTGTCAACTTATTAGCTTTTGAATGGAATGAAATACTTGACTATTATTCCTTTTATTTTGTTTCTTTGTACACTCCCTTTCTAGGCAATATATCCTCCCTCATTCCTGTCTTACTTTTTTTTTTTAATGTTTTTGGAAGTTTCATTTATGTCCTTTAAGTTTTTGAAAGATTCATTTATGTCCTTTAAGTATTTGAAAGTTTCAGTTATGTCCTTTAAGTTTTTGTAAACTTTCCTTTAAGTTTGAAAAATTTTCAAGTATGTCCTTCGAGGCTGCATTTGATGGTATAAAGTTTTGAAGCTTCCAAATTTTTTTTTTCTATTTTCAAGTTTCTACTTTGTTTTCATTCATTGGTTTTGGTTACTTATTCTTTGCTAATGCAGAAATTGGTGTACAATGGGAACCTAGTGGCAGAAGAATTCATGGAAACAAAATATTACAAGGATTCATTCTTAAAAGATTCATTCCGTCTAGCCATCCCATTTATTACCTCATTTACTTTTCTTCTTTTTGGATTATAGTTTGGTGGTTTTTTATGCAAATTAGCAATCTGTATTTTCCTTTTGATGGAGGGAACCAACCACTATCTAAATCGATCAATATATTTAGTTTACATTTAATATACATAATGATATGATGATCACTTTTATTTCATCTTTGTGTCAGATTGTGGTAATTTCAAGTGCTCTTGAATGTTGCTAGCCACATGAATAAAGGAGAATGAAAAATTACTCAACAAGTTCTTACAATGATACCTCAGTACATAATTTGTCCAACATTTCTTACACTACATAATTCATCTTGCTCCTAACTTAATTACTTTAGAAGCTATATATTGACAATCAAAGAAAACATTAGAAGTAAGATTAACAAATTCTTCCTTATCTTTTGCTTCCTTCAATTCATCTTCAAGAATCCTAATCTTCTTCCTGAGACGAAATATGGCCAATGGATCCTCTTGAATTGGAGGATCAAGCCAAAGAAAGAAATTACAACCTCTTTCGTCTTATGACAATGTATAAGATAGTAGAAGCCAAAGGGCAACAAACATTGTTCAACTCATATATGTAACAGTCAAAGACATGAAGCCAAAATAATGTCAACATTGTTCAGCTCATATATTTAACATCAAGCCAAAGAGAATAAATTCACTTGTTAAATGATACTAATTTGTTTGCTCTAAGTATAATAAACCATCAGACCACAACTTTCAATTGATATACATATTAGTCCCAAAAGTTTGGTAGAAGAAGAACAACAAATAGGAGGAAATCATAATGCCCACAAAGGCCAAAGTAAATCTTCCATTTTTGGCAGATGAACAAAAAACAAAAAGAAATAAAAAATGGTTCTGTCTTTACAGAGCTAATTCTTACTGACATAATGGATTTTCTATTTTTACCTTGATTATCTCTTTTTTTTTTAATTATTGAATGAAATAAACCCTAAACCTATGTCAAATAGCAAAACCCTAGAATTACTAGAGCTGATAAAACTGGTCTAACTCAGTGAGTTGGGACCATTTAATCCACTTAAATAGCGGGCTGAGTTGGCTAAAAGCTAGCTTGTTTAAAATGGGGCCTAAATAGCCCAACCCACGTAATTTGTTAACCCATTTTTTTAATAAAATATATTCTAATATAGTAATATTCAATAAATTCACATAAGGGTTTCAGAGGTTTAGAATCATACCTCTTGTCTCTCTCTCTCTCTCTCTCTCTCACACAGGCGTGCACACACACACACATACTCCTTACTCCTCAGATTTGCTTATACCTTCTTAGTCCTATTTCTCTAATCTCTGTCACTTTACCTTCTCCGACCTCGTCAATCTTTGACTTTCTTAATCTCATGCCTTTGTTATGTTATTTGATATGTGGCACGCTTGACCTGAGTAATTTACACCGCCTCTTAGTTGCCTCTGTTCTCTCACCTCGTCACTTGCATCTGTGGCCAACGACTTATATCGATCATGCTATGCCTTTTCTCTCTTATACTCTTACTCCCCAGTTCTTTCGCAACTTGACTCCTTATCCCTTGTCTTTTCAATCTTTTTTTTTTCTGATTAATCAAGATACCAAGTTAAAAAAAACATAGGCAGGCTGACCCGTTAGCCCGCCAGCCTGCATTAGAAGAGTATAGTTGGAAAAATACAAGCCTTGTTAAAAAATTAGGTCAGCCTAACCTGACCTATTTTTTGTTAGCCTGTCGTGGGCTAGCTGTCACATCCCAATTCAAAACATGATCGGCACATTGCTAGGCAACACCCACTGTCATACGCTTAATAACACATAATTGGCACATAGAAAAGATATAAAAACATAACTAAATTTCATCATGAAATGATAACTTCAAATAAACGATTACATCATTTGAAGAAATATGAACATAAAATAATTTAAAATATACAACACAATCTAAATCCTTTTACTACCACAAACAAGATTGCTAGGTGTTTTATTTGACTATAGAGCAATTCAACTCATCAATTCCCACAACAAACCTTCAACCCTGAGACTAAAAAGGGTTGAAGACTCAGTGGCTTCGCTACTTCTCACACAGAGACTCTCTAGAAACACGAAGACTTGTAAAGGTACACAAAGAGGGGGTAAGTATAAAGATACTCAGTGAAAGATAGAGCAAAAGCGTAAAAAACAAACTGTGTGCCGCTCATAAGGATAGGGACTTAGGGATAGCCCTATCTTTATTACCACTCTACATCACACAACCTACACAATATTAAGTTTCCACTACAACACCATTACTATAGTTTAATCCATTCGTCACTAGCATTTCACTCCAAAAGTATAAAGTATACACACAGATTAACACAATTAGGATATTATACCAGCTCTAAAGAAAACTATATTTACACACATGATACTTCATGTCACCACAAAGGCGTTCACATTATTCCACACAAGAGGTTCCATTCCATTATCATTATTCATAACTAGGAAGGCTATACAAGCTTCATGTTATGTCCTCATTTCTCATAGAGGAGAGGGCCACACAAGCTTCCCACTATGTACTTTGTCTATCGTAGTTGGGAGCGTCACATAGGCTTCTCATTAGGTTCTCATTATCCACCATATGTGCATAGATCATAACCTGGGAGGGCCCATCAGCTTCTTATTTCATTCTCATTTCCATAGCAAGAGGGCTACACAGGCTTCTTTTAGTATCGTTAGTCATAGTGTGAAAAAGCCACACTGCTCTTCGTACTACCACTAATCCATCTTTATCGAGAGAGTAATATTATTAGCCATAGTGCAAGAGAGCTACACTGCTCTTCGTATTACCACTAATCCATCCTCATCGAGAGAGTCATAAGGCCTTCTCACATAATATTATTAGTCATAGTGCGAGAGAGCTACATTGTTCTTCGTACTACCACTAATTCATCTTTATTGGGAGAGCCATAAGGCTTCTCATATGATACACAATATTCATCCATGACAATTACAAACAACAACTAATGTCAATACAAGAAGGGATTACAACTCATGAATCCCAAATAGAACACTCGAAGGCTATACGGTAATAAAGTGTTCATCACATCAAGTAATCCATTAGACATCGTATATTGACAAATACAAGGTATATCACAACTCTTATGCATAATAATTAATGTACCAAGCTACCACTTCTACAATCGGGGTTGCCTATACAAAGTTACTAGGGAAGCTCCACAAGCTTCTTTCTTGTGTTCCAGAATTCACACATAACTTATACTCAAGTAGGGAAACAAATTTAGCATATAACAATATTCCAGGATAATCCAGTCATGGTAAATAAATTTTACAAATAAGAGAGCAATTATCACATTTTCATATTGCAACGAATTATTCTGACACAATATCACCATGCCAAAACTATGTTTTCTGATTTGAAACAACATTATATAAGCCACTAGTTATGCAATAAGATAACAATGGAGTTAGCTCTTTATATTTAAGTTTGGCCTATAATAGTCTCATTTACTAATTTGTACATTAAATAAATTACTTAACCATCACATATGAGGATGGAGAATAGCTCTAAGTCATTTAGGCTTATTCCTTTCTTAACACAATGGAATCATACAATTTGTTAATACATATGAAGAGTTACATTTATCTACCTTTGTTAGTCTCAATTGATAAGGAAAGTATGTTAAAGAATCCATCCCTATAAGAAAACCATGCAAAAGATGTCACAAACATAAGACAGAGAAAAGCTTGCTACTAAATCTAACCTTCGGTCATTCTTTTGATGATATCTCTTAAAGGGTAAAGAATTTTAGAATGAAACTTATTTCATTTGAAGCTAGACTCAAAGAATTATCTTATTTGTTGAAAGCAGAGTTCAAACGAACGAGTTATGACCATTTAAAATCCTAAAAATACCTATGTTGGAGCCCCAGCACTAAGCGCTGGACCCAGCAATCTAAGCCTTCTTTATGTCAAGAATGCTGGCTTCATAGCACTCGGCGCTTGCATTTGGGTAGAACATGAAAACTGCCCTGTTTTGCTCCTAAATCCAAATTTTCTCATCCTAAACCACCCAAGCTTTATTCCCAGTGATTTAAGTTACCAAAAACAAGTTTTCCAACAACTAATAACACTTTAAAATATCAAATACAAGTTGAGTTCTCAAGATTCACAAATCTTTTCTTTAAAACAGAAAAATTTCCTCCATGACAGCAAAAAATGTTCTTTTCCCAAATTCCTCAAGTTTAATTAGTGATAAAGCAACATAAATCACACATTTAGTTTCCCAAATATATTATTATACTTATGGTAAGAGATTAGATATATTAACCAACCCCAAAACATAAAATTTTCCACTAATTCGAAACCTAGGGTTCAAGAGCTCTGAAAATGGAAACAATGAAGAAGACAAAGCAATAATCTCACCTTAGATTCTACTTCTCCAAGGCTTGAACATATAAGATGCTAGACTCATGTTAGGCTTCCAAGAAGGCATGATGTAAGACAGATTGGAAGAGAAAAAGGGGACACAAGGAGAAAAAAGAGAGATAGGGTGTGAACTAGAGCTAAAGGGTGTGGGGCTTATTTAATTGTTTTTCCACATTCACATTTTTCCCTTTACCTAAAGGATTCTCATCACTTTGGTCCCGATTAAGAGAAAATACCTCTATAAAATTAGATAACCACACATTTATCACTTACACTAATTTCCAATAGCCAAGACCACAAAATTAAACACAAGGCAATGTAAATAATAATTTTCCATCACACACTAGAATTTACATTTTGCACTTAAGTCCTTACAGAAGGGTCCTTAAGGTTTAAATTGCCATATCTTTTTACTATGACCAACCTATCTCAATCCTTAAGTATTATTCATGCACAAAACCATCTACACATATATTCTAACACAATAACAAGGATCGCAAACAAGGATTCCCACTGATTCACAATCACCTACTTGCATATTTTAATACAACCCAAAATCCATACTGGCACATAAATGAAATAAAAACATCAACTAAACTCAACAATAATTTAAGGCATCACATAGTTGAAAAAGAAAAATTTTTTAATCTAAAACCTTGGAATTTACTAGTATCAAAAGAAAGATATTATATTAGCCAAAGCATTTCAAAACTCACATATATTACATTAACTCATATTGGTCGAGCTGGCCCATTAACAACTCTAAGAATTACCACATAATTTTTGCAACCCTAGAACCTTCGACTTGGATTTTCTTGGGTGTGTGAAGTCATCAATTGAGCAAACTCCCCACAATCACAGATGAACCTTCCCTTCTTGCTACTATAACTGGAAGCTTAGGAAGCCATTGGTGTTATATTTCATTGCTTTATCATGGCCCCCTCATTAAATCGTGGTAGAAAACACTAGAGGAGAATGAAAATTACTGGATGAAGAAAATAAAGAAGAAAGGCGATGATAGAAGGGAGGTAGAGTTGATGGAAAAGATAGACGATGGGTCTGCAAAATTAAGAAGAAGTGGGAAATGACATATTAAGGGTATTTTCAGAATATCAAGTTTTAGTCAATGTGAAAAATGACGTGTTGCCTAAGATGTGCCATGTGGATAGCCCAATCAACATTTTTCTTCAGTGGAAGACGACATTAATAAAAATGGTAGATTTTGAAACAAAAAAATGAAATATGTAGGACTAAACTGAGGCAAAAAAAAAATCAGGAACAAAATTGATACTCAGTGTAAATGTTAGGAACATAAAAGTATTTTTTCCTTGAAAAAATAACACTAATAAGTTTTGTGTCTGTTCAACTAGTTCAACATGTCCCATCTTTAACTTGGACAACATTAGCCTTTAGACACATAATAAACATGTGTGGTGAAATTGGAACTTACATAAAACATAAAAGATGAACAAAAAAATTTCTGCCTAAATTTTAAACAATATTACTAGAAAATAAACAACACACCAAATAATTATTCCACACTAATCACTACATGCACTATCAAGGATATTAATAAAAGAATGATTCTATGATGTTACAAATGACTCATTGCTAAAAATTTAAAGTTGAAATTCTTTATATCTATGTTGCAATAGATATTTTTAAATTTATAAAAATTTCTTTGAATTTGTTTTTAGCCAAATTGAAGTTTGATTCTATTAGTTCTAAATGATTTTGAAGGCTTTGGGACCTAGAGAAGCAAAAATTTGTTTAACCAAATTAGGCAATGCTTCAATGTCCAGTAAGACAAAAGAGCTTCCATGTCTCCTTTACTTCACCATGATGCAAATAAAGTCAATGTAACTCAAATTTGCAACATATATAAATTTCATGACCAAAAACAATTGTTTGAAGATTTGCAATAGATTGTGACTATACAAAAAAATGTTATTAATGAGCAAGGACTATCCCTCACTCCACATTGAAAGATGAGTTTAGGGTGGAGTCCTTCACTAAATTAGCAAGGGAATGTCTCTCACTATTTTTTGGTAATTGCCTTGATAAGCCTTTTGTTGCATACCTAAACACGCAACGTCAAGAAAGAAACAGGAGTTGCCACCTATGTTTTTCCAAGGGAAAGCTAGGAAACCCTAACATAAGGTTAGGGCAAGAAAACATATAGAGATATGGGGTCAAGAGTCTACTGTGCACGAGGAAATAAATGACATACGAGGAAACATATAGATAACATGAAACTATATTTAATCTTAGTATAACAATAAATGAAATTTAGTACATTAAATTTAGAGTAAATTACTATTTTGGTCCTTAAAAGATAAAGTTTGTGTTAATTTAGTCCTAAAAGATGGTCTTTTTATTCATCAAGTTAACACTCACTTAACTGACTTGATGATGTAGCATTAAGTAAGTTGACGTGACAATTTTTCTAATGACATAACTATCCAACATGACACACCTCATTAGTTTGCGTCATGGTGAGAGATTATTGTTGAAGATGTTTTTCGTTGATGAATATTATTTGGCCACCATAAAAAAAGCTTGTGTGACTATCAAACTGAAAATTCCATGCATGCAGGGGTGAAAGATAACTTGAATAAGGTACTAATTAAGGTAAGGCATACAAGGCAGATGCCACATCATCTTAGGTTTTTTGTTCTAGACGAAGTTATGAGAAAAAGAAGATCAGTATGAGAATGGAGTAGGACAACGTTCAAGCTTAGGAAAATTGATGATTCCATCATTAGTTTTCTTAAGATCTTCGAAACATTACATGCATTACCAGTCCACACTCTATAGTGTATAGATGAATAAGATATGTAAGAGAACATTTTCAACAAGAATGAGCCCAACCTTCCTTTATTTTTAGCAAATGAACCTAGCTTCGAATGAACCTAGAAAAATGGAGATTGTCCAGAAGAATTGATTTTGAATGAATTCACCTTCTTCTTGTTTCTAAACACAAGTTCAGCATCAAAGGTCTTATAATTTTTTATGTTGGAATTGATTGAAAAATAGAGTCGCACATTGCTTAAAACCAAGAAGAGAAGTTTGAAGGAATTAGCCCCACATTGCTTAGATTACAAAGTGGGAGGAGGTGCCAAGGCTATATGAAGGAGCCAAGGCCTTAGTTTCTAGTTGCACCAATACAAGAACATTAGCTTGTATTTAATTCTTTCTTCCTTTATACTCTTTTTGTTGTGAGAGGTGCTAATTAAATATATGCTTGAGAGTGTGGGTGTATTAGGGTGCCAAGTATTTGAGAAAAGTTTCTATGTGTTGTAAAATTTTTTTACATAGTGTTTTCTCTGTTTATCTTTGACAACAGTCATGTTTTTTTCTCCGATTTTGGAGTTTCCACATATTTTCTTGTGTTGTGATTATGTTTTTGTTCATTTTTTTTGTTTATTTGCATCAAGGTAATTTTCAAAGGGGAAATGGGTTTTTTTCCCAACAAGTGGTATTAGAGCTTGGTTCGGTGGGATGTTAAGTTCTTAGCATGCTCTTATGGTTGCAGCTTTGTCTGATCTTCCAAAATCAGAAAAGAATTGTTCCCGGTTGCTTGAGAATTGTCCTTATTGCTAGGTTGCTAGAATGAAGTATGGTAATGTTTACAGTTGTATTCACTTTTTTAGGATACGGTTGTAGTGTCAAATTTTTCAGTAGAATGAGATTTAAATTAGAGAAATTTGATGGGAGGATCAATTTTGGCTTATGGCAAGTACAAGTTAAGAATGTGATGATACAATTAGGGTTAAACAAGTTGTCATGACCTGAAATGGGCAAGTGACCGGCACGATCAATGAACCACTCCTTGACCATAAGCCTAAATTTTAACAACATAATTCAACAATCATTTGTAATCATTCATACATAAATGCATTTCATTAGGTAAAATCAACTCAATGATATACACATGATATCAATCTATGTTTCCAAACTTTCCTCCCAATCACAAAACATTGGGGGGAGTGTCAAAACATAGTCCAATCATATTCGTTGATTACAAAAAAATAGACAGTTCCCAAAGTAATATTCATACAAGACCTAGGATTCCTAATGGCTACAGAGCGACATAACATTCCCAAAAAGAAACCAAAAGAAACAATCACCGACGATGGACTAGTCACGGTGATATGAGACTCCGCTACTCCTCTCGTGAAGACTTGTCGGCAACAATAGAACCTATAGGGGACATACGCATAGGAGTGAGTAAAAATACTTAGTGAATTAAACATAAAGAAACTTACCACCTACTCCCTGTTAATGAGGACACACCATCGCTTTATAGATATTTACCATCAGTCTTAGTCATTAAGAATATGGAATTGAATGTACACACAACATCATATACAAAAATAACTTCAGTGAAGAAGGTTTTATAAATTTTAGTCATCTCCGAGTACTCTCTCCACTATGTAGAAAATAATGATATTATGATAAATTTCATAAATGTGAGGAGCTAATCTTCTAATTATACATATAAGGGGCTAGTGCTCTAATCATATAGGAGGGGCCAACCCTCTAATTTATATAAGAAGGGTCAACCCTCTAATTCATATAGGAGGAGCCAACCCTCTAATTCATATAGGAGGGGCCAACCCTTTAATCATATAGGATTCCCGTATTCATTTCAAAACAATCCAATAATAAAAATATTCTTAGATAATTGTAGGATAGATTCTGTTGAAAGAGTAAGATCACAATACACACATGCTTAGATATATTTGAATACATAATAATCATCTTCAATATAGAATCTATTTTGCTCCCTCACTTTAGATCAAACGAGAGAGGGAAAAGTGCGAGGGATCGACGAACAACAATGGAAGTACCTAGGATAAAAGACAAGGAAGTTTGAGGTTTCATAAAGAGTCCAAACTAGGTTCAGAGGGGTAGAGCCCAGGCACCACGATTTAGGTCTTGGGTGTCTGAGGCGCCCCAGGCTAGGCCCTTAAATCTCTATCTGGGATGTTATGCTGGCACGAAGCATAGAACTCTTGCCATAACGAAATTGCCCCGATGTTAGCATACCAGAACTTCGTGATTGTTCCCCAAAATTCTCTCTTTGGGTCCAAAGGCTTCCATTGTGGATTGGTAAACTTGCCTGGGTATTTGGGATTTTATTTGAACTATGTTTGACACTATCTAAGGACAAGGAGCAAGGTTGTGCCACCTAACATCATAATTCATTTTCATCTTAGTCAAATTCAATACCATAACAATAATGGCAACAACAACCCTTCTCTCTTTAATAAGTGCATCCCCAACTACCCAAGGCACATCAAAATTAATAACTCAAGAGAAATCACTATAGAAGCCACTTGGAGACCCATTCTTACCCAAAACTTCAGAAAACATCCAAAACCCATCCTAGGGTTGAAACCTTCGAAAAATCAGGGGAGCGAAAAGGAAGAAAGGAATGGTTACTTACTTGGATCTTCTTCCTAGTCCAGCAAGAGTAGATCTTCCCCTCTTAAGACTATCTCTTCAGCCAGCACTGATAAGTCTCTAATATTCATACTTTTCCATTGTATTTCCTAGGTGAAATCGCAGCACTTTCATTGCATTTTAGACCAATTATAAGTTTAATGTGTGAATTATTGCAAATGTGTGTTCATAGCCTTGTCTTACAAATTCTAACAAAAATTGTAATTTTTGTATTTTGGCAAATCTAGTTGGAAAGAAAATCACAATAGCATTGAAGTGTGAGAAATCCAAAGCCAAGAACAAGAAAGAACCTTAAGGGACCTTGGTGAAAAAGATCAAAGCAAAAAGGGCTCAAAATGAAGATTTGAAGATTTCCCTCATGCGCCTAAGCGGACTTGCACACGCTTAAACGGTTTTGGGCAAACATTGAAGGGTTTATTTTGTCCACCGCAGGATTAAGTGGGAAAACCTCAGGCTTAAGCGAGAAATTATTGAGCTTAAGCGGGAAAACCTTAGGCTTAAGCAGATTTCTGTATTGAGAAATGTTTCGATTATGGTTGAATCGCGCTTAAGCGGTAAAATAATGCACTTAAGTGCATGACCCACTTTTCTGTCATGTGTTTATAGTAGTATTTAAGCAATTTTAGGTTTTCTGACCTAATATCTTCGGATTTTTAGACAAAAACAGAGGGGGAGTGATGACTGGACCTGGTTTGGGGGAGAAGGGTGCCTTCCCACTTTGGATTGGCCATCCTTCTCCCACTTTTCTTTCTCTTTTCACCATGAATCCTCTGTTTTCTGTTGTAACCTCTGTTTTGCTGGTTTATTTAGTTAGTTTTCATTTCTAGGGTTTTTATGAACCCGATTTTAGATTAGGTTTTGTATAATTTGTCAAACTCTTGTAATCAATGATTGGTTAATGCATGTTTACTCATTCTAATCTTAATGCTTTCCTTTAATTTGGCCAATTCTTGGATTGTTGTACTGTTTTTGCAGAACTTGGGAAAAGGAAGTGAAAACTAGTCTATGGGATGAGTAGTATGAGTTCTTGAACCTTAAAGGAGAGGGGATTGATTTGCTAATATCATAAGAATATAGATATTAGCCTCATATAGTCAAATTAGGGTTTGTTCATTTAATTAAGTTGATTTTCACATAAGGAATTATGGAGAATTAGGTTATTATCTTAGTTGAGGTTTGGGAATCCTTCTAAGAATATTTGTGCCTTAGACTAGCATGTACAATTGATGAAAGCAAGAGTAAGAGAATGATAATGAAACCTATGAGAAATGAAAGGTTTAGTGGT
The DNA here is from genome assembly GCA_037074585.1 of Biancaea sappan. NCBI lineage: Eukaryota > Viridiplantae > Streptophyta > Magnoliopsida > Fabales > Fabaceae > Biancaea > Biancaea sappan. Next base: position 28,030,018 of record CM073499.1, on the reverse strand, counting down.
TGATGTAAGTTGATTTCTTATGAAGTTTTGTTATTGAATGATTCTTTTTAATTACATTTCGTATTTTATTGGAGTGAATTTTACCGAATTGAGTTGCTCTAAAAATGTTTGATCACCACTTTTATGAGTTTGGGATTTTTATCTATGCTAGGGATAGCTAGATATTAAATTTGCCCATTGTAACTTTTACCATAAATTGGATTAATTTAGGGATAGATAATCTTATTTATATGATTTTTATGAGGTCCTAAACTTAATCATCTACTAGAATGATTGGATTAAAGAATTAGACAATCATTTGAGTTAGGTAGGTTTGTTTCTCCAAGGGATTAGATTCAAACAATTTTGAGAACTTAACCAACATCAAAAAGATTTTTAATTGGATTGAATCATTCTTTAGCAACTCAAAGATTAATTTGTCTATGAGTTAGTCGGATTAAGAATCAAGTGAAGTCAATCCCATCAACCCTAGGGTCTTGTCACTAGGAGTAGCTTAGTCTTAGGTTGTAGTTAGTAGTTTTAGTTTAATTTGTTATCTTTAGATTTATATTTCTATTTTAATTTATCCTTTTTATTTCCACCAATTTAATGATTCGTCTAGATAACATTTAACTTTAGCTTCGCAGGTACTTGGCACCTCAATCCTCGTAGGAATGATACTCTACTCACTCTGTATTATTTGTACGATTTGTACGCTTGCCAAATCGACCAACAAGCATTCAAGGAGAACACGAGAGGAAGAGAAAGGGAGATTTTGGAAGGGTAAAACATACACTACCACTCACCTACGAGAAAGAAGAGAAAGAAGAAGGAAAAAGGTGAAAGGGTGTAAGGCCTACCTTACTAGCCTCTAAATTCACTTATTATTTGTTTAGAATTCCCACTTTAGTCCCTTTCACAAAATCTTCAATTTAGTACAAAATTCAAAGTCACACATGAACATGAAATTACATAATTCATCTAAGTATTATAAAAAAAAGTTTAACCAAGAATCAAATGAATTATAAATACAAAATCAGCAATTAATGCACAAATAGTTTCCAAGAAATAAAAGAAAAGAAGGGAGAAAATTTATGGGTATTACAGTATTAGCCCCTAAAAGAAATTTGGTCCTCCAATTTTCACAAAAAAAGATTAGGTAAACAGAGATGGATATCTAAACCTTATATCCGCCTTTATTTCCCATGTGGCTTCTTTGTGAGAGTGGTTCCGCCATAGAACCTTTACCGTAGGGATTTCCTTGGACCGCAGTTTCTTCAGTTGCCTATCTAATATGGTCACAGGTTCCTCTTCATAAACCAAGTTCTCATTCAATATGATTTCTTGAGGACGAATGACTTGGGATGGATCACGAAGGAATTTCCGTAACAAAGATAGGTGGAACACTAGATGTACCCCATTCAGTTCTACTTGTAGGGTTAGGTGATAGGCTACATTACCTACTCTTTCCAGGATTTCATAGGGACCTATATATCTCAGGTTAAGTTTGCCTCACACTCCAAAGCGCATAAGTCCCTTCATGGGCGAAACTTTGAGGAATACTATATCCCCAACCATGAACTCTAGCTCTCGTCATCGTTTATCCGCTTAAGACTTTTGCCTACTCTGGATGGTCACTAGTTAATCCTGAATGGTCTTAATGTTGATGATTATTACCTCTTGAATTAAGTCAGGTCTAATGACCTTGGTCTCTTCTGTATCGAACCATCCTATTGGTGATCTACATTTCTTCCCATATAGCGCTTCAAACGGAGCCATTTGGATACTCGCTTGGTAACTATTATTGTAGGCGAATTCTACTAATTTCAAATGTTTTTCCCAACTTCTTCCAAAGTCCATAACACAAGATCGTAGCTTATCTTTAAGTGTCTGAATGGTCCTCTCAGACTGTCCATCAGTTTGGGGGTGAAAAGCCATGCTTAAGTCCACAAGAGTTCTTAAGGCCTTTTAGAAGGCTCTCTAGAAGGGCAAAGTGAATTGTGGCCCTTGGTCTGATATGATAGAGATTGAAGCTCTATATAGCCTCACAATTTCATCAACGTAAAGTTGAGCATACTTGGTAGCATTAAAGTTGGTCTTCATTAGAATGAAGTGAGCTATCTTAGTCAAGTGGTCAATGATTACTTAAATAGAGTCATTTCCCACTGGGGTATATGGTAAGCCTACCAAAAAATCCATGGTAATATACTCCCACTTCTATTCAGGAATTTCAATTTTCTGGTGTTCTCCACCTAATTTCTGGAGTTCTGCCTTAACTTGTTGACAAGTTAGGCATCTTGTTACGAATTCTACTACGTCTCGCTTCATGCCCTCCCACTAATATAAGGATTTTAAATCCTGATACATCTTTGTGGTACCGAAGTGCACGGAGTGAGCTGAATTATGAGGCTTCTTCAAAATATCCTTCTTCAAGGTCCCTATATTAGGCATATATAGCCTCCCTTCCAATTTTTTAGCACTTCGCCTTTTCTAGAGAAAACCCATTTCCTTTTCTTTCCTTCAGTTCATCACAAATTTTATTAAGATTCGAATCTTCATCTTGCTTACTTTTCACTTCTTCGACTAATGAGGACTTGGCGAGAACATGGGCCAAAAGTGGTCCTACCCCTGGTAGTTCAAACCACACACTGCTAGCCTTTAACCGTGGAATTCACGCACCAAAGGCTTCCTCGCCTCCGCTATATGAGCAAGGCTTCCCATTGACTTGTGACTTAGAGCGTCGGCCACTACATTGGCCTTACCAGGTCGGTATAAAATAGAGAAATTGTAGTACTTTATCAACTTCATCCATCTCTATTGCCTCAGGTTAAGATCTTTTTGTTTGAAGATGTACTTTAATCTTTTTGTGATCTATGTATACTTCACAAGTTTCTCTGTAAAGGTAATTCTGCCATATCTTTAAAGCGAAGACTACCGTAGCCATCTCTAGATCATGAATCGGGTTGTTTTGTTTATGTTTCTTTAGTTGTTGGGACGTATATGCTATCATCTTCCTATATTGCATGAGGACACATCCCAATCCAATTTGAGACGCATCACAATAAACTGTAAATCCTCCCGGACCTGTAGGGGTAAGCACTGGAGCTATGGTTAGGCATTCCTTTAATCTCGCGAAGCTTTTTTTCACAAGATTCGGTCCATTCGTATTTTACTCCCTTCTGTGTCAATTTAGTGAGTGGGGCCGCGATTCAAGAGAAATCCTTTATGAATTCACGGTAGTAACTTACCATCCCTCAAAAGCTCTGTATCTCTGTCACTGTAGTTAGTCGAGGCCATTGCTTCACTACTTCTCCCTTACTTATGTCCACCTAAATTCCATCCTTAGAAATGATGTGACCCAAGAATGTCACTTGAGTTAACCAAAACTTACACTTTGAGAATTTTTCAAATAGCTGGTTTTCTCTAAGAGTTTGTAACACAATTCGAAGGTATTGTTCGTGCTCTTCCAGGCTCCGTGACCAAAATATAATCGATGAACACAATGATAAATCCATCTAGAAAGGGTTTGAAAACCCTATTCATGAGGTCCATAAAAGTAGTCGAGCATTTATCAACCCAAAAGAGATTACTAGGAATTCGTAGTGACTGTAACAAGTCCTGAAAGTCGTCTTAGGCATATCCTCAGCCTTAATCTTCAGTTGGTGGTAACCTGATCTCAAGTTGATCTTTGAAAAGTATTGAGTGCCTTGTAATTGATTGAATAGATAATCAATTTGGGACAAGGGATACTTATTCTTCACTGTCACCTTGTTCAATTGGCGATAGTTGATGCACAATCTTAATGTCCTGTCTTTCTTCTTCACAAAGAGTACTAGTGTACCCCAAGGTGAAATGCTTGGCCGAATGAACCCCTTGTCTAGTAAATCCTGTAATTGTCCCTTAAGTTCCTTTAATTCCGCATGAGCCATTCAATAGGTCAGTATGGAAATGGGCTTAGTTCTCGATAATAAATCGATAGCATAATCAATCTCCCTATTTGGAGGCAGACTAGGAAATTCCTCTGGAAATACATCTTGGAATTCATTCACCATAGATACACTACTAATGTTTGACTCCTCCATTTCCACATCCTTCACAAAGGCCGAATACCCTCGGGATCCTTTCCTCAATAGTCTACAGGTACCAAGCATGGAAATAATATTATTGGGAACTTCACTTTAGTCACCTTGAAAGATAAAAGACTTGCCCCCTAGCACATTAAATTTCACAGTCTTTTCATGACAATCCACCATGGCATGGCAAGAGGCTAACTAATCCATTCCTAAAATTACATCAAAATCTAACATTTCTAACAACATTAGGTCCGCCATGGTGTCCCTCTCGCACAAAGACATACAACAATTATGGTAGCTAGACTGCACAAGCAAGGCTTTCCCCATTAGGGTGGCCACAAAAAAGGACCTTCTCAAAATAGCTGGCTCCCTAGAGAAGCATCGAGCAAATACAGGAGAAACATAGGAGTAGGTTGAACCTCAATCAAAAAGTACGTGAGCATCAAATGAACAAACGGGAAGAGTACCTGTAACCATGGCATTAGATGCCTGCGCATCCTGTCTGGTGAGAGCATATACTCAAGCTAGACCACGCCTTGTCTAAAATTGACCCTTGCTACCTTGACCTCTGCCACTACTCCCACGGCCTGTCCCACTCCAGCCCACAAAAGAAGAAGGGGCTCTGATATCAGGAGTGAAATTAGTTTGAGGGTGTAAGGGGTAGGTCAAACTTTGCCTCAAACTCGTTGTCGGGTATGGGCAATCTCTCTATCTGTGCCCTACTTGACCACAGGAGAAACAACTCCCTTCATTTCCATAACAATTACCAGTGTGGGGTCCCCATATCTCAGGCACTAGGGCTTATCGTGCCTCTACTGGGAGGGCTCTTGAATTACTGAAGATTGTCCCCCCAGGGGTACAAGTCGTCACTGTTGAGTATGAGCCAAAGACTGCACATTATCGACCATAGTGGCGAAATTTGGAAAAGTTTCCATTTGGGTTCCCACAAGTTGGCATAGGGGATACTGTAGACCTAAGATAAACCGTCAAATCTTTTCTCTCTCATTCCACACCATGTACGACACATACTTCAATAATCGATTGAATTTAATTTTGTACTCGTTAACTGACATAGACCCTTGAGTTAGACACTTAAATTCTTAAGCCCTTGATAACCTTAGGCTTATGATATTGGGCATTTTTATATACTTTAGTCCCTATCTTAGTCCTATTGTTATTCCAATGTTGCAAACTCTCCTATTTTATTATATTTTGAATTTATTGGGTGTAAATTAATTATAGAATTAATATGATTCAAATTCATAATTTTATCCCAATTAATTCATGTGCTTAATTTCAGATCTAATTATTGGAGAGAAAAATGCTGACATAGACGTTTTGCTTACTTGGAGGCTACCTAGGCATGCTGACTGGGCATTGAATGGTTGGCTAGGGCTGACTGGATTTCTGGTCCCCATTGTTTTACACTTTACAGCAAAGGGGAATGCAATCCCTGTTTTGACAGCATAGGTCTTCTGCAGCAATCAATGGCAGACAGAAACAGCAAAGGAGTGGAGTAATTTGTTTGCTGCTGTTGCCACTTTTCTGCTGTTGTCTTGCTGCCCACATGATGGAAGAGGCATCCAAGAGGCATCCAAGAGGCATCTAGGGTAGAATATTCTCTAAGGCATTGAAGGCATCAGTTTTAAAAAAAAATCAGAGGACACTTTTATGGGCTGAACTGAGGAATTTCGTAGCTCTCTTTCCCTCTCTGTTTTCTCTTCTATCATTTGCTGTTTTGCTCTCATGGAGGGCTAAGTCTTCATTGTAATCAGTCATTGGACCACTGGGATGTTGTAGCTTGAACTAAGAATGCAAGCTAAGTGTTTTATTCTCTGTTTGCATCTCATTTCGTTTCTGTTTTGCTGTTATGTTTATGTTGCTGTCAGATTCTGATTAGAGCTTAAGAAGTAACATAAACTGACTTATATATATAAGATATAACCTTGCTTGACTGATTAGGAAAGTGAGGGAGATGAAATGACTAGTTAGATGATATATTTAACTTGGTTTGGTTGAGATTTTCTACTGAATGCATCTGGTTATAGTAGAGAGATGTTTTTGACTGTAATTAGTAGCATTAAATTCTAGATGTTATTCTAGAACCATTTTCATAAAGAACCAAACAATGGAATGAGAACAAAACTGAATCAATGAGTTAGGTAATGATAGTTGCACTCCCATGAATCCTAGTGGCTGATTACATAGCCTCTTTACTGTCAACACCTTGCAAATTTTGTTGCTGCTGCTGTTGTAGTTATTTGGTTGCTGTTATGTTCTGTTTTTATTAGTACTGCCAACAAACCCCCCCCGTTTATATACTTTTCATTAATGTTTGGGTGTTTAGAACGATTAATTAGTGTTTAGAAGTGAGGCTCCTTGAGTGAATATGACTTGGGGATCACTATACTACAAATTGCCATGAATTCAATTATGGGCAATTCGGCATCGTAGTGGCATGAACCAGAATTTTGGCGCCGTTGCCGGGGAGCCAATTCATTTCTAAGTGTTAATTAGTTGTTTTATTGTGTTCTTGTTTGATTTTAAGTGGCTTGGTATTGTTGGAAGTGATTACAAATTCTTCGAGTCAATTTTTCAAGTTTCCTAGTTATATTTCAGCCACTATTCATCAGCTAAAAAAATAAATCGGATTGACTTGAAAAATTGGTAGTCCATTTTAGACTACTTTTTCCATTTTACAATGATTTTAACCATTTTTCCAATTAATTGTGATATTTGGTTTGATTTTTGTAGATCTTATTTTTGAATTCTGTTTTTTGATTTTGTGCCTCCAATTGGTGAAGGATTTTTCCAAGAAAAATTAGATTTTTCCAAGAAAAATTAGATTTTTCTGAGATACTTCATTTTTTGTCATTTTCCTTGGTTGGAGCCTTGTGTTCTTATTTTGCTGTTTTTGTTCTTTTTGTTGTTTTCTTGTGATTTTTGCCTTTCCTAGTGTATGAGAAGGTCTCATAATGTGGACTTACCACCTTTTGATCCAGAAATAGATAGGACCTTCCATAGGCTAGTGAGAAGCAATAACATTAGGACTAGTATAGTTTCTGAACTTGTTTCTGAAATTGTTGAGCTTGCTGTCAATAGCATAGAAGTTGAATTAGATTCTGAATCTGATATTGTGTTGGGGTCTACTGATTCTGAGTCAGCCGAGACAACTGGGATGGATATCCAAAATGCACAAGTGCCTTAAAATAGGCAAGAACAATCCATTAAAGAGTTGATTGCACCTGATGTGCATTATCAACCATTGTGCATAAATTATCATGCGTTGGATGCTAATTTTGAACTGAAATCTGGTCTAATCCATTTGTTGCCTAAGTTTCATGGTTTTGCAGGAGAAGATCCACACAAGCACTTGAAGGAGTTCCACGTTGTCTGCTCTACTATGAGACCACATGGAGTTAGAGAAGAACAGATCAAATTGATAACCTTTTCCTTCTCTTTGGATGGGGCAGCCAAGGATTGGCTTTACTACCTGTCCACTGCCTTAATTACAAGATGGGATGAACTGAAGAAGATGTTCCTAGAAAAATTCTTCCCAGCCTCAAGAACAGCGGCAATCAGGAAAGACATCAGTGTGATTAGACAAGCAATTGGTGAATCATTGCATGAGTACTGGGAGAGATTTAAGAAGCTGTGTTCAAAATGTCCTAACCACCAGATTTCAGAGTAGCTTCTCATCCAATATTTCTATGAAGGATTACTACCTATGGACAGATACATAGTTGATGCAGCTACTGGTGGGGCATTGGTAGATAAGACTCCTGCTGCAGCAAATGAATTGTTGGCCAAGATGGCCCAAAATGCACAACAGTTTGGCACTAGACTGAGTGATCCAGTAGTAGTTACTGTCAATGAGGTGAGAACACCTCCCATGGAGCAACAAAGGATAGAAAATAAATTAGAAGAGTTAGCTTCAATGGTGAGGCAATTGGCATTAAATCAGAGAACACACCAACAAGCCCTTCCTCCTTCAGTCTGTGGTATTTGTTCCCTAAATACCCACCATACTGATCAGTGCCCTCAGCTGCAAGAGACCCCAACTGAGTCATGTGCTGGTATATTCCCTAGTAGACCCATGCAGCCACAATAACAGAGATATGACCCATATTCCTCCATCTACAATCCTGGGTGGAGTGATCATCCAGCTTTCAAGTATGGGAATACCTCCAACCCCCTTACCAGCCACCCCATGCAAGATACAATCAACCTGAACCTAGCCATACACCTCCTCCAGCACCCAAGAAACCTGAGCCTAGTCTTGAGGATTTAATGAAGCAACTAACTGCCAATACTCTTCAGTTCCAGCAGAGAACAGAGACCAATATGCAGAATTTGGAGACTAAGATTGGTCAGTTAGCCACAACAGTCAATGAGCTGAAAAGTCAAGGTTAAGGGAGTTTGCCATCCCAACCAGTGATCAACCCAAGAGGCAATGTAAGTGCCATCATCAAGTAGACAGTCCAGCTTTTGAATTTGAACCAGAAAAATCAAATGTCCAGCAAAGTGTTCCTTCATCCTCAACCAGTGAGCAAAAAAAAAGGATGAAGAAGTGGTTCAGAAAACTCCTCTTCCTTTCCCCAATAGGCAGACTCAATCAAGGAAAGCTTCTGAATCTGACATGGATAAAGAGATCATGGAGACCTTTAGAAAAATAGAGGTTAATATCCTACTTTTGGAAGCCATTAAGCAAATCCCCAAGTATGCCAAGTTCTTCAAAGAGTTGTGTACTCATAAGAGGCGTTTAAGGGGTAATGAGAGAGTCAATTTGGGGAGAAATGTGTCTGCACTCATCCAACCACCTATGCCACCCAAGTGCAAAGACCCTGGAACTTTCACAATACCATGCACAATAGGCAACATGGAGTTCTCCAATGCTATGCTGGATTTGGGAGCCTCAATCAATGTTATGCCCAAATCAGTATACTCAAACCTCAAGATTGGTGTTCTTTCACCAACTGGAGTGATTGTCCAACTTGCCAATAGGAGCACAGCACATCCAGCAGGAGTTCTAGAAGATGTCCTGGTAAGAGTCAAAGATCTCATTTTTCCTGCTGATTTTTATGTGCTTGATATGGAAAATGATAATACTCCTGGCCATGCACCATTAATACTTAGTAGACCTTTTTTGAAAACTGTAAAAACTATTATTTATGTGCATGAAGGGACTTTGTCAATGGAGTTTGCTGGCAACAAAATTGATTTTAACATTTTAGATGCCATGAAACATCATATGGAAAATCATTCCAATGTGCATGTGGTAAACTTTTTGGATTACTTAGTTGATGAGGCATGTGATGATTTCCAAACTGAATTAATTTCTGATTTTCCTGAAATTTCTGATTTGGTAGATGCCTTTGAATGCAATTGTGCTGGTTCTAAATTCTGTCATGCTTGCACTGAAATTGAAAATTCTCTAATTGCTGACAATTCTGATTTGCATTATAATTTACATAATGGTTTGGATTCTGATGTGCATTCTGATTCTGTAATTTTCTCTAGCTTAGACTTAGATTCTGTTTCTGTTTTAAGTAGTTGTAGGTGTAGTGATTTAAACTGTAATGTTGTACATTCTTCATCTCTTTCCTCTTGTGCTGCTAACCCTTCCTCCTCTTTAGCCAAGGATTCTGTCTTTGAGCAATCTGAATTTGTAGGTGCCTCCTTGGATGTGACTCTACAAAAATTGATTTCATCCTCCATCTAACCACCTGCATTGGAGTTGAAGGCTTTACCAAAAAACCTCAAGTATGCCTTCCTAGAAGTAGGAGACCAGCTTCCAGTGATTGTAGCCAACAATCTATAGCCTGATCAAGAACAAAAATTGATAAGGTTGCTGAAAAAGAACAAGAAGACAATTGGGTGGACTCTAGTAGACATTCCTGGGATTAGTCCTTCTGTGTGCATGCATCGCATTCTTCTTGAAGAAGAAACTAAACTAGTCAGGCAGCCCCAAAGACGACTTAACCCCATGATTCTTGATGTGGTCAAGAAGGAGGTAAGTAAGCTCCTCCAAGCTGGCATTATTTATCCTATCTCTGATAGTAAGTGAGTGAGTCCAGTACAAGTAGTGCGAAAGAAAATCGGGGTAACTGTTATAGAAAATGAAAATAATGAGCTAGTACCCACTAGAGTGCAAAATAGTTGGCGTGTTTGCATTGATTATAGGAAGTTGAACCAAACAACTAGAAAAGATCATTTTCCTCTTCCTTTTATTGATCAAATGCTTGAAAGACTTGCTGGAAAGTCTCACTACTGTTTTCTTGATGGTTTCTCTAGATATTTTCAAATTCACATTGCACCCGAAGATCAGGAGAAGACTACCTTCACCTGTCCCTTTGGTACTTTTGCATATAGACGCACGCCTTTTGGTCTCTGCAATGCACCTGGCACTTTTCAAAGATGCATGATAAGTATATTTTCTGACTTGTTAGAAGATTGCATGGAAGTGTTCATGGATGATTTTTCTGTTTATGGAGACTCATTTGATGCATGCTTGAAAAATTTGGAGAGAGTACTTGATAGATGCATAGAAAAGAATTTGGTTTTGAATTATGAGAAATGCCATTTCATGGTAGAGCAAGGGATAGTCCTAGGCCATATAGTGTCATCACATGGCATAGAAGTAGATAAAGCTAAAGTTGATGTTATATCCTCTTTGCCTTACCCCGCTTCTGTGCGGGAAGTTCGCTCTTTTCTTGGCCATGCAGGATTTTATAGAAGATTCATCAAGGACTTCAGTAAGATCGCTCTACCCCTATCTAAACTCCTCCAAAAAGAAACTGATTTCATTTTTAATGATGCTTGCAGGTCAGCTTTTGATGAGTTGAAGAAGCAACTTACCTCCCCTCCTATCATCCAACCTCCACGGTGGGAGCTTCCCTTTGAGCTCATGTGTGATGCCTCAAATTTTGCTGTGGGAGCAGTACTTTCATAAAGAGTAGAGAGGAAGTTGCATGTCATAGCCTATGCGTCCCGCACCCTTGATTCAGCTCAATCAAATTACACAACCATGGAGAAGGAGTTTTTAGCAATTGTTTTTGCTTTAGAAAAATTTAGATCGTATTTGCTTGCCTCCAAAGTAATTGTGTTTTTTGACCATGCAGCACTGAAATATTTGTTGAAGAAACCGAATGCAAAGCCAAGATTGCTTAGATGGATGCTACTCCTCCAAGAATTTGATGTGGAAATCAAGGATAAGAGCGGAGCAGAGAATGTAGTAGCCGATCATTTAAGTAGGCTTTTGGAGCCTCCTTTGGAGCATCTTCCTATTAGAGATCACTTCCCAGATGAGTGTTTTTCCATTTTGCATGGTATTAGTGAGCCTTGGTATGCTGATTTAGTGAATTATCTTGTTGCATTTGAATTGCCTGCATACCAAAACAAACATCAGTTGAACAAATTAAGAAGCGAGGCTAGGTACTATGTATGGGATGACCCTTATTTATGGAAGATTTATAGTGACCAAATTGTTAGGAGATGTGTTCCAAATCATGAATTTGCATCTGTGCTGAATTTTTGTCATACTCTTGCATGTGGTGGACATTTTGGTCCCCAAAGAACAGCTAGAAAAGTGTTAGATTCTGGTTTATATTGGCCTACTTTGTTTAGGGATGCCTATGATTTTTGCAAGAACTGTTCTAGGTGTCAAAGAACTGGAAATGTGTCTAGAAGAAATGAAATGCCTCAACAACCTCTCCTCTTTTGTGATATCTTTGATGTTTGGGGTATAGATTTCATGGGTCCTTTTCCTGTTTCTTTTGGCTTTATGTATATCTTGGTTGCTGTGGATTATGTGTCGAAGTGGGTGGAGGCAAAAGCCACTCGAACTGATGATTCTATTATTGTTGTAGACTTTCTTCGTTCACATATTTTCTGCAGATTCGGTATCCCCAAGGCCATAATCAGTGATCAAGGATCACACTTTTGCAATAGAAACATGCAAGGGCTATTAAAGAAATATGGAGTGGTGCACAAAACCTCTACACCTTACCACCCCCAAACCAATGGGCAAGCAGAAGTCTCCAACCGAGAGATAAAGCAAATATTAGAGAAAACTGTGTAACCCAACAGAAAAGATTAGAGTAAGAGGCTTGACGATGCGCTTTGGGCTTATAGAACCGCTTTCAAGACTCCCATCGACATGTCTCCATACCGCTTGGTATTTGGTAAAGCATGTCACTTGCCGGTGGAGATTACACACAAGGCATATTGGGGCGTTAAACAATGCAATATGGACATGACCCTAGCCGGTAAAGAAAGAAAGTTGCAACTTCAAGAACTGGAAGAACTAAGGCTAGCGGCTTATGAGAATGCGCGCATCTATAAAGAGAGGACAAAAGCTTTACATGATCAGAAAATTGAGAAAAAAGAATTCCAAGTAGGAGACAAAGTCCTTCTCTATAATTCTCGCCTCAAGCTAATGCCCGGTAAGCTTCGCTCTAGATGGGTTGGCCCTTTTGTTATTACTAATGTCTTTCCTTTTGGTGCAGTAGAAATTCAAAATGAGGCCACCAACAAGCAGTTCATGGTAAATGGGCAAAGGTTGAAGAAGTTCTATGAGGGCTTCAAAGAAGAAACTATAGAGGAAATCCAACTCTACAATGTTCTGGCTCCATGATAAGGCTGTACTCTTTCCCTCCTTTTTAATTTATGTCCTCTTCATTTTATTTGATGTTTGATAATAATTTGCATTGAGGACAATGCAATGTTTAAGTGTGGGGGGAGAGAATTTAATTGGAGCTGATTTTCAAAAAAAAAAATTTTTTTCCCTACTGTCTCCTCTGTTTTCTCTGTTTCTGTCCAGAATTTTTGAGCTGTCTTGCATGAATTTTCTATACTGATTGGCTGTGAATTTTACTAGTTTCTTTACATGTTTTTAAAGCTTTATATGTCTTCTAGTTGTAGAATTTTATTTGGTGTCTTTCACATTTGTTTTGGTGTAGTTTTGTGTCAATAAAGCTGAGTCGTCAGAATTTCCGCAGTGCAGAATTTTGCTACTCTGCTCTGTCCGAATTTGATACTCTATTTTTAAAAAATTGATTAAGTTTTTGTGTGAAAGCATGCATGGTGAAATAGCTTAAGTTGTGAATTGACTTAGCATGAAAAGAATTCAGTCTTCTTTTTCTAAGGAACTCAAGTAAAATGGCAATGACGTTGTTTTTAATGAATTTTTAGTAATAGTCTTTAAACTGTGAGAATTTGAGCCTTCACTGCAAAATAATATTCTTTCTTGCTGTGTATATTCCCTATCATGATTTTCACTCTAGAACTTGTCTTGAATCTTTGGTTGAGACTACATATCTTGTACATGCTTGGAAATGATTTAGGCATTTGTTTCTTGTAACCATTCTAGCCAAATAGCCATCCTATGTGTTGTTTCCATTGTGTGCCACTTTGTACCTTACTTCCACCTTTGTTTCTTGTGTTTTCTAGCTCTCTCCCACTTTAAAACAAATCATTTCTTTTCCCTAAACTTAATATTTGAAGAGCTTTAGAAACCTCTTTCTTTTGAAAATAGATTGAATTGAGCATGTGCAAAAAGAAGGATTTGTGGGCTGTTTTGAATTTCAGTTTTGCTACTCAAAAAAAAAATTGACAAATCTTCATGAAAAAAAATATATATATATATATACCATATGGAGATCAAAAAAAAAAGAGAGAAGAGATCGAAAAAAAAAACAAAAGAGCAAGAAGGAGAAAAGAAAAGTAGCATTGTTGTGCCCAAATTTCATAGTTCAATCTCTTGTAATCTTATTGATTGATGCTCTTCATTTCTTTAAGTTCTTGTTAAACTTTGTTTTGTGTATTTCTTTCTACCTCCCAATCATTCCTTCACCCAACCTTACAACCTTCCAAAGTCCTAATAATTCAAGCATGTATGTGATTCAAGTAGTGGAGATTTAGATTCTTGACAAGCTTATGATAGTGAATTCTGTGATAAGTTGAATTTCGGGTGATTTACCCTAGACACTTGAGAGAATAGAGAGTAAACACATTCCTGGTGAGGAGACTAATTATGAATTCATTCGTATCAAATTAAATTGCCATGACGCTTGGAATCTTAGAAATTTAAGATTAATTTTCTTCAAGTGCTAAATCTTTTCGAAATTTTAACTATTCCATTCTAGCATGTTTTCCACGCTTTTCCTTTGGTGTCTTTTGGTGTTCTGAATATTATTTTGCCCAGGAGTGCAAAAAGGCCAAGTGTGGGGGATTTGATATCGGGCATTTTTATATACTTTTTAGTCCCTATCTTAGTCCTATTGTTATTTCAATGTTGCCAACTCTCCTATTTTATTATATTTTGAATTTATTGGGTGTAAATTAATTATAGAATTAATATGATTCAAATTCATAATTTTATCCCAATTAATTCATGTGCTTAATTTCAGATCTAATTATTGGAGAGAAAAATACAGACATGGACGTTTTGCTTACTTGGAGGCTACCTAGGCATGCTGACTGGGCATTGAATGGTTGACTAGGGCTGATTGGATTTCTGGTCCCCATTGTTCTACACTTTACAGCAAAGGGGAATGTAATTCCTGTTTTGACAGCATGGGTCTTCTGCAGCAATCAATGGCAGACAGAAACAGCAAAGGAGTGGAGTAATTTGTCTGCAGCTGTTGCCACTTTTCTGCTGTTGTCTTGCTGCCCACATGATGGAAGAGGCATCCAAGAGGTATCCAAGAGGCATCCAAAAGGCATCTAGGGTAGAATATTCTCTAAGGCATTAAAGGCATCAGTTTTAAAAAAAAAATCAGAGGACACTTTTATGGGCTGAACTGAGGAATTTCGTAGCTCTCTTTCCCTCTCTGTTTTCTCTTCTGTCATTTGCTGTTTTGCTCTCATGGAGGGCTAAGTCTTCATTGTAACCAGTCATTGGACCACTGGGATGTTGTAGCTTAAACTAAGAATGCAAGCTAAGTGTTTTATTCTCCATTTTCATCTCATTTCATTTCTGTTTTGCTGTTATGTTTATGTTGCTGTCAGATTCTGATTAGAGCTTAAGAAGTAACATAAACTGACTTATATATATAAGATATAACCTTGCTTGACTGATTAGGAAAGTGAGGGAGATGAAATGACTAGTTAGATGATATATTTAACTTGGTTTGGTTGAGATTTTCTACTGAATGCATCTGGTTATAGTAGAGAGATGTTCTTGACTGTAATTAGTAGCATTAAATTCTAGATATTATTCTAGAACCATTTTCATAAAGAACCAAACAATGGAATGAGAACAAAACTGAATCAATGAGTTAGGTAATGATAGTTGCACTCCCATGAATCCTAGTGGCTGATTACATAGTCTCTTTACTGTCAACACCTTGCAAATTTTGTTGCTGCTGCTGTTGTAGTTATTTGGTTGCTGTTCTGTTCTGTTTTTATTAGTACTGCCAACAAACCCCCCCCGTTTATATACTTTTCATTAGTGTTTGGGTGTTTAGAACGATTAATTAGTCTTTAGAAGTGAGGCTCCTTGAGTGAATACGACTTGGGGATCACTATACTGCAAATTGCCATGAATTCAATTCTGGGCGATTCGGCATCGTAGTGGCATGAACCAGCTTATTGGGCCAAACATCTCCATGAAGGTCCTTTAAAATTCCTTCCAAGATCTTAAGGAAGCATCAAGGGGATGATCGGACTTCCATGTTTTCCACCATTCATGAGCTTTCCCCTATAGATTATAGGTGAATACCTCTACAGAAGCTTTGCTTGACAATCTTAAGGCCACACATGCCGTCTCAAATCTGTCAAGAAACCATTGAGGATCTTCATTATGATCCTCCCCCCGAGAACACAAGCAGCTTCAACTTAAGAAAGGATTGTAAGTTTGCCTCCCACCCACTTTTCTCCTCAGAAGGTATGGAGGAATTTGATCATGAGGTACCTGTGGCACATTTGCAGGAGCGGGTACCTCAGGTAAGTTAGGAGCGGCCATATACCCTCTCATAACCACAGCAGTAATGTTAGCAATGACACCCTGGAGGGTATTTATGGCTGCCCATAAGTCAACATTTAGAGAACCAGGTGGTGCCACACTAGCTTAGGAACCCCTTTCTAGCAGATATCGACCTTCCCAAACATGGGCACTGTTAGCCTGATCATCTCTATCTCGGTGCCCAATTGCCAAGTTTGCAGGATTGGATGGTATATGAGCATTCCTACCATCCTCCCTATTATTTGTATTGGCGAGGTCGTCATGTTCCATGTGGAAGGTCTCTACACAATACATTAATACCATTAAATTTACAAAACGACATTACTGAGGAGTAACATGAAAGGAAGGACAACCCCAAACTATCCCTAGGGCCTTTAGTGGAGCCTCACTCTATGGTTGTGCTGTGGTGCACAACAATAAAGGAGGGCCCACCAAGGTAACCTCTGTAGTCATTAAGAGACCTAAACTAGTTTCTGATACCAACTTTGTCATGAACTGAAATGGGCAAGTGACCGAAACGATCAAGGAACCACTCCTTAACTGTAAACCTAAATTTTAACAACACAATTCAACAATCATTTGTACTCATTCATACATACATGCATTTCATTAGATAAAATCAACTCAATGATATACACACTATATCAATCTATGTTTCCAAACTTTCCTCCCAATCACAAAACATAGGGAAAAAGTGTCAAAACATAGTCCAATCATATTCGTTGATTACATAAGAATAGATTGTTCCCAAAGTAATATTCATACAAGACCTAGGAGTCCTAACAGCTACAGAGCGACACAACATTCCCAAAAAGAAACCAAAAGAAACAATCATTGACGATAGACTAGTTACGGTGATATGAGACTCCGCTACTTTTCTCTCGGAGACTCGTCGGCAACAACAGAACTTGTAGGTGACATACACACGGGAGTGAGTAAAAATACTCAATGAATTAGACATAAAGAAACTTACCACCTACTCCCTGTTAACGAGGACACACCATGGCTTTGTAGATATTTACCATCAGTCAAAGTCATTAAAAATATAGAATTGAACGTACACATAGCATCATACAGAAAAATAACTTCAATGAAGAAGGTTTTACAACTTTTAGTCATCTCCTGGTACTCTCCCCACTATGTAGAAAATAATGATATTATGATAAATTTCATAAATATGAGGAGCCAATTCTCTAATTATACATATAAAGTGCTAACCCTCTAATTACATAAGAGGGGCCAACCTATATAGGAAGGACCAACCCTCTAATTTATATAGGAGGGGCCAACCCTCTAATCATATAGGATTCCTGTATTCATTTCAAAACAATTCAATAATAAAAATATTCTCAGATAATTGTAGGATTGATTCTATTGAAAGAGTAAGATCACAATACACACATGCTTAGATATATTTGTATACACAATAATCATCTCTAATACAGAATCTATTTTGCTCCCTCACCTAAGATCAAACGATAGGGGGAGAAGTGCGAGGGATTAACGAACAGTAATGGAAGTACCTAGGATAAAAGACAAGGAAGTTTGAGCTTTCATAAGGAGTCCAAACTAGGTTCAGAGGGGTGGCACCACAATTTAGGTCTTGGGCGCCCTAGGTGGCTCCCTTTGGCATCAGGCCCCTAACTCTCTATCTGGGATGTTATGCTAGGCGCCCCGGGCCCAGAACTCTTTGCCATAATGAAATTGCATAGCGCCCGAGGTGCCCCGATGTCAGCACACTAGAATTTCATGATTGTTCCCCAAAATTCACTCTTTGGGTCCAAGGGCTTCCATTGTAGATTGGTAAACTTGCCTGGGTGTTTGTGATTTTATTTGAACTATGTTTGACACTATCTAAGGACAGGGAGCAAGGTTGTGCTACCTAACGTCATAATTCTTTTTCATCTTAGTCAAATTCAATACCATAACAAATAATGGCAACAACAACCCTTCTCTCTCTAATAAGTGCATCTTCAACTACCCAAGGTACATCAGAAATAATAACTCAAGAGAAATCTCTATGGAAGCCACTTAGAGATTCATTCTTACCCAAAACTTCAGAAAATGCCCAAAACCCATCCTAGGGTTGAAACCTTTGAAAAATCAGGGGAGCAAAAAGGAATAAAGGAATGGTTACTTACTTGGATCTTCTTCCTGGTCTAGCAAGAGTAGATCTTCCCCTCCCAAGACTATCTCTTCAGCAAGCACCCAAGGAGAACACGAGAGAAAGAGAAAGAGAAATTTTGTAACGGTAAAACACACAATACCATTCACCTACGGGAAAGAAGAGAAAGAAGAAGGAAAAAGGTGCAAGGGTATGAGGCCACCTTACTAGCCTCTAAATTCACTTATTGTTTGTCTAGAATTCCCACTTTAGTCCCTTTCACAAAATCTTCAATTTAGTACAAAATTCAAAGTCACACATGAACATAAAATTACATAATCCATCTAAGTATTAAAAAAAAGGTTAACAGAGAATTAAACGAATTATAAATACAAAATCAATAATTAATGCACAAATAGTGTCCAAGAAATAAAAGAAAATAAGGGAGAAAATTTATGGGTATTACACAAGGTAATAGGAGGAGCAGGCTCGGTACAAGGCTCTGAGGTACGTGCTAGTTCTGTCTCTCTCAATTTGGGGGAGGATGATATCCTATGAAAGGTGAGAAGTATATCTTCATGGCATGTCCGCGTTGTCATGGAAGATGATGAGTTACTGCTAGCGGGTCCACAATTACACATGGGCATTGGTTGACATTGATGTAAGATGTGTGGTGGGATGATGTCGATGGCTAAATAACTTCCAAGGAAAGCCAACATTGGAGGTTGCAACATAAATTTTTTAGCAGGGACTTTTGACATTCGCTGAGTTAAAATTCCTAGAATTGGCTAATTCTGGGTGGATATACTTTTCTATGATAGAGTATGATAGTTCTTGGAGCTATGATTATCGGTATAGACAATGAAGCAGAAAATGTGGTTATTTTTCAATCAAGGTGAGATTGATGGAATTGATTAAAAATGGAGTCCCACATTGCTTAAAACCAAGAAGAGAAGTGTGAAGGAATTAGTCCCACATTGCTTAGATTACAAAGTGGGAGGAGGTGCCAAGGCTATATAAAGGAGTTATGGCCTTAGTTTCTAATTGCACCAATACAAGAACATTAGCTTGTATTTAATTCTTTATTCCTTTGTATCTTGTTCCAGAGTTGTGAGAGGTGATGATTAAATACATGTTTGAGAGTGTGTGTATTGTAGTGTCGGGTATTTGAGAAAAGTTTCTGTGTGTTGTAAAAATTTTCACATAGTATTTTCTTTGATTGTTTTTGACAACGATTGTGGTTTTTTCTTTTGTTTTGGAGCTTCTATGTTATTTTCTTGTGTTGTGATTGTGCTTCTGTTCCATTTTATTTCTCTAGTTTATTTGCATCAAGGTAATTTTCAGGGGGAATTATGGTTTTTCCCAACATTTTAAATACATGTCCCGATGTCCCTTGTTTAATTTGAATGGAAATTAAACATATATATTAAGAGAAAGATGATGGCGATTTTTATTTAGTAATTTTGCTCTCCCTTCTAATAACTCACCCTTCTAGTTTAAATTATAACAAAAATTTTAAAAAAAAATTGCTGACTAAGCACCACATCAATGGGTGAATAAGACTGATGCAATAGCTCACGCGAACTTAGATGATAAATGGAGAGTCCTAGTTAATTCTATATGTACACACGAAACTATTGATTAACACTAGGGATCATCTTTCGGTTTTTTAGAAACTATAAGGACCAAAATCATAAATTTTAAACTATAAGAACCAAATTCAAAGTTGGGTGAAACTATAAGAACTATAGATGTAATTTAGCCTATATTTTATGTTGGTGTATATTTTATTAGCCCCATAGGATAGTCTAAAACCATGTTGGATAGCTATGTGATGTGTCATAAAAAAACATTGTCTTGTCAACTCGGTTAATGCCACATCATCAAATCTGTAAGTGGGTATTAACTTAATGGATGGAAAGACCATTTTGATTGAGAACTAATCTTTCATGGACCAAATTGGCCCATTTGATTTGTTGGAGACTAAATTAGCACAAACCTTATCTTTGAGGGACTAAAATAGTAGTTTACTCTAAATTTTAATATAAGATTGTAACTTTATTCTTAATTAAACTATGAAATGAATTAATATAAGTTTATATAAGAAAATACAAACATGACCAACTCGCTTAAAAACGAATACAACGAATAATGAAAAAGCCCAAGAGCCTTAACACAAGTGTTATTTTCTTTAAACATAATTTTCAACGGGTTGTAATGATTGAGGGTTTGATATATATCTTCCACGCTTCTTCCCTATTCTATTCTTCCCAAATATTTTACCTCCTTTTTATAATTTTTTTTAAAAGGACAAGAAAGACAAAAAAGAAAGCCAAACAATGGAGTGGACAACATAAACGACAAGGCAGAAGGCTGATAATGGCAGACATATAGTAAAACAATAGACTAAGACTATTGGCAAGGAAGTCATATAATCTAGAAGAGATTTTAAATAGATTTGACTTCTAAAATTACAAAGAGACTATTTGAAGCGACCAGAAATTACATTTAAGAAAAAAAAAATAGGTTACGTTAATTATGATTTTCTCCTCATGTATGTAGAGACAAACTGAACATATCATATAAAGCTGGGGTAAAAGCACACAGGCTGGGGTAAAAACTTCTAATCTTAGTTGACTTTTAAAGAGTTTAAAACCAAATACATTAATAAAATCTATCAGGAAAGCTTTGCGTGGATAATAGAACACACTAGCATAAAGTTTAGTTATAAAATAATTATTTGAATTTTGAATTAAAATAAAAATATTAAATCTATATTGAAGTTAACTGCTAAACATTACTTTTTCACTTCAAACTTCACACACTAGTATATGTTAGATATTATTATAAAATATTAATTGAAATATTAAAAAAATAAAATGTTTTAACTTCCTTCCGTATAACCGTTGGCCACTTGAGATACTTATACATTGATTTTTCTTTAGCTTCAAATCAACTGATGGCATGACATGATTGCTTATAATTAATGGGCTTTTAAGGATTTTCCAACCACCATTTATATATATGGTCCTGTTTTGGATACTTACGGTTATACATAATATCATATATCTGACTTAAAAAATATAAGATATTTTTTATTAGTTGTGTGATATTTTGGATAGAGAGCGTGTGTGAAAAAAAGAGTTATTTATATTCTATGTGCAAGGATTGTCGACTAAACATACGAGTCCTGAGCTGTTGTATCTTACAGTTAACACGTTTATGTACCTTTGCATCAGGTGATATGGTAAAATAATTTGTGGGAGGTGTGAAATTATCTTAAAGAAAGACGAGATACTCGAACTTCAGTTCACACAAATTATATCTTTAACTGACTTTCAATTTTTTTATTTTGTATTTATTCTTATTTTTCAGGTTGATGCTCCAACAATTTTAAGGTAATTTTCACGTTTAATGCCACAAAAGCAACAATTGAAAAATAAGAATGGTAAAAGAAGAATTTGAATAATTTTTTATGGGATTTTCTCAATTGTGAAATTTCTCTAAGAAATTTTGTAATTCACAATTGAGTAAATAAATGAAAATACTTTTGGTTTGCTATATGGAATTGTGGATTTATTCTACAAGAAATTGCATAAATAATTTTTGTAGAAATAACTCATAAATTTTTTATATGCTTTAGAATTCAAGTATATATTCTAACACCTTTAAGGTGAAAAATATTTGATTTTCAATTACATGTGTTTTAATTTTTAGTGGGCTTGTAAAATACCACTATTTTTTATTTGGTGGTGTTCATGAAAAGAGAATTTATTTATAATACAAATTTAACTTTTTATGAGATATCCGTGAGTGATTAATTGTTGCTCATGAGGAGGATTTGTGGAATGGTGATTTCTTCTCTCTACATTTTGAGGTATGTGAACTATTTTATTAATATTTCTATTTTTGAGAATTTTTAATAATAATGGGGCAAGAAGATTTTAGGTGTGTTGTTATGAAAATATACAAATTTTGGTAAAATATTTTATGGTCAATAGTTAATAATATTGTGGATTAATAAAAACTTTATGGATTTAATATTTTACTTTTAAGAGTATAATCTCATAAAATTCTATTAAGATGACTATTGAGAACATGAAAATGTTTTTTCTTCGAGTTATGTGATTAAGAATTTAATATTAAAATGCTAATAATTGTGTTTGTGAAATTTTTAAATTCTAAATAAAGTTTGACTATATTACTATTGAGCTTTCTAAAGTTGTGTTAAATATTTTCACTTTGTGAATTTTTTTTAATTCTACTATTGAGACTATATAAAACAATGTGAAAAATTGTATTTTGTGAAAAATATTTTAATTTGTGAAAAAAATGCCTATATCTAGTTTATAAGATACTTGATAACATGTATGTATATAAAAGGAATTGTGAGTTTTGCGAAAATTCACTTTTATATAAATTGTGATTGTGAATTTTGAAAAAATGTACTGTTTTATATAAATTTTGATTTTATATATGTGATGCTTTAATAGTGCCATAAGAGTTATATTTTTGGGTGGAGAAAAAGTTTGTGAAATTCTTGTGAAAGGCACAATACCTATCAACAGTGAAGGTACATAATTTTATGGATATCCAAAAATGAGTTTACTAAAATTATAGACATTATTATTATTATTATTATTGCTATGCAATAGTACCGTGAATTGCATAAATCATTTTGGAACTAATTTTATTATGAATATTTGACCATTTATCTTTGTGGTTTTTGGCATACATATTTTTAATTGAGGATACTTTTTCATTGAAAATTTGAGATGATGATATGCTATATATGAATTCGAGTATGCATATATGTTATTGTACGAGAACACTCCTATTGTACAATGGTGTTGAGAATTTTGGTCACAAAATTAAATTTAAAAAATTTCATAAATGATTATATGCTCATAGATAAAATTATTATATGGTGAGAGAATATATATTTGAATATATATATATATATATATTATATGATTATGTATTCCCACCTAATTATCATATTACTTTTGTGATGAATACGGTCTTATCTAGATTCTTCAAAGTATGAGATATTCTAAAATTATATTGTAGTCATAGAATCTAGAAACATCAAGTTGAATGAATATTAAGCTTATATAATATAAGTAAACTATGAGTATACCCTACCTTGTAACTAGAGATTATAAGAACTTGGTTCAAAGGAAAAAATGAATCATAGTATTATTTTTTTTGTTAAATGCACATTTTATGAGAGTTCTAACTCTTAAATTTATCCTTATAGTGTAAGTGTATTTTCCTCCAGTGGAGATGTGAGGTTGAGTTTCAAATTCTTAATGAAATCTATAGCTCTATAAGAGTGAGGTATTTTAACTACAAGAACACTCTTAACAGAATTCACCTATTTGAATGTGGTAGCGTAAAGTCACTCTTATATGAGAATATACATGGCATATTCTCAGAACACAATCAAAAAATGAAATACGACACAAGGCTGCATAATCGTGCTAGCTAATGCTCATATGTTGCACCTTAGTTGTTATGTGCAAAATATTTATCTTGTCTCTCCAGAATAATCATAGTTCAAGGCGAATATCACTATGAATCTGGATCAATTTTGCTAAGTATAAATTCAAAGCAAATTTAGCTACCTATGTTATGCATAATAATCTATTTCTATCCAAAAGAATACAGTTTATATTATGTGTTATTTTATAATAATAAGTACGGGATTGTTAAATATTATTCTAAAATAATAATTGAAATAAATAAAATGTTTTAACTTCCTTCCTTATAATCCTTGGCCACTCGAGATATTGATACATTGATTTTGCCTGACGTTGAATACTTTAATTAGCTTCAAGTCAATTGATGGCATGGCATGATTGCTTATAATGGGCTTTTAAGGATTTTCCAATGGATCTTCCAACCACCGTCAATATATATGGTCTTGTTATGGAAACATATAGTGATATATAATATTATAGATGTGACTTAAAAAATATTAAGATATATTTTATTACTTTGTAATATTTTGGATAGAGAATGTATATAAGAAGAAGAGTCATATATTTACATTTTATGTGCAGAGATTATAGGTCAGACAGACAGGTCATGAATTATTATATGTTGGAGGTAATATTTTTTGTGTACCTCTATTGAGTGATATGGCAAAATCAACTCGTAGGAAGCATAAAATTACCTTGAAAAAAGATAAGATACTCAAACTTTTGTTTAGTATCAAGCAAATTATATATTTAACACTAAACCTTCAATTCTTCTATTTTGTGTTTATTTTCATTTTGAGAAATTCTTGTATGGGTACAAACCTAACACCTCATCCTTAGGTACAACCAATTAAATATTTACATCTAATAAAATAAAATAAGAAAAAGTCACTTATAAAGTAAAAAAAAAAAACTCAGAAACGGTGGCACCAGATTCACGAACAGAGACCCAGAACGCAAAAATCGTCCAGAACAGTGCGAAAACTACACTTCGCACCAGAATTTCTCAGAATTCAGCAGAACCTTGCCGGAAAACTGAACAGAACGGTGCGGAAATCACTAAACTCAGAAAACTTCCACCCTGCGTGAGGGTTTGTTCTTCGGCCAACCACTGTACGTGATTCACGCAAACAGGAAAGGATGTGGTGAATAGAGACGACCCATACCACCACGACAACCAGAAAACTAACGTGCGTAACCCATAAAGTGAAACTGGCAAACGTGCACACAGTACCCTGAAACCGACTTGCATGAAAACCAGAAACTGCAAATTTTTTGAGCAGGGACTTAAGTGAAAAAATTCCCAAAATGTAAAATTGCGACACAGTAAAAAAAGTAAAAGAGAGGGAAGAAACTCAAAAGTTGTTTTTTTTTAATTTTACAGGTGGGTTTCTCTAATTTTATTTTATTAAATGTAAATATTTGATTAGCCTAAAAGTAAAGTGTTAGATTATTTTTTAATATGTGACCCATGTAATTAAGTTTAATAGTCTTAATTATTAAATTTACATAATATAACATTAAAGGACCTAAATGAGAAATTTTTAATATATTGAAGCCTTATTGTTGAACGGGACCTTTTAGTAAATGAGATATCTAAAGAGTTGGTCATTGATAGAGCTCAATGGCGTCGTGCGATCCATGTAGCTGACCCCACTTAGTGGGATAAGGCTATATTGTTGTTGTTGTATTGAGGCTTTATTGTGATGGTTGAGATGCTATTAAGTAATTAAAAACTTTATAGAGATCAAAAGGTAACATATTCCTTTTACTCTGATTTCAAATTTTAAATAACAATAATAAAAGAAAAAGAATATTAGTTTAGAAAGGTCTGACCGTTTTATTGTTTTCTCTCCTATTTTCTCTCCTAATCATTAAAGAGATCTAAAAGAAAGAAATTTAAAGAAAAGGACATGAATTAGTCTACGTAAAAGAAAAGCATGGATCTAGATATGTTTAAATTTATGTTTATGTGAATTATAAAAGTCAAGATATTGTGAAATTTTTCGACTTACATGAAGAGTTAGGTTTATGTCCATATAAGAATTTCTCTTTTATTTTTCAAGTTGCTCCTTGAATAATATAGAGTTAGGATGATTATATGCATACCAGTATAATTAAATTTTATTTGAATTTAATATTTTATTTTTTGAATTAAAATTCAGTAGATATTTACGTATGTAAAGTTTATATCTTCAACTTATAATTAATCCTCATATTAATGAAAAATAAAATGTAATTTTCCTTTAAGATTAGAGAAAATTACATTAGAGTCCTTAGGTTTTATAGTAAAATTATTATATAAACTTTCAAATAATAAAAGTGTAAATTACTGATGTCGTATCTCAAAAATTATAATTTTTTTGATTTGATTTTTAAAAAATAAAGCACCTCAAATTTAGTTTTCAAAAGTTAAATTTACTCAAGTTTATTTCTTTGTTTATTAATACAATTTTTGATGATTAAAAATTTGAAATTTGACAATAATTAATTTTATAATTTAATAACAAAAATATTAAATTAATACAAATATAATATTTTAAAGATTAAATTGAAGACTTAATTTTTAATAATTAAATTAAGACTTTAAGCCAAATTATGAAATCTAATTATCATATTACATCCCTTAAAATGCAATATTCTCCTAACTCAATCACTAACTCATTTACCGAAATTATCGAATAGGATAATGATAATTTAACTAGTTTTAAAATTAAAATATTTCATGGTCGACCCAATTTACTACACAGGAAAACGTGTAACAGGATAATAGGGTAGACATAGAATAGAATTGAAGCAGAAGAAGGAACCACAGTACGTCCATGACTCTTAACTCTGTTTCCTGAAAAGAGCAATTTCCTTAGATAAATTGTGGATCAGGATAAACATTATGCCTAATCCTGATTTTGATTTGACTCAAACTTCAAAATCTTTCTATATAAGCACACTCCTCCATGCGAATCCTCCTCCATTAATCCACAACAACGTTTCTTCTCCTTCCACCAAAAGCAAGAATGTTGGGAAGAAGTAGAACTTCGAATCGTGCTCTTTTTCTTCTTCTCTTGGTTTCCTTCTCTGCTCTTTTCGTGCCTCATTCCAATGCCTATCCTCTCTCAACCCGACGCCGATGGATCATGGATGATTCCACCGGCGAGCGAGCGAAGCTCCTCTGTGGCAATTGGGCGGGGCACCTCCAGGCGATGCTTCCAGAAGGTCTCGACAAGCGGCCATTGAAGGAGATGGTAGGCGAAATCGTGAAATACAAGTTCAATTGCGTGCGTCTCACATACGCGATCTACATGTGGACTCGCTTCGGCGATCGCAATGTGGGAGAAACCCTAGCGGATCTGGACATTCCGGAGGTCGTGGCGGGGATCCTGAAGAACAATCCGTGGTTGTTGAATCGAACACACGTTGAGGCGTTCGAGTCTGTGGTTCGCGAACTCGGGGCTCGGAATGTGAGGGTTTTGCTCGATAACCACGTGAGCGAGCCCAAGTGGTGCTGCGACGATGACGATGAGAATGGGTTCTTTCATGACAGACATTTCGATCCCAAGGAGTGGATCAAGGGGCTCCGTTTGGCTGCCAACAAATTTTCCGGGAATTCTGCTGTATGTATTTTGCTTACCCTCCCTGTTTCTTGCTCCATTCTCTCGTACTTCATGAACTCTGCGCCAAGAATTTAGCAGTTTAACAAACTCCTCTGATAAATTAAATTTAGTAATTTATATGCCCGTTTTTATAAGTTTTGAAAATGATATTTTTCTCCCTGCTATTTTTTGGAATATAAATAACTATAAAATTATTGTATTTTAGTTCAATTTTTCTTTTTTTATTTAGAAAGATTGTTACATTCTGATTTTGTCATGCTCAATAACATAATATCATATATATTTCTAGATTAAATAACAGAAAAAAAAGTATAATAATATGTAAAAAAATTAATGTTCTTATATTAATCAAAGATATTTTAGTCAACAAGTTTGTGATATTAGAATATTGAATGTCAAAATATTCTGTAACGTATATTTTAAAATAAAAAATATAAAATTATATCAAAGTATTGTATATTTTATAACTACAAGAAATAGATTATATATTTTGAAATTAAAAAAGAGTTGAGTGTAATTTTGAAGGGTCAGATTGTAATTTACTCTCGAATTAATTATGAAATTAAATATGCCGATAAAATATGTCACGAGCACGGAGCACCTTAAGTAGGACCGATATCATAATAGATGTTTACTACTTTACAGTTTACATATTTATTTATTGTCAATTATATTGGGTCAATCGAAGAATTTTCCCCTATTATAATCCTGTCACATGAATACAAAACCTTTGGGTTGGCAAGTAGTTTTATTTGTGGCCTATTCATATATCAATTTATGATTTGGCTCTTCTCATTTATCTTTTAGTAAATTGGACTATTTAAATTATTATTGTTATTATTTTAATCTCCCTTACACGACATATATAGAATCATTAATTTTAGAATCGATTGGTAAACAAAAGGCATATCCCTCTTATATTGCCCTCAAATGTGATTTTTACTCAGAATTAGATTTTATCTGGACTTGGATGCGGATTCCTTGTTGGGTGTATGT
Source organism: Biancaea sappan (assembly GCA_037074585.1). Taxonomy (NCBI): domain Eukaryota; kingdom Viridiplantae; phylum Streptophyta; class Magnoliopsida; order Fabales; family Fabaceae; genus Biancaea; species Biancaea sappan. The sequence goes on along the minus strand of CM073499.1, from coordinate 28,001,807 downwards.
TTAGTTTATCTAAACTATTGATTTTCATAACCAATAATTTAAATTTTAATATATTAGTTTTTTTTTAAAAAAGAAAGGATGCTGAAATCTGAATTGATTGTCAAAATCAACGGTGTAGATAAACCAAACACCTAGTAGAAGATTTCCATCCCTAGACCTCTTCATACTAAGATTAGTCAGTAACGATTAGTGCAACGTAAAAAAAAAAATGTAACACAAGTTAAGTTTTCATAGGTTTTATTGGCAACAGGTGGTGGCAATGAGCTTGAGGAACGAATTACATGGCCCACGCCAAAATCTGCGCGATTGGTACACTTACATGAGCCAAGGGGCAATGGCAATTCACAAGGCAAACCCAAAGGTGCTAGTGCTTGTCTCAGGCTTGAACTACGACACTGAGCTCCAATTCTTAAGGGACGAGCCCCTGAAGATAGATGTGGGTAACAAATTAGTCTTTGAGACACACTTGTACTCATGGTCCGGACTTGGGACACTAAAACTGAGAGAAATATGGACCAAGCAGCCATTGAACAGAATCTGTGCCAATTCCATGAGAGGGATAGACCACAGAGCTGGGTTCCTGACAAAGGGCAACAATGCGTTTCCATTGATATTTACTGAGTTTGGGTTCAACCAGCATGATCTTGGGGAAGCAGACCTCAAGTTCTTGACTTGCCTTCAGGCGTACCTTGTTGGAAGGGACATGGATTGGGGCTTGTGGGCATTGCAAGGTGGGTATTATGTGAGAGCGGAAAAAGTCGAAATGGACGAGACCTTTGGTGTGTTGGATGCCTCTTGGAGACAGCTTAGGTTCCCAAACTTCACTCAAGTGTTCCAACTTCTTCAAAGAAAGAATCAAGGTATGCCTATTCCTTCCCTGCATTTGTTTTTCCTCTTCTTCTTGGGTATTGTGTGTAGCTGGAATCTTGCACTCTATGGCCCACTTTCTAGATAGCGAGCCAAATAGATCGGTCCACTTTCTATAGCCCATTTTAAGAGTACTGTGTCTGTGCTATAATAATGCAGATCCTTCCTCAATACTCCCCAGTACAAACATCTTGTACCACCCCTTTACTGGTGAATGTGTCCACGTCAACAATAAGAATGAACTCGAACTAGGAAGCTGTGAGACCAGGATCAGATGGGTCCACGAGAATGGAGCTCAGATTATCCTGCGTGGCACCAAGCAGTGCCTATCTTCATCAGGCCAAGGGCTTCCAGTAATACTCTCTGATGATAATTGTCATAACATGAAGGGCAGTTCTTGGAGATCTGTGTCACTCTCAAAGCTTCATTTAGCCACAGTGGACCAACATGGCAAGCAATTGTGCTTCCAGAAAGATTCAAACTCGACCAGAATTATTACAGAAGAATGCATCTGTGTAAACGATGATTCTACTTGTTTGGACGACCCAAGGAGCCAGTGGTTCCAGTTTGTTCGCACCAATTTGTGATCAAGATTTGGAATAAACTTAGGTGTGAATTTAGAGTTGCCGTCAAGGTTTTGAATAAAAACATGATAAATGAAGAGTCTTTTTTCTAACTCAATGTTAAATGATTGAGCTTTCTGAAAAAGTTTCTTCATGTATTGAGTTTTTATTGAAAATTTTGATAGTAAATTAGGAGTACTGAGTTTTTATTGAAAATTTTGATAGTAAATTAGGATTTTACCTGAGGTAATCCCTTACAATTTTTGGAGATCTGCCCAATTTTGTGTACATAATTTGATGGTTGGTCATAGTATAATTAGGATGAGGATTTTCTTTCTTTCTTTCTTTTTCACTTTTTTTTTGTTTGAAATTTTTCAAATGCGTTGGATTCTTCTTTCTTCATAGTTGAATTTTAAGAAATTAGTTTAAATTGATTTTTTAGTCTTTATAATATTTTAAATTTTTAGTTTAATTTTTTATATAATTTAAAAACTTATAATTAAGTCTTTGTAGTTTTTAAAATTTTTAATTTGATCTTATTCATTAATTTTTCATTAATGTGTTGTTAAATTTTGTTATTGTTGTCAATTATGTGCTACACTTTTAATATATATATATATATATATTAAAACTAATTCACTTAGTTCTCTTAATAACATATACAGTAATCACATGGCACAATTCCTTCTATAAGAATTGACAAACCAACAAAGAAATCCACCGCGTTAAATAATTATTCATATATTTGAGAAATTAACCTCATTGGAATGCATTGCAGAAAGTTGTTTTTCATGTCTCTATTTATATCTATATATATATAACTAGTTTATGGAAAGGTGACGTGGCATTTCTATCTAGTATGCAAATTTTTATTTTTCTTCCTTTTTTGAACTTAAGATTATTTTGACTATATATTTTTATCAATATTAATGTGTGTGCTTTTAACGTTTTTAATTATATTGCCATCCCTTCTTAAATTAGCATGATAAATTCTAACAATATTGATGTGTGTGCTTTTATTATATAATTATTAAAATTTGCTTAATTATCAGATAACACAATTATAATTATGCGTGCTTTGTCTTTTTGTTTGCTCATACACAAGTTCACATGAAAAAATCATACAATATCTATTAAGTTTACGTTTAAATTTCTAAAACTGTTTACACTTGTTTTAATTAAATTTTTATAGTTTGAAGATTTTTTTAATTAAGTCCTTATAATTAAAAAAATTAAATGAATTTCTATTATTAACATTACGTTAGTGTTTCATAAAATTTTGTTAATCAATCGTGAATCATCTTAGCAATGTTTACCAAACCGGACCGGACCGGCCGGTCGGACCGGTCCGACCGGGAACCGGAGGGGTCACCGGTCCGGTTTGGCCATTGAACAGGTCAGTGGTTCGACCGGTGTTGAACCGGCCGAACCGGTGCTGAACCGGCTGAACCGGCCGGAACCGGCCGGTTTGAAGGTTGAACCGGTTCAAGTTTTTTTTTTTCTGGTCAAAAAAAAAAAATTTTTTTGGTCAAAAAAAAATTTTTTTTTTAAATGGAGGGGGAAAAATGTAGAGGGAAAGTGAACAAAAAAAACACATGATAACCCTAGTTAATTTTGCAATTGCCAAATATGCCTCCACTTACATAAGCAAATAAAAAAGAAAATCAAAGGAGAGAAAACAAAAAGAAAAACAAAAACTAGCCGAGTCCACTTTATCACACGGGGGGTAGATTGGACAATTTGTACTACATTGGCCTGAAATTGTGAGCGCATGAACCCATCACTTCCCTTAGCCTCTTATAAGCCCATTAACATATATTAGTATATGAAACTTTTTTCCTTTCTTGTTCTAAGCAATGTGAGACTTACTCACTCTTTTACAAGGCTATTTTACTTAGTTTGAAATTGTGAATATTATGAGTTGTGATGAATTATCAATTTATGGATTAATTTTCTTATTTCTCTCACTTATTGTTATGAATTATCAAGTATATTAAGTATTTTAATATTTTAAATTATATATATTTTTAATATTTTAAATTATATATATTTTTAATATTTTTTAATTATCACCGGTTCGACCACGGTTCGACCACGGTCCGACCATTGAACCTTGAACCAGTGGCTCCACCGGTTCAATGACCGGTCCGGTTTTGAAAACATTGCATCTTAGGCAGTTTAATACTTACTTATGTGGCATTTTAATATGAATAATGTCAAAAATTAAAAATCATAGGTTATAATTTTTCTTTTTTCACTATAAAATGAAGAGCAAAATTATCCTTGCTAAAAACAAACGGATAAACAATTAAGCTTAGATCTTCTCTTTATGTTTCTATTTCTTCCTATTAATAGCGTTCATAAGATGATGATTTTAATTGGTGATAAATACTACTATATGATATTTTGTTAGATAAGTAATATAATTTAAAGAATTTCATAATGTAAATGTTTGAACTAATTATATATATATATTTTTTTGCATTAAAAAAATAGTTGTACATAAAGTTGTTATATATGATCAATACTTCATCTAGCTCAACGCTACAGAGAATTTAGTGAATTTATTTTTACATTCATATAAATAAAAAAAATTTAGCATCACCATAGAACACTCTAATGAATTAATATAATTGATTTTTGTATGCATATACAAAAAAAAATTATATTTCTTCTTGTTGAATTTTAATATAATATATATATCCTATTTTGGATTAGCATTAATCAATTATTAAATATCATTATCATATTAACTATATTATTATAATATATAGCATTTAATATATGAATATTATAATTGGGCTTTTATATTATGAGTGGCCTGTGATTGGTTAGGCCAATCACATAGCCTGTTGAGAAGTCCCTACTCTCATCTGATAATAAATAGACTGGCATCCCATTAATCAGTCTAACCCTAGACAGAATACTTATCAGACAGAGAGTAGTACCACTCTCACATAACCCTAAAAAATTCCCTCTGTTCTACTGTTAGAGATGGATAGCGTGATAATGCCAGGTAGATATTCTGTTCATCTCTTTTATGTTCTGTTATTTAATATGATGTAGTTTGTATCTACACCGATCTAAGATTAAAAATTAATCCCATTAATTCCTTCAATGGTATCAGAATATGTTCTAATTTTCGAAATTCCCTAAACCCTAATTTTAAAACAAATTTCGTTTACCCTAATTTAGTTGATTAATCTTAAAATTGTTTTAGGGCTTTGATTTAAAACATTTATGCAAATCATATAAGTGAAAATTAGACTGTATGAACAACGTTTTAGGGAGTTTAAACGATTTTTTCTTGTTTCCGTTTTCCCTCAAATATTTCGATTTTGATTTCTCCCAAAACCAACCAATGTTTTTCGAAATTAATTTGGGGTTTCTGTTTTATGCTATTATTTGAATAACATAATCAAAACTGAGGGGTTTTCATCGAGGGATTTGGGAGATCTAAGTTTTTTTAAAAAAACCGTTTTTCATCCCTATTTTCGAAAATGGCCTCTCCAAACCTGACCTTATCTCACAAAATTAATTGAGGGCTTCCAATAAGTATAGGATTTCGAACAAAAGCCCTAAAAAATTATGGTTTTTCATGGCCATTTGAAGAAGAACAAACCGGGTCGCGATCCGGGTCACGCGACCCGGTTACAGGCCAGCCGGGCAAAGGGGATGACCCCCCCGGGCGACGACCACGCGCGGGCCAGGCGCGTGTGGGTGTGTGGACCCACTTCCAGGCCTCAAAATTTTTTATTTTTTATGAAAAATTAAATAATTAAATAATATTATTTTTGGTAATTTTTTAAAAAGTTTTTTGGGACCCCTAAGTATTTTATTTCATTTAATTCGAGACTATTTCGCCGTTTTAACTATCGTACTCTCGGATTTTTGGACTGAAATTTTTTATGGTAGTTCCTCACTCTGTTAACAACATCTAGGTATGTTGTACCCTCCCCAGTAAGATATCCTAGTGATGGAATTAATTTCAGTCCATATGAAAATTATTCCCTTTTATTATTTTTGATTTTTCTGTTATTTATTTACCTTTTTTTTCCCTCATTAATAATTATTTATTCTGTCGAATATAATTGCCTTTTGTTTTGTATGATTGTGAACTCACCTATCGTGGGCACAGTTATGCAAAATCTTCAATTTAAATGATTAAAATTTTATTTATTTTATCCTTTTTTTAATCATTATTATTAGTCTAATTTATTGCATTAATAATAGTTATATCCTATCGGTATATTATTATTAATGTAATTTCTTATACAATACCATGTTAATCAATACTTCTATCAATTATTTTGAATACCCTATCGACATTCAAAATTTAGATGATGATATGAGGTCTAAAGTATTGTATTATTATATTTCTTGTTTATTTTGGTTCGGGACCATTAGACGGGACCAGGTAGATAAGAAATTCTCTCTAACAGGCTTGATTGGCTGTGCACATAGAAACATTTAATTCTCTTATAGCATAATGACATTATGCATATTAAATGTTTTCTTTTGTTGTTTTAATGCCAGCCTCCCTGCCTATGCAATTAACTTCTGTCAAAATACTAAATGGGACCAATTTTGAGGACTGGAAAGAATCTCTGGATTTGTATTTGGCCATTACTAATATGGACTTGGCCTTGAGAGAGGAAGAGCCCCCAGCTCTTACTGTTGAGTCCACTGTTGCTGAAAGGGCTTCTCGTGAAAAATGGGAGCACTCCAACAGGGTGTGTCTCATGGTGATGAAATACACCATGGAGAAGTCGATTAGACAGAGTATTCCAGAGAGCAAGAATGCTAAGGATTTTCTGAAGTCCGTTGGTGAGAAATTCACCACTTTTGATAAAGCTCAGAAGGGCCAGTATCTCTCTCTGATTGAGAAAACTAAATATGATGGTGTTAGTAGAGTTCGTGAGCACATCATGAAGTTAGTCCACTATTTTAATAAATTGAAGTCTCTCAGGGTTGATCTTGGTGAGAGCTATCTAATCTGGCAAGTACTGGAGTCACTCCCTTCTCAGTTTGACGTTTTGAAAACCTCCTATAATACTCAGAAAACTGAATGGACGATTAATGAAATAATTGCCATTGTCTCTCAAGAAAAGGATTCCATAAAGAAAGGGAAAGCACACAGTGTTTAGTTTGCTGCTGCTTCTTCTTCTGGTGCTAAGTCTGAGAAAAGGAGAGGTCACAAAGGAAAGTTTCAACGTGACAAGAAGAAAGGGGGAAAAGTTTCTCAACACTTAGAGCCAAAGAAGAATTTTTTCAAAGGAAACTGCAAGTATTGCAAAAAGTATGGCCACAAGGTGGATGACTGTTATACTCTCAAGAGGAAACTTGACAAGCAAGGTACACTCGTAGCTTTGGCTTGTTATGAATCAAATATGATTAATGTTGCTCCCAATACTTGGTGGTTTGACTCAGGTGCAACCATTCGTGTTGTGAATTCTTTACAGGGGTTCACAAGCCTGAGGAAGCCAAGTGATGCTGAATCCAATATCATTGTGGGAGATGGAGCTAGAGTATCGGTGGAAGAAATAGGAGTAGTTACATTGTTTTTACCTTCTGGACATACTTTATTGTTAAAAGACGCTGTTTATGTACCTTCTATGAGAAGGAATTTGATTTCAATTTCAGCTTTGGATAAATATGGCTATACTTTTGAATTCAGTAATGGAAAAGTTTTTATTCGTTTTAATTCTGTTACTGTCGGTTCAGGAGTATTATGTGATGGGCTTTACATGTTGAATTTGAATGATATGTCTGTTAACTCTGTTGTTGGAAATAAGCGTAATAGGACTGATGAAAGTTCTTCTATGCTGTGGCATAGACGCTTAGGGCACATTTCTAGGCCCCGGATTGAAAGACTGATTAAGGAAGGTATTCTTCATGATCTCAATTTCTCTGATTTTGACGCTTGCATCGATTGCATTAAAGGCAAGCTCACTGCCAAGACTAGGAAGAAAGGAGCAAATAGGTGTGATGATGTGTTGCAGTTGATTCACACAGACATATGTGGACCTATTACACCCACTGCTATGGGTGGATATAGGTATTTCATTACCTTCATAGATGACTTCTCGAGATTTGGTTGGATAGATCTCCTCCAAGAAAAATCTAGTTCCTTGGATGCCTTCAGATCCTTCAAGGCTGCTATTGAATTAAAGACTGGAAAGAAGATTAAATGCGTGAGGTCTGACAGAGGAGGTGAGTATGATGGCAGATACAGTGAGACTGGGAGAAATCCAGGACCATTCGCCAAATTTCTCGATGAATGTGGGATTGAAGCTCAATACACTATGCCTGGTACTCCTGAGTAGAATGGAGTTGTAGAGAGACGTAATCGAACACTCATGGATATGGTAAGATGCATGATGAGTCATACATCGTTACTACTTTTTCTTTGGGGAGATGCCTTAAAGACAGCCGTGTACATCCTTAATCAGGTACCTAGCAAATTTGTGCCGAAAACTCCTTACGAACTGATGAGTGGAAGGAAGCCGAGTTTGAAACACTTTCATGTGTAGGGTTGTCAAGCAGAGGTTAGACCCTATAATCCTCAATTGAAGAAGCTTGATCTTAAAACTGTTAGTGGTTTCTTCATCGGCTACTGCGTGGGCTCTAGAGGTTGCAGATTCTATTGCCCTTCTCATTCTACGCGAGTTATTGAGTCTGATAGAGCGATATTCTTTGAGGATGATTTGGATAGTGGGAGTCATACACTACGACCAATCACTCTCAAGGAAGATCAGACACTTCAAGGAGGATATGATGTAGTGGTACCACCTGTTATTGAACAGGAAACTGATGATACTGCTGAAACAGGTGTAATGGCACCGCAAGATGTAGTGGCACCGCCAAATGACATTGCAGAAGCACCTCTATTGAGAAGATCTCAGAGAGTACGCAAGCCTTCTATACCAGTTGATTATGTGGTGTATCTTCAGGAGCATGAGTTTGATCTCCATAATGATGACGATCCTATCACTTTCAGGAGGCTATCTCTAGTTCTCATACTTCTGATTGGCTGAATGCCATGCATGATGAATTAGCTTCTATGTCTCATAATGGTGTTTGGGATCTTGTAGAATTGCCAGATGGTTGCAAACCGATTGGGTGCAAATGGGTCTTTAAGACCAAGCGTAGTCCAGATGGAAAAGTTAAGAGGTATAAAGCTAGACTAGTAGCGAAAGGCTATAGTCAAAAGGAAGGCATCGATTATAAGGAGACATTCTCACCAGTTTCTACGAAAGATGCATTTCGGGTTGTTATGGCTTTAGTAGCTCACTTTGATTTAGAACTTCACCAGATGGACGTAAAGACAGCTTTTCTGAATGGAGATCTAGCCGAGGATGTCTACATGGTTTAGGCTGATGGTTTCATTGAACCAGGTAAAGAGCATTTGGTTTGAAAACTTAAAAAGTCCATTTATGGACTAAAGCAGGCATCCAGGCAATGGTACTTGAAATTTGATCGTGTTGTCACTTCTTTTGGCTTCAAGGAAAATGCTTCAGATCAGTGCATTTATTTGAAGACTAGTGGGAGCAATTTTATAATTCTTGTTTTATATGTCGACGATATTATGCTTGCAAGCAGTTGTGTTAACCTTTTGACTGAGAGAAAATTGATGTTAAATAGCCACTTTGATATGAAGGACCTTGGTGATGCTTCAGTTGTTCTAGGCATCCAGATTTACCGTGATAGGTCACGTGGCATTCTTGGATTGTCTCAGAGAGGATATATTGAAAAGATCCTCAAGCAGTTTAACATGCATTCTTGCTCCCCCATGTGCTGCACCTATTCAGAAAGGTAACAAACTATCTAAATCTCTATGTCCTCAAAATGATTCAGAGATATCTGAAATGAGAAAGGTCCCATATACTTCCGCTGTTGGCAGTTTAATGTATGCTTAAGTTTGTACTCGTCCCGATATCGCTTTTGCTGTTAATGCTTTAGGGAGATACTTGAGCAACCCAGGTTTGGGTCATTGGAAAGCCGTGAAGAAGGTCATGAGATATTTGCAGGGAACCAAGGATTACATGTTGACCTATAAGAAGTCTGATCAACTTCAGGTCATTGGTTATTCTGATTCTAATTTTGCAGGTTGCCCTGACGACCGAAAGTCTACTTTCGGCTCTATTTTTATGATGGCAGAAGGAGCTATCTCTTGGAAGAGTGTTAAACAGACTCTTACAGCTACTTCTACCATGGAGGCAGAGTATGTCGCTTGCTATGAGGCTACTTCTCAAGCCATGTGGCTGAAAAACTTAATCTCTGGTTTTCACATTGTTGAAAGCATTTCTAGGCCACTTGTGATATACTGCGACAACATTGCTGCTGTTCATTTCTCTCAAAACAACCGAAGCTCTTCTCGATCAAAGCATTTTGATATCAAATATCTGTTTGTTAGAGAGAAAATTCTGGAGTTTCAGACTCGCATTGAACATCTCGCTACAGAGAACATGTTGACGGATCCACTAACTAAAGGCTTAACTGTTAAAGCTTTTCAGAATTATGTAATCCATATGGGATTAGTTAAGTCTTTTGATGTTTTGGGTTAGTGGGAGTCTGAAATTTTACATTTACTTGATTGTTATTCTTATGAGATATGTATGAGATGACGTCACTTTTGTTATCATATCTCTTGTAGCATTTTCAGATGCTTGGACTATTCTTGGATTGCATATTTCTTTTAATTAATTATGCTTATTCATATTCATCATTCTTTATATGAAATATGGGCTTTTACTTTGTATGATCTACTTCCCTATCGGATACTATTTTTGCATCGTTAAAGCTTATGTTTCTTGACATGTGCTATAAATATAGTTGGTATTTTAGCCTTAATGATTGTTGCATTTTAATAATTGACTATTGCTATCCAAGTGGGAGAATTGTTGAATTTTAATATAATATATATATATATATATCCTATTTTGGATTAGCATTAATCAATTATTAAATATCATTATCATATTAACTATATTATTCTAATATATAGCATTTAATATATGAATATTATAATTGGGATTTTATATTGTGAGAGGCTCGTGATGGGTTGGGCCAATCACATAGCCTGTTGAGAAGTCTCTGCTCTCATCTGATAATAAATAGACTGGCATCCCATTAATCAGTCTAACCCTAGACAGAATACTTATCAGACAGAGAGTAGTACCACTCTCACATAACCCTAAAAAATTCCCTCTGTTCTACTGTTAGAGATGGATAACGCGATAATGCCAGGTACACATTTTGTTCATCTCTTTTATGTTCTGTTATTTAATATGCTGTAGTTTGTATCTACACCGATCTAGGATTAAAAATTAATCCCATTAATTCCTTCACTTCTAACTTAACAAACCTCGCGAATATATATAAGAGAATTGGTACCATATTATTTAGAAACTCACAATCTTATTAATTACGAGAGCTCTTTAGATAGATCACTTGATCACTCTCAAGTTGCTTGCACCTGATTCAACAAATTAATGAATGTTTTTGTTCAATTTTGCATTGTGCTTTCGTTGCTCTTTCTCTACTCTCTAATATGTAAACGATTTTCATGTCCAAATATTTAATTTCTTTTTTTGTTTTTTAAATTATTTCTTTTAATAAGGTATTGTTGTTTATTGTTACTCAAAAATTATTTCTGATAAGGTCTCAAAATTGAGTTTTATGAATTAAAAAAAATAGTGCTTGCAGAGTTTTACACATTTGTGCCCATTTCAAGTTGGAGTTTTTTGCCCATTGTTTTACACTTGATCTTTCAAAATTAAGCCATCATTGCTGCTTCAAATCCAAAAAACCCATTCCTTTCCCTTTTTCTTTGGCAAAAAATAGAGTAGTTATAGGTTATTTTAAGAGTAAATTGTTGATTTAATCCTCATGGATAACGTTCGTCTTGATTCAATTTTTAAAAAATTAAGTATCTATTCAATCATATGAAAATTACATTTGTTTCAATTTTATCTATTTCAAAGTAATATTTTGGTAATGATCTATTTGAGATTTGATAATAATAAATTTTGTAATTTAGTAGCAAAATTGACCAATTTGAAACAAATAAATTTTTTTATAGACTAAATTGAGACACTTGAATTTGTTTAAGGATTTAGTTGAGATAATTATAATTTTGAGTAAATTACTGATTTGGTCCTTATCAAATTATAAAAATATTCTTTTAGTCTTTGAGTAATACTCTCTGATGATAATTGCCATAACATGAAGGGCAGTTCTTGGAGATTTGTGTCACTCTCAAAGGTTCATTTAGCCAGAGTGGACCAACATGGCAAGCAATTGTGCTTCCAGAAAGACTCAAACTCAACCAGAATTATTACAGAAGAATGCATCTGTGTAAACGATGATTCCACATGTTTGGACGGTCCAAGGAGCCAGTGGTTCCAGTTTGTTCGCACCAATTTGTGATCATGATTTGGAATAAACTTAGGTGTGAATTTTAGAGTTACCATCAAGGTTTTGAATAAAAACATGATAAATGAAGAATCTTTTTGTAGCTCAATGTTAAATGATTGGGCTTTCTAAAAACGTTTCTTCATGTATTGTGTTTTTATTGGAAATTTTGATAGTAAATAATAATTTTATCTGAGGTTAATCACTTACAATTTTTGGAGATGTACATAAGTTGATGGCCAGTTGACCAATGTAAATTGGTGCTCCAAGTAGTTTGAGGATGAGGAATTTCTTTCTTCCTTTCTTTTTCATTTTTTGTTGTTTGAAATTTTTCAAAGGTGTCGGACTCTTCTTTCTTCATAGTGGTATATTTGACTTTTAAGAAATTAGGTAAATTGATTTTTTGGTCTTTATAATATTTTTAAATTTTTAGATTATTTTTTTTACAATTTAAAAAGTTATAATTAACTCTATAGTTTTCAAAATTTTTAATTTGATCTTGTTCATTAATTTTTCATTAATGTGTTGTTAAATTTTGTTATTGTTGTCAATTATTGCTACACTTTTAATATATATATATATATATATATATTAAAACTAATTCACTTAGTTCTCTTAACATATACAGTTTATATCACGTAGCAAGTTCTTTTATAAGAATTGACAAACCAACAAAGAAATCCACCGCGTTAAATAATTATTCATATACTTGAGAAAGGAACCTTATTGGAATACATTGCAGAGTTGTTTTTTATGTGTGTATATGTATGTAGTCTATAAAGAGGTGACGTGACAATTCTATCCAATATGATCTATAATGGCACTGCAAGAAAATTTTGTGGGAGATAATGAGGAAAACAAAGCATGTAACTTTGTCGAAATTCATTGACCAAAAAAAAAAAAGAAATTTGCAATAGAATATTTTTGAAAATGATAGAAAAGAGTCTTGATTAGGAGAGAGAAGTTAAAAAGCCCTTTTCAAAAGAACAGTTTCTATCAAAATCAGAGATTTCTAAAATTATTATTATTATATAAAATAATAATATTATTAATATTAATATTAATAAATTTATAATATAATTAAATATCATAAAATACCTCTTAGTCAATGTGCTAGGCCCATTGACATCAAATTAGACTGTGAGTTAGGTCTTTAATCCATATTAGACTTGCGTTAGTGCTTTTCTTATCACAAATTGACTCTTTCAACAAGACTCAATTAAAATATATTTTATAAATAAAAAATGGTAATATTAAATATCTTGTAAATGTATAATTTATATAAAATTATCAACATTTTTCCACTTGGATAGCAATAATCAAAATTGTTAACTTTACCATAGAACTAGAATGACAAAGATATTAATATTCAACAAATACGCCAGAACATAAGTTTAGAAATGAAATAACAAAATATCAAATCCGATAGAGAAATCAATGACACACACACTAGATTATAAATCTAAAGAGAAGGAGAACAAAAAATATAGATGAAAATCAGAGCACTTGAGGCAAATTTGTAGAAGTCCTAAACTTTTGGATAACTTTTTAGTGACTTGACGTATTTGCCTAACCCTCCAACTCCACGATGCCTCTTAGTCAATTAGCGCATCTTCAACTTGGTCGATAGCTAATAGCAAATTTAGGGTTCAAAGAAAACAAATATCATGAACAGATTAGATTAAAAATTATAATGAAAGAGAAGGAGAGTCGAAAATATAGATGAAAACCTGAGCATCTAAGGCAAATTTCTAAATCTCCCAAAATTTTGAATAACTTTGCAGAGACTTGATGTAGTTGCCTAAGCTTCCAACTCCATGATGTCTCTTAGTTAATTAGGTCTCTGGTTGTGTTTGTAGAATCCCTAAAATTTTGAATAACTTCGTGGACTAAACCCCTAAAATTTTTTACGTTGACCCTTTTGGCGCTAAAATGCGGGAATAGAAAATTGTTTTAGGAAGCTCTTACTTACACTTCTTTGTCATGGGTAATAGTGATTATTTTACTTGAAATAATAATAATACTATACAAAGGGGTAAAATTATTTATATAGGTTTTGCCCACAGTCTATAATTGTGAGTAACAGTAATAACTTTATATATAAAAATATAATTAATTCAAGAAGAATTAAGATTTTGAATTATTTTAAAAATTATAAATTAAATTGTTATTTTTAAATAGTTTTTATATGTATTAGTGACAAAAAAAATTCTAAAAGTATTGTTCATTTATATCTATGGTATTTTAATTTGTCTGTAGGTATACACTATCAATAATTATCATATTTTTGTTGTCACTAAAAATTGACTGTGAGTATATGACATTTTTCATGTAGTTTTTAGAGGTGAAAACTTGCTAACATTTGAAAATTTCACCTTCCTTTAACACTTTCTCTTCTTCCTCCCTAGTTCAAGTTTGTGCCTCTCTCTTTCTTTCTCCCGTGTAGTCCACAGCTAAGACAAAAAGAGAAATGAAGAAGCCTCTTGGCTTCTTAAATGAGGTGGCGTCCAAAGAAGGGCATTATAGACATTTTATACACCTTCTTAGGGACTTAAATGAAATTAAGGGAAATGGTGAGGGGTAAATTAAGGGAAATGGTGAGGGGTCTTTTAGAGTTCGAGATAATAATAATAATAATAATAATAATAATAATAATAATAATTATTATTATTATTATTATTGTTGTTGTTGTTGTTGTTGTTGTTGTTGTTGTTGTTGTTGTTACTATAAAACTTTTAATGAATGTGAATAAGTGAGATGAAAAAATTAAAAGTAGGTTATATTAAGTTGGGAGTTCCGCGCCTCAGCAGTTGATGCGTGAACTACATTCTATAGTTCATGCGTCAGCCGTCGAATTTGAATGGATCCAAGCATTGAAGTGTCACCACATGGCTCCCTCTCTTGCAGTCGGCTAATTAACAATCAAAAAGCACCGTTTGACTTAAGTGAAACAGTTCATTTCGATTATCAGATTTTTTTCTTCTCCCTTGCATGAAATCCTGGTCGTCCACCTGTTTCTTCATCGCGCTGTCCATCATGCACCACATGGTAGAGCCCTCCTTCTGCAGTTTCGCCATCTTTCCCGCATGTGTATCACCAAAATAGGAGTTTGGTTCCCTGTTGCAACATCAAGCTGTTGTTTTATTCCACGATTCTTCTTCCTCCATTCTAATCTCCTGAATCTTCTTCTTTAACCATATCTCTTATGTGCTTCTTCTTCCTTGCTGCATGCCACTATGAAACGTGTTTCTTCCAACATGTTTCTTCTTCCTTGTTGCCTCCTAAAATGTGCTTCTTCATCCCTACATCTTCTTCCATTGTCGCCATCGCCGGTTTCACCATCACCTGGTTCCATTGCCTCTGCTGCAAGCTCTTCTTCTGCCATCACTACTGCACTACCATCGCCTCTGCTTCTTTGGGTAAACTTTTTATTTTTTAGGTTATTTTATTTTATTTATCAATATTTACATATTTGATTTAAATTGACTAGCATAAATTTAGGTGAAATCCTACTTTTTCAAAATTTCTTGATTTGAATTAAAAATTAAAAGAACAATCAAATGATATGAAAAATGAATAAGATATGTACACTGAAATCAAAATAAGATTTAGGTTATGTGATTAGTGATTAGTGATTAGTGTGAATTTAGAAGGTGGTTATGTGATTTAGGTTATATTACTATTTTTTATTAATAGTTTTTTATATTAACAAATATTTACAAATATTATTATTTTTAGATTAACAAATATTCACAATTATTAATCCTTTTTTATTTTTTTTTGAAATTTATATTCACTACTTCATTGAAATTTATTAGTTATGTTTAAAATTTATATTACTATTCTACAAAAAACTAAAAAAAAATAGATACAGGTCATGGATATAAATTTGAAATTTTATTTTTTTTTGAAATTTATATTCACTACTTCATTGAAATTTATTAGTTATGTTTAAAATTTATATTACTATTCTACAAAAAACTAAAAAAAAATAGATACAGGTCATGGATATAAATTTGAAGTCGAAAGTAAGAATGAAATTTGAAAACTATGATATGGTGTGAAATTTTTGGGTTGAATACAGTGGAATAACTGGATTTGGGTGAGGAAAGGATATTCCAATATAAACAAAAAGATGGTACTAAAACGTCAATTAGATTTCATTGCAACAAAGAGGGTTTTTGACAGCCAAACAAAAGAGATGCCAAGACTAAAATCCTTGACTTGAAACAAGAACTGGCTGTATGGTAAAACTAAGACTGTTGCTTGTAAATAGAAGGTACAAAGTGCACAAATTTATTGAGGAGCACAATCATGAACTTTAGACCACAGAAATAAGTCATATGGTTGCATCACAACGTAAATTGTCTGAAGTTCATGCTCATTATATTGAGTTGGCGTAAGAATGTGGGCTTCGTAAAAAGTCTCTTTTGACTTGATGATCATGCAAGTAGGGGGGAGAACGAATCTTGGGTTTACTGTAAGTGATGTGAAAAATTATTTGAAGACAAGAAAACAAAGAAACATGCCATATGGTGAAGCTGGTGCTTTACTTGAATACTTTCAAAAACAATTGGTAAAAAACTCATCTTCTTTCCATGTTTATCAGATGGATTCGGAAGAACAAATTTCAAATGTGATTTAGGTAGATATGAAGATACTAATTGACTATAGTTATTTTGACGATGTAGTATTTCTATATACAACTCATTGCATTAACAAAGGAAGTAGGCCTCTAGCACTATTTTGTGGGTTCAACCATTACAGAGCAATGGTGATTTTTGGGGTAGCATTATTGTATGATTTAACAGCATGGATGTTTAAATGGTTCTTTGAGACTTTTTTACAAGTCCACCGGCAAAAAAAACCCTTGAACGATCTTTACTGATCAAGATGTAGCCATGGTAAAAGCACTAATCGTAGTGATGCTAAATGTTATGCATGACCTATGCACATGGCATTAGATGCAAAACTGTGTGAAACACTTTGGCTACTTATATAGGGGTGAATCTCGTTTTTTGAGTCACTTCAGGTGGTGTATGTATGAAAATAGTAAGGAAGTAGAGTTTGAGTCCTCTTGAAGTAAACTGTCAGTAGATTATGATTTCCATGATAATGTATGGCTTAAATCAGTCTGTGCGATAAAGAAAAAGTGGGCGGTATGTTATGAGGAGAGCTTTCATGCTTGGCATACGAAGTACACAATTAAGCAAGAGCTTGAACTTCAGTGTCAAGAGTTTATCGAAGCCAGACATGAATATAGTTCAATTCTTTAAGCATTTTGAAAGGATCATTGATGACAAATGCTATAATGAATTGAAACAAGAATTTGAAGCTAGCGACAAAATTCCTAGGTTACAAATGCCCCATTCACCAATGTTGCAATAGTTGTCTAAGATCTATAATCCTCCTATTTTTAAGTTATTCCAATCAGAGTATGACTTATATGCTTCTTCACATAACAAGGAGATGAATGAAAGCCAACAAGTGTAGGATTATGTCATTTCCTCTTATTGTGCATTGGATTTTGTATTCATTAAACTTGACAGATTCAAAAATAAATTTTTGAATTACGTGATCTAATGTATTCCTTGTAAATGTACATGATTTGGTAAATTTAAAGGTGATTAACCTTAGTTCTTCAAGTACGTGGTTGAGATCCCAGATTTTTCAAAAACCTTAAATCGCGAGCAAGTATATCTCTTCAACTGTAGAAGCTGGTGTAATGTTCATCCATATATCTTATCTTTAGAAAACCTTGAGATTTTGGAGCTCAGTTATTGTGTTGCCCTTACTAGCCTTAAGAGTGACATCCATTTAAAATCCCTTCGTCGTCTCTCTCTCTTTGGATGCTTTAGCCTACAGGAATTTTCGATTACATCAGAGAACATAGTAGATTTGGAGTTAAATGAGACATTTATCAACAACTTGCCTTAATCCATTGTGCATCAATTGAAACTTGAATTTTTCCATCTTACTGAGTGTGGAGGTTGGTGCGTATAATTTATAGCACATAAAATATTCCAGCAAGTATACTGGGTCGCAACAAGTAATAAAGTGATGAGTAGAGTATCGTCCCACAGAGATTGAGGTATCAAATAAAATTCAATTAGGCTAAGTGAAATGCTATTAAGACTTATGAGGGAGATTTCAGAAATTACACAAAAAAGGGGGGGTGATGATTGAAACAACACAATATAAATAACTGAAATTTAAGTAACTAGATAGAAAACAAAACAAAGAAAAGATGTGGATTGGTCACAAATTTCATGGAATTGTACATCATCATCATTTCCTTTGAATATTCTTGGCTAATTCTATTATGTAATCTTCAATCTAAAATTCTCAGAAAGTCTTCTAAGACTGAATTATATTAAAATTATAGTTAGGAATATCTTCACTAATCTACAGCTCAAATATAATCCGATGAAGTCCTAATCACATCAATGCCCCGCAATCGCATATGACATGTTATCTCTTGTCCTACTCGTTACAAATACATAGCAAACGCATGCATGTATAAATAACAAGCTTCATAGAACAATAAATAAAATAGAACTTTGGCCAAGAAAATACTCATTGGTCCAAATGAATTAAAGTACAATTTCCATTTCATCAAATGACCGACTACACAAGAAAATGAGATTGATTTCGTTGGTCTAATCCGATTAATTCATAGATAAATTAATCTTTGAATCATTGAAGAACAATTCAATTAAATTACAATCCATTCAATGTTGGCCAATTTTCTAAAATATGATTGAATCCAAAAGCTTTGAAATTACAATCTAACTTATCCAAAATAATTGACTAAAATCTTAGATCAACCATTCAATTAAGTCATGAAGCTCAAGAAAATTATTCAAGCCACATAAATAAAACTATCTATATCTAGATAATCTAATTTATGGTGGAAATTACAAGGTCAAGCACAATATCTAGCTAACTCTAGCATAGACATAAAAATCCCAAGCTCATTGAAGGTTCATCAAACATTCAAGAGGAAGAATAATCAGTAAAATCCATTCCATTAAACGAAAATGCATTAAAATCGAAATTGTTCAGCAATAAAACATCATAGAACCAAACTACATCAATCCTTAAACTTAGAAAATTACGTGGAAGAGAAGGAAAAACATGACAGAAAACAGAAAATACAACAGAAATCTAAGAAACTATGAAGGAAAATGCAAGAAAAGGAAGGAAAATGGGAGAAGGAGAGCCATTCCCAAGTGGGAAGGCTTCCTTTCCCTCTAACCAAGCTAGAGAGTTGCCTCTATGTTGCTCCCAGCCACTGCTGCCCAAGGAAGGCCGAAAAATGGTGCTAGGACTTCTTATCAGAAAAATGACTTAGCTTCCTTAATAAATTTCGATTTTTGCAAATATAAAACTGATCTAACACATGCCTAAAGGGATATTCTGCCCTAGATGCCTCCTTGGATGCCTCTTCCATGATATGGCAGCACTTTGACAGCAAAACAGCAGTAAAATTAATATTTCTGCAGCAGCAAAAAAGTATGGCAGCAGCAGAATGGTATGGCAGCAGCAGCATAATTAATATTTCTGCAGCAGAAAGTGACAAACAGCAACAGAACAGCAGCAGAATATCATGGCAAAATTAATATTTCAGCCATGCTTTTCTTGACCTACGAAAATTAATATTTCTGCCCAAAAATTCTGACTACATGGCATTGAATAAGAGTTCAAGTGGGCCCCACATCCAGCATATCCTAGTAAGCATCTACATCACCCAAAAAGTGCCACATTAGCATCCAAATCATCATCTTTGTCCATGTCAACACTTTTCTCTCCAAAATTAAAATTTGTAGGAATTAAATTGAGCATTTTATAATTCAAGTTCTAAAAATAATAAAATTGAGACACATTCAATCCATAAATAGTTTATACCCAATAAATTCCAAAACATAATAAAATTAGAGAATTGACAAAATTAAAGAGGCAAAAAGGACTAAAATAGGGACTAAAATAAATGAAAAAAGTATGTTATCAGAGGTCTTAGGAATCTTCCCAACAGTTTGGTCCAGTTATCTTCATTAATTAGTTTATCATTGACAGGAAGTTCAATGGAGAGTTGTTTATAGGCATGAAGCATCTTTGTAGTCTTAAATATTTGTGGCTAAATAATTGTAGAAAGCTTTAGTCTTTGCTAGAGCTCCCACCATCCATCTTATACTTGATGCCACTAATTGCTTATCCTTGAATACAGTACCTAGTTAGTGAATTAGTAAGTGCACTAGTCGCACAAGTAATACAGTGATTTAAGAGTAAAAGGTATCGTTCCCTCGAAGACTAAGTGGCTAATTATCCAAGAAATTTAATCGAATTATTTAGATGAAGCAATTGGATTGAAGACAGCTCTAATGAAGAACTAATAAAGTAAAAAACATATGACAGTAAATTTTTGTGAAGTTTTCTTTAATGACAGTAATGAATGCACAGCTCGATGAAATTAATCTATTTAAAAGCCTAGGGCTACAAATCCTTCTCCTCTACCGTAGAAATTGTAAAACCCCTCTCACACACTTACAACTCTATCAATCAAATAAGTTAATCCTAGGTTATTCTAATAACTTAAGATAATTCTCCCAAATTTTAATTAAGATACTTAACATCTACTTAATTCCTTAAGTGAGTTAAGTCAATACCATTTAACCTAGCTTTGATTAAATGAGATTAACTAATATTGCTATTAGTTAACAAGAGGAAACACTTAAGTTAAGGTCTATGCACTCGCTCTTCCTATACAGCGTTCTACTCTCACCTTCCTCTCCAGAGTTTAATGACAACAACAAGTAGAAATATGGATTGATCAGTTCCACATAAAGCAATAGTAAAATGAATAGAAAAACATATATTAATTGAATTGGAGTTGCAAATACATGAGAAGGAACAAAATCTAATCTAGAGTTGAGTTCATAGTAACCCTAGATAGAAAAATTAGCTACTCATGTAAAATAAAGAACAACAAAAAGAAATAAGGACAGAAGAACCATGAATTTGAATTGGATGATGGATTTTAGCCCCCAAAGCCTTGAAAGTTGAGTTCCCCCTTCTCCTCTTAGTAGAAACAACGTTTCCCCTCATCTCTGGATTAGAATACCCTAGAAAATCCATCTGCAACTCTTTAAATGATATCTGATGTGGCAGGATTTTAGTCCTACTGCTACAACGGTACGAACTCACCGCTGCAACGGTGGAACACATCAAAGCAGGCCTAATTAAAACCTTCAGTACGGTGCTTGGTGATGCAGCATGGCACTCCCACTACAGCGGTTCGTCCTCACTGCTGTAGCGGTGAATGGCAGGGGCTAACAGCGAATGGGGTACTACAACACCGGGCACTCTGATGGCCAGTGCTGGACAGTGGGTGGCGCTGCAGGGGTGAATATTTCACGTTGCAGCGGTGGATGGCAGAAACATCTATTGCTTAGGACCTCATGCTGAGATTTCACTTGCTTGAGTGCTGGCCTTCAAAACTCACTTGTTCCTTAGATATTTTGATCTCCTTTGCTCACATCACCAAGGTTTCTATTCTTACAATAGTCCCTAACTTTTGAGCCTGCACTTAATTACCAAAAATAACATATATCACTAGTCAGAAATTAGAATTTAAAATAAGCAATATGCAAAACATCTTTAAAAGCTCAAAATGTGATTAAGAAGACAAAATCAACTCAGAATAAGCATGTTAGGCAAGATAGTGGTGAAATTCTCAGGTAAAATGCATGAATTTAGTGTTAACTTGAGAACTTAACACTTCCCCAAACCTGAACCTTTGCTTACCCTCAAGCAACAGCTTCCTAATCTATCTTATGAGAAAAAGTCTGATTTGAATATGCAACCAGTAATATATACAACTAAGAGAAGTAAAAATCTGAAGATGTGTAAATCAAAACAAGCCAAGTCTTATCAATTATTAAACGCAAGATTAAACTCAAGAGTTTGCAATCTTTGAAGGTTCAATTGATAAATGTTAATCGAACCACCAGGAGACTAGAGTAACATATTTTCAAAGACTTCAAATCTTCTCTTTTATGAACAGTTTATATTACCAATTTCCAAAATCCCATAACTAAATCGTTTCTTTGTTCTCAAGGGCATCATTTTATTTTGATTCTCAATGGCTTCACTGTTTTGTTCTCAAGGGTATCACTACCTTAATTTTCTTGTTTTGTTTTGGAAATTTAGCTAATTACTCATTTTATTTTAATTATGAGCCTACCCCTTATTGAAACTTTCAGCTATCCCCTTATTGAATCCTTTTTACACTAGCCCCTTATTGAGCTTTTTTATTTTCGATATTTGAAAATGATCTCTAAACCATTCACAAGGAGATATAAATACTTTTGTTATCTTGGAATGGTTAGGCTAACAGTTATACATATCAAACTTAAAGATTTGCAAACTCAAGGGGTAAATCTTAAAAATTTCTTTTATGACTTGATTTGACTTGCAAAAGAAGTTCAAAATTTTCAGATTTCAAAATGATAAGATTTTCAAAAATTTCAAAAACTTCCTCCCATTACACATGCTTAAAACATCACAATATCAATAAGAATTTCCTTATTGAAAGAGCCCATAAATATGCTAACCATCTCCCTAAAACCTGAATCTAAAATTGTCCTCAATGGGAAAAACTAGACAAAATAGGGAAAACATTCATCAAATTTTTCAGTAAAAAGAATTACACATTAGATAATCACATGGTATTCATTCAGGGCATCAGGATTTCATAAGTATAGAATAGTAAAATTATCAATCAACATTTTTCACAATTCATCACATCAAAATACAATTCAGGGAATTATTGTATTAGTTATCCACATCCACACCACAACAGAATAACTAACAAAAGCAATAAAAGATACATCAGAATAGATACAACCAAAAAGAAGTAATCAAATGTTGAATATATTAGTCTTCCATATCATCATTGCCCGCTTCAGCTCCCTCTGGTCTACTTGAACTTGTACCCATAACAAAAGACGGAAGCTTGCCAAGTCAAGTTTTGTAGCGAACAAGCTTCCTAAAGAAAAAAGGTAAGCATTTTGCTGTTGAGACTCAGTTTGAAGTCTAGCCATTCCACTCCTCGTGTCAACTAGTTCACCTCTCATTCTGGCCATTTCACCTTTAATCTCTATTATCCCGTCTTCAATTCGTATAACTCTTTCATTTATACAAGCTAAACTTGCTTTTTCCTTTCCTTTTCACAATGACTCTCCCGTGGATGCATCTTTGTTACCTTCTGCTATCTGTCTTCTAATATACTCTACTGTGATGGGCTCTAGAGTTTCATTTCTTTTTCTTTTCTCATTGGGACTTCTTGTTTCTTTAGTAACTGAGTTAGAAGGAATGGATAGCCTATTATGCCAGGGTTTGCCTGAGCCAACTTCTCAATGTTATCTAAAATGAGCAGCCCTACATTGATCATGATCCCCTTCATGATACAATAAATCAGTAAGGTTTTTGGAACGAAAATGTATGATATGTTAAAAGATGGCAAAAGGGTATATCCAATGAACGTCGACCATACTCTAGCAATTAGAAGCAGTGATTTCCTTTCCACATGGTGTGGAGCTCCTTTATTATCTAACTCCCACTTGGTTCCAGGGGCATAGATGGTGCTCAGAACATCTTCAGGATCCCATGTCCCATCGCTCCTCAAAGTGTGGTAGCTGAAGGGTTGTTCATTATAGTAAAATTCTCCAAGCAAGTCCATGATGGCTTGAGCATGGAAATATAGCTTTTTACCCCACACTTTTGATTCATACTCCTTTAACTCATCATTTATCACTAGATAACTATTGGTGTAAAATTCTTGCACCAACCTAAGATAACCATGGGTTGGAGTGGAAACCAACTTTTCCCAGTTCCTTAAAGCAATAATTTCTTGAATTTCAAGGAACTCATGCTCTTTTAAGTTAATTTCCTTCTCCTTGACTATTCTCCTAGTGAAGGTATTAGTTTCAAATCTCCTCTTATGTGCAGCTGATCTGATATCACTTGCTTTAGCACTTGAGGATGTTTTAGTACTCGATTGTCTTTTGGCCATCAATTTCTTTCACTTTTGTTAAGGTGGGGCCATGAGTATGGCAAGAACAAGTAGGAATCCTGTAAAAGTGAATCCAATAACACATCCAAGATAAACAACGATTGCACACAGACAGCATAAATTCAATCCCTAAAGGCTACAATGATGTTGGGCAACCTTCCCCAAACCTGATTCTTACTCTAAAAGGCATTAAAATTTTAAAAGCCTAATCTAAGGGAAATTAAAAAAATTAAACCTCCAAAACAATATTTAAGAACTAATTAAACTAAGGACTAAAATCTAAAAATGAAAACCTACAATCCAAAACTCTAACCTAGAAAAATTAAAGATTATCTAACTAATATCTATGAAGAGGATTACTAATTACAACTACAGAAACATAACTAATAAAATTTAATGAAATAAAAAGAAAAGAACAAAATAACGAAAATAGTATAAACTAGCTTCTAGCCTACGGTTAAAATGCCTAAGGGAACTAAAACATCCAAATCAAAAAAATAAACCACCACTAACTCTAAAATCTAACTAATTCTAAAAATCAAAGAAGAAAATTTAAAAACAAAAGGGAAGAGGGAACTTACCAAGCATTGTCGAAGATAGAAGGAAACACATAACAAAATTTTCTCCACGAAGACGAATATAAGGGTTACTCGAGAAAAAAGACGGGTCTAATGGAGTATTTGGGGGGATGCAATGGTTAGGGAACTAGGGAGACGAGGTCGACAATTGCAAGGAAAGAGGTTTCAGGAATTAGGGTAAAGATAGGGGAAATTTGGGGATTTGTATAAATAAGGCCACTATAGCTGTAGCAGGATGTATTTCCTACTGCAGCATCCCTTCTCTTCTTTTTTTTTTTAAAAATTTTTGAAAGGTCTTCTACTTTGTAGTGGTACGAAGCCACTGCTGCAGCATGTTAAGACAAAACCACGACCCTGATCTTCAGAACAACACATCGTTACAGTGGAAAATGCCTGCCGCTGCAACATGTTCGGACAATGAGTTAACCTTGAGTTCCCCAAAATGCCGCTGCAGTGGTCAATAGCCACCACTATAGCGTGATTAGATATAGAGTTACCTTTCTGATTCCCAAACTCTCGCTGCAGTGGTCAATGCCCACCGTTGTAGCATACCCAGATAGAGAATACACCCATTCTGAACCCAATCTCCGACTGCAGTGGTACGAAACCACTGTTGCAGCATGCTAAGACAACATAAAATTTTGCATTTCTTGACCTAAGACTCTTTCTCAACACACAACAAGCTCAAAACAAGTTTCATTTCTAAGCAACCAATTATCAAGCACATCAGAAAGTCAAGACAGCTAAATTTTTAGAATAAACCCATTCTCGGAACCATAATTCCAAGCAAAGCAAGCATCCTCAATCAATAGCATAGCATTTAGTCACCAAATAATCAAAGAATTAAATCAAAATAGCAGAGGTTAACAAGCAAGATGCATTTAATCTAGAATTGGCCAATTAGCCATAGCTCAGCACTTGAGAAATCAGCAACAACAATACACTCAAACAACTAAAGCTAAAAGCATAAAAATTATGACAGAAATTAAACTACAAAGCAGCAAAAACTTGGGTTGCCTCCAAAGAGTGCTAAGTTTATAGTCTTCAGCTATACTTTAAAGATGCCTAAGCAGTTGGTGGAGCGAGAACAAGCGAAGTCCCCTCCTTTTCACTCTCCTGTCCCAGGTAATGCTTCTGTCACTGACCATTCACTTTGAAACTACATGCATCCTCCAAATCAGTAATTTTCATTGCTCTATTTGCAAATGCTTCTTTGACCACAAAAGGCCCCAACCATTAGGATTTTAGCTTTCTAGGGAATAATTTCAGTCTTGAATTATAAAGCAAGACTTTTTGACCAGTAACAAAGGATCTTCAAGTAATCTTCTAATCATGCCATCTTTTGACACTCTCCTTATACAGATGAGAACTCTCATAAGCTTGGAGACGACAGTTGTAAGAGTCTCTTTTCCCCAGCCGTTTTAGCATTGAAATTCAGAAATTTCATAGCCCAAAAAGCTTTATGTTGAAGTTCAACCAGAAGATGGCATGCCTTGCCATAGACCATCGGGAAGTCCCAATTGGGGTTTTGTACGTAGTATGATATGCCTACAGCACATCATCAAGCTTAGTTGCCCAATCCTTCCATGAAGTATTAAATGTCTTTTCTAAAATTCTTTTCAATTCCTAATTAGATACCTCCACTTGGCCACTAGTTTGAGGATCGTACGGAGTATCTATCTGGTGTTTGACTTCATATTTGGCCAAAAGAGTCTCTAAACTCTTATTACAAAAGTGTGATCTGCCATCACTGATCAACGCTCTTGGGACTCCAAAGTGAGAGAAGATGTTCTTTTTCAAGAACTTCAGTTCCACCTTTGCATCATTGGTGGGTGTAGGAATTGCTTCCACCCATTTCGATATGTAATCAACGACCACCAAGATGTATTTGTTAGAGTATGACGAAGGAAATGGCCCCATGGAATCGATCCCCCACACATCAAATACCTCTATTTCCAGCATAATATTCAGAGGTATTTCATGCTTTCGTGACACATTCCCATTCGTTTGACATCGGTCACACCTTTCTATAAACTTCCTTGTATCTTTGAATAGTAAAGGCCAATAGAATCCACTTTCTAATACTTTAGCAGCTGTACAAACACTGCTATAATGCCTAGCATACTCTGACCCATGACAATACCATAATATGCTATCCATTTCCTCCTTTGAGACACAACACCTAAACACATTATCAGCACATTGATGAAACAAAAAGGGTTCATCCCGAAAATAAGATTTAACATCATGAATGAACTTTTTCTTCTGCTGATAATTACAATCAGGAGGAAACAACCCACATTCTAAGAAATTGACATAATCAGCGTACCAAGGTATCATTGCTTTTTCAACATTAAAAAGCCTTTCATCTAGAAAGTTTTCATTAATTTGGAGCATACCTTCCTCTTGAGCTTTAGTACTCAAGCGAGATAGGTGATCCGCTACCTGATTTTCTGACCCTTTATGATCCACAATACGTAAATCAAATTCTTGTAGTAGCAAAATCCACCTTATGAACCTTGGTTTTGAATCCTTTTTACTGACCAGATATTTATTACTAAATGATCCGTAAATAACACCATACTTGTGGCCACCAAATATGCTCTGAATTTATCAAAGGCATATACCACTGTTAGAAGCTCTTTTTATGTGGTAGTATAATTCATCTGAGCATTAGTCAAAGTTACTTGTGTAGTAAATAGGATGAAAGAGCTTCCCATATCTTTGGCCTAACACTGCATCCACGGCATGATCACTCGCATAACATATTAATCGAATGATTTTTCCCAATTCGGTGCAACCACCACCAGTGCAGTCACTAATTTCTACTTTATCTCCTTAAAAGCTTTCTTGCACTCTTCTATGAAGTCAAAAGGCACATCTTTCTCCAATAATTTACAAAGTGGTTTGGAAACATTAGAGAAGTCTTTGATAAATCGCTGGTAGAACCCGACGTGCCCAAGAAAGCTTCTAACTCTTTTAACTTATGAAGGTGGAGGTAGTTGCTCTATTATAGCAATCTTTGCTTGATCGACCTCTAGACCTTTCCTTGACACTTTTTACCCCAACACTATGCCCTCTTGAACCATGAAATGACATTTTTCCCAATTAAGCACAAGGTTTGTATCTTCACACCTTTTTAGACCTTTTTTCCAAATTTTTCAAACAGTCTTCAAATGAGAGCCCAAATATCAAGAAATCATCCATGAAGACTTCTAAACATTGCTCAACCATATTTAAAAATATTAGCCATCGTACACCTTTGAAAAGTTGCTAGTGCATTGCATAATCCAAATGATATTCTTTTGAAGGCAAAAGTTCCATAGAAGCATGTGAAAGTAGTCTTTTCTTGATCATTTGGGGCTATTGCAATTTAGTTGTACCCCGAATACCCATCAAGAAAACAGAAGAAATCTTTTCTAGCTAGACAATCCAACATTTGGTAGATGAATGGCAATGGGAAGTGGTCTTTTCTAGTGGCATTGTTTAGCTTTCTGTAGTCCATACAAACTCGTCACTCGGTTATTGTTCTTATTGGAATTAGCTCATTATGAGTGTTAGCCACTACAGTCATTCCTCCCTTCTTAGGGACGCACTGAACTGGGCTCACCCAAGAGCTATTAGAAATAGGATAAATAATCCTTGCATTTAACCACTTCAGAATTTCTTTCTTGACCATCTCTTTCATTATGGGGTTCAATCTTCTTTGGTACTCTACAGATGGCTTGTGATCTTCTTCTAGATTAATCTTATGCATACACATAGATAGACTGATACCTTTGATGTCAGTTACAGACCACCTAATAGCTCTTTTGTGATCCTTTAAAACTTCTACCAATTTTCTTTCCTGTTCATCGGTCAAAATAGAAGAAATGATGATTGGTAATGTTTCAGATTCCCCAAGGTATGTATACTTCAAGTGTGCTGGTAGGGGTTTAAGCTCAAGCACTGGGGGTTCTTCCACTGAAGGCTTAAGTGGATTTAATTCTAGAAGCTACGTCCAATGCTTCGAATGAATGTTTAGGATTATAAAATGGTTCCGAAGCATCCAACAAACTTATCACCTCTTTTTCATTTTCTGCCCCTAAAGTTAAAGATGTCTCTAGAGAATCTGTATTCATAGAATCTTGAACATACTTGGAGGACTCCTTATCGATCATCTTCATGAAATAACATTCCTCTAGATCATCAGGTGATTTCAATGCCTTATTCATATTGAATGTTACCTCTTGATAATTGACCCTCATGGTTAACTCCCCTTTATGAACATTGATCAATGTCTTTCAGGTTGTAAGGTAAGGTCTTACCAAGATGATTGGGATCTCTTTGTCTTCCTCATAGTCCATAATGATAAAATCAGCCGAAAAAATCAACTTGTCCACCTTGACAAGTACATCTTCTATGATTCCATTCGGATAACACAATGAACGGTCAGCTAGCTGAAGTGTCACTATGGTGGGTCTAGCCTCTCCCAAGCCCTTTCTTTAAAATAGAGAGTGGCATCAGGTTTACACTTGCTCCCAGATCACATAAAGCTTTTCTGGCAAAATTTTTCTCAATGTTGCATAGGATTACAAAACTACCTGGATCTTGCATTTTGATAGGTAATTTCTGTTGCAAAATAGTGCTGCATTCTTGAGTTAAAGCAACTGTTTCAAACTCCCCCAATCGTCTTTTTCTTGATAAAATGTCCTTTATGAACTTAGCATAACTAGGCATTTGTTCTAATGCCTCTGCAAATGGAATGTTGATGTGAAGTTGCTTGAAAATTTCTAAGAATTTTCTATATTGCCAGTGTAAGTTCTACTTTTTGTACCTTTGAGGAAATGGAATGGGAGAAATGATTCTTGAAAAGGAAGAGGATGAAGGGGTAGATTTTTCCTTTTTAGAATTCTCTTTCATTGTTGCTTTCTCTTTGTCATTAGCCTTTGGAACCTCATGCTCATCTATATTCACTCTTTGCTGTGGATGCTCATTAACTCTCACTTGATCATCAAGATTCTCATCTTGCTTTTGAATATTTGGAGTAGAAGCTTCAGGGAGTTGCTTACCACTTTGAAGAGTTTTCACCTTGTATTATTCCTTTCCATCATTCTTAGGGTTATTTTCTGTGTCATTAGGAAAGTTGCCTTGTGACCTACTATTCAGAGTAATAGCCAATAGGCCTATTTGAATTTCCAGATTTTTAATGGACGCACTCTGAGTTTAGCTTATCGCCTCAGTTCTCTCCATAAACTTCATGAACATCTCTTCCATGGATGACTTCTTTTCCACCTGTAGTGGTGGGGCTCTATTTTGGGGAAGATAATTACTCGAATTATTAAAACCTAGAGGCTGAGAAGGCCTACCAGAAGATAAGGAGGTCGTGGGGTTCAGACAGTGGTTGTTGCTCCATGAAAAGTTTGGGTGATTCCTATTCCCCGGATGATATGAATTGGAATAAGAATCATTTTGGCTTCTCTGATGATTACCCATATAATTCAATTGTTCCATTGTAGACACTTCCTCACAACAACCATTAATGTGAGCACCTCCACAAAAATCACACTTGAGTTCCAAGTTGCTTATCGTATTTACTTTTACCAGCTGTTGTTGTTTAGCACACAACATATTAACCTTTTTAGTTAAGGCTTCATTTTGGGCCAAAAGAGCATTAAGGGTATCTAGTTCCAACCTCCCTCTCTTTGGATTATTCTTGGCTCTGATGGTAGCATTTTGACTAGCCCCCATAATCTTAATTATGTCCTGAGCTTATTCAATTGATTTAGCCATTAATACACCTTCAGCCGCAATATCCAATTTATCCCTAGTTTTATAACTCAGACCACTATGAAATATAGAGATTTGTTGCCATTCATGAATGCCATGGTTTGGGCATTTTCTCAACATTTCCTTAAATCGCTCCCAGGTAATGTATCAAGTCTTACCCTCTTGTTGGTAAAAAGCTATAATCTCATTCCTCAGTTTCACTGACCTTGAGGAAGGAAAGAATTTTTCCAGTAATTTCTTTTAAAGCTCAACCCAAGTAGTAATGCTTCCTGGCGGTAAAGTCATCAACTAACATTTTGCACTATCCTTTAAGGAGAAAGGAAATAGTTGGAGGCAAATTGCATCATCAGTAACTCCGTTAAGCTTGACCATATCACAAATATCAAGAAAATTCATGATATGGTTGTTTGGATCCTCCATGGGGCTTCCCCTAAACTGGCTTTGTTGGACAAGGTTTGGCATCATAGCCTTCATCTCGAAGTTATTAGCACCAATAACGAGCTTCACTATGATCAAAGTATTTCCAGTGTTATGCAGTGAAGCATAGTCCCAGATTGCTCTATATCCTTCCTGAGGCTCAAGGTCCAGACCATTACAAACATTTAATTCAACACCCTGATAATTTGGTTATCTTGAGCCATTTCTTCTTGTGTAACTTGGCTCACTTTCATTTTTCTAGCTCTCACTTCCTTTTGAGTTTTCCTTGCAAGTTTTTCAATCTCAGGCTTGAAAAGAAGATCAGAAGGATCAAGGGTATCTCGCATACACAATAAGAAACACCAGTTAGCAATGAAAAATACAATAACAAAAAATCAATACAAGAAAAGCTAAAATGACTAAATAAACAAACAGAACATAAAAGAAAGAAAACAAAACAAAACACAAAGCAAAGAAGTGTCTAAGTTATCACTTTTAAATTCCTTTGAATATTAACACAACACTTAGTCCCTAGCAACAGTGACAAAAACTTGTTAGCAAATTGGTAAGTGCGCCAGTCATACAAGTAATATAGTGATTTAAGAGTAAAAGTTATTGTTCCCTCGAGGACTAAGTGGCTAATTACCCAATAAATTTAATTAAATTAGTTAGATGAAGCAATTGGATTGAAGACAGCTTTAATGAAGAACTAATAAAGTAACAAGTATATGACAGTAGATTTTTGTGAAGTTTTCTTTAATGACAATAAATGAATGCACAACTTGATGAAATTAATCTATTTAAAAAGCCTAGGGCTACTAATCGCTCTCTTTCATTATAGAAATTGTAAAACCCCTCTTACGCACTTACAAGTCTATCAATCAAATAAGTTAATCCTAGGTTATTCTATTAACTTAAGAGAATTCTCCCAAATTTCAATTAAGATACTTAACACCTACTCAATTCCTTAAGTGAGTTAAGTCAATACCATTCAACCTAGCTTTGATTAAATGAGATTAGGTAATATTCCCATTAGCTAATAAGTAGAAACACTCAAGTTAAGGTCTACGTAATCGCTCTTCCTATACAATGTTATACTCTCACTTTCCTCTCCCGAGTTTAATGATAGCAACAAGCAGAAATATGGATTGATTAGTTCCACATAAAGCAACAGTAAAATGAATAGGAAAACATATATTAATTGAATCAGAGTTGCAAATACATGAGAGGGAACAAAATCTAATCTAGAGTTGAGTTCATAGTAACCCTACATGGAAAAATTAGCTACTTATGTAAAATAAAGAACAACAAACAGAAATAAGGACAGAAAAAGCCATGAATCTAAATTGGATGATGGATTTCATCCCCCCAAGCCTTGAAAGTCGAGTTCCCCCTTCTACTCTCAGCAGAAACAGCGTTTCCCTCCTCTCCAAATCAGAATACCCTAGAAAAATCCCCTTGTAACTCTTTAAATGTTGTATGATGTGGTAGGATTTTAGTCCCGCCGTTGCAGTGGTACGAACTCACCGCTGTAGTGGTGGAAAACAGCAAAGCAGGCCTAATTAAAACCTTTAGTGCGACGCTTAGTGATGTAGCATAGCACTCTTGCTGCAGTGGTTTGTCCTCACTACTGCAGCGGTGAATGGCAGGGGCTAACAACGAATGGGGTACTATAGTGCCAGGCACTCGGATGGCCAGCGCTGGACGCTTGGTGGCGCTGCAGTGGTGAATATTTCACATTGCAGTGGTGGATGGCAGAAACATCTGTTGCTTAGGACCTCATGCTGAGATTTCACTTGCTTGAGTGCTGGCCTTCAAAACTCACTTGTTCCTTAGATATTTGGATCTCCTTTGCTCACATCACCAAGGTTTCTATTCTTACAATAGTCCCTAACTTTTGAGCCTGCACTTAATTCCCAAAAATAACACATCACTATTTAGAAATTAAAATTTAAAATAAGCAATATGCAAAACATCTTTAAAGCTCAAAATGTGATTAAGAAGATAAAATCAAATCAGAATAAGCATGTTAGGTAAGATAGTGGTGAAATTCTCAGGTAAAATGCATGAATTTAGTGTTAACTTGATAACTTAACATACCTTTCACTTCAACTGTTGCTCAAACAGTCCGAAAAAACACTATTCATGAATTTTTGCAATTGTGGGAAATTAGATGAACCTGTAGAAATTAGGAAAAATAAATTAAAGAGGAATAATCCCAAGAAGGGATGAAAGAAGATTTAGAGAATAAAAGATAATATTCTCGTTATTTATTCAAATGAAAAATATTACAAGAGTATTTATAGACAATTACAAATAACAGAAAAACTAACTAAGACTAATTAACAAATAATTTCAACACTTCAGTTCAAGTTGGAGCTATGGTGAACTGAACTAAGCCCAACTTAGAAATCAAAACACCAAAAAAACTTTCACAAGAAACCCTTCAAATAGGTATAAAGTTCTCAAGAACCACTTCATAAATCTACGCACTGTAACTCGGCTTGAAAAATATTTGCATCGAACACTAGATGCAAATAGGTAAAGTAGCACAATCAATTGTGCCACATATAATAGCCCACCAATTATAGCAGACCAATTACAGTAAAAAATTGTAACATCATCCAAGAATCAATTTGTTGAAACAAGACAATCTTACACCAACCAGAACACAAAATTCTTCAAACCTGACATAGAGTCAGGTACATATGAACAATACTCAAGATATAACCAATTCAATATTAATATCACCAATAGCTAGTGTAATAACCAACTAGCCATTTATGCAAGGCACACATCCCCAGTCAATAACCTGACCAACAGTTGCTTCCACCTGAATTCTTTCATCCTCTCTATTTGGATAACGATCACTAGCTGCAAAGTCAGTGAGACCATGGGAGGAAGCTAATTTATACTTCTTTCTAGTAATCACTTAGAACCTATATAGTCATCCACACTTCTGAAATCTGAATAATGGACAAATAAGACCAAAGGCAAAATCTACATCAATTCATGTTACCAAAAACCAGCAAGCATATTATGAGATTTACAGAGAGGAGAGAAACATAATTTGTGTTCTCTCCACCACTCCACCATAGACATTAAACCACAATCATTTCCACTCCAACCAAGACCATTCCCATCAACATAGATGTGGACCTATAAGAGCACCAAGCTTTCCTTCAATAAGCTTAATGAAAGTAGCAAAAATAGCAACTACAACAATCACAATAGCAAGAGCAACTGAGGCAGCAAAAGTCAAGCTCAATAAATCAATATTGTCCAGGGAACAAAGTGGTGCTAGAGAAATCACCATTACAACCAAAATCACAAGTTTTCTTTGTTCATATGCCCCTTTTTCAAATCCAAGACAATATCAGAACACAAGCAGACAAGTATGTTATTAGTCCCAAACCAAAATGAACATGCAGTTCTTGCAAACGGGATATAAAGAAAACTAGCTAGACATCCACTCAAAGAAGCAATGAAGTGCCTCCCAAAACCATCAGTTGGAACAAAATTGAAGTCCATAACCAGGGAAGCACTACTAGAAAAATAAAAAGCCCTAAGAATGTCCCGAATACCTCAAGAAATACGCTTAATTTCTTTTTTGACCTTCTAGATGCCGAACACAGACATGAACGCACTGTCTTAGATGGCCGCCATCGTCGTCATAAGAAACACAAGAAAACATAGAACAACAAGGATTCTTGGAGAAGGCAAGAAAAAATGCAGCAAGATTTAGAACGTGAATTGAGAACATCAGAATCAACTTTCGTCCAGGTTCAAGACTCGAAGATAT
This sequence comes from Biancaea sappan, assembly GCA_037074585.1. Taxonomy (NCBI): domain Eukaryota; kingdom Viridiplantae; phylum Streptophyta; class Magnoliopsida; order Fabales; family Fabaceae; genus Biancaea; species Biancaea sappan. Next base: position 27,967,322 of record CM073499.1, on the reverse strand, counting down.
GGTCGAGTGAAGCAAAAAATGAATAGAGATGATTGCAGTTTCCACGACGGTGGAGAACATCACAACTAGAAAGGAGTCCCATGATAGGGAAAGGAACAAGAACCCGTGGTGGAAAGAGATGAAAGTCGCCTTCGAAACTGAGAGAGGTCATGATTCAAGAAAGGTGGGCCTACGTATGCAAATCCGACCTGCACTTCCCACCTAGAAATTGGAACTTCGCCATTATTAATAGGCAAAGTAAGGCTGTGAACATGCCGGAGGTAGGAGGGGAAGTTGCCGTTTTGAACGTAGTTGTCATCTTCGCATAGCACAGAGAAGGTTCAAAGCTCCGAGTATCAACAAGTGAAAGAAGGTGCAGGAAAGAAGAGCCTTTAGATGAATCTCTAATCGTAGAGAGAAAACATAGAAATGGCAGAAGCGCAGACAATGAAACTCGGTTCAATCTCAAACCGAACTAGGGATTTAAGGATTCAGAGAGAAATAAACCTGGCTCTGATACTATGTAGAAATTAGGAAAAATAAATTAAAGAGGAATAATCCCAAGAAGGGATGAGAGAAGATTTAGAGAATAAAAGATAATATTTTCATTATTTATTCAAATGAAAACAATTACAAGAGTATTTATAGACAATTACAAATAATAGAAAAACTAACTAAACCTAATTAACAAACAATTTCAATAGAACCCTCAAACGAGGCTATTCTAGAAAATGTGCTACTTCACATAAATAAACCTGCACTAAACATAGAAAATAGTGAATGGTACGTAAACACTCAAGTAACATACCCAAGAAATAGAGTTCCTAGGTGGTTCAAGTCTAGGACTACACGTGCTTCCATTACTGTTGATCTCTCTTCTACTCCTCTTTCTGAGGGTTGGGCCTTACTTTTCTGCCTCATCAGTCCCCAAACTTCCTACTAACTTGATATAATCACCATCCAATGTGAAGGCTTATTGTGAATCATTGAAAATCCAAGTGTAGTCAAAGGCAATGATTATGTTGACAACAAAGAGGATGCCAATCTTTTGAAGTTACATTCAAGCTATTGAAGAAGTGTAAGCAATGGTTTATCAGACTCAAAATTTAATCACGTTTGTGTATAGTGCGATGGTCAATTTAGTTCCCAATATATCAAAGAATTAAGGAGATTAGCAGAGCCACTTTTGCTCTAAAGATTTCACTAGAGTTGGACTTTCATTCTTATATTGAATTTAAATGGTTTAAAGATGAGGGGGAAATAAGGGGTTGTGGGCTCTACCCAACATATGCCTCAGAATATCAGAATTTCATCAAAGAAATGGAAATGAAGTCCCAAGCTATTGCATTTGGAGAGGCAGATGAATTACGGAAATAACACAGCCTCCAACATCATTGGTAAGCAACATGCAACCTCCAACCTCATTGGCAAGCAACATGCATTTCTTCCTTCTTTGAAATGATGAGTATGATTTGAGGAACTTTCGTAGCCATATCCCATCTTTACTTCTTCAGCATTTTCGTTTTGTTGACTTAGGTGAACTACACTTCATAACCTCCTTTTTTTTTTACTAACAATTTTTACGTGAAATTTGATGACACAGAACATCTTTGTATATAATGAATCCCTTAATACTATTCATCCAAAATCCAAAAACTTACCTACACAAAACCTAGAATTTCAAGATCACATGTTGCAATCACAAAATGTAACAATTATTTTGTGGAATAATTATTTACACTATAAACAACTTGATCATTAATTCACAAAAAAATTTATTTTGATCTCTCTAGTTCTAACCTAAGCCTAATTATCATTTCATTCAAGCTCACATACCTCTATTTGTATGACTCTATATGGTCACTTTTGGAATCTAACCACTTATATTCATTTTTGTTCCCAAGAGCAATGAAATAACAGAGTTGGGGGTGTGTCCAACTCCAACATATGCCTCAGAATATCAGGATTTTATCGAAGAGATGGAATTGAAGTTTGATGTCTAGAAGAGGTAGATCCACTCCCCCTGAGAAGCGCATTGAAGTGAGTTAGTCTTCCAACCCTTTCTAATTGCAACTTGGTTGATCACCTTTACTTTCTCAGTTGTGCTTTAGAGTTCTGTTCTTTGTAATTTGCATTGAGCTTTACACATGTTTAATATCTTTTTCACATCCTCCTCATACCTCTGACTCAATTGCAAAATTCATCAAAAAAATTGCAGATGTAGAATTATTATTGTGTAAGGGATCACAAGATGTTCAATTTATTGGAATTTGGGGCCAGGGAGGTATTGGTAAATCGACTCTTGCAAGAGCATTATTTTACAAATTGTATTTTGTGTACGAAGGGTCTTCCTTTTTGAATAATGTAACAGAAGATTCAGAGAAGCATAGAATCGATTATTTAAAGAACAAACTTATTTTGAAATTATTAAAAGATAAAGAATCTCATCCTTGCATGCTTGATGGAGCAATTTCTTATGAGATAACAAGACTGAATTGAGACAATTAACATTTTTTTGAACTAAATCAATAATTTACTTATAATTATTTTGTGAAAATATCCTAAATTATTGCAGTTCATGAAGTTGCTTCTTCTTCTCCTTCTCCTTCTCTTCCAACAACAACATTAGTAACATCAACGTAGGTTTAACAATTTTCACTAGTCACATGATTTTATAGTGTCAAAGATATAATAATGTTTGTAAGATGATGAATTTAATTAATAGTTTCTAAATACTAATATATGGTATTTTTTTTTGAATAAGTAATATAATTTAAAAATTTCATAATGTATATGTTTGAACTTATTATATTGCTTTTTTGTTTCCTTAGAAAATAGTTATACATACAGTTGTTGTTTGTGATCAATACTTAATCTCACTTGATGAGTACAATTTCAATGATAATGATGATGATGATCAATGCTGTGGAGAATCTAATGAACTAATAGAATTGATTCTTGAATATATATATATATATATATATATATATATATAAGTTTTAACATTGTCATAGAACATCTAATGAATCAATATAATTGATTTTTGTATATATATATATATATATCTATCTATATGTATATATATGCACATACACAATTTTATCTCTACTAACTTGACTAATTGCGCGAAGCGCGAGAAAATTCCCTAATAACATCATAAAGTAATATCTCATTTTTTGTGGATAAATATATTTTTGAAGAAGCCTATCTTTACCTTGTTAGAACTAAACTAAAGTTATAGAGGAAATTAACATGGGAAAATGTGTAACCAGCAGTAAAATAGCTATGATGTTCACGAGCAAGGATTAATATGAGATTGTTAAAAAAAAATCACAATAATAAAGCAAAGATTATGAGTAAGAAATACAAAAAAGAATTCCATGAAATTGTAGATCAGTTCCAAGTTGAAGCTAAACTTGTCAAAGCGGGTTAACACGGCCCGTGTAGAGCTGGCTTGTCTCAGGAAACCCAAAAAGTGGGTCGGGCTGGGCCAACCCATTTTTAAACATGCCATGAAATGGCCAAGCCTACCTTCTATTGTGCGGGCTGATAGGCCAAACGGACTAGCTCGCATAATAAGTTTTTTTGTTTTTTTGTAGAGAAGCAAACATAGAAAATTAAATACCATAGAGAAGCAAGAACATAGAAAATAACATAGAGAAGCAAGAATACAAAAACTTAATCTAATTTCAACAAGCCAAAAATAGAAAACCTAACTAAAGTGTAAACTAGAAGCTTAACCCATCATGTCGTCCATTGTAGGCCGTGGTTGTCACAATTCCTCACTCAACTGACCAACTGATGGAGAAGAGAGGGACAAACTAACAAACCCATCAAACTCGAGGCCTTGAGTGTTGAACAAAAGCACGAAAGTAGGTCACTAAGGTTTGAGGGTGAGGGATGCAAAGAGGGACGAACTGAGAGAGCAAAGCCAAAGAGGGACAAGTTGCAAGAGAGGGACGAAGGGTGAGCCAGTGAGGGACGTGGTTGGAGGCGAACTTTGAAGACAAATTAATGAAGTGAGGGATTTCAATTTGGGAAATCAGGGTTCTATGTGGTTCAAACTTCAACCTTCACCAGCTGACCTTTAGAGTTCAGACTTAAGTGGCTAGTGGATTATAAAAAATTTTAAAGAAAAATGGGTTAAATAGATAACCTACAAGTTACACAGGCCCTTATACAGGCTAGCTTTTAGCCAGCCCAACCTACTTAAAAAGTTGTTTAGGTAGGTTTAATCTGTCGAGTTGAGCCTGTTTTGACAGAGTTAGCTAAAGCCTACAAATTTTATGAAATAGCAAAATAATTAGACTTGAAGCTTGATGGTTGGCATTCTAATTACATTCTTTTTAATTACTTTAAAAATATGAAAGTTTTAATGATCATTGAAGATTACTCGTTCAATCATGCATAGAGCAATATGATCCATCTACTTAAAGTGTATAAACCATTTTGGCCAACCCACTATTTAAATTTGTCCTATTATTATATATTCAAATTAATTTTAAGATCAAGAGTTGACCAACAATCACATATACTAATACAATATACATGGATAGTGAGAGGTGAAGAAAAATTTGTGTGGTCCTGAATTTGTAAATTAAAATAAAAATGGTCCCAAACTTGTAACTTTCATATAAATAATGGTCCCGAACTTGTAAATTAAAAAAAAGGTCCCCAATTTGTGGATTAAAAAAAAAATGGTCCCGAACTTGTAAATTTTTATTTTAAAAAAAAAGATGGTCCAAGACGCAACTTCTTAAACTTTAAAATAAGAAAAAGAAAGAAAGAAAGAAATAAAGAACAAGAAATGGCCGTTATATTAAATTTCATGGTCTATTCTCAGTACTTTCCACAGCCAAATACCCACAGAATTAGTTGAAAATAATAATAAAAATCATGGACTTGATGACATGAAGAAGGGAATTTTGATTTTAATAACATTGAAAAAGGAATCATATCGAGCTCCTTAATTATGTAATAAGGTCACATGTCCTTGTAATGATAGAATAACAACTATATAATTGGCATAGTTAATTTTCATTGAATGTCATCCTCTCATCAGATTTTTGTTTTCTTTATAACCCATCAATATTTTTCCTCATAAGATTGATGAAGACGTTTATACGATTTATATCTTAATTAATTAACACTTCGATTATGGTCCATAGATGTACAATATATAAACAGATGAAATAATGCTTGTTTAAGTGTGCCTTAGAAATTTTGTAGAAAGAAGCAAGAAGCAAAGTTTGAGAAGATTGGGTTTAAGAAGAAGCTCGAAGAACACAAGCCAAAAGCCTTGCTCATAGCTAAGCTTGCTAGAGGACTTTCGCTATGGGAGAAGAAGCAAAAAGGTATTATTGCTGCTCAACTAACAGTGCTTCCTATCATTTTTTAGTACGAAGCTTTCCTGTTTCTTGTTTCTTTTTTTAGGTAAAAACATCATTTGTGTCCCTAAATTTTGACCTAAATCTCAATTTCATTCCATTTTTTGCGTCAATTTTGTCCTCATATTTTTAACCAGTTTCAATTTTATCCGTAAACATTGTTTAGTTATGCATTAGACGACCCAGGGCTGCCCAGCACCACTGCGGTATAGCAGGGGATCCATACTTTTCTATTGCAGATGTTAGCATCAACTTGTTTAGTTATGCATGTCTACATGAGATATACATTTGAAACGACAAAGTTATCCTCCATTATTCACTTTGTTATTTCCGAAATGGAGGAAAACTTTGTTATTTCAAATATATATTTGACTTGGACTTGCTTCGCTAGCTGGACAAGTTGGCACTAAAGTGTGTAATAAAAGTTATTACATCAGCGTTTGACATTAACAATTTAAACATTGTTGGATTTAAGGGCAAAATCAAAATTAATTGAAAAGTTATGGGACAAAATTAACACAAAATGTTTTGAGACAAAATTAAAATTTAGGGATGAAAAATAGTACTTTTATCTTTTTTTTTTCTTTCTTTAATTAAAATATTACCACTAGGGTTTATCTGAAACTGAATTTTCTCTTCACATCCTCTACGTTGTTTTGGTTTATTTAAAATGTTACTCTTAATAAAGGTATGTTTGGATTAGGGATAATAGAGGGGAAAGGAACAAAAAGAAAGTTTCGCTGAAACATTTTATCTTATTTAGAAGCTATTAATAATGAGAGAATCATTATAAAGAATTTAAAACTAATCTTTTTCTATAGTCTTTAATTTCCAAACATATTAAAGGAACCGAACTTCGGCAAAGAAAGATATATACCATCTCGTCTTACCCATTAAAGTAACCTATTTGGCTTGATCAGAATATTTTTAAAGTCGCATAAACTGTTTTCTATTTGAATAAATTATTGATTTATTCTCGAATTACAAGTTTTTTAATTAAGCTACTAAAAGATTATACATCTTGATTTAGCCTTTGAAAAAAATTATATTTGTTTTGATTTTTCCCTTGTCAAAAGTCACTTTTGACAACAAATTATTTAAAATGTAACCATGATAAATTTGACAATTTAGCAATGAAAAAATTGAAACAAATTAATGTAACAGCTAAATTAAGATGTCTTATCATTCAATTACTATATTGAGATAATTGTAATATTTTAGAATCCAAATTATAATTGAGTAAATAACTTATTTAGTCTCTAAAATATTACAATTTTTTCAATTTGGTCCTTGAAAGATCACATATTTCAATTTAATTCCTATAAGAATGCATTGCATTTTTCTCAATTTGATCATTTTCATTGTTAAATCACAAAATTCACTATCGTTGAATCTTTTTTTTTTCTTGCTAAAAAGGTCACTTTGATAAGCAGAGTAACCGAATTGAAGCAAATAATATCTTTCAGAAACTAAATTGATATGTTTGATCTTTTAAAAACTAAATTGAAATAATTGTAATATTTTAGGGACTAAATAAATAATCTGTTGTATATATTTTTGTGTGTATTGTTTAGGTATGCAGTGGTGACAGGAGGGAACAAAGGGCTTGGGTATGGGACATGCAAAAAGTTGGCATCAAGAGGGGTCACAGTGATCCTCACAGCCAGAAATGAGAAGAGAGGTTTGGAAGCAGTTGAGAGTCTCAAAGAGTTTGGTGTTTCTTCAGAGTCTGTGGTGTTCCATCAGCTTGATGTCAATGACTCTGCAAGTGTTGCTTCTTTGGCTCATTTCATTAAAACCCAATTTGGCAGACTTGATATCTTGGTATGGATTAAATTTATAGTTTGATCTCTTGGCAACAAAGCCAATTGACACTAGTACTATCAAAACGGGTCAACTTTAAATGGGTCTAGCATGGGCCTGTAATTTTTTTTTATATTTAAATAATATAATATTAACTTTTTTTATTGAAATATAATTTATACATCTAAAACATCACTTCTTTAATGTTTTTAAATACTTAATAACTTTAATTTTTCATATTTTCTTTTTAAATTAACTATATTATATTGAAATTTTAAAATTCTATATTTATTTTTAAAAAATTACAAAAGGTTTTCATATCCAAATTTACTATAATTATTGAATATTATGTTATAAAATATAAAAATATGATAAAATAAGATTATTTACATACTAAATAATATAATTTTGTAAAAAAATTATAAAAAGGGCCAAACAAACTAGCCCATTTCGACTCATTTTTAAACAAATCAAAAAAAAACTCATACCTAATCCCTCCGAAATATAGGCGGGCACAGCTAACCCACAGACTTTAGACCGTTTTAACATTACTAATTGACACACAAGCCTTTTGGAAAAAAAAAATTAAAGAAACACTACAACAAAATAGCAAAATAGTGAGGCATTTTAGCAAGGGAAAGTCTCTTAGTAAAATCCCTTACTATTTTTTTTTGGTAGCTATTCCTTTGCTAATCATTTGCTTATTCCTCGCTAATTGGTATTCATCAATAATTTCTAGCTAAATAACAACTTATACATAGCAAGGAATATTTCCTAGTTAATTGGTTGTTATTGCACGTTAGCAAAAGAATAGCTTGAGATCAGTAAAAGAAGTGTCCTCTACTATGTTTACATCTTTCAAGTAGAGAAAGATATATCTTTTTTCACTAATAAGACAATCAAAATATTCATACTCAATAGCAACAAGCAAAATTTACACATTTGAGCCTAGACATGGGGATGGTAAAATAGGTATTCTGGTTTGAGCGTGGAGATTTTGTAAAAAATTTATACAGGTTTGGATTTAGGGGTAGAGAGGATAGTATTCGTTATTCAACACGTTCCTGACTTGAAATATTATATACAGAGATAATATATTTAAAATAATTCATCGCAGTAACAGTGATTGTTTAAATATTAAAAATGAAAATGGTTTCATACAAGAGAGTTTTACGTTTTGCACTCAATAAACTTTGAAAGAAATTAGTCCTTCATCTTATCTGATAAAAATATACATTAGAAAAACCAAAAAAATACATAAAGAAAATATATGTTTTGTGTGTGTGTATATTATCTAAATAAGTGCTAGTTATAATATTTATATATTAATTATTATGTTTGAAACGTGTTTTTCTGTTGATTAGATATTTAGAAAGTATTAATGATTGTGGAATTTTTTTTTTGTGATTTTATATGAATAAATTTTATGAATATTAGTTTGAAATTATTTTGTTCATTTTGAAGGCTCTCCGATAATTGTAAACAATATTCTAGATAGCTATTCTAATTAGACGTTTATCTGCCCCATACAAAACACCCCAATCACCAAACTCTGGTTGAACATAATTTAGATAATTTAGATAAGTCCGTCTGGGTCATCCATGTCGAAAAATTTAGACAAAAAATAAAACTCATGAAGTCTGTTTTCTTTTTTCTTTTTTTATTTCTTCTTTAATCTAGATTGTCTAGTCTAAAATAGACAATTCAAATTTAGAAAAACTGATTCTAATATTCACGTCAAAACATAGACTCGAATTTTCTCTTTGGTGCTATTCGTCAAGAAGAGACGTCAGGTGCTCACAGTCCTTAGATAACTATGGGTCTCACACTGATGTACGCTAAGGACTCTCATCTAAAGGAGATAACCCATTTCCTCAAAATGCTAGTGGATCCCTTGTTTGGGAGAAAAACAAGTTGGTTTTTAGCAACGGTTGTCACTGTTGCTAAAAATTTTTAGCAATAGTATAGCAATGATAGTAACTACGTTACTAAAAATACAAGCATGCATAAATCTAAGATGGGAATCCGGACCCCTCAAAACATAGGGGATTTGGGTTTCTACTGCCAGTTTGCCACACGCCCTTTCACTAGTTAAAATTTTGTCTATTCGTTTATTTATTTTAATTAGTCTAGTCAAAGATTTCTACATTATAATAATTGAATAAATTATTCAGTATTAAAAAAATTATAATTATCTCAATTCTATAAAGTTTAAGTGTTTTAGTTTAATTTTTAAAAAATTACATTTGTCTCAATTTAATTTTTTTTATTATTAGATCACAAAATGTCATTGTTAAATTTTAAAATTTATTGTCAAAATATTTTGATAAATAAAAGTATCAAGTTACAATAAACATAATTTCTTAGAAAATAAATTAAGACACCCTTATTTTGGGTAAAAGACATCTTGTGTTTAATAAACTGACTGAGTGAAATGTAGGTAACATAGATATATTGGTGCAGGTGAACAACGCAGGCGCTGCTCCGGGCATAGTAAATGGCGATGCTTTGTTTAGAAAAGTAAGCATTACATATTTCTTAATTATATTCAAATAATATTTTGATCAATTTGTTCCATATCAAAATCACATATAAAATAACCAAACCAACTGACTGTTGGTTTTAATTTTGACCTATAATTCAATTATAACTCATATTTTGAATTAATTTTGATTATGTCTACAAACTTAACATGGTTCAAATATTTTATGATAGACATTGACATATCATCTTATTTTGCGCACATCAGCTCCAAATATTCTACTCTGAATGTGTTACATCAAATACTAATTTAAATTGATCAAAATATTGTATAATTTTCAAAGACATATTTTATATACGAAGAAAATTACACTGTATTTTTATCATTTTAAGTTAATAACTAAAACCACACATCCAAGTTGAATCATTTGGTGCTAAACTGTGTAAAATCAGACGCTGCGTCAACATTTGTTAGTAAATATTTGGACAATGTTAAATTTAAATACATAATCAAAATTAATTAAAAATATACGAGTTATAATTGACACCTAAATAAAATTTTAATTTATAATTAAAATATAGGTGAGAACCTGTATAGTAGTTTTGCTTAAAAAAATCTCATGAAATTTCAGAATTCATCAGATTCATTCATATATGCAACTTAAAGCATTGATATGGATGGGTGTAGGTGAAAGGGGAAGAAGTGGATTGGAATGAAGTAGTGAAATGCAACACCGAGATGTCTGAAGAATGTGTGGAAACTAACTATTTTGGTGCAGTGAGAGTCACAGAAGCCCTCCTTCCTCTCCTCCACTTGTCCGCTTCCCCTACCATTGTCAATGTCAGCTCCACTGCCGGACTTTTCAAGGTAAAATGATCTAAACCGAGCAGTGGTGAAATAGTTCTCATGAATTTGGTTGATAATCCGGAATGTGTGTGTGGGGATTGCAGAATATAAAGAATGAGTGGGCAAGAGCAGTGTTGAGGGACATAGAAACCCTAACAACAGAGAAATTGGGTTCAGTGGTGAGGGAGTTCATGAAGGATTACAGAGAGGGACGGGTGGAAGGGAAGGGATGGCCCACAGTTATGGCCGCTAATGTCATCTCAAAAGCAGCCCTAAATGCCTACACCACCCTCCTCGCTCACAACCACCCTCGCTTCCTCGTCAACTCTGTCAACCCCGGCTTTGTGAAGACCGATATTACTCAGAACTACGGATCTCTCACCGTTGACGAGGGTGCCGAGTACATCCTACGACTAGCACTCTTGCCTCGTAAGGGCCCCTCTGGCCTCTTCTTTGACAAGGACAAACACACGCCCTTGGAAGATGAATAACGGACACTCTTGATTTACACTCAAAAAGTATATCTGTTTTAATTTCGTGTTTTAAAAATATATTATGTATCTCAATTTACTTTATGAAAGAATGTATCTGTTTTAATTTTATTTTTTCTGTTGTTGATGTTAGATTTTTCATATGGACTACCATAAATCATATTTATCTATACATATATTTATTTATTTATTTATTTATATGTATTGTCTAATTTTAATATAAGTTAATTATAAATTCTTTTATAAATTAAATAATCTTTATTAAATTGAAACTGGGCCTTGTGTGGGCTGACTAATGATGAGAATGTCAGCTCATTAGGGTTTCACAATGAAAGGTTTCTACTCTCTGTCTACATAGAAGAAAAGAAAGCATATTAGGCCAAGAGGGCAGTTTTACTCTCCTTAATTATTTTATTTCTTTTCTTTTATATTATTTATACTCGATCATCAATTATCATCATGAGTTCTGTTGCTTCTCTAGGTACGCATATTCTTGTTATTATTCATATATGTTATAAAACTATCTGTAATACTTGTATTTAGGAATTATTTATAAATTCTTTCAATTGGTATCAAAGGCAGGTTGTTAGATTGTTCTATGACTGTATGAAATTAAAATCTTATGATGGTTTATGTCTGTTATCCAATCCCTATATTTAATTTACTTTCTCTTGTTGCTTATTCCCATGAGGAAAGGTTATCCCCATGAAAATTTTGTGATTAGGTTTTTTTATGATTGAAAATTATTGAGAATACTCTCAAATTATGATTGTTGAGAATTTGGACTATGTTTATTGTGATTACAATTATCAATTCATTATTACGCAATTACCATGAATCATAAGGTAATCCTAATTACTGTGAATTATTCTCAGATTACGTATTTCAATGATTAACATGACTCAATCCCAACTATTGAAAGATATTAAATTATTGATAATTTAATTTTGATTAGTATTTGATGTCAAATTAATCTACATATGATTGGTTTTTTAACTGTTGTGATAAGTGGCATATTAAATTAGTGATATACATGATCTGGGCATTATCCATAGCAGCGCTAACTATTTAGGATCACGTCATCTACATTTAATTTGGATTTTGACGTGAATTTAATTGAGTGGGATTCAATCAATTATATTTGAAATTTTGGGATGATATAATTGATTAAATTTTTCAGGATTCAATCTTCATTGACGTCATTTTTATTGTTTTGACTTTGGAGGCTTTCAAAGAATGGCTTTGATTTCTCTTTAATAATCAAGATTAGAAGATTACACATATAGTTTTCTTTAAGATCTGGTGAATATGTTAATACGATCCTGGATTCAATGGTTCATTCATAATGTCAATAAGTACGTTGATTAATGTAATCCCAAATTTATGGAGAATCATGTTGATCATATGGTATTTTAATCATATATATATATAGGGATTGAATTTATAAATGTATATTTATCTCATTTTTTATGTACGATTAAATAATTTTGAGCATAAGTGTATTGATCAAAATTTTGAGTTTTCTTGTCTTTGAGTCTGAATCTATCAAGAATTCTATTTTGGATATTTTATTCTTTAAAATTCAGCCCAAAAAAAATTTTTATATAAAATTTGAATATTATTGTCTATTAAATATCCCTTATACTCTCTCTTGGAGCACCATTGTGTATTTTAATTATTTTAGAGACAATTTACAATTATTTAATTACTTAAATTGTATTCTTGTATTGTAAATTGTTTCTAAACATTATGCCAAATTATTTTGGATATCCAAATATGCAATTTGAATAATTTTGTGAGGTTGTAAGCTGGCCTATCGCGAGTCTAATCTTTAGTGTTATTTTTGCAAATAATATATATATATATATATATATATATATATATATATTTCTTTATTCTTTCAAAATAATTATGGCTTGAAAAGGGAAAAATAGCAATTATGATGACAATAAATAATTTAATTTTGAAATACCATTAGTGTACACTCCCTACTGGAGTGACATTAATGTGTGTTTCTTGTAGTAAATAATTCTTTTTCCTATTTCGGTGTTTCTTTTTGATATCTTTATCATACAAAATGGATTGTGAAATCACCCCAGGTACACATCACTGATCATTACTCTATATCATGTGTACTATAATATGCTTTGATATTGCATCTATAATTGATCTGAAATTTACTGATCTTGGATTGCATATTTCTCTTAATTAATTATGCTTTTTCATATTCATTATTCTTTATGTGAAATATGAGCTTTTAACGTGTATGATCTACTTCCCTATCGGATACTATTTCTGCATCGTTAAATCTTATGTTTCCTGACATGTGCTATAATTATAGTTGTTATTTTAGCCTTAATGATTATTATATTTTAATGATTGACTATTGCTATCCAAGTGGGAGAATTGTTAAATTTTAATATATATATATATATATATATATATATATCCTATGTGGATTAGCATTACTAAATTATTAACATATTTTTTAAATCATTAATATATCAACTATATTAATTGTGTTTTATAATATAGCATTTTAATTAAATCAATGAATATTGTAACTAAGTTGAATCTAATTTGTTTATATTTCTCCTAATTATTGGTGGCTCTTTTGACCTAGAGCTTCACCAAATAGATATTAAAACAATATTCTTAAACGATGATTTTTTAAATGATGTGCACATATATCAACCTAATTGTTCTTTAGAAATATGGTCAAAAGCATCTAGTATGCAAATTAAAAAGATCCATATACGTTTTAAAATTGGCCTTGAGGCAATAGTACCTAAAATTTCACCATGTTGTCACTTTGATCAGCTTCAAGGAAAATATGTGTCTCGTCAGTGTTTTTACATGATGACTAGTAGGAGTAAATTTACAATTTTAAATATTGTACTCTTAGTTTTTTCTTTTTTGCCTGAAATTCAATGAGTATTCCTTATTCTGCTAGTGGCACATTAGCATATCATATTCTCCCTGTTGATGTGTCATAGTCAAGGAATTAATTTTTTGGTCTTTATATGAATTGAATAATTTCATCAAGCATGATATGTATTTATTATATTTTTTGAATATAATTGCTGATTATTTGTATAACTGTAACCTCACCTATCGTGTTATACAAATCTTGTGAATTGAATGATTAAATTTTTTTAATCATTATTTTATTACATTAATAATAATTATACTCTATCGGTGTGTTATCATTAATGTAATTTGTTGTACAATGCACTATTAGTTTTATGCTTATATCAATTATCTTTTGAATACCCTATCAGTATTAGAAACTTTGGTGATATAAGATTTGTGCATTATAATTATTACATTTCTTATTTATTATGGTTCGGGACTTTTAGGCCAGATCATCATAAGTAAGAAAATTTTTTCTAAAGGGCATGATTGGTTGTGTATAAGGAACCATTTAATTCTCTTATTGCATGATCACATCGTGTATATTAAATGTTCCTTTTGTTGTTATAATGTCAGCCTTCTTTGTCTATGCTTGACTTCTGTCAAGACTTTGAATAGGACCAATTTTGAGGACTGGAAATAAAATAATCTCTGAATTCCTATTTGGCTATCACTAATATGGACTTGGCTTTGAGAGAAAAAGGGTTTGGTGCTCTTACTGCCTCGTCCACTGCTGTTGAAAAGGTTTTTTGTGAAAAATGAGAACACTCAAACATGGTGTGTCTCACTGTGTTAAAATATACTATGAAGAAGTGAATTAGATAGACCATTCCAGAGAGCAAAAAAGGTCCCGTATGCTTCTGCTGATTAGTGTACGCTCAATTTTATACTCATCCTGATATTGTTTTTGCTATTAATGCTTTAGGGATATATTTGAGCAGCCCAGATTTAGGTCATTTAAAGGCGTGAAAAGGTCATGAGATATTTGCAGAGAACCAAAGATCATGTATTGACCTATAGGAAGTCTGATCAACTTCAGGTCATTGATTATTCTGATTCCTATTTAGCATAGTTGCCCTGACGACCGAAAGTCTACTTCCGGCTCTATTTTTTTTATGATGACATGAGTAGTTATCTCTTGGAAGAGTGTTAAATAGACTCTTACAGCTACTTCTATCATGTAGGCAGAATATGTCGCTTGCTATGAGGCTACTTGTCAAGCCATGTGGCTGAAAATCTTAATCTCTGACTTTCATATTGTTGACAGCATTCCTAAGCCACTTGTGATATATTACGACAATATTGCAGCTGTGCTTTTCTCTCAAAACAACAGAAGCTTTTCGCAATCAAAGTACTTTGATATTAAATATCTATTTGTTAGAGAGAAAATTCTGGAGTTTCAGACTCGTATTGAGCACTTTGCTATAGAGAATATGTTAGCAGATCCACTAACTAAAGGGTTAACTGTTAGAGCTCTTCAGAATCATGTAGCTCATTTGGGTTTAGTTAAGTCTTTTAATGATTTGGGTTACTGAGAGTCTAAAATTTAATATTTACTTAGTGTCATTCTTATGAGATATGTTTGTGATGATGTCACTTATACTATTATATCTCTTAGAGCATTTTTCAAATGCTTGGACTATTGGTCAGGATTGCACAAGGATCACATCCTTTGTAATGTATGTTCTGACACCATTTTCACATATTATTCAAATCTTTTGTTGAAGATCTTGACATGTAAGATGCCAGTGCCCCTATCGGACATGGTTTTTGCATTGTCAAATACTTATTGACTCTTGATTTGACTTGAGGATATTTAATTTATAGTGACAACTCATAATTGACATGTCCATTTTATTGTATTATTAAATCTGGAAATTATTTATCCTTTAAATTAATTATTTATGTTGTCCAAGTGGGAGATTGTTAGATTTTTCATATGGACTACCATAAATCATATTTATCTATACATATATATATATATATATATATATTTATTTATTTATATGTATTGTCCAATTTTAATAATAAGTTAATTACAAATTCTTTTATAAATTAAACAATCCTTATTGAATTGAAACTAGGCCTTGTGTGGGCTGACTAATGATGGTAATGTCAGCCCATTAGGGTTTCATAATGAAGGGTCTCTACTCTCTGCCTATATATGTAGTGTAGCAGTCCCATTGAAGCAACACCCTCTGAAAGCATATTAGGCCAAGATGGCAGTTTTACTCTCCTTAATTATTTTCTCTCTTTTCTTCTATGTTATTTTTACTCAATCATCAATTACCATCATGAGTTCCGTTGCTTTTTCAGGTATGCATATTTTGTTATTATTCATATATGTTATAGAACTATCTATAATACTTGTATATAGGAATTATTTGTAAATTCCTTTAGTTGAATCTCAAAGTTTTTGTTGAATCTCTCTCTCTTTCTCTCTCTCCCCCCTCCCTCCCCACAATGCAACTTTGGTTATGTTTGGGAGCATGTTCGCGTTGCCTCTACCCAAGTTTTTTTAGGTCAAACGTGGTTTGAAGGAATTTTGCTATGTTTGGGAGCATAGTGAAGCAAACCAAGTTGGGTAGCAAATCACGTTGAATAGCAGTGTACCGTGGGTGGCTTCAACATGGTCCAGCGTAGCTTCTCCGACAAATTAAACATGGCTAGGTGTGTCATTCTTCCTTTACCCCTTTTAGTGTGCGTGTGTCATCTCCTGTTTGCATTCATTCATCTCTAGTATTCCATAGCCTCATATCAACTACTCTATTTTCTTCAATTATGCCACTCATCTTTCGATTTCTCGGTCTCCCTCATCCTGATATGTCTTTGTCTTTCTCTGGTGCTCGCCGGCCGCTGCGATCATGATTTCTTCGCCCATTCGCCCTTTCTTGCTCTTCTTTCTGCCTCGCCCTCACTGCCTCTGTTTTTAACTCTCTCGGTCTCAGTGGATGGAGGAGAGTGAGAGTCAGAATGAGAAAAGCTTCAAGAGGCTTCTATAGGTGGGAGATAATGAGTGTGATGGGATCTGATATGTGGATGGGATTTGATCTTGTTTTACATAGACAAATTTTGAAATATTTTAAAATATTTTAAAAAGTTAGTGTCTTTAATTGTTTTGATGGGATTTGATATTTTGCCATAGGCAATTAAAGAAAGTAGTGAATTTTGAATTACTTTACAATATTTTAAAAAGTCAGTAAATGCGTCTTTAATTGTTTCATTATCTAGTTACTAATTACTCTAATTATTAATTAAAATAATTATTAATCTAAGTAACCTAATTAATCTAATTACTAATTAATTTGGTTAACTAATCACATAATTAATTTAATTATATCATTGTACAATAAAAAACATAACTATAAAATCTATGCAATTTCTAGTAATTATACACTCAAACCACGTTTGCACACTAACATCCAAACATCATGTTCTGTATTAAACCACGTTTACTCAAATGTCTCCTAAATATAAATCATGTTCATCCAAACCTAAGTTTTTTTCCAACCACGTTCAATCAAACCTAGTTTTGCCTAACTTACATTTAACCCATCGGGCTCCAAAACACACACTTTATCACTTCCCAATGCGCCCTTCAGACTTCAGCTATGATGCTTCATTTCAATCAAAATTGTAGGCTTTATCACTTCTCAATGACATTTGTAGGCTTCATTTCAATCAAAATTCAAATCCTAGTCTCTCTCTTTAGGAAATAAAAAATTGCATAAAGCAAAAATGAAGGACTTGGAGAGTCAAGACTCTTGATCATCTTCTTATTCGGCTGCCATGGACGTCTCTCTTCAAGGTTCAAATTTCAGATGTGTCGCTGCAAACATCTTGTTCTTCTTCTTCTTCTTCTTTGTGTAAACAACCTTCTGCTTTTGGCCTTTTTTTCCCTTCTTCTTCTTCTTCTTCTTCTTCTTCTTCTTCTTCTTCTTCTTCTTCTTCTTCTTCTTCTTCATCGTTGCTGTTGTTGCCATCGCTGTCACTGTCATTTGAGATTATGATGTTTGAACATTTTTTTTCAACTAGTGAAACTAGTTAACTAGCTGATTTTTTCAGTTTTTCGCCAGTTCGAACACTACATAGTTTTTAGAGCTCACTCGAACCGGACCAGTGGCCAGTTCACTGGTTTTTCGATATGATTTTCTTATCCATGCTTATAAGGACAAGCACTATATTTGTCCTTATTTGGATCGTTGGATTTCATATCTGATGGTTCAGATTTCAAATAGTAATTTTAGTAGTTTTCTTTTTTTAGAAAAAAAAAAAGAACATTGAAATCTAGACTTGGATCTGAAATCCAAGGGTCAAGATAAGGACAAGAATATGATCCATTCTCAATAATGGGGTATGAGAAAGTCATAAATTGTAGGCTTTAGCTTTAGGGTGTGCCTTTTTTCTGAGGTAGGAGTTGGAGCATCTTCCAAAACTAGAGGAACAATTATGCAGGAGGAGGAGGAGGATTAGTGATTTGTGTCTTGGATCTTGGTTGTAGCCAATCACTGCCGTCAGAGAAAAGCCCATAGGCAAAAGAGAGATTTTCTTGTTTTTTCAGGGACGATTTTTTGATTTCTATATCGAGTTTTCTTGTCCACGTGGACAAAGAGAGATGGCGTATCATTCAGAAAATTTCAATCAACGTTAATCGTTAGTCAAATTAACGGTCAACTAAATGGAAGAGCTTTTTTGTACAAATAAAAAGTTTACAGGGATTATTTGTTGAGTTTTATAGTTTATAAAAATTTTCTGCATATTGAAAAAAGTTCATGGCACAAAGTACATTTTTTATAATTTTTTAATACCGCAATATTAAAATAAATATTTCTTACTCTATGAGCATCAAATAACTTAGTAAATTAGTTTTATTCTTTAAGTATTAATTTCATTAAATTTAGGATTTCAAAATTAATGAATGTACAAATAGATTTCCAGATATTAGGTTATTTTATTGGTTCTTAATTCTTATTGTTTATTTCATTTGGTTCTCATAGTATAAAATTTTTACTATATAGTCCTTGGTGTTAAATTTTATCAATGTGCTACTAAATTCTACTAACACGGTTAACCATATGTTATTTATTTATTTGTTTTATACTTGGAATATACATAATAATTAATACTAATAAAAGAAAGAAACATAAATACTAAAGTAAACTAAAATCGACGTGATTTGGATGTGTTGATTTAAATCATACATACACAGAATGTCAAGTTAACTTAGCTGACTATATTATTGACAAATTTTAATAGTGATTACTAAATTAAAGTTTTTGAAAATTATAAAGATCTCATCGTAAAAATTTAAATTATATAGACCAAATTGGTGATTAAAAATTTACAAAGACTAACAAGATAATATTTCTAAAAAGAACTAAAATTTAAAATAACGAATTGGGTTTTAAAAACTATTTAAGCTCTTTTAAAATTCTCAATTAAATAAATACAAACAATGTAATATCCGTGAAAAAAAAATTAAGGTTAAATTTTGTGCATGTGGTATATGTCTATATGATATGTAAGGATTGAATTGCAATAAACAAATATTTCGAATCCTATGAGAAAATGAAAATTTTGCTTGAAAATCGACGCTTATGGTGGTATTATTTTAATAAAAATTCGATTTTTGTTGTCGACAATAAGAGTCGCTATCAAAAGTCTGATTTTTTTTATAATTTTATTTAAAAAAATTTGAATCTTTTTAAATTTTTTGAATTTTATTTAAAAAAATTTGAATTTTTTAATTTTTTTTAAAATCGGACTTTTGGTTGCGACTATGGGAGTCGCCACCAAAAAATCTATTTTTTTAACCGAAGTTGATTTTTTTATTTTATAAAATTAGCCGAAGTCAAACTTTTTGTGATGTCTCCCATAGTAATAATATATTTGCTTTTTGATAAGTTAGATATTGTTTTATTTTTGTTTTGTAATATTTTTGATTTAAAATAATTTTAACAGATATATATATATATATATATATATATAATATTTTGCCCTTATATAATACAAATAAAGTGGTAACAGGATAACAAGACATTCATGGTTGCAAGCAAGGGACTTAGGTTCAAATATCAGGTATGCATATGTTTGATTTAATTTCAAATAAACTTGAATATTGCCCAAAAAATCGAGTCACTCTGGGGTAACGAGTTATTGGACCGACCAAGACCCACACTGGATCAAATGGGTCTTGGGTCGACCCGTTAGGCCCATCTGAATTCAAAAAGATGATGAGTGAGTTTTGAAGTTGCCACCAAAAGTTGTTTTTGGTGGTGACTTAGGTTGTTTTCATCACCAAAAGTCTTTTTGGTGGCGAGGTGACCTTTAGTGGCAACTAAAGTCACCACCAAAAGCCATTTTTTCTCACGAAATTTTTTTTGTAGCAAAAAGGACTTTTGGTAGCAACTTTTGAGAATCGCCACCAAAAGGCAATCAGCCACGGACTTTCGCCAATAACTTTAGTCGCCACTAAAAGTTGTCACCAAAGACTTTTGGTAGCGACTTTTAGACTCCAAAAGTCTTTTTTTTTGTAGTGATTGGAATCCAAAGGAGTAGAATGACTATACTTTAATACTATAATTAGGTATTATGTAAGGTGACATAGAGAAGTCTCCTGGGACTAATAGTAAAGTAACTCCGGTATCGTTATATAATTGAAAACCACGATTTATCATGAATAATAGAATTTAGAATTTAGAACGTAAATTAAATTGATTAACCCAATATGTTATGTTCAGATAAAAATGTCTATGTTGACCCTAAGGCTATATGCCATAAGTTTTGATGACGACAAATGTATTTGAATAGTAGCATTGATATATATAAAGATTAATTATCATATATATGCTACAAGTACTTAAGCATGATTATGTTATTTAATATGTATGTTGCATATATTGAATCATGCTATTAAACTAACCATTGGGTTTGCAAGTAAGATATATTTTATAGGTTGGTTCAAAACAAGAAGAGTGAGCATTGTATTGAAGAACAAGGAAAAGCAATATCATGCTTCACTCAAGGAAAACAACATGCAAGGATGAAGCTCCAAGAAATGAAGAATTAGAAGATTTGAAGTCTTGGAAGCTTGGATGCATCAAGATAGCCTATGTGTTTACATTAGGTATATTTTATATAGGCTAGTATATTTGTGCAACTCAATGATTTAGATTTGCATACATTGGCTCAATTATTTTGAACAAAAAATAGTGAGATATGAAATTTTACAAAAGTTAGTTTTTGACCTTTGGTCACTCTTTATATCATATCTCATAAACGAAAAATAATTTTTTCAAGTATCTTAATCTCATTTGATAGTAGACTCAAAGATCTTTCCAAAGGTATATTATTTATTGAAAACGGAGTCCAAATGAGAAATATATGACTATTTAAAATATAGTTTGAAAAACTGAAAGTTGATTATTCTGTTCTGACCTATAGTCAGTATTTTGATTATATCTTTTAAAAGAAAAATAATTTTTGAGTAAAACTTAGCTCATTTGAAACTAGACTCCAAGAGCTTTCCAACGGTATATTATTTGTTTAAAACAGAGTTCAAATGAGGGAGTTATGAATTTTTAAAGAAAGCTCAAAATCTGGACTGCACTATAAGTGCTGTAACGGCTATATAACGGTTAGTTTTGTAAAATCTTATATATATGACCTTAGATACACGATTTTGAGCAAGAACAAAGTCCTACAATGTGATATTAACTTCGTCTATCATCTTTGAGAGAAAGGAAAGCATTCTTGAGCCAAATCTTGCATATTCTCTATCATTAGAGTTATCAGAGCTTCATTTGTTTTCATCTACTCTTTAGAGAGAGTTTCTTTGTATTGTTGATTTTGATCAACACATATATTATTCTGAGTTGAGGTTCGCAAGTACCGGTGTTGGAAGAACTTGCTTTGGGTTGAGGAGGAGCCCGGATTCATAAATTCTCCATTGTGGTTTCGCAAATACCCGAATCGAATTTGCGTGGTTGTAGTGGTTTACAAGTACCCGGATTAAACTTGCAATTATAGTGGAAATACTCAAGTGGTCTCTTGAGGACTGGATGTAGGCTTGGATTAGCTGAACCAGTATAAATCTCCGAGTTTGCTTTCTCTATCCCTTACTCTTTAATTTGTGCATATTGATATCTATTCTTTAATTCCTTGATCTTTATAATTATTTATCTTGACAGCACATTGATTTTCTGTATTGTATTTATTATCCTAAGCATTGTACTTTTACAGAAAATCATTTTAACTTCCAATTAATTCTTGTGAAAAATTTATAAAACTCAATTCACCCCCCTCTTGGGTTCCAACCATTACTTTCAGTCTATGTGTGGCGTGAAGGATTTGTGATATTTGTTAAGCATGCATAATTTGATATTACATGCAGATGGATGTACCATTGTTTTGAAATATCATCCAATAGAACATGTGGAAAAACATTTGAGATGTATGATTTTGTTATTATTGGATTAATATTGTGGTATATATACACGTTTGAATATGTGAATTGATGATGCTTGGTACTAGTTGGTACACACCTTTATGCGTGAGGTCAAGGAGGTGGCCTAGGTGAGCTTAGCTCCCGATTGGTACCTTGACCAATGAGTGGTGGAAGGCAACCCTCATGGTCAGGTCGGGAAGGTGGCTTGGGCCAGTTTAACTCCCAATTGGCGCCCTGACCAGTGAGGTGAAATCATGTGATGGCAAGGAGGTGGCCTGGGTGAGGTAGACTCCCGATTAATGCCTTGTCATTGACAAATATCTAGTTGGATGATTTGGGGCCATGGATAAGCTTAGCTCCCGATTGGTGCCTTGTCATTGATGCGTACTCTGTTTGGTGTATTGTAAATGCTGAGTATCTGATATGATTGCTGAACTCTGATTTTTGTTTCAGATTCAACCAAATGGCCACTTCATGTAATATTTGATTGCTTGATTTGTATTATGGCATAGTTATACCATTCATTGAGTTTTGTAACTCAAAATCATTATTACATTTTTTTCAGATTCGGTTACCATCGAGGAAACCTAGTTTGAGGAGTAACGAGGTTGTGGAGGACTTTCCCGTTGCCAAGTAGGTTCGGTTATTCAGTTTACTTTTTAGTCTTAGGATGCTCTGTAGTCACTTAGGATACTAGGATAGATCTTGGGGACATTGTCATTTAATTTCACTTAATTTTAGACACATGATGTGTACATTCTGTTATGACGTGTCAAAGATAACTTCATGTTACATATTGTGCTTTTGTTGAATTGTGATCATTGGATTTAGTATGAGACAATCAAATGCTTTGTTATGATATTTGATGTTAGGACTTGAATCAAGATGCCTTGATGTACGTATATGTACGTATAAGACTTGACCATAATTAAAGATGAGGTTCCTAATAAAAGAAACGAAAAATATATGCTTTGTGATAAAAAATAAAAAAGTGCATGTTATGGAATAATTAAATATGTGTGAACTATAGGCGTTGTGTGGAAACCAGGTACAAATCCCCCTATTCTGAATTAGTACTTTTAAACGAGTTAAACTGAATTGGCTTGTCACGAGCCAACACTAAACAAGCTCTTCACTCAATCCAAGCCCGCGGCCACTTTTTTTTAAAATTTTTTTGATTTTTTATATTAAAATAATACAATTTTAAATTTTTTAGTAAAAAATTCAATAAACTTTTATTAAAATAGAATTTATACATGTAAAACATTACTTCTTTAATATTTTTAAATAACCAATAATTTTAATTTTTCATATTTTCTTTCAAAATTAACTATATTATATTTAAAATTGAAAATTCTATATTTATTTTTAAAAAATTCCAAAAGCTTTTATATTCAAATTTACTATATTTATTGAATATAAGGTTATAAAATATATAAATGTGATAAAGTGAGATTATTTATATTAAATAATATATTTTTTTCTAAAAAACAAAATTTTTTTTTAAAAAAAGTGGCCAACCTACAGGCTAGACAATTTAGGCCTATTTAAATTGTTGAACCCGCGGGCCACGATTTTTTTGAATAGCACTATTTTTAATGCATGTCTATGCTTGCATGAGTCTGTGTAGTGATGATAGTATCTAGGTCAGTTGTATTTTATACCATATTCATATGTGCAAATTTGTAATGAAATAATTACAACTAAATGGTAGTACTAAAAAGGGTAAGGCTTACAGTGACGAGGTTAACCATTATTGTGCCAGTCACAGGGCTTGGGTAGCGAGTCGTGACATTACCACCACCAAGGGGGAAAACATAGCCATTAGTGGATTTTGTTTCATTTGAATAAACGATTCAGTTAATATCATTGTATTCTTTTAATACAATGAAAAATTCACTTTATAAGATATCATAATTCACAATACCTCTCAATTACTTCATTAATTTGACCAAAGCATCTAAATGGTCATTATTAGGATTGTCTGTATATATACTCAATTGACACACATTATATGTTATATCAAATTAGGTAAAGTTTATTAAATACAATAGACTCACATCTGTTTTCTTTAATTGAGTGTTAGAATTATAAGAAGTATTTACTAATTTGTTATCAAAATGATCAAACTTTTTAAATTGCGTTTGAACATAATGTTCCTGTGACAACAAAATATTATCACATTTTCTTATAATTTTAACCCCAATATCACATTTACTTCATCAATATCTTTCATACCAAAATTAGATGTAAGTAACTATTTGTCTTATATATAACATCTATGCTAATATAAAAATTAATATGTCATACATATACATACTAATATCTCACATTTATCATCTATTAATTTCGTATACACACATCAATTATCCATATTAAAAGAGAAATTGCCACTATTTAAGGCAAGTAATTTATACACATCATAACAATTAACACAATCAAAGTTTTAAATTTTCTTTTCTTTTGCATAGAGCATACAATATAAATTTGAAAAATATCCTCACATTTTTAAATATTTTAAATTTATAAGAGTATGACAGTTCAACTTATATGTATTTTAATTTAATGCATGATAAGCTCATATAAAATCTCAAAATTATTATAAGTGGGTATTCACACACACGCACACGCGCACGCACACACACACGCACGTACACACGCGCACACACACACACATATATATTCATCCACCATATAATAATATTATATAAGAATATAATTACACAAAATTATTTAAAGAACTTCTTAGTCTCACCAATCACTCAACAACATTGTACCTTTTTTCATTGTACAATAGGAGGGTACTCATTGATTAGCGTTAGAAAATGCTTACTCCAATTTTCATATGTGGCATATCATCATCTAAA
The DNA here is from genome assembly GCA_037074585.1 of Biancaea sappan. NCBI lineage: Eukaryota > Viridiplantae > Streptophyta > Magnoliopsida > Fabales > Fabaceae > Biancaea > Biancaea sappan. The sequence goes on along the minus strand of CM073499.1, from coordinate 27,942,108 downwards.
TGAGATGGTATCTTCAATTTACTAATTGATCAAAACTTATATGTCAATATCCACAAAGTGTTGGTCACCTATCAACAATATGTTTTTGTTCCAAAATGATAAGTGTAATTCACAATGTTATTTAGCTTTAATAACACTATAAATAATTTAGGTGAAAACATTTTGAATTTATAAAATTCTAAACCCCCACATTGAAGGCTATTGTGTCATTTTCAAGAATTCCACAAATTTCTTTCTTTCACCTAATTATAATATTCTTATGAGATTTTTTAAGATGTCACTTGTAAAATCACAACTTACATATATGTGAAATTTCTCAAGGCTCACAATTTTATTTTGTATATATATATATATATATTCTCAAATATTTCACAAATATATATATATAGACATTTTACCAAAGCATAATTAGATTTTCACATAGCTTGCACATTATAGATTTCTAAACCTCACGCAAATTGATCATCTCAACAATATGTATCTAAGTTTCACGGCTTTCCAATCTAATTATTTTAGCATAATATATGCACATGTTTCATGCCATTTGCAATTTAATCTATTTAAGAAGAATATATGGCTAAGGAATTCAACAAGAAAATGCATCTAAGCATGAGGCCATCACTATAAAACCTCTTTTAAAATCAAGGTCATAATCTAACTCATTTGAAGATTATATGACAAATTAAAGAGAAAGTTCAGCACGTACCATAAATAAATTTTGGTGAAGATAACTTTCAAAAATTAAAACATCATTATGTAAGAATCTTACTTCCCATCAGAGATTAACATTGATCAAAAGCCATGATTGGGAATTTGGGAGTTAATATTTTTTTTATTGGAAGGTCATGTATTAAGCATATTATTAACCAATCAAATCAAAATCACAAATCATAGCCTCAAGTCATAAGTACTCTCCACTTGGGAAGCAATCTTTATATAGCACAGAACCAAATAGATTTCTAATAGTATATCGCCTGTGTGCTGTAAAATTTTGATTTAATCCAGAACCAATTAAATTATCCCAATCCTAGTCCATATTTACAAATCACAGTCCTTTTAGGACTATCATGTCCAATTGGAGAATTTCTAAGATTCCAACATGACAATAAGCAAATGCAACACAAACATGACAATAAGCAAATGCAACACAAGATCAGAACCTAATAATTTGGAACAAAGAACCAACACATCCATTACATATATACATACATTTATATATCCTAATGCCAATTGATTCAAAGAGAAACCTAACGTCATTTATTTACCTTATATATTTTAATGAATAATAACATAAAAATATTCCTCTGTCATTCAAATAAAAAAAAAAACCTTAACATTAAAATTTGTAGCTTTTCCCCAATCTAATAATAAGCTGTTCAATATTAATCACCAGCTAGCCACTAACCATAATTATGAGGGGCAGTGATCAAACCTGATAGACGGAAGGTGTAAACCACGCACCAAGTAGTTGTGTATCTTTCGCAACCATGAAGATTTCCCTCTGGTACTCTCCTTTACCGCACGATCCTCAAGGAGAAAAGAACCCGAAGACCTCGTCGGAGATCGCACCTTCACCGCCGGACTTGGGTGGCCTGATATCTCGCCGGTATTCACCTCTGTTTTGCCGCTTGATCAATGCTCTTTCCTTTTCTGGCTGCTATGTGTGTCGGCCTTTCTCTACTGATTTGGTCACACTCTCAAAACCGTTGCACCCCTCTGTTTTTCTGTCGCTTTGCTTTGTGCTGAACGATGACAAAGTCTACAACTTTCCAGTATTGGTGCATCATGAAGATCTTTCCTTTTGTCACAACTTTCCAGTATTGGTGCATCATGAAGATCTTTCCTTAAGATTGTTATGAAATTTGAGGGAAATTGTAAGTAAATAAATTTAGCCAATAAGAGAACACTGAGCACGGATTAGCTGCTTAAACCGTGGTAAAATCATTCAACAACGGTTTTTTTCATTGTTGCAAGTTTCAGCAATGGTAAAAACCATTGCTGAAAGTGCTGTAGAAAAAAAAATTTCACATCACTTCCAGCAACGGTAAAAGCCATTGCTGAATTGAGGGATAAGCAGCGGATCCAGAGTTGAGAACACTTGCCCTTAAGAAAAAATTTCGCGATGACAAAACTTTTCTTAGGAAAATAAACTCTGTTGGGATGAAAACTCAGGTATTAGAACAAGAAAGAGAGAGCAAATTGTGTAACACAACATGAATGTTAGATTAGAAACCCTAGAAATAAGAGGTGGAGGATAATATCTCAAAGAAAAGATAATTAATTTTATAATTAAATTCAAAAGGATAATTATAAACTAATATGATAAGATCATGAAGTATAATCAGTTACAGATAATATTTATTAATTAATTTAAACAAGTAATTAATTTGAAATAGTCAAAAGATTCTAAAAATAAACCATGTCAGTATATAACAGACGTAATCGCACTATATTCAGATAAGCACAAAAATAATTAAATTATTTTTTTAAAATTATTTTCACAACAATTTAAAATAATTTTTTTTAAATACTCTATTTTTCACAACATTTACACCTTCTTTGTTAATGCTGCCTCTAATTCTATATTTGTGGTGATTACAATTTCATATTTGGATGTTTGTAAATTCAAATTATTTTCGTTCGTTTATTCTGTTTGGATTTGGGATTAAGTTGGGAACCCAATTGAATTGGTAAGAGGGGAGGCACGTGGAGTCTATAGTAGCGACACTCCCAGAGTGATAAGAAGCTAGAGAATATGAACAGTGGCAATTATAGGTAAAGGGGTTACTTCTAAGAGCTTCATCACCAAATTGAGAAGGTGATGAGGCAAAGTCAAACTTGCCGAACGGCTGTAAGGGAGAAAATGACTTGAATAGAGAATTAGGTGGTTGAGAAGGCGTGAGATCCTCTGCTTGGGTCCTCTGCTTGGGGTAAGTACAAACAAAAATTGCTTGAGTTAATAGCAACGATTTTTACTGTTGTTAAAAATTTTTAGTAACAGTTTAACAATAATTAAATTGTTGTTAAAAGTTTTATCAATAGTAAAAATTGTTGGTAAAAAACTAAGCATACATGATTTTAAGCAGACAATTTGAACTCGTTGAGAAGAGAGAATAAGGTGTTTGAAATATTCATAACAAACATATTTTTTATTGTTTTTATTTTTTTAAAATAATTTTTTAACTTTATAAACGAAATATATTTCTTAAAATACTAAAAATTAAAAATAAAAATATATTTTAAGAAATAAAGAATAAAAATAAAATATGAAATATTTTTACAAACTAAACAGATCTTTAAATTTTATATTTATAATAAATCAAACATTCTCAAAAATTACATTTTTAAAAGTAAAAAAATTATTAAAATTGTAAGATTTCTCGTATATTACTCGGTTAAGGAATTCCGAAAGTCAATACTCACGAACAACGGATCAAGATTTGCTGCTGATCATTTGGCTGCTTTTCACTTTTAGCAACGGTTTGTACCGTTGCTAAAAGTTATGGCAGCAGTTTTTTGTTGCCAAAACTTTTAGCAACGGTAAAAATCGTTGCTGAAAGTGAAAAGCAACATCAGTAACGATTTTGATCAGCAACAAATCCGGATCCCACGAACACCGGAGTTCCTAAATAAAATAAACATAGCGTTTGGTTGCCTATAGCCACATCTTGCGATGGTCAAACAATATAAATTGAACGATACATACACATTCTTCAATAGATTCGCAGACTCAAGGTCCGAAAACGTCTCTTCCAACAGTGAATAAAATTAAAATTTTAATCATTTAATTATGAATAAATGGTAAAAATTGAATATATAAAATTTGAGGTATAATTAATTATTTATTTATTTAATCATAATAATTTATTTGATAAGTAAACAGTTAAAATTTTAATTATATTTTATATTTTTCGTCATCCAATATAAAAGAGTTATTTTCTTAAAATTTTGGTCACTTCTACAAAAATAAATTAATCAGTAATTAACAAGTTTGACTAAAATTATTGAAGTTGAAACATTTGAAGCATAAGATTTGAAAGTTTAATTTTAACTCTTCCAAAATTTGCCTCCTCTAGCACAAACACTTGCACGTGCTCTTGTAACTTCACAAGGCAAAGAAGAAAACAACTTGTCAACAACTCAACCACAGTTCTCGTCGTGGACCTAGTCTTGACGGGCAAATTATTTTTTAAGAGAATCTCTAACACCTATTCTTTTAAAGGTTTTTAAAAATAAAAATTTATTCACAATAAATTTTATTGTTATAATGTGTTAATATAACTGTCATATATAAGAATTATTTTTTATAAATAATCAATTCTTATAGTAAAATGTCAATAAAAAATTATAAATTAATAAAAAATAAAGAATTATAAAACTCATTATAAATGAAGAAATAATTTGTGAGATTTATTAGTGAGTTTTTTAAAATTATATTATTAAGTGAAAAGTTACTTAAAATAATAAAGAGTTACTTAAAATAAAAAGTGATGATATGATAATAAAAACTAAGATAAAAAAAATTTGAATAACTCATTAGAGTTATGCCTGTAAACACGAAAAAATATTGTCAATTTAGAATTCTTTTTCTCGCAAAACACTGGTCGACGCACAACAACAGTACGTCTAGTGAGACTTACTTGTCTAGAGCCCGTGCTCAATATTGTGATTTGACAGTTTAAACTCGGAAGCAGGTGCCCTATATAAACCCATCCAATCTTCAATCGAGAAACCACAAATTTGCATATATTGATCGAGTTTTCACTTGGGCTTCCATGGAGAAAACAACTCACATAGCCGTTGTTCCTAGTCCTGGCTTTAGCCATCTGGTTCCTGTTCTTGAATTTTCAAAGTGACTTGTTCATCTCCACCCCGATTTTCGTATCACTTGCATCATTCCATCACTTGAGTCTCCCCCAAGTGCCTCCAAAGCCTACCTTCAAACTCTTCCTTCAAACATACACTCCATTTTTCTTCCTCCTATTAGCAAAGAAGACATTTCACAAGTGGCAAGCCTTGGAGCCCAAATCCAACTCACAGTCACTAAATCATTGCCATCTCTGCGTGCGGTTTTAAACTCCTTGGTTTCTAAGACTCCTTTGGCAGCTCTAATTGCTAACTCTTTTGTATACGAAGTTCTAGATTTCGCCAAGGAACTCAACACTCTGTCCTTCATCTACTACGCTCCATCTGCTTCAATGCTTTCCTTCTTGCTCTATTCCCCAAAGCTGGACCACAAAACTTCTGGTGAATACAGAGACTTACCAGAGCCTATCCAGATTCCAGGTTGTGTCCCACTTCATGGCAGAGACCTCCCAGATCCAGTCCAAAATCGATCAAGTGACGTTTATAAAAAGTTTCTGAAACGTGCCAGAAGAATATATCATGTTGATGGGATCTTGGTGAATAGCTTCGCCGAGATGGAAGAAGGGCCTGTAAGAGCCTTGATAGAGGAAGGAAGTGGTAGCCCACATGTTTATCCAATTGGACCAATTACACAAACCGGGTCAAGTAATACCGAAAACAGGCCAGTGTGTCTAAGATGGTTGGAAAAGCAATCACCTAGCTCTGTTTTGTACGTTTCTTTTGTGTTTGGTTACTGAAATGCATGAAAGTAATGGTTGGAACCCAAGAGGGGGGGTGAATTGGGTTTTATAAATTTTTCACAAGAATTAATTGGAAGTTAAAATAATTTTCTGTAAAAGTACAATGCTTAGGATAATAAATACAATACAGAAAATCAATGTGCTGTCAAGATAAATAATTATAAAGATCAAGGAATTAAAGAATAGATATCAATATGCACAAATTAAAGAGTAAGGGATAGAGAAAGCAAACTCGGAGATTTATACTGGTTCGGCTAATCCAAGCCTACATCCAGTCCTCAAGAGACCACTTGAGTATTTCCACTATAATTGCAAGTTTAATCCGGGTACTTGCAAACCACTACAACCATGCAAATTCGATCCGGGTATTTGCGAAACCACAATGGAGAATTTATAAATCCGGGCTCCTCCTCAACCCAAAGCAAGTTCTTCCAACACCGGTACTTGCGAACCTCAACTCAAAATAATATATGTGTTGATCAAAATCAACAATACAAAGAAACTCTCTCTAAAGAGTAGATGAAAACAAATGAAGCTCTAATAACTCTAATGATAGAGAATATGCAAGATTTGGCTCAAGAATGCTTTCCTTTCTCTCAAAGATGATAGAAGAAGTTAATATCACATTGTAGGACTTTGTTCTTGCTCAAAATCGTGTATCTAAGGTCATATATATAAGATTTTACAAAACTAGCCGTTATATAGCCGTTATATAGCCGTTATAGTGCAGTCCAAATTTTGAGCTTTCTTTAAAAATTCATAACTCCCTCATTTGAACTCCGTTTTAAACAAATAATATACCGTTGGAAAGCTCTTGGAGTCTAGTTTCAAATGAGCTAAGTTTTACTCAAAAATTATTTTTCTTTTAAAAGATATAATCAAAATACTGACTATAGGTCAGAACAGAATAATTTTTTATTACTGTAAAATCAACTTTCAGTTTTTCAAACTATATTTTGAATAGTCATATATTTCTCATTTGGACTCCGTTTTGAATAAATAATATACCGTTGAAAATATCTTTGAGTCTACTATCAAATGAGATTAAGATACTTGAAAAACAGATTTTTCATTTATGAGATATGATATAAGGAGTGACCAAAGGTCAAAAAATAACTTTTGTAAAACTTCATATCTCACTATCTTTTTGTTCAAAAATGCTTGAGCCAATGTATGCAAATCTAAATCATTGAGTTGCACAAATATACTAGCCTATATAAAATATACCTAATTTAAACACATAGGCTATCTTGATGCATCCAAGCTTCCAAGACTTCAAATCTTCTAATTCTTCATTTCTTGGAGCTTCATCCTTGCATGTTGTTTTCCTTGAGTGAAGCATGATATTGCTTTTCCTTGTTCTTCAATACAATCCTCACTCTTCTTGTTTGAACCAACCTATAAAATATATCTTACTTGCAAACCCAATGGTTAGTTTAATAGCATGATTCAATATAGCAACATACATATTAAATAACATAATCATGCTTAAGTACTTGTAGCATATATATGATAATTAATCTTTATATATATATCAATGCTACTATTCAAATACATTTGTCATCATCAAAACTTATGGCATATAGCCTTAGGGTCAACAATCTCCCCCTTTTTGATGATGACAAATCACCACATAAAAATATGTATCACAAGATAATGAATGCAATGTTATAAGCACGTATACATATTTTTCTATTGTTTCTTCTCCCCCTATTTGACATCAACAAAAAGGTGTAAGGAACACAATATATAGAAGTTAAAGCACATACCTTTATTAAGTCAGGATGTCAGAAGATGTCAATATAGTATGGGGTAAGGATACATCAAAACTTATCATTGATTTCATTGACATGTAAAAAGAAAATTTTAGAAAAATTTTTCTCATGTCAAATGAAATGAGCCAAAAGATAAAACTTGAAAGAGTTTTAGGCTCCCCCTTAAACCTTGCATAATTTGAAAAAGAATAATGAATAATGAATATCCAATTTTTCAAGATATATTCTTTTTCAAAAAAAATACATTCAAGTGAGACAAAGCTCCCCCTGAATTTCATAACATTTTTCCTTTGAAAAAGATTGTCCAAATCATTATAAAGGAAATTCAGTTTTTGATTGTAGAATTTTGAAGTAGATTTTTGAAGAAATTTTTGCAATATTTTCATTGAAAATGATTTCTGCTTGTTTATGAAGAGGCATTTTTAGTAAATAGCAGAAAAATTAAACTCTTTGAAAAAAAAACATCATTTGCTGTCATATGATAGAAATATTTACAGCACACAGCAGAAGTATGATATATGGATTAGCAAAGCATGATATAAACAAGAATATTAATCATAATCCATAAATCGAATAATAATATTTTTCAAGATTTCTGAAAAATAATTTCTGCATATATGCATAAAATTATTTCAACATATAGCAAAAGTAATTTAAAATAAGGATACTCAAATCCTTTTCTTTTCAAAACAGATAATGCTTCAATATGGTAAAGCAATTTCAGCATTGTGGAAGCAATTCAAGAGATTCACGATATTTTTCAAAAACATTTTGCTTCGAAGGAATTTAGAAACGTTTCATCTAAGGAAGCAATATATATGGATTAGTGTAATAAGATATATTCAAGCATATAGTTCATAATCCATATATGAAACATCAATATTTTTCATCCCTTTTGTTATCTACAACAAAAGAGATCTTTAAAATCTTTTCTTTTTCAAAAAGAATGTTGCTTCATATGATAAAACATATTAACATAACAGAAGCATTTTTAAAGTCCTTTTTCAAAACAAATTTGCTTCATAAAGGATAAGATAAATTGCATCACAAAGGAAGCAATTTATATACCCATTCAAAATGAATTTATATATGTATCTTGAGGATGAGTACATGTAAAAATTTTGACAGCTCATTTTGTATGAGTGCATGTGGAATCATGAAATATTATTCTTAGCCATAGCCTTCGCTCATGATGCATGAATTGCATACACAACATATGTTCTTAGATACATGTGATCATAGCATGATGCAATCAATCATGTATATTATACTAAAGCTCTCAAGAACAACACAACGAAGCAGAAAAATACGGTTCTGAATATCACCATTTTATTAATCCTTAAAATTTCTAATCAAAACAAATTAAATCAGCCGCAAATCCACCGAAAATTGACTTTCGTGGTTTTGCCATTAATGTGACGCGTTATCGGTGTGCATGCGTACCCTAGACTTCTGGCTTCCAGTTTGCAAAATCCATAGGATGAGCGTGTAGGGGTGCGGCGAAGAGATATCTTCGTTGGCTCTAAGTCATAATTTTCTCTCTATAAATACTGCCCCAGAGTTCTCAATTACCACACCACAAAGAGTATTCATCTCTGAGCCTATAACTTTCTGACATTCCTCTCTCTTCATACTCCTACAAAAATTTCTGAATTTTCCAAACCATGGCAGCAAGAAAGTTCATTGATCTCACAGTAGAGGCAAGGGAGGAAGAGCTCGACTTAAACTTGAGTCTAGGCAAGGACAAAGGCAAAAGACCTTTGGAGGAATCTCAAGAGAACCAAAAGAAAAAGATGAAGATCGAAGAAGCTGAGGAGATTAGTACAGGCCGTACGTCAGAAGACAAAATTGCTTGTCTGGAGCAGGAGGTGAAGAAACTCAAGAAGATGATAGAGGACCAGGAGAAGTTAGCTAAACGCAACAATGCGGCACTGACTTCAAGAATAGATAGGTTCTTCTATTGGTCTACCCAATGCTTCTGCAATCAACAACAAAGAAGTGTTGATTGTATGAATGGGATTTACACTACCCTCTGTGACATTGCTCAGTCTCTTGCTCCAAGGAATGGCCGAGGGGTGATGATTCAATACAACCCACCTAATCCGAGACCACCTCGCCTGTAGATTGCTCATGCATGAGCAAACTTTCCCTTTTTTTTTTAATTATGCAATGTAATCCTTCGGTTTTTTTTTAATGCAAGTGGTTTCTTTTATTTGACGGTACAAAAAAATAATAATAAAGAAAGATAAAATAAATCAGCTACACAAATTCAGCACAGTATATATATATTGAAAAATATATATCCATTTTAAAGATGGAAAGAATTTTCTGACATGGACATATATATCATCATTTCAAAGCAAAAGCAAGTTACATACTTATCAAGATAAAACATATTATAATTTGAGTATATAGTACAATAATTGAGGTAATATGGATTAATAAGATATAATCAGATATAAACTAGAATCCATAAACAATCATTCATAAGCTATATCTTATACAAAGGATATGACATGTATAATGCTCAAACCATGATGAATGGTATAAAGACAATATCTTTATATACAATGATATGATCAAATATGTAAGATATTAGAGAACAATATATCATTGTAATGAAAGTATGTTAGTAAAAAAAATTGCCAACATAGCCAATTATGATCAGGGAGTATCACTCAATTAAATATTAAAGTGGTAAAGAATAGAGATACTCATCAATTTTGGCAAACTCTTATTGCTTCTTGAAGTTCCTCCTCAAGATTTTGATATTCTTGTTTTTCTCATTGCTCTTCTTTTGATTCTATCTTCTTGCAATTTTAATGAACTTAATTGATTGATTATTTGCAAGATCCTCTTGAAAACAATCTCTCATAAGATCACTGTCAAGCATTGGTCGATCATTACGAATGAGCTTAGAGGATAGATTTGAGGACTAACTCCTGCAAAACACTTTTGGTGGAGCACTTTGATGTTCAAATCAGTAATGTTCAAATAAATCTCGAGTACTAGGAGCAACATTATGTTCAAGATATACCATATTAATAAAAGTGCTATGCTTTCATGAAATGCAATTTTGCAAAATATTTGATTTCATTGAAAATATTTAAATAAGATTACAGCAAGGATAAATACTATAGGTAGGAGGAATCTTATTGTTGTGAAGACAAGAAAAATGTGCGTGTAATGGAAGTAAGTTTTCATGATGCAGTAAAAAGGATAGTTTGAGCAAAATTTGGAAGAAAGATTTTAGATCAAAACAAAATTTGAATCTATAATCTGCACACCTAACAATTGTTTTCAGATATAGCATGCATGAATATCAAGGATAGATGTAAGGCATATTAGATAACAGACAAAAGCATTAGAGAGCAGTAAACATATCAGTCAAAATTCTTACAATGCATTCCAGCTTATATGTTTACTTATCCATTGCCTCCTTTTGATGCAAGAGAGTGGAGTTTGAAAGATGTAGCCATTGAAAAGTTATTTCCGCTCCTTGGTTCGAGGCAAATCTACAAATTAATCCTTTGTCTTTGATACCCAAATTTTTTTGGGTTTTCCTGGGTCATGAGGTCCTTTTTGAACCCATTTCATTTTTACTCCATGAACAAGATTTTTCTTATAAAAACAGGAGTAAGACTTGTGTCCTTTCAGTCCACAATAAAAGCAAGTGCAAGGTGGACTTTTGGACATTTTTGTAGGAACAAAGTAGTTTTCGAAATATTTCTGATTTGACTTGTTAAGAACAAAACCAATTTTGTTAAAGCTACTACTTTGTTTCTCAACAGAAGAGTTTTGAATTTCTCTACCTTGAGAAAGTTTTTTAAGTGTGTTTTTAAGATCCTCATTCTCCTTTTTCAAGGAATCACACTTGGTACAAAAGCAATTTTTGTTGGTAGAGATATTTGCCTTTAAAATCAAATTCTCTTCTTGCAAAGTTCTGTTTTGATTTTCAAAAACAAAATTCTCTTCCTTGGAAATAGAAAATTCGTTTTTCAATGTTTCCAACTCATTTTCAAGAGAAGAGTTTTTCTGTTTTGAAATATTTAGTTTCTTTGCAAGTATAAGAGATTCTTCATGTAAATCATCAAAGGCATCTTGTAATTCTTCAAAAGAGTAGTCAAATGAATTTACCTCATCTTTATCTCTGGCCACAAGACAAGTGTTGGCTTCTTCATTTGTGTTCTCCTCATCGGAATTGCTATTTCCCCAAATGGAAGATAGGTAAGCTTTCTTTGATGATTCAGTTTTTGGTTGTGGTTTCTCTTTTTCTCCTTTTTCTTTTTCTTCTATCTCCTTGGTGATTTGAGATTTTCCTGTAAGTTCAACACCAAGAGCTTGCAATTGATTAAGCACAAGTCGTACTCATTAATGGTTTCACAATTTTTCATTTGAGCGATATCAAGTTCATTAATGAGATTTCTAGACTTTAATTCCATTGCAACAAGATCTTCCTCATATGCAACTTCTAAAGTTTCCCACATTTCCTTAGCAGTTGCACAATTGGAAATTCTGAAAAATTCATCTTGACTCAATGCACAAGAAATAATCAATTTTGCCTTAGCATTGAGTTGCACTAAACTTCTTTCAGTATCATTCCATTCACTTTTGGGTTTTGGAATGTATTTTCCTTGTTCTTCCTTGACAGGCATATAAAAACCATTTTCTATAATTTCCCAAAGTTTATGGTCTACTGAAATTAAAAAAATTTTCATTTCATACTTCCAATATTGAAAATGATTAGCATAAAAAATTGGAGGTTCTGTGAAAGAACAATTTTCAGACATAAACCACTCACTAGATCCAACCATATTTACTCTTAGACGGTTAAGTCTTAAATCAAGAGCCCAAGCTCTGATACCAATTGAAAGTAATGGTTGGAACCCAAGAGGGGGGGTGAATTGGGTTTTATAAATTTTTCACAAGAATTAATTGGAAGTTAAAATAATTTTCTGTAAAAGTACAATGCTTAGGATAATAAATACAATACAGAAAATCAATGTGCTGTCAAGATAAATAATTATAAAGATCAAGGAATTAAAGAATAGATATCAATATGCACAAATTAAAGAGTAAGGGATAGAGAAAGCAAACTCGGAGATTTATACTGGTTCGGCTAATCCAAGCCTACATCCAGTCCTCAAGAGACCACTTGAGTATTTCCACTATAATTGCAAGTTTAATCCGGGTACTTGCAAACCACTACAACCATGCAAATTCGATCCGGGTATTTGCGAAACCACAATGGAGAATTTATAAATCCGGGCTCCTCCTCAACCCAAAGCAAGTTCTTCCAACACCGGTACTTGCGAACCTCAACTCAAAATAATATATGTGTTGATCAAAATCAACAATACAAAGAAACTCTCTCTAAAGAGTAGATGAAAACAAATGAAGCTCTAATAACTCTAATGATAGAGAATATGCAAGATTTGGCTCAAGAATGCTTTCCTTTCTCTCAAAGATGATAGAAGAAGTTAATATCACATTGTAGGACTTTGTTCTTGCTCAAAATCGTGTATCTAAGGTCATATATATAAGATTTTACAAAACTAGCCGTTATATAGCCGTTATATAGCCGTTATAGTGCAGTCCAAATTTTGAGCTTTCTTTAAAAATTCATAACTCCCTCATTTGAACTCCGTTTTAAACAAATAATATACCGTTGGAAAGCTCTTGGAGTCTAGTTTCAAATGAGCCAAGTTTTACTCAAAAATTATTTTTCTTTTAAAAGATATAATCAAAATACTGACTATAGGTCAGAACAGAATAATTTTTTATTACAGTAAAATCAACTTTCAGTTTTTCAAACTATATTTTGAATAGTCATATATTTCTCATTTGGACTCCGTTTTGAATAAATAATATACCGTTGAAAAGATCTTTGAGTCTACTATCAAATGAGATTAAGATACTTGAAAAACGGATTTTTCATTTATGAGATATGATATAAGGAGTGACCAAAGGTCAAAAAATAACTTTTGTAAAACTTCATATCTCACTATCTTTTTGTTCAAAAATGCTTGAGCCAATGTATGCAAATCTAAATCATTGAGTTGCACAAATATACTAGCCTATATAAAATATACCTAATTTAAACACATAGGCTATCTTGATGCATCCAAGCTTCCAAGACTTCAAATCTTCTAATTCTTCATTTCTTGGAGCTTCATCCTTGCATGTTGTTTTCCTTGAGTGAAGCATGATATTGCTTTTCCTTGTTCTTCAATACAATCCTCACTCTTCTTGTTTTGAACCAACCTATAAAATATATCTTACTTACAAACCCAATGGTTAGTTTAATAGCATGATTCAATATAGCAACATACATATTAAATAACATAATCATGCTTAAGTACTTGTAGCATATATATGATAATTAATCTTTATATATATATCAATACTACTATTTAAATACATTTGTCATCATCAAAACTTATGGCATATAGCCTTAGGGTCAACAATGCAATTAATCAAGGAGAAGGATAGAGAATAACACACAAAGAAATTACGTGGTTCGGTCAATGCGACCTACGTCCACGGACAGAGAGAATATCTGTATTATTTTCTGACGGAGGCTATACAGAGAGAAATTACATCAATCACTCTTACAATGAATTCCCTCACACTCATATATATAGAGACAAATGGGTCATGGGTCATGGGTCGTGGGTCGGGTTACAAACCGGGTCACCCACTAAATTTAAGTCAAACCCAACAATTTCCCTCCTTGACTTGAATTCTCTCAAATCACCAGAACTAAGTACAAATTCATCTCTGTCATTCAAGCCCTGTAGGGCTTCATGGAATGCGAACATTCACCAAGTCCAAGTTATGCTTGAACTTCTCTGAAGGTAGAGCCTTTGTCAACATATCTGCTGGATTATCTGCTGTGGCTATCTTCTCGATGGATAATTTCTTGTCTTCTATCACATCTCGAATAAAATTCAATCTGATATCAATATGCTTAGACCTCTCATGGTAGACTGGATTTTTGGCCAAACTTAATGCACTCTGACTATCACAATAAATGATAGGTCTCTGAATATTTAACCCCAGACTATCGATCAAACCATGTAACCACATACCTTCCTTAACTCCTTCTGCCAATGACATGTATTCTGCTTCAGTAGTAGACAAGGCAACTGTAGATTGAAGTGTTGCCTTCCAACTGACAGCACATCCATTCAGAGTCAAGACATAGCATGTTAAGGATCTCCTCCTCAAAAGATCTCCAGCATAATCTGAATCTGTATAACCAACCAAGCCACTATCAGATTTATCAGCACCATAAACTAAGCAAATATTACTCGTACCTTTCAGATACCGCATAATCCATTTAACTGCACTCCAGTGAGCTCTCCCAGGATTACTCATAAACCTGCTTACCACACTGACTGCATGAGCCAGTTCAGGCCTAGTACACACCATTGCATACATCAAGCTTCCAACAGCATTACAGTAGGGCACTGAACTCATGTACCCTTTTTCCTCAGCTGTAATAGGTATTGTACTAGCATCAAGTTTAAAATGTGCCGCCAACGGAGTACTAACTGGCTTAGAATTATTCATTTGGAAAGACTGCAACAATTTTTCTATGTATTTCTGTTGAGATACATACAGTAAACCTGCACTTCTATCTCTCCAAATCTCTATGCCCAATATCTTCTTGGCTGCACCCAAATCCTTCTCAAACTCACTGCTCAACAAGGCTTTCAAACTATCAATTTCAACCTTGTTCTTTGCAGCAATCAACATATCATCAACATATAGCAACAAATAAATATAAGAATCATCTGCAAGTTTCTTAGAATAGACACAGTTATCAAACTGATTACGCAGAAAACCATGGGAAGTCATGAATGCATCAAATTTCTTGTACCACTGTCTAGGAGACTGCTTCAAACCATACAAGGACTTTTTCAGCAAACATACATGATCTTTCTTCCCAGAATCAAGAAATCCTTCTGGCTGTGACATATAGATCTGCTCCTCTAAATTTCTATGTAAGAAAGCAGTTTTCACATCCAATTGTTCCAACTCCAAGTCAAAAACACTTACCATGGACAAAAGGACACGAATGGTTTTATGCTTCACAACCGGGGAGAAAACTTCATGATAATCAATTCCCTCCTTTTGTGAAAAACCCTTGGCCACGATCCTCATTAGAACTAGAGACTCTTCTTTTCAGCTCTTTAGACTGCAAAGCAGGTTTGTATGTTGGCAGAGGCAGAGACACTAAAAGGGATGATGGAAAAAGAAGCAAGTCACGGTCTAAGTCGAGGAACAAAGGAGGACCTCGATGTTATCACTGTAAACAGAAGGGGCACATCAGGAAGAATTGTCCACAGAGGAAGAAGGGAAATGACGAGAAGGAACTGAATACCAGTGGTAGTGCTGCGGTGGTGCAAGATAGTTCTGACGAAGAAGAAGACATTGATGTTCTCACAGTCAGCACCTCTGGTTCTGTAAATACTTGGGTCTTGGACACAGGTGCATCTTATCATATGACTTTCTCACGTGAACTGTTTACTTCTTTCAAGGAGTGGAATGGTGTTGTGAGGTTGGGTGATGATGAGCAGCTCAGTGTTAAGGGCAGTGGTTCTGTGCAGATTCAGATGTATGATGGAATAGTCAGGACGCTTGATGCTTGGTATGTTCCTGGTCTACGGAAGAACTTGATTTCTCTTGGTACTCTAGACAAACAAGGGTACAAGTACTCTGGAGAGAATGGACAGTTGAGAATTTCCAAAGGTGCTCTGGTTATAATGAAGGGTAAATTGCAGCATGGTATTTACTTTCTGATTGGTAGTTCAGTGATGGGGACAGTGGCTGCATCTAAATCTTTAGGGAAGAATGATGATTGTATAGAGTTGTGGCATTGCCGATTGGGACACATGAGTGAGAAAGGGCTGTCAATTCTAAGTAAACAAGGATTGTTAGAAGGAGCAGAAACTGGGAAACTGAAATTCTGTGAAGTTTGTGTTATGGGTAAACAACGCAGAGTTAAAACAGTTCTGGGAAGCATACTTCTACGGATGTTCTGCAATATGTTCACTCAGACTTGTGGGGTCCTTATCCAGTTGAATCTCAGGGCAAATGCAAGTACTTTGTTACTTTCATTGATGACTACTCTAGAAGGGTTTGGGTATATTTTCTGAAATCCAAAGATAAAGTATTTGGGAAGTTCAAGGAGTGGAAGACCATGGTTGAGAAACGGACTGGAAAACAGGTCAAAACACTCACAACTGATAATGGGTTGGAGTTCTGTAACGCTCCATTTGATGAGTTTTGCAGGAAAGAAGGTATAGTGAGGCATCGCACTGTACGTCATACACCACAGCAAAATGGAGTTGCAGAACGTATGAATCAAACACTGTTGCAGCGTGCAAGATGCATGCGATTAAACGTTGGCTTGCCAAAATAATTCTGGGCTGAAGCAGTTAACACTGCTTGTTATTTGGTGAATAGATCGCCATCTACTGCAATTGATTTTAAGACTCATCAAGAGGTATGGTCCGGTAAACCTTCTGATTATTCTGGCCTACGTATATTTGGTTGTCCTGCTTATGCTCATGTGAATGATGGTAAACTAGAGCCTAGGGCAATGAAATGCATATTTCTAGGGTATGCACCTGGAGTTAAAGGGTACAGACTGTGGTGTACTGAAAAGGATAGAACTCCAAAATTTATTATTAGCAGAGATGTAACTTTTGATGAGTCTGCTATGTTTGGTCAGAAGGAGGAGCTTGGTAGTCATGCAGGTAATAATGATCAAGGTGCCAACCAGAAGGTGAAAATTGAAGTTCAAACTTCAAAAAGGGTTATAACAGACCCTGTACAGCAGCCCAGGGAAGAAGAAGAATCACAACCTATAGCAACAAGGAGGGAAAGAAGGGAAATCAGAAAACATATGAGGTATGCAGATTGTGTTGATATAGTTGATGTTAATTCAGTTGCTTATGCCTTGGCAGTAGGTGAAAGTATTAATTCTGATGACTCGAGATCATATAAAGAAGCAGTTGAGAGTAGAGAAGCATCAGAGTGGCTGGTTGCAATGAATGAAGAGATGCAATCTCTTGAGAAGAATGAAACATGGGATCTTGTACCGTTACCAAAGGGAATGAAACCAGTAGGATGCAAATGGGTCTTCAAGAAGAAAGAAGGTATTCCTGGAGTTGAACCAGCAAGGTTCAAAGCACGACTCATGGCCAAGGGTTTTTCACAAAATGAGGGAATTGATTATCATGAAGTTTTCTCCCCGGTTGTGAAGCATAAAACCATTCGTGTCCTTTTGTCCATGGTAAGTGTTTTTGACTTGGAGTTGGAACAATTGGATGTGAAAACTGCTTTCTTACATAGAAATTTAGAGGAGCAGATCTATATGTCACAGCCAGAAGGATTTTTTGATTCTGAGAAGAAAGATCATGTATGTTTGCTGAAAAAGTCCTTGTATGGTTTGAAGCAGTCTCCTAGACAGTGGTACAAGAAATTTGATGCATTCATGACTTCCCATGGTTTTCTGCGTAATCAGTTTGATAACTGTGTCTACTCTAAGAAACTTGCAGATGAGTCTTATATTTATTTGTTGCTATATGTTGATGATATGTTGATTGCTCTGATACCACTTGTTTGGTTACTAAAATGCAATTAATCAAGGAGAAGGATAGAGAATAACACACAAAGAAATTACGTGGTTCGGTCAATGCGACCTACGTCCACGGACAGAGAGAATATCTGTATTATTTTCTGATGGAGGCTATACAGAGAGAAATTACATCAATCACTCTTACAATGAATTCCCTCACACTCATATATATAGAGATAAATGGGTCATGGGTCATGGGTCGTGGGTCGGGTTACAAACCGGGTCACCTACTAAATTTAAGTCAAACCCAACATTTTGGGAGTGGTGGGACTCTGTCTCAAGATCAAATCAATGAGCTAGCTTTTGGATTGGAACTAAGTGGCAAGAAATTCTTATGGGTTTTAAGGCCACCAAGTAACTCAGTTAATGCAGCTTACCTTGGTTCTACAAACGAAGATCCTTTAGATTTCTTACCAAAAGGGTTCTTGGAGAGGACCATAGAGCAAGGTTTAGTTATTCCTTCATGGGCACCTCAGATTTCAATCCTTAGCCATAATTCCACTGGTGGGTTCTTAAGTCACAGTGGTTGGAATTCCATCCTTGAGAGTGTTGTGCATGGTGTGCCACTCATAACATGGCCACTCTTTGCAGAGCAGAGAATGAATGCTGTTTTGTTAGTTGATGGCTTGAAAGTGGCTTTAAGGCCAAAAGTCAACGAGAATGGAAGAGTGGAAATGGAAGAAATTGCAAAGGTGATAAAGAGATTGATGGAGGGTGAAGAAGCCAATGATATTAGAGAAAGAATGAAAGATTTAAAAGAAGCTGCTGCTAATGCAGTAACAGCTGGTTCATCTACTAAGACGCTGTCTGAGGTGGCACTGAAATGGAAAAGCTTGGTTGGGAAATAGGAAAACAAATTTTCTATATCTGTACCATTTTCTTCTTAAACAATAAAATTGGTTTTTTTTGGCTAAATAATTCCTCGGTTTCTGTTTCATGGTTATAAAAATTCAGCAGCACTGATATCCTCATCATCTAACCCCCACCGACACCAATCATTCGTTTGTCCTGTATTTTCATTTCAAAAAAATACTCACGTATCATTCCTTCTACATGTTTAACTTGATTTGACTTGTTGCATGTTTTTATTTGTGAAGCATACAAGAATATATTTCTTGAATTTCAAAATTAGTTATAAAGAGTTTGATATATACTATATGTATACAATACTAAAAAGATTATTATATATAATTTTAAAAATGAATGAACAATAAAAATTTCACCTTCTAAAAAATTAAAGTCAAAATGCGAAGAATTCTCTCAGTTTAAAGGATTGTGTAGTTTAACTTCTAATATAACTTCTTTTCTAACTCTCAGATCAAATTCTAGCTGAATTGATCCATATATGCCTATCGTAAGGTACAAGAATAATAATCCTTTTTTTTAGTTTTTTGAACTTTCTTCTCCATTTTGCAAACAATAAAACATTTAATATGATATGTTAAATATTCTTTGTACAATAATACGGATTAGGTCTAATGAAATGAGTTAGTTCTTCACAAAGTCACAAATTACAGTTCAAGTCCCAATTGAAAGTAGTGTTTATATTTAGTGTCTAATAATATCTCAGATGAAATTATCTCTTGTGGAAGATACACAAGATAATATGTGAAACCAAAAAACTATGTTCTTTTTTGACTTTTTCAACCTAAATAGAGACGTTTTGAATAAAAAGTCAACTGAGGGATTATGTTGTATACAATTAAAAATTTAGTACTAAAAGAGAAGAATTTCAATTTTTATTATCAAATATCTTAAGATAATTATGATACATGAAATAATTTTTAAAGAGCCAACAAGATGCTCAATCACAAAAAAAAAAAGAAACATTCAATTGTTATATTTTAATTATAGAAAGAGCAATATCCAACTAACTTTATTCCAACCTAATGGTATGCATCCAATTAGATCCAACTAACTTTATTCCAACCTAATGGTATGCATCCAATTAGATATTGCTGGAAAATTTCTAAAAAAAAATTGTGGTCTTGATTACTAAATAAAAATAAAAAATACGAAAAAAGACAAGGACAAAGCATACAATTCAAATATCAATTGAAAGCCTTCTTGGTCTAATGATAACAATCTTTGGAATTAGAGTTGTCAATGCAGGTCAGTCTAATCCATATAGACTAATTTGATGCAAGCTAGCAAAAGACAAGCTAGGCCAAGCCAGCCCATTTTTAAAAAAGAGCCAAAAGTTTACAAACATGGCTCGCTTAATACGGGCTGAATAGGCCAACTACCTTTCTTTTTTTAACTTAAATGAAGTCTTAAATACCCCTCCATATATTGCTTGTGACACACAAAAGAAAGCACCAACTCATGAACTCCTAGCATATGTGTGTCCAAATTGAAAATGAATTTAAACCATATCAGCATATTGGAAAAAGATAGCTGGTTAGGAATATATGCAACTGAAGATTGAAGTTGAAGACATGTAGTGAGAGTCAAAAATCAAAAGAACAGGGAAGTGCAATCGAGAGAACAAATTTACGATTGAGAGAGAGAATGAGAGACGAGAGTCGAGAGAACAAAGGCGACTACCGTCTGCTATCGACATTGTGGGAGTGACAGAAAACAGGAGAGAGAGCGAGAGAACATATTTGCAATTGAGAGAGAGAATAAGAGACGAGAGTCGAGAGAATAGAGGTGACTACCATCTGCTACCAGCGACTATGGGAGTGATAGAGAATAGGCGAGCAAGCAAGAAAACAAATCTATGATTGAGAGAGAGAATGAGAGATGATAGTCGAGAGAACATAGGCGACTACCCATTGGTGACCGTGGGAGTGACAAAGAACAGGGGAGCGAGCGACACCATGACAGATAGAACTTCGACAACCAAGCTACTAGTACCATATTTGAGATTGAGAGAATGAGAGAATGAGAGATGAGACCAAACAAGTGACGACTAACGAGAGCAGAGAGCTTGAGATTGACTGGGTTTGGAATCTAATTTATTTTATCAATTGGTTAAAATATAACTCATGTCTCTATAATTTCACTTAATGGAAGATTTAGTCCTTACACTTTAAAAATATAGGACTTAATCCCTGTAGTTTCCCAAACCCCAAAAAAAGGTCTTCGGTGTTAGTTAACCATCAGTCAACGGTTAGTCTAGGACACATGGCGCTGACTAGGACGCTTACATCAACATTAAATGCCATGTCAGCACCACACATGACAAATTTAAATATATAATATACAAATATACAAATAGATAAATATAAATCTATATAAATATTCGCATGATAATTTAAATAACTAATTTAAACAAAATAAATTAGTTTTTATTTGATATATTCATATGAAATTAAATTCTAGTTTGGTCCATTTTTATACAGTCCATAATTTAACTTATAACCATGTTTTATCTAAAATTTCATTTTTCTGTTAAAAATTTTTCTATTTATTTACTTAGGTCCCTAACTAATATTTATTTTCTTTTATCCTTTGCATGATTTAAGATCATATTTAGATTCATCTAGATCCCTAGTCCTAGAATATAATTTTTTTTTGAAATTAAATCAACCTCTTCAAACTTTTCATTTTTTTACCCTGTCAAGCATTTTACATACTTTTCTCATGAATTTGATTTCCAAAGTTGTCAGAATTTCTTTTTAGGTGTTTTTAGAACCTAAACACCCCAAAAGCCACTGTTGTAAAAGACTCATGGTTTGGATTAATCAGCCCACTTTCTCTCTCGACTTTATACAACAAAAAAGGAGATGCTCATGGGTTGCTGTAGAAAAATATGATAATATAGCAATGACTTTTGGTGTGATTAGGCGTCCTTTACAGTGGCAACAAAGAGAATACAAAGTGCAGAAAAATAAGCTAGGAATTTGAGTAAGTGTTGTAACTAAACTTCTCATTATTAAAAGTCTCTCTTTGGCGTAGTTTATGGATAGAAATGATCAAATAGGTTCTAAAAACACCTAAGAAGAAATTCTGGACAAGTTTAAAATCAAACTCATGAGTTGGAAAAAGCTAGTTCAACCCACTCTTTAAATGGGTTAAATGGGCCTAACCCATTGGGTTGAGCTAGTTTTGCTAGCTCTATTTGAAAAATTGAATATTTTTTAAAAGTATGTAAAAAAAAGCTATATTATTTATATTTGGTATGGCATTTGAACTCATCAAAAGTCAATTGGGACTTTCTGATATGAATTTGGGCACAAAAACAACTCTTTAATAAGTAAACGTGGTTTGAGATAAGATATCAACTTATTACTTGTCTAAAGTTGCAACACCAGGGACTTAAGTGAACTCTTAAAGTATTTACGTTGAGAAATTTTAAAAAAAAACTTTGAGAAACTTCAGGACTAAATGGAAATTTCCGGACTTAATTAAGATCATTGGTGTTTATGTCGAAAAATAAGAAATTTTATTAAGGAAGAGAGATATTACATAATCCAAACAAATAATACATTTTGTACAAGAAGTTTAAATTTTTATTTGAGGTGCAAATAGAGACGACTAAGCTAGCAGAAAGAAAAAAAAAGTTGAAAGAGGTTCCAAGTAATTCAAACAAATGGCCTTGGAGGCAGTGGCGGAGCCACATTGAAGCCAAGGGGTGCAGCTGCACCCCCTGAAATTTAAAAAGTGTGATGTAAAATTTTTTTTTCATTTTGCCCCCTCGTTATTTTTTTTGAACCACTTTAATATTTTTCGAACCTTTTCAGTGACTCAATCCCGCTCTACTGCTCACAGTCACAAGACCCACACTCGCTAGAATCACAATTTTTTTCTTGATAATGGTTAATTTTTCATTTCATTGTTAGGGACCTCTTTGTAAAAGTTTGAAATTTAGAGTTTTTGTACATAGGTCTAGTTCTATTAAATTGGTTAATTGATTATATAATTAGGATCATGAGTAACATATTTTTGAAGTCAATTTCATGAAATTTTTTCTTGATAATAATTAATTTATCATTCATTATTAGGAACCTCTTTGTAAAAACTTGAAATTTAAAGTTTTTGTACATAAGTCTAATTCTATCAAATTGGTTGATTGATTATACAATTATGATCATGAGTAATATATTTGTGAAATCAGTTTTATGAAATTTTTTTGATAATGGTTAATTTATCATTCCATTATTAAGGACCTCATTGTAAAAGTTTGAAATTTGTGCTTTTTGTACATAAATCTAATTATATCAAATTAGTTGATTGATTATACAATTAAGATTCAGAAGAAGAATGCTTTTTTTGTAATGAAAATATTTTTTAAGAGAAAATTACTATAAAATGAGCAATAAATTAAAATTAATTTAAAAAAATTGTCATCAGATCCAAAAAATAACGAATGAAAATTTTACCCTCTTTAACCGAAGGGTCTTGGATACGCCATTGCTTGGAGGCAGGCCAAATAAAGGACACGCGTGTATTCCACTAATTCTATCTTGGTGGCCACACGAGAATAATGTACGTGAATCTACTACTTCCCACTTTAACCAAAAGCTTCATGAATTATAAAGTAATACTGAACCAAATTATGCACCTTTTCTTCCTTGCATTTTCGAAGACAAACCCATGATGCTACACGTGTACTCCTTCATGGATTTAATGGTCTAGCTCCACTTTAGCTTCTGCACAATTTCCTTTCTCCGTTTCCGAAGGAGCACTCAATCACCACATCCTAGAAATTCCTTGATTCACTTGGGAAGAACTAAAGACTTCATCAACTGAACGTAGAGGAGGAGACGTGTAGCTCGGTAGCAGCTCAATGCTATACCAAGTGTAAACCCCTTCATCCTCTTACCTTGGCCGAGGAGCTTGCACATGATTCTTCTCCATTCATGTGCATGAGCTGAAACCATACTGCATGCCTTGGCCGATGGAATCACCAAGAGTGGCCACGTAGACTACACTGCATGATTTGGTTGAGAGAAAGTTATCATCAGGAGATAGCCAAGTAATAGCTTCTTCGTTTCTGCATGAAAGTGAACCAAGACAGAGGTCTATTTACCTGCGTACTAACTTTTTGAAAACAAATTCTTCACATACTAACTATTTAAAACATATTTCTTATATACTAACTTTTAACTAAATTCGATTGAGATTTTACATGAAATTCAACCTACTTTCAATCAAATTTGACGTGAGGCAAGTGAGGAAGGAAGAATTCAACCACAATTTAGTCAAATTATAACTTTTATTAGACAGAATTCGACCACTGTGTAATTGAATTTTCGACCATGAAATTAGGGAGAATTCGACCACACAGTGTCAAATTCTTGCATAATTTTTTTTAATATTTCGTGTATATTTTTTATTTTAATTTATATAGATATTGTTATTTATTTTTTAAATGATTATTATATTTGATTTTTTTTTGGTGTTAATATTAATGTAGGAATTTTTTTATATGTGTTAACGATTTACATGTTTATTTCAATTATCATTTATTTTTATTTGTTGATTATTAAATTAGCATACATAATTAAATTTTTTATTAAATTAATGCATGATTAGCTCATATAAAATCTCAAAATTTTCATAAGTGGGTATTCACACACACGCACACGCACACGCACACGCACGCACACACACGCGCACACACACACACACATATATTCATCCACCATATAATAATATTATATAAGAATATAATTACACAAAATTATTTAAAGAACTTCTTAGTCTCACCAATCACTCAACAACATTGTACCTTTTTTCTTTGTACAATAGGAGGGTACTCATTGATTAGCGTTAGAAAATGCTTATTCTAATTTTCATATGTGGCATATCATCATTTGAATGAGATGGTATCTTTAATTTACTAATTAATCAAAACTTATATGTCAATATCCACAAAGTGTTTGGTCACCTATCAACAATGTGTTTTTGTTCCAAAATGATAAGTGTAATTCACAATGTTATTTAGCTATAACAACACTATAAATAATTTAGGTGAAAACATTTTGAATTTATAAAATTCTAAACCCCCACATTGAAGGCTATTGTGTCATTTTCAGGAATTCCACAAATTTCTTTCTTTCACCTAATTATAATATTCTTATGAGATTTTTTAAGATGTCACTTGTAAAATCACAACTTACATATATGTGAAATTTCTCAAGGCTCACAATTTTATTTTGTATATATATATATATTCTCAAATATTTCACAAATATATATAGACATTTTACCAAAGCATAATTAGATTTCACATAGCTTGCACATTATAGATTTCTAAACCTCACGCAAATTGATCATCTCAACAATATGTATCTAAGTTTCAGGCTTTCCAATCTAATTATTTTAGCATAATATATGCACATGTTTCATGCCATTTGCAATTTAATCTATTTAAGAAGAATATATGGCTAAGGAATTCAACAAGAAAATGCATCTAAGCATGAGGCCATCACTATAAAACCACTTTTAAAATCAAGGTCATAATCTAACTCATTTGAAGATTATATGACAAATTAAAGAGAAAGTTCAGCACCATAAATAAATTTTGGTGAAGATAACTTTCAAAAATTAAAACATCATTATGTAAGAATCTTACTTCCCATCAGAGATTAACATTGATCAAAAGCCATGATTGGGAATTCAGGAGTTAATATTTTTTTTATTGGAAGGTCATGTATTAAGCATATTATTAACCAATCAAATCAAAATCACAAATCATAGCCTCAAGTCATAAGCTCATCTCCACTTGGGAAGCAATCTTTATATAGCACAGAACCAAATAGATTTCTAATAGTATATCGCCTGTGTGCTGTAAAATTCTGATTTAATCCAAAACCAATTAAATTATCCCAATCCTAGTCCATATTTACAAATCACAGTCCTTTTAGGACTATCATGTCCAATTGGAGAATTTCTAAGATTCCAACATGACAATAAGCAAATGCAACACAAACATGACAATAAGCAAATGCAACACAAGATCAGAACCTAATAATTTGGAACAAAGAACCAACACATCCATTACATATATACATACATTTATATATCCTAATGCCCATTGATTCAAAGAGAAACCTGACGTCATTTATTTACCTTATATATTTTAATGAATAATAACATAAAAATATTCCTCTGTCATTCAAATAAAAAAAAAAGACCTTAACATTAAAATTTGTAGCTTTTCCCCAATCTAATAATAAGCTGTTCAATATTAATCACCAGCTAGCCACTAACCATAATTATGAGGGGCAGTGACCAAACCTAATAGACGGAAGGTGTAAACCACGCACAAAGTAGTTGTGTATCTTTCGAAACCATGAAGATTTCCCTCTGGTACTCTCCTTTGCCGCACGATCCTCAAGGAGAGAAGAACCCGAAGACCTCGTCGGAGATCGCACCTTCACCGCCGGACTTGGGTGGCCTGATATCTCGCCTGTATTCGCCTCTGTTTTGCCGCTTGATCAATGCTCTTTCCTTTTCTGGCTGCTATGTGTGTCGGCCTTTCTCTACTGATTTGGTCACACTCTCAAAACCGTTGCACCCCTCTGTTTTTCTGTCGCTATGCTTTGTGCTGAACGATGACAAAGTCTACAACTTTCCAGCATTGGTGCATCATGAAGATCTTTCCTTAAGATTGTTATGAAATTTGAGGGAAATTGTAAGTAAATAAATTTAGCCAATAAGAGAACACTGAGCACGGATTAGCTGCTTAAACCGTGGTAAAATCATTCAACAACGGTTTTTTTCCTTGTTGCAAGTTTCAGCAATGGTAAAAACCATTGCTGAAAGTGCTGTAGAAAAAAAAATTTCACATCACTTCCAGCAACGGTAAAAGCCATTGCTGAATTGAGGGATAAGCAGCGGATCCAGAGTTGAGAACACTTGCCCTTAAGAAAAAATTTCGCGATGACAAAACTTTTCTTAGGAAAATAAACTCTGTTGGGATGAAAACTCAGGTATTAGAACAAGAAAGAGAGAGCAAATTGTGTAACACAATATGAATGTTAGATTAGAAACCCTAAAAATAAGAGGTGGAAGATAAATATCTCAAAGAAAAGATAATTAATTTTACAATTAAATTCAAAAGAATAATTATAAACTAATATGATAAGATCATGAAGTGTAATCAGTTACAGATAATATTTATTAATTAATTTAAACAAATAATTAATTTGAAATAGTCAAAAGATTCTAGAAATAAACCATGTCAATATATAATAGACGTAATCGCACCATATTCAGATAAGCACAAAAATAATTAAATTATTTTTTTAAAATTATTTTCACAATAATTTAAAATTCCCTTTTTTTAAGTACTCTATTTTTCACAACATTTACACCTTCTTTGTTAATGCTGTCTCTAATTCTATATTTGCGGTGCTTACAATTTCATATTTGGATGTTTGTAAATTCAAATTATTTTTGTTCGTTTATTCTGTTTTGGATTTGGTATTAAGTTGGGAACTCAATTGAATTGGTAAGAGGGGAGGCATGTGGAGTCTATAGTAGCGACACTCCCAGAGTGACAAGAAGCTAGAGAATATGAACATTGGCAATTATAGATAAAGGGGTTACTTCTAAGAGCTTCATCACCAAACTGAGAAGGTGATGAGGCAAAGTCAAACTTACCGAACGGCTGTAAGGGAGAAAATGACTTGAATAGAGAATTAGGTGGTTGAGAAGGGGTGAGATCCTCTGTTTGGGGTAAATACAAGTAGAAATCTGCTTGAGTTAATAGCAATGATTTTTTACTGTTGTTACAAATTTTTAGCAACAGTTAAACTGTTGCTGAAAGTTTTAACAATAGTAAAAACTGTTGGTAATAAACTAAGTATACATAATTTCAAGCAGACAATCTGAACCCGTTGAAAAGAGAGAATAAGGTGTTTGAAATATTCATAACAAACGTATTTTTTTTTGTTTTTATTTTTTTAAAAAAATTTTAACTTTATAAACTAAATATATTTCTTAAAATACTAAAAATTAAAAATAAAAATATATTTTAAAAAATAAAGACAAAATAAAAAATATGAAATATTTTTACAAACCAAACATATCTTTAAATTTTATGTTTATAATAAATCAAACATTCTCAAAAATTACATTTTTAAAAGTATAAAAATTTTTAGAATTGTAAGATTTCTCGTATATTACTTGGTTAAGGAATTCCGAAAGTCAATACTCACGAGCACCGGAGTTGCTAAATAAAATAAACATAGCGTTTGGTTGCCAATAGCCACATCTTTCGATGGTCAAACAATATAAATTGAATGATACTTACACATTCTTCAATAGATTCGCAGACTCAAGGTCCGAAAACGGCTCTTTCAATACCGAATAAAAGTAAAATTTTAATTATTTAATTATCAAATAAACGATAAATATTAAATATATAAAATTTGAGATATAATTATTTATTTATTTATTTAATCATAATAGTTTATTATTAAACAGTTAAAATTTTAATTATATTTTATATTTTTTTATCATCAAATATAAAAGAGTTGTTCTCCTAAAATTTTGGTGACTTCTATAAAAATAAATTAATCAATAATTAACAAGTTTGACTAAAATTATTGAAGTTGAAACATTTGAAGCATAAGATTTGAAAGTTTAATTTTAACTCTTCCAAAATTTGCCTCCTCTAGCACAAACACTTGCACGTGCTCTTGTAACTTCACAAGGCAAAGAAGAAAACAACTTGTCAACTACTCAACCACAGTTCTCGTCGTGGACTTAGTCTTGACGGGCAAATTATGTTTTTAAGAGAATCTCTAACACCTATTCTTTTAAAGGTTTTTAAAAATAAGAATTTATTCATAATAAATTTTATTGTTAGAATGTGTTAATATGATTGTCATATATAAAAATCATTCTTCAATAAATAATCAATTTTTATAGTAAAATATCAATAAAAAATTATAAACTAATAAAAAATAGAGAATTATAGAATTCATTGTAAATAAAAGAATAATTTGTGAAATTTATTAGTGAATTTTTTAAAATTATATTATTGAATGAAAAATTATTTAAAGTAAAGAATTACTTAAAATAAAAAGTGATGATATGATAATAAGAAAACTACAACAAAAAAAAATTTGAATAATTCATTAGAGTTATGCCAATAAAAATACTTTAAACACAAAAAAATATTGTCAATTTTGAAGTCTTTTTCTCGCAAAACACTGGTCGACGCACAACAACAGTACGTCTAGTGTGACTCACTCGTCCAGAGCCCGTGCTCAATATTGTGATTTGACAGTTTAAACTCGGAAGCAGGTGCCCCATATAAACCCATCCAATCTTCAATCGAGAAACCACAAATTTGCATATATTGATCGAGTTTTCACTTTAAGGCTTCCATGGAGAAAACAACTCACATAGCCGTTGTTCCTAGTCCTGGCTTTAGCCATCTGGTTCCTGTTCTTGAATTTTCAAAGCGACTTGTTCATCTCCACCCGGATTTTCGTATCACTTGCATCATTCCATCACTTGAGTCTCCCCCAAGTGCCTCCAAAGCCTACCTTCAAACTCTTCCTTCAAACATACACTCCATATTTCTTCCTCCTATTAGCAAAGGCGACATTTCACAAGTGGCATACCTTGGAGCCCAAATCCAACTCACAGTCACTAAATCATTGCCATCTCTGCGTGCGGTTTTAAACTCCTTGGTTTCTAAGACTCCTTTGGCAGCTCTAATTGCTGACTCTTTTGCATACGAAGTTCTAGATTTCGCCAAGGAACTCAACACTATGTCCTTCATCTACTACGCTCCATCTGCTTCAATGCTTTCCTTCTTGCTCTATTCCCCAAAGCTGGACCACAAAACTTCTGGTGAATACAGAGACTTACCAGAGCCTATCCAGATTCCAGGTTGTGTCCCACTTCATGGCAGAGACCTCCCAGATCCAGTTCAAAATCGATCAAGTGACGTTTACAAAAAGTTTCTGAAACGTGCCAGGAGAATATATCATGTTGATGGGATCTTGGTGAATAGCTTCGCCGAGATGGAAGAAGGGCCTATAAGAGCCTTGACAGAGGAAGGAAGTGGTAGCCCACATGTTTATCCAATTGGACCAATTACACAAACCGGGTCAAGTAATACCGAAAACAGGCCAGAGTGTCTAAGATGGTTGGAAAAGCAACCACCTAGCTCTGTTTTGTACGTTTCTTTTGGGAGTGGTGGGACTCTGTCTCAAGATCAAATCAATGAGCTAGCTTTTGGATTGGAACTAAGTGGCAAGAAATTCTTATGGGTTTTAAGGCCACCAAGTAACTCAGTTCATGCTGCTTACCTTGGTTCTACAAATGAAGACCCTTTAGATTTCTTACCAAAAGGGTTCTTGGAGAGGACCAAAGAGCAAGGTTTAGTTATTCCTTCATGGGCACCTCAGATTTCAATCCTTAGCCATAATTCCACTGGTGGGTTCTTAAGTCACAGTGGTTGGAATTCCATCCTTGAGAGTGTTGTGCATGGTGTGCCACTCATAACATGGCCACTCTTTGCAGAGCAGAGAATGAATGCTGTTTTGTTAGTTGATGGCTTGAAAGTGGCTTTAAGGCCAAAAGTCAACGAGAATGGAATAGTGGAAATGAAAGAAATTGCAAAGGTGATAAAGAGATTGATGGAGGGTGAAGAAGCCAAAGATATTAGAGAAAGAATGAAAGATTTAAAAGAAGCTGCTGCTAATGCAGTAACAGATGGTTCATCTACTAAGACGCTGTCTGAGGTGGCACTGAAATGGAAAAGCTTGGTTGGGAAATAGGAAAACAAATTTTCTATATCTGTACTATTTTCCTCTTAAACAATAAAATTGGTTTTTTTTTGGTTAAACAATTCCTCGGTTTCTGTTTCATGGTTATAAAAATTCAGCAGCAGTGATATCCTCATCATCTAACCCCCACCGACACCAATCATTCGTTTGTCCTGTATTTTCATTTCAAAAAAATACTCGCGTATCATTCCTTCTACATGTTTAATTTGATTTGACTTGTTGCATGTATTTATTTGTGAAGCATACAAGAATATATTTCTTGAATTTCAAAATTAGTTATAAAGAGTTTGATATATACTATATGTATACAATACTAAAAAGATTATTATATATAATTTTATAAATGAATGAACAATAAAAATTTCACCTTCTAAAAAATTAATGCCAAAATGCGAAGAATTCTCTCAGTTTAAAGGATTGTGTAGTTTAACTTCTAATATAACTTCTTTTCTAACTCTGAGATCAAATTCTAGCTGAATTGATCCATATATGCCTATCGTAAGGTACAAGAATAATAATCCTTTTTTTTAGTTTTTTGAACTTTCTTCTCCATTTCGCAAACAATAAAACATTTAATATGATATGTTAAATATTCTTTGTACAATAATACGGATTAGGTCTAATAAAATGAGTTAGTTCTTCACAAAGTCACAAATTACAGTTCAAGTCCCAATTGAAAAAAGTGTTTATATTTAGTATCTAATAATATCTCAGATGAAATTATCTCTTGTGGAAGATACACAAGATAATATGTGAAACCAAAAAACTATGTTCTTTTTTGACATTTTCAACCTAAATAGAGACGTTTTGAATAAGAAGTCAACAGAGGGATTATGTTGTATAAAATTAAAAATTTAGGACTAAAAGAGAAGAATTTCAATTCACTACTAGAAAATTTCTTTTAGTGACGGACAAATCCGTTACTAATCCATTAAATCCGTCACTAATTATGGATTTAGTGACGAATTTTCCGTCACAAACTCTGACAGTAAAAAGTGCGTCACAAACTAAGTTGTGACAGATGATGCAATCCGTCACTAATTTTAGTGACAGAATACTGACGAACCATCCATCACTAAACTAGTGACAGACATATACGTCACTAAACTCGTTTAATTTGTGACGGACTCATCCGTCACTAATTTTTTTTAAAAATATTTTTTCCCTTGAATTAGTGACGGATGACTCTGAATTAGTGACGGACTCATCTGTCACTAAATATTGTTTTGGTATTTAATATTTTTTCTCCTTTTTAGTGACAGAGTTCGTTACTAATTTTTTGTGACTATTTTTTAATACATTTTCTCCCTTTTCTATTACATTTTCCTTAATCCCTTAACTTCAAAATTTTTTTCCAAAATACAATTATATGTATATTTAATACAGATAATAAAAATAAACTGAAAATTATAGGAAATTCAATGAAATCATTCAATAAATTTACCATCTAATCATGTACCATATACAACTAAACTTAAAAAACATTAGGTCATGTATCATATACAATGATAACAAAAGTGAACTACATCATACCATATCTCATATCTGTACCAAAAGCTAGACTCAAAAAGACCAAGTAAAATATCATTTACAATAGTAGTCAAGTGTCTTTGTCTCGAATTGTATTAGAGCCCGCAGATGGATCCCTAGGTGATTCTGTTAGTGGAGGCAACCCAGCATTAGCCAATAATTGCTGCACTATAGCCTGAAGGTTACTTACTGTACTTTGCAACTCCTGCCTATGTTTGATCTCTCTTTCAGCTTGTTGACGCATCTCTTCCCGTTCTTGTTGCTCTCTTTGAACCTCTTGACGCATCATCTCCAACTTTTCTAAACTATCTTGATTCAGTACAGATGCATGAATTGAAGGTTGTGATCCATGAGTGATAGTAGAAGATGCTTCTGATCCAAGACCATAAATCCTTCCTTTTATTGGACCACCAACAACTTTGGTCCAAATAGACAATTCACGCTCCTTGATATTATTGGCATCTCCCACATTTGAAGTGTCACCTTGAGACTCTTTCATTTCACTTACAAACTTTTCCTGCAAATATTGCAATGATATAAGATAAAGTGAAACAAATAGAGCTAATACTTTAGCAATCAATGACAGTAACTTAGAAACAAAAAATTAACTCATAAGCTCACATAATCATGAGATCTTGCAAAAAAATGTAGGTCTGCCCAGTGGCCTCATCAAGTAATAAATGATTTGAAAATAACCTTATCAGTAACAAACATACATTTAGGATTTGGTGAATAGAAGTAGTTCACATTTTTTTCCCACTTCGATAATCACTTTGTAAGATAGAAACAACCCGAATAGAAGATAGAATAGCCTAGTCATAAACATCAAGTGTCCAATATATTAGAGAGCTCTATGACATATAAAGTCATGATTATATATTACAAAACAAAAAGAAGCATATAATTAACAATTCTAACTCATCCTCCTTAACTCTGTCTTACATTATTTTATTGTTAAAGTTTAGAATTTTGAAAAAAAGTCTTCTACTTTTTGAAAACAAATGACAAACAGCAGCAAATCACCAATAAAATAACAAATCAGTAGTAAATGAACATTAGCAAATCACCAGTAGAAGAACAGCAGCAAATCACCAGTAAAAACACCAAGACAGCAGCAAATCACCAGTAAAATGAGCAATGCAGTAGTAAATCCCTAATAAAACAATAGCAACAATCCCCAATAAGAGAACAACGAAAATATAATTCATAGTGAATTTTATTATAGGTCAACATCATATTGTGTTTATTAAATATGTTGTCGGTAATAAAACTATAAAAATATATCTAGTTTTATATTAAAAAAAAAGGCAACTTAGACTTTTCAATCAAAAGAAAAAAGGTGGCCTACAAGATATATGCAAATTAAGGAAGTGTGTCCCATGGTCACGAGGTCAAGGAAGAAGCAATAAAGATACCTATATCTGTACACTATTTGCTATATGTTATGTTACCCTTCTTTTTTTCCCAAAAAAAAAATGGACATAGCTATATGTGATGTTACCATATTAATTCAATGTTATTGCATTAAATTGTGGTCAGTAACTGATTAATTAATCTATAAATAAGCTAATAATTAATTAACCTCATTACAGTGCTTATAAGGAAATGGGGATATAGTCACTATGTTGGAGAAGGAAAGTTTAATGGGGATGCAATACTAAGTGGGGATAAAAAATTTATCTTAAAAATAGATTAAAAAAAAGGGAAGGAATCTTGAGACTTCAAAAGTTGGAAGTTTGATGGAAAATGAAAAGGGGCATGTGATATATGTGATGTTACCTTATTAAATCAATATTATTGCATTAAATTGTGGTCAGTAATTGATTAACTAATCCATAAATAATCTAATAATTAATTAACCCCATCATAGTGCTTATAAAGAAATGGGGAAATAGTCAGTATGTTGGAGAAGGAAAGTTTAATGGGCATGCAGCACTGAGTGAGGATAAACAATTTATCTTAAAAACATATTAAAAAAAGGGAAGGAATCTTGAGACTTCAAAAGTTGGAAGTTTGATAGGAAATAAAAAGGGGCATGTGAAATAAAAATCATATTTCTTGTAAACTGACAAGAAGTGTGCGAATAATGGAGAAAAAGTAATAGCTAATATATTATATATATATATATATATATATATATATATATATATCTCACAAGCAAGGAAAACGACATGCACAATAGGCTAGAATCAGAACAAGAACAGAGCTAATGGATTATTTTATAGTAAATCTTGAAACCAACCAAATAAAAAGTAATTCTTTTCAAGCAATTATAGCAGCAAGCATGAATATATTGTTCCAAACCCAATCAACTTCAGTTACAGTATTATCACACTTAGAAAAAGCGAAAATTAAGAAAAAAAAAACTAATCTCTTACCTTGAGAGAGAGATATATATATATATATATATATATATATCTCACAAGCAAGGAAAACGACATGCACAGTAAACTAGAATCAGAACAAGAACAGAGCTAATGGATTATTTTATAGTAAATCTCAAAACCAACCAAATAGAAAGTAATTCTTTTCAAGCAATTATAGCAGCAAGCAAGAATATCCAGACCCAATCAACTTCAGTTACAGTATTATCACACTTAGAAAAAGCGAAAATGAAGAAAAAAAACTGATCTCTTACCTTGACAGAATTTTCCACCAAAATCGTAGCTTCTAGTTCCTTAGTTTCCTCCTTCTAAAAAATTAAACTCTACACGCAATCCAGAAACTGATACAAGACAAGATTTCTTTCATCAAACACACAAACTTGAAGGAATTTGATATTAATTTCCAAGTTTATACTACTAACCATTTCTTACTTGTAACCGAGGTGAGTTACCATGGATGACAGCAAATAAACCAGAAATTTTTTTGATAAACTCCTCCTTAAATCAAGTTCAACTAGCTGAGAAGAAATCCCTAATTACACAGCAAATATTAGATAAGTTTCAAGTGGAGATAATCAAGGCATACTCACGAGAAAGCAGAGAAGAGAGAGAATGGTCAAGGCTTACCACTCCTATCCTCAACTTCAGTTACAGTATTATCACACTTAGGAAAATCGAAAATTAAGAAAAAAAACTAATCTCTTACCTTGACAGATTTTTCCACTAAAATCATAGCTTCTAGTTCCTTAGTTTTCTCCTTCTAAAAATTAAACTCTACACGCAATCCAGAAACTGATACAAGACAAGATTTCTTTCATTAAACACACAAGTATGAAGGAATCTGATATTAATATCCAAGTTTATACTACTGACCATTTCTTGCTTGTAACCGAGGTGAGTTACCATGGATGACAGCAAATAAACAAGAAAATTTTCTGTTAAACTCCTCCTCAAATCAAGTTCAACTAGATGAGAAGAAATCCCTAATTACATAACAGCTATTAGATAAGTTTCAAGTAGAGATAATCAAGGCATACTCACAAGAAAGCAGAGAAGAGAGAGAATGGTCAAGGATCACCACTCCCATCCTCAGAGAATTGTCTTTCCCAAATAGAGAAGAAGACGTCGCTTGCTTTAGGAAAGAAAGCAGAGAAGAGATAGAGACTTGTCCAGGTTCACCACTCTCATTGTTGGAGATTTGTCTTTCCCATATAGGGAGGAAGTCGTCGCTTGCTTTAGGAAATCAGAGGCTTAGGGCACGCACGATTGGGAAGGAAATAAAGATTTGGGAAATAAGAGACATTTGGGAAAGAAGAGAACTAGGGCGCGCTATTTTGGGAATTTTGGTGGGAAGCAAAAAATGAGACAACTTTTTGGTGCGAACTGGAAAATGTACGGTTCAAAAATTAAATAACTTTTGTGACTGATGTCCGTCACTATTTTCAGTTTGGTGTTACACAATTTGTGACGGAAACCATTCTGTCACAACTATAAATAAAATAAAATTTCATTTTTGCCACCCGTCACTAATCCGTAAGTAAAATTAAAATATTAGTGACGGCAGTTAGTGACGGCCCCATCCATCACATATTTACAGAAAATAATATTACATTTTTATCATCTGTCACTAATCCGTGAGTAAATTAGTGACGACCAAAATCCGTCACAAATATAAAGAAAATAAAATTACATTTCTCCCACCCCGTCACTAATCCGTGACTAAAATAGAAACATTAGTGACGGTATTTAGTGACAACTGATCTCGGTCAAAAAATTTTAGATTTAGTGACAACTATTAGTGACAGGCAGCATTCGGTCACAAAAAATGATAACCTTAAACATGTCATCACTAATCCATCACAAATTCAAAAAAATTAGTGACGGATTTATTTCCGTCACTAAATTCTGTCACTAAATCTAGTTTTTCTAGTAGTGATTTTTATTATCAAATATCTTAAGATAATTATGATACGTGAAATAATTTTTGAAGAGCCAACAAGATGCTCAATTACAAAAAAAAAGGAAAGAAACATTCAATTGTTATATTTTAATTATAGAAAGAGCAATATCCAACTAACTTTATTCCAACCTAATGGTATGCATCCAATTAGATCCAACTAACTTTATTCCAATATGCATCCAATTAGATCCAACTAACTTTATTCCAACCTAATGGTATGCATCCAATTAGATATTGCTGGAAAATTTCTAAAAAAAATTGTGGTCTTGATTACTAAATAAAAATAAAAAATACGAAAAAAGACAAAGACAAAGCATACAATTCAAATATCAATTGAAAGCCCTCTTGGTCTAATGATAACAATCTTTGGAATTAGAGTTGTCAATGCAATTCAGTCTAATCCATATAGACTAATTTGTTGCAAGCTAGTAAAAGACAAGCTAGGTCAAGCCAGCCCATTTTCAAAAAAGAGCCAAAAGTTTACAAGCATGGCTCGCTTAATACGGGTTGAATAGGCCAACTACCTTTCTTTTTTTAACTTAAATGAAGTCTTAAATACCCCTCCATATATTGCTCGAGACACACAAAAGAAAGCACCAACTCATGAACTCCTAGCATATGGTGTCCAAATTGAAAATGAATTTAAACCATATCAGCATATTGGAAAAAGATAGCTGGTTAGGAATATATGCAACTGAAGATTGAAGTTGAAGACGTGTGGTGAGAGTCAAAAATCAAAAGAACAGGGAAGTGCAATCGAGAGAACAAATTTACGATTGATAGAGAGAATGAGAGACGAGAGTCGAGAGTCGAGAGAACAAAGGTGACTACCATCTGCTATCGACATTGTGGGAGTGACAGAAAACAGGAGAGCGAGTGAGAGAACATATTTGCAATTGAGAGAGAGAATAAGAGATGAGAGTCGAGAGAATAGAGGTGACTACCATTTGCTACCAGCAACTATGGGAGTGATAGAGAATAGGCGAGCAAGCAAGAAAACAAATCTATGATTGAGAGAGAGAATCAGAGATGACAGTCGAGAGAACATAGGTGACGACCCATTGGTGACCGTGAGAGTGACAAAGAACAGGGAAGCGAGCGACACCATGACAGATAGAACTCCGACAACCAAGCTACTAGTACCATATTTGAGATTGAGAGAATGAGAGATGAGACCAAACGAGTGACGACTAACGAGAGCAGAGAGCTTGAGATTGACTGGGTTTGGAATCTAATCTATTTTATCAATTGGTTAAAATATAAATCATGTCTCTATAATTTCACTTAATGGAAGATTTAGTCCTTACACTTTAAAAATATAGGACTTAATCCCTGTAGTTTCCCAAACCCCAAAAAATGGTCTTCGGTGTTAGTTAACTATCAGTCAACGGTTAGTCTGGGACACATGGCGCTGACTAGGATGATTACATCAGCATTAAATGCCATGTCAGCACCACACATGACAAATTTAAATATATAATATGCAAATATACAAATAGATAAATATAAATCTATATAAATATTCGCACGATAATTTAAATAACTAATTTAAACAAAATAAATTACTTTTTATTTGATATATTCATATGAAATTAAATTCTAGTTTGGTCCTTTTTTATACAGTCCATAATTTAAGTTAAAACCATGTTTTATCTAAAATTTCATTTTTTTGTTAAAAATTTTTCTATTTATTTACTTAGGTCCCTAACTAATATTTTTTTTTCTTTTATCCTTTACATGATTTAAGATCATATTTAGATTCATTTAGATCCCTAGTCCTAGAATATAATTTTTTTTTGAAATTAAATCAACCTCTTCAAACTTTTCATTTTTTTACCCTGTCAAGCATTTTACATACTTTTCTCAGGAATTTGATTTCCAAAGTTGCTAGAATTTCTTTTTAGGTGTTTTTAGAACTTAAACACCCCAAAAGCCACTGTTGTAAAGAACTCATGGTTTGGACTAATCAGCTCACTTTCTCTCTCGACTTTATATAACAAAAAAGGAGATGCTCATGGGTTGCTGTAGAAAAATATGATAATATAGCAATGACTTTTGGTGTGTTTAGGAGTCCTTTACAGTGGCAACAAAGAGAACACAAAGTGCAAAAAAATAAGCTAAGAATTTGAGTAAATGTTGGAACTAAACTTCTCATTATTAAAAGTTTCTCTTTGGCTTAGTTTATGGATAGAAATGGTCAAATAAGTTCTAAAAACACCTAAGAAGAAATTCTGAACAAGTTTAAAATCAAACTCATGAGTTGGCAAAAGCTAGTTCAACCCACTCTTTAAATGGGTTAAATGGGCCTAACCCATTGGGTTGAGCTAGTTTTGCCAGCTCTATTTGAAAAATTGAATATTTTTAAAAGTATGTAAAAAAAGCTATATTATTTATATTCGGTATGGCATTTGAACTCATCAAAAGTCAATTGGGACTTTCTGATATGAATTTGGGCACAAAAACAACTCTTTAATAAGTAAACGTGGTTTGAGATAAGATATCAACTTATTACTTGTCTAAAGTTGCAACACCAGGGACTTAAGTGAACTCTTAAAGTATTTACGTTGAGAAATTTAAAAAAAAAAACTTTGAGAAACTTCAGGACTAAATGGAAATTTTCGGACTTAATTAAGATCATTGGTGTTTATGTCGAAAAATAAGAAATTTTATTAAGGAAGAGAGATATTACATAACCCAAACAAATAATACATTTTGTACAATAAATTTAAATTTTTATTTGAGGCGCAAATAGAGACGATAAGCTGGCAGAAAGAAAAAAAAAAAGTTGAAAGAGGTTCCAAGTAATTCAAACAAATGGCCTTGGAGGCAGCCCAAATAAAGGACATGCGTGTACTCCACCAATTCTATCTTGGTGGCCACACAAGAATAATGTACGTGAATCTACTACTTCCCACTTTAACCAAAAGCTTCATGAATTATAAAGTAATACTGGACCAAATTATGCACCTTTTCTTCCTTGCATTTTCGAAGACAAACCCATGATGCTACACATGTAATCCTTCATGGATTTAATGATCTAGCTCCACTTTAGCTTCTGCACAATTTCCTTTCTCCGTTTCCGAAGGAGCACTCAATCACCACATCCTAGAAATTCCTTGATTCACTTGGGAAGAACTAAAGACTTCATCAACTGAACGTAGAGGAGGAGACGTGTAGCTCGGTAGCAGCTCAATGCTATACCAAGTGTAAACCCCTTCATCCTCTTACCTTGGCCGAGGAGCTTGCACATGATTCTTCTCCATTCATGTGCATGAGCTGAAACCATACTGCATGCCTTGGCCGATGGAATCACCAAGAGTGGCCACGTAGACTACACTGCATGATTTGGTTGAGAGAAAGTTATCATCAGGAGATAGCCAAGTAATAGCTTCTTCGTTTCTGCATGAAAGTGAACCAAGACAGAGGTCTATTTACCTGCGTACTAACTTTTTGAAAACAAATTCTTCACATACTAACTATTTAAAACATATTTCTTATATACTAACTTTTAACTAAATTCGATTGAGATGTTACATGAAATTCAACCTACTTTCAATCAAATTTGACTTGAGGCAAGTGAGAAAGGAAGAATTCAACCACAATTTAATCAAATTATAACTTTTATTAGACAGAATTCGACCACTGTGTGATTGAATTCTGCCTAATAAAAATTAGGCAGAATTCGACCATGAAATTAGGGAGAATTCGACCACACAGTGTCAAATTCTTGCATAATTTTTTTTAATATTTCGTGTATATTTTTTATTTTAATTTATATAGATATTTTTATTTATTTTTTAAATGATTATTATATTTGATTTTTTTTGGTGTTAATATTAATGTAGGAATTTTTTTATATGTGTTAACGATTTACATGTTTATTTCAATTATGATTTATTTTTATTTGTTGATTATTAAATTAGCCTACATAATTAATTTTTTTATTAAATTAAATTAATTATATAAATTAATGATATTTTTTTATTTATCTAAGATTTTGATTTATTTTAAATATCTATTTATTATAGTTTATAAAATTATAATATTAATAAAATATATAATTTTATTAAATTATGATAATAATGAGATTTGTGTATGTGTTGATGATTTATTTTTAATTGTTTTTTATTTGTTTGTAAATGATTTAATTTTATTAATGTATATAATTATTATTAATGTGTAATGATTTTCATAATAGTTTTAATAAAATGTATTTAATATTTTTGAACAACTTGAAAGATTTAAAATTAACTTAACTTTTATTTTTTTTAAGATTTTAAGAATATTCCTAATTTTTTTTTAATTTTTAATGAATCAATGTTGTAACTATATTAATACTAAATTTATTTAATTTTGTATTTTAATTATAGTTTGTAATTAAAAAAAATATTGTAACCAAGTGGTGGTTGAATTTGCTCATTTATTTTTTAATTTTTTTAATTTTATACCATGGTTGAATTTCATGCGTGTGGGTTGTTTTTTTTTTTAATAAATTTCTTATTAAATTTGATATATGTCATATTTTATATATATAATAATTTTTTTTGAAGTTATATTTTTTTTCATGTATATTTTTTTTAAAATTTTCATTTAATCTTTACATGATATTTTTTAATTTGGTTTTATTAATAATTTATGTATTGGCAAAGATTTATTTTTTTTATCTTGTTAAGATTTATAGAATATTCATATCTTTTTAAGTAAATTAAAAAAATACATCAAATATAATTTAAAACTGGATATAAAATAAGTTTTATACAAGAACACATTCAATAATAGTGCGAGCCAGTTCCACAATAGCGCCTACCGACATGTCTATTTCTACGACCGAGTGCTTGATCTTTCTCTTCCTAATCGCTATCTTCGGCCGAATCGCCATCTTCGGTTGAATCATTGTTCGGTTCAGGATCTTGTCTTGGTGTAGTTTGATAGGTTGAGCTCAAACCAATGTCATCCCCCTTCGTGGTTCTCGGGCCAGCTTCAGATGCCACAGACTGACCACCACGTACCCTCCGCACCCTTCTGCCTCGCCTGCCTTGGGGTGGCCTTTCTAGAATATGTGGCTGCGATAAGTCTTGTGCCTCTAGAGTTAGGTATTCCATGGTGTTACATTCTCCAAGAGCTTGTAGGATCTTGTTACTATTTGACACCACATAATCCGAGGGAATCGCTAGTTCTTGCAAACCACGTACACGCATTGCTCTCACTAGAGTAGCTTGTAAATAATGCAATAAACAAAATTATTCTTCAAATAATATTAATTAAAATAAATAACAAATAATTGAAAGTATATTTTACCACGTATCCATTGCAGGCATTCGAAGCACGAATCCATCGTCGTGTGTGAAGGTAATACCACTGCATGTATCGTGAGTATAGTCCCAGAGGCTAGTCTGATAGTGTTATAGGAGC
Organism: Biancaea sappan; assembly: GCA_037074585.1. Classification (NCBI taxonomy): domain Eukaryota; kingdom Viridiplantae; phylum Streptophyta; class Magnoliopsida; order Fabales; family Fabaceae; genus Biancaea; species Biancaea sappan. Next base: position 27,900,086 of record CM073499.1, on the reverse strand, counting down.
AATGTATGCACGATCCCGCAACTGGTCCCACGACTGGATGAAGTCAACATGCTCTACCTTCTACTTAGTATCAGTCTTCTCAGTTAACTTTTTAAGATGTCAATCCCCTAAGTTCATCGATGGGACTGGGATCGGTTGTTCCATCCCAAGCTGATGCATGACTTGATTCGAATGATGCCATTCTATTATGTGAAAATTTAGGAGAGGATCAGAGGCACGCAACATGTCAGGGTCATTTTGGCAATATTCTAGGACTACTTAACATGCATATGGGAGCCAAATAACCTAAATTTGGCAAATATTAGCATCACATCCACTAATAGGGAACAAAATATTATCAATTTAAAAATAAAATAAATACTAATACCTCATCATCGATCATGTGGTCCAATAATCGCTTATATTGATCTAGAGCACGAGCAATGGGGGCTTGGTATAGGAAAAATCTATTCTACCTATTAAAATTAAATCTTTATTTCAATTTCCAATTTAGACAAATTATCACCAAAAAATACAATGATCTAAATTTTTAATTGAAAAAATAATGTAAATGATTCAAATAAAATATCTAAATAAAATAATAATAACATATGACATACCTATGTTCTATAGGAGGGGACCATGGATGTTCTTCATCATCATCGGGTTGAATTGATACTTGCGGCCTTAGTCGTGAAAGTCGTTCAAATGCCCACACATGCAAATGAACACACCAACTAATTTGATGTGTAGTAGGGTGTGTTGCCTTGCATAATTCACTATATAGGTGGGCCAAGACGGCCGAGCCCCAACTATACTTCCAGCATGCTTCAAAGTCTTGCAATAGCAGGAGGTACATTAAGTATACGTTCATGCCAGATTTGTCTAACATCAAATAGCTGTCGATGATGAGCAAAGTATAAGCTCGTGCATGTTGTTCAATTATGGCTTCAGCTGCATTCTCCGATAACTCCAAGAATTGTTCTTGAAGCCATGTCATACATAATTTTTGGCCCTTCAACTTGTCCTCAGGTAGGTTAGTCCCCAACAATTCAAGATATACAAAGTCCCAGGAGAGGACAGAATCTTCTACAACAGCTAGTCTACTACAAGGGAGTCTAAACAGCAGTGCCACATCTTGTAATGTGATAGTGCACTCTTCCTGTGATAGATGGAATGTGTGAGTCTCTGGACACCATCTTTCTACTAGTGTTCTGACTAATGCCTAGTCATACATAAAAAATCCAATCATCGACATTCTATAAAATCCCGCTTGTTGCAAATATGGTACAATGCGGGGGTCTGCTCATATAACTAATTGACTAGTGTGTCGACAAACTTTTAATACTCTATCAGGTTGTATAGAAAACAAAAAATATATGAGTAAAATAAAATAAATAAAAAGAGCAACATAATAACAACAAATAATAAATAAAAAAATGAGCAACATAATAACAACAAATTAAAATTAAAATGAGCAACATAATAACAACAAATAATAAATAAAAAAATAAAATGAGTAACATAATAACAACAAAATAAACAATAAACAATGAGAAACATAATAACAACAAATAATAAATAAAAAATAAAATGAGCAACAGAATAACAACAAATAATAAATAAACAATGACCAACATAATAACAACAAATAAAAAATAAAAAATCAACAAAATAATAACAACCAATAATAAATAAAAATAACAATTAACAAAACATAACATATCTGTAAAAAAAACAACAAATAATATGATTAAATGAAAGTAAATCAAGAAAAATACAACAACATGATTAAAGTAACCAAAAAAAATATCATTAATAAAATAAAAAGTAACAAATAATGTAAATAAAACAACAATAACAAAAATAAGTAATAAATAATATGACTAAAGTAACCCAAAAAAAAAATTACTCACTAGGTTCTCATTTCATGTTTGTTCATATATATATTCATCTTGGAGATATAATAAATCTCGTTTAGTTGGTCTAAGTGCTATAATCTCATTCATATATGTCATTATGAGAAAATAATTTGAACAAAAATAGAAATTGGAGAAAGAGTATTGGAGGTAGGAAAGATTTGAGTGGTGTAGGGTATGTATATGGTGGAGGAGTTAGGGTTGCGTTTTTGGGGAGGGGGTTGGGGCCGGTTGCCACTTGGCAACCGGCAATTCGACCATTCAATGGTCAAATTTGGCCCTATTTATTATGGCCAAATTCGACTACAGCAGAGTCAAATTTGGTCCAATTATTGTGTGGCCAAATTCGACCCTGCCAAGGTCGAATTAAGTGCAATTATATGAACCAAATTTGTCTTGTCTCCCATGCAGCCCAACATTTCAACAAAATCAAAGGAAATAGATGGTTTCAGAGCATGTATAAAACTATTCAGTGTGAAGTCTTCTCAAATATACTATTGATATCTTATCAATAGTATTTTTTTTTGATTTATTGTCTTGTCAAATATACTGATTTCAGATAACAAAATATTTTATTTAGATTCTTAAAAAAAAAGTCCAATCTTTGTTTTAGATTGTTCAGTCTATATATACAAGACATTCAAATTTCTCAGTGCAACCCTCTCTTTGTTTCAGATACATTGCTCTTAGTTGTTAGTGAAAAAAATTTCTTTCCCATTATTTTTTTTCTATCTAAATAAAATGAGTTGACAAATTACTGCGTATTTACATCTCAACGAAGAAATTACTATCTCAGACGAAGGTGACATTTTCATGTTTGAAAACATGACGATGATGAGGCTGTCTAAAGGAATTACTATGGAGGAATTCAAAGACTATCTACGTGTTCAGTCTAGCTTACTCTATAACCAAGCTGTGAGCAAGGTTTGGTATCAGTGCCTGGTGAAATTGTCGCCACTCCGCTATCGAAAAGTGAAAATGGAAAATGATTATCAACTTTAAGCTACGGTGATTATACACCTCAATCGCTTTCAAGACCAGGCTATGATGAAATTATTGGTGGAGATTAACACAGTGCAAATGGATGTCAGCACTGGTATATTGACCCATATGACAAATTTGGAATTGTTATCTCAGGTACAACAAGGTCTAGACTCTCAACTGTGCGACCCACTTGGTTGAATTTTAAATAATTTTAATTAGGCAGAATTCGACCACACCCAAGTTGAATTCTGCCTAATTTGAAATTAGGCAGTATTCGACCAGAGTATGGTCGAATTTTGGCTGTAATTCAACAGCGTCTAGTATATAGGGAATATGTTTTGAATAGTTAGTATGTGAAGAATTTTTTTTAAAAAAAAGTTAGTACATGCGTAAATTGCCCAAGAAAGAAATGAGAATCTAAGAAAAATACTGCACCCACTTGGTAGCCACGTGAATCCAAATCTACACATTTAGACATCTATGAATCCTTCATTATAACAGAACCTATGATGCCTTCATTTTATGTAAACCTATGAGTGTTCTGCAAGATTCCCGATAGTGCATCAATGCATGTGAAGCTGTATATGTGAAAAAAGGGAGAGAAGAAATGAACCCAGATTTTACAGCATTTCCTTGATAGTTTAGTGCAACACGAGAGAAAGATTAAGGATGCCAAACTACTCTATTTTTCTGCATAAAAACAAAGTAGTATCTGAGAGTGAGACCACGTTTTCCTCTGTTTTCTCGTGCTAAGATGGGTGCAATGTAGCAGCAATGTTTTTGGTTTTCGAAGCGTCATTTCAACAACACAAAAGATTACTTCTAAGACAAGGGTAGTGCAAAATATTTTTGGTAAGTTCTTCTCGGTTTGCATGTGAAGAAGTTTGTAATAATCTAAAGAATGATACTATGGTTTAACGTGGAAGCTATACAAGAAAAAGAAGTGAGAAAGCATGGAGAAAACTTGGGTTCATTTGATTAGAGAGACATATTAACTAGTTAGATATATTATTTGATTTTGAAGAAGAAATGAATATTAGTTGAATATATATATATATATATATATATATGTTTCCTAAGCTAGTTATATACGTATTTATAGATATAAGAAATATTAACTTGGGTTAAATTTGAGCTAGAAATTAGAAATAAGGTTTGAATACAGAAATTGATATAGAAAAATTGATTAACCTTAGCATAGGAAAAAAAATTAATATTTTAGGGTCCATTAGTGTAATTTAGGATTTTAATTAGTTTTAGCATGCTAACAAGTTAGTAATGACTTGAGAAAGCTTGGACCAAAGTTAGTTTTGAGCACTCGGTCTGGGCTAGGATATTTCCTCAGTATTTGATTTTTCCACCTCTTTTCATGACTCTACCTTTGGTCTCAAGGTCCCATAAGTAAAAAGTCACTCAAAGTAAGAATTACGGCACTCTAGTTCTTAAGTCGTGATTCAAGTGAGTACTCTACTCATGTAAGACTAAGTCTTATGAAAATAGCTTAGTATAATATATTTCTTATTTCATGAAATCCAACCCTTTCTTGAAAATGGTTTCTAGAAAATATTCTCAATAAGTTTTACAATATTATACCATCTCATTTTATGTATATATGTACGTATGCCGTTTCAAAAGTTTTATTGAGGGTTGGAATGAAAATAAGAGATGGATATTTACACTCTTGAAACACTTTTGAAAATTTATGATGTTATGAAAAAGTATGTGATTTGAGCTTCTTTGAATCTATGTTAATATGAGAAGTTAAATGATTTGAAATTCCTTGATTTAATATTTATGAGCTATGGTTTATCATGTTTTAAGAAAATGATTTATTTTGAGCATTTTATTATGATGCAATACATGAAATTATTTATGATGATTATGGGGTAAAGTTCGATTTGAACCTTTGATGTTATGAATACGAGTTACGAAATGTATTTATGAAGGCTACTATATTTACATGGAGGGGAACCTATTTTGGAACAATGGTACTACAGCGATACGTGTAGTCCTTGGCATGCCTTGGTAATGATGAAACCTCAGCTAGCAGAGGATTAAGGAGTGTGCTAGCCCTGTGATCCGAGGCCAAACACAGGAGGGAGGCTATATGATATACAAGAAAAAAATGATGTGGTGTTATGATAACGGTGTTAAGGAGAGTTATAATGCAATATTTATGATGATATTGTTCTGATTGAGGTTCCTCCAATCGTATCTTATCATTACTGTTTTATGATTTCATATTATCAGATTTTATATATATGAAATTATATCGCTGAAATATATTACGAACCATTGCTACTTATTTTTAACCCTAGGTTATATCCTCTGTACTTATTCTATCATGAGCAATAATACTCACTGGGCTTCTAGCTCACCCTATTCTTATTTTAACAGATAGTGGAGTCAAGCCAAAGTTTCGCTAAGTAAAGTAGAAGTATATCGGTCAGTTGGAGCTCAAATCGATTCTTGGGCTTATATGTTTTATGTTTAATCTATGTATATTGACTCTAGATGTGCTCTGCAAGTCCATGGACAGGGTCCTCATGAGTATGGGCATGGGAAAGTATATGTATGCCATAAGTGAGTTTAGTACAATTGCAAACAGTTAATGACGTTATGAAATAGACTATGAATTGTTAACAGATAAGCTGAAAGTATGATTCAATAATTGGAAGTGCAAGTGTAATGTCATTAAGGCTTATGAGTAGAATCAAATTCTACTCATGCTGGCCATATCTCTAAATGAGGTGTGACAAAAGTAATTTTGACTTTCTTTTAATCAAAATCAAGTTGATATCCTATCTCAAACCACATTTACTTTTCAATGGAGGATAGATGTTGACATTTAATACTTAATAGTACATTGAGCATGATTACCTTAAGTTACAACAAAAAAAAATGATTTTCAGTGGTGACTTTCGGTGGCGACTAAAGGAGTCATCACTAAAAGTCGACTTTTGGTGACAAGTACGAGAGCCGCAAGTTGCAACTTTTGAAAGTCGCCACTAAAAGTTAATTTATTTTTAAATAAAATTAAAAATAATTGACTTTTGGTGGCAACTCCTACAGTCGCCACCAAAAGTCAATTAATTTTAAAAAAAATTAAAAAAATAGACTTTTGGTGGTGATTCTTATAGTCGCCACCAAAAAATAAGGTCTGACTTTTGGTGGCAACTCTCATAGTCACAACCAAAAGTCAATTTTTTAATATATATAATTATTTTTTATCTCTTAATCTATTAAAAATAATATATTTCCTTTTTGTTAAGTTAAATGTTGTTTAATTTCAGTTTTATGATTTTTTAGCTTAAAATAATTTTAACAGATTATATATATATATATATATATATATATATATAATATTTTGTCCTTACATAACATAAATAAAGTGGTAGCATAATGGCAAGACACACATGGCTATAAGCAAGGAACCTAGGTTCGAATCTCAGGTATGCATATGTATGATTTAATTTTAAATAAACTTAAATATTGCATAAAAAAAATTGAATCACCCCGGGGCTGTTCACTTTTGGTAGGAACTTTTAGTCGCCACTAAAAGTGACCAAAAGTCCTTTTTTTGACACACAATTTTTTTTTTGTAAAAAAAATGACTTTTAGTGTCGACTAAAAGTCCTTTTTTTGACACAAAATTTTTTTTTGGTAAAAAAAAGGCTTTTTGTGGCGACTAGAGTCGCCACTAAATGGTGACTTTTGAAAACCTTTTAACTGCAAACTTTCAATAGCAACTTAGTCGCCATCAAAAGTCAAATTTTTTGTAGTGAGTAAAATGATACCTATGATGGAAGAAAAACACATTTACTTTTTTAATTAATATAACAAGTTTATTCTTTAAAATAATAATTTTAAAAATTAATTGCACATAAAAATTAGTTATACTTATATAATCATTGACTATTTCATAATAAAATATTGTATTATTTTTTGGTACATTCTTGCTAACGTAATGTATTTGATTGACAATAATTTTTGTTTCAAAATTTTTTAAAATATTAAATAATCCACAGAAAATTTTAATTATAAAAAAATTATAAAGAGCAATTCCTTGGTTATTCTTTTACTTTTAAGTTGAGACTATAGATTATAATTTTATAATAGTATTAAGAATTTTTGATACATAGACATCTTAATGATTTTAATATCCTAACTAATTTTGGATATCAAAGTCCAGATCTTTAAAATCAAAATCATAAAAAAAAATTAAAATTTTGAGTTAAACTCTAAAGAATATTAGCTAACATTTTAAGATTTTAGACCTTATTTTTTTAAGGGTAAATTGGACATCAACAGAAATTAATAAATATTTGAGTAATGCTCTTTGATCAATGTCTTAAGTGCAATGTTAGTAAAATCCAATCATAATTAGATTTCTCACATTTCCGTTAGAGTCATAGGTTTACTTCAACCAAAAAGAGAGTATAGGTGTACTAATGATGCGACTTTTCCAGCAAGTGTACTAATGATGCGACTTTTCACAGGGATTGACTATTGACAATTACCAATTTCGCTAATAAAAATTCTATTTGAACAAAATATAGATTGGGTTGAAGGAAACTCTAAATAAGTTTTAAACAAAATTTGGAAAACAAAGAGCAAAAACTAGATTGAAATTCAACAATGGATGAAAGGGAGCAAGGGATTGATTTCACTTGTTTCTTAGTTCGGTTAATTCATAGACAAATTAACCTTTGAATTACCAAAAGATGATTCCTCTTAATTTCAAATTCTTTTATTGTTGACTAATTTCTCAAAGTTGATTAAATCCAATTCCTTGGAATTTAATCCGACCTAATTCAAATAATTTCCCAATTCCTTAGTATAGTTATTCGATTAGGTGATTAAGCTCAAGAAGTTAACAAAAATCACATAAATAAAGTTACCTATCCCTAGATTAACCCAGTTTATAGTAGTAATTACAAGGGCAGCTTTATATTGAATTATCCCTAGTATCAATATAAATCCCAAATTTCATAAAATAGTGATCAATTATTCAAGAGGCAATTTAAATAGTAAAAACTACTCCAACAATCAAATTTACATTAAAAAGAATCCATACAATCAGTAAAACCTCATTTGAAACAAGCTACATCAGTCCCTAGCTCTAAAAGTTTAGTGATTCATGATTCTAAAGGAGAAAATAGCAAAAACAGAGATCATAGTGAAAACTCAGAAGAAAAACTAAGAGAATCGGAGGTCCGAATCGTCCCCAATTGAGTTTTCCTTGCTCTCATTCATCTCCCAGCCATCCTTGCCTCCAGGTTTAAGATTTCTCCAAAAATAATTAGGTCAGCAGCAAAATAGGGCTTTTAAAGGCTTCTAAAATGCACAATAGCTCTAATGTCATCGCTGAGCGATGTAAAACCATCGCTAAGCAATGAATCCACTGGGAGGAACACAGAAACTGGAGGACGTTATCGCTGAGCGATGGCTTGCCATCTTCAACCTACAAGAAAAACGAAAGAGAAATCAAAATAAACTAAAGATAAAATAAATAATTAAAAATGACTAAGAAAGCTTAAAAGAAGGATAAAATTAATATATAATCATGCAAGATTAAATAAAGAAGTAGCTAAAATGATTAAATTTAAAGCCATAATAATTCTTTTTCAAAGAATTATCACACTCTTAAACTTATCATTTTGCTTGTCCTCGAGTAAAACACAACAGAAAACACAACTAAAAACAAAAGACATAAAATCAACATAGCAAAATGTGACTTCCAAATACCCTCAAACCACTCACCAAAAAGATCAAGTAATAACTTGATTACAGAATTCTAAATCACTCTTTCATGGAAACTTAGAAGACAAAGATAATTCACCCAAAATAAAATACACTTAGCATGTTGCAAGCCTACTAAAAAAAAAAAGTTATCAGTCCTAGAAGGTATACAAAGTCCTAAGATTCATCCTCTTTTCACTAAGATTGCAAACTTGAGCACAAATCACTAAGGTTTTTTAAACCAACAAGAATTTATGTTAATTGCATGCTAGATATAACAATTTATACGGCTCATGCATTCCAAAACTTAAATAAAACTACAACTTCAACAGATTTTCTTTTTTTTTTTCTCTTTTTTTTTTCTAAATCAAAACTAGTGACTTGGTAAATGAATGATTGATCGTGCGCCCAATCCACACATCAGCAACTCAACCCTCGACACTATCAATAAAGGGAAAAATAGTAAAGTTGAAATGGAATTCATGACTGTGAGCCTAATCCACATATCCTGAACTCATCCAACCCTACTCACTTTTATCAGCAGTTGACATGGTTAAACACTAAAGTTGTGACAGTGTGCCTAATCCACACATCACACCCTCAGGCCACCATGTCGCAACTTATTTCCTTTTCTTTATAAATTTTAAAGAAGTGCCCACAAGCCAAAGATAAAAAAATTCAAGTTCTAGAATAGAGAGCAAAATTACTCAATCTTTTAAACTAAACTTGCAATCAATTACTATAGATTATCAACATACAAAATGCCAAGATCCTCTTCATGATCAAGTGAGCATTAAGGATGATCAAAATAGGAGAATCAAAAGGATAGAATATAATTTACTTCAACCAACAAAAAAAAAATTTCAGGGAAAACAACATACTAAAAGTCAATTTTTAAGAAAATTAGCAAAACTCTTCTCAATTTCCAAAGAAAAAGCAAATCCAAAATTACAAGCAACAAGTCATTATTAAGAATTGCATAAAACTCACTCAAGCTATCATTAGATACTAGAAGCCAAGAAAACAACAAACAGGATACAAAAATAACACGCAAGCAAACTAAACAGAAAACTAACTACTCAATCAAAGAAACTAAACTCCACCCCCAAACTTAAATATAACAATGTCTTCATTGTAGGAGCAGAAAACCAAAACAAACACCACTAAGCAAAAGAAAAATGAGGGTGAGAAACAGAAAACTCCCCTGGAAGTTGTCTCTTCTATCTTCATCCTCATATAGCAGAACAGGATCTCAGCATTGAGCACTGCGAGGCCAGTGCTTAGCGATGCACTACCAAAATGTGATATTTCATAGGAACTTCTAGCACTGGGCGCTGCAAATCTAGCGCCAATCGCTAGACCACCGGAGTGCTGAAATAGGCAGTAGAAATAGCTTAGCATAGTAGTAGGAACAAAAATGCAAAAACTAACTCCAAACCAGAACATGTAAACTAAAGAAAAACCACACAAAAACAAAGCAAGACAATAAATTAAAATTCAACTAAAAGAAAAACTAAAAGAAAGGAATGAGAAACTTGGGTTGCCTCCCAAGAAGTGCTTAATTTACAGTCTTAAGCTGGACTTTCTTAGAGGTTATCTCGGATCAGAGAGAGCTTTAAAAGAGCCTTGAAATAGAGCCACATTTCCCCGAACTTGCCATTGTTTTGTTTTCTCATTCTGAGTTTCTTTTTCCTTATACTGAGCCAAGCCAAGATGAGATGGTATGACATCCAAGAGTGTCACTTGCTTAACCACCGATTCTTTATTATGATTACAAGCTTCTTTTTCCACCAAAGGTTTTATAGAGTTAAACACATTAAAGATCTCTCTTTCTTCTTGGACTATCATAGTTAATGTCCCTCGAGCCACATCAATTACTGCTTATGAAATAGCCAAGAATGGCCTACCAAGAATGAGAGGGATTTCCTTGTCTTCTACCATGTCGAAGACCACGAAATCAACAGAAAAGAAAAACTTTTCCACGTTGACTAGCACATCTTCCACTACCCCATATAGGTGTCTCAACAATCGATAAGCAACCTGAAGGGTCATCATCATGTATTTGACTCGCCCAATCCCAACTTGTTGAAAATAGATAAAGGCATAAGATTAATGCTAGCTCTCGGGTCGCACAATGCCTTCTCGAACGTGACACCCCCAATGGCATAGGGAATAAAAAACTCTCGGGATCCTTGAGCTTTAAAGGTAACTTCCTCTGTATGATCGTGCTACACTCCTCATTTAGAGTGATTCTCTTATCATCCATAATTTTCCTCTTTTTAGCCAAAGCTCATTCATAAACTTAGCATACACTGACATTTGCTTAAGCGCTTCAGCAAATGGAATATTGATATAGAGCTTCTTGAACACCTCCAAAAATTTGCTAAAGTGTTTATTATTGTGTTGTTTATGAAGCCTTTGAGGAAAAGGCACCTTGATAGGTGGTGTGGGAACACATGGCTTATGAACTTTCTCAGCATCTCCCTTACTTCCTGGATCATGCAGGGAAGTGTCATAAGTTGTAGAAACGTCATCATTGACTAACTTCTCACTATCTTTCTCAGCCAACGGTTCCTTCATAGGGATAGGTTCTATCACCTTCCCACTCCTAGTGATTATGGCATTCACATGCTCCCTCAGATTAATAACTGTATCACTAGGCAATGACCCTTGAGGTCTATTCACCAATTGCCTTGTAATTTATCCCACTTGGGTCTCAAGATTTCGAATAGAGGCATCTTGGTTTTTGAACCTAGTTCTCGTTTCCTCCATAAATGAAGATGTTTGTTGAATAAAAGCTGTGGTTTGAAGTGTTAACTTTTCTACCACACTTTCTAAGGATGAAAGTTTATCATTTAAAAAAGATTGAGAAGAAGAGCTAATCTGAGATTGCTGGTGCAGCATCTGAGAAGGGAAAGGCAGTTTATCTTAAACATCCTGACTGTTCTGATTCCCCTAAGAGAAGTTGGGGTGGTTCCTTCAACTTGGATTGTATGTCTGAGAATATGGGTTATTCTATGGCCTTGGAAGATTCACCATATAATTCACTTGTTCAACTGCAGAAGATGAGGAAGAGTTAAACATATTACCTAGGCAATCTACATTACCATGATTCTTCGTACAGAAGTCACAGATGACTGGAGGATGGCTAATGGCACTCACATTAGCTGCCTCAAACTTCTTATTTAATTCTGCCATCTATTGAGCCAACAACTTATTTTGTGCCAAGATGGCATCCAAGGTTCCTATTTCCATCATACCAACACTCTTCTTTACCACAATTCTCTCACTTTGACTTTGATAGTCATTACAAGCCATCTTTGTGAATAGTTCCTAAGTTTGTTCAAATGTCTTATAATTCAGTGTCCTACCAGCTACAGTATCTATCATAGATCTAGTATGTGGTAACAACCCATTATAGAAAGTTTGAGTCTAAATCCAAAGCTCAAATGAATGATGGGAGCATCTCCTTAGAATGTCATTATATCGCTCTCAAACATCATTCAAAGATTCCCCATCTTGTTGCTTGAAGGAGGTAATTTCGGTTCTTAACTTGGCAGACTTAGATGGGGAAAATATTGAGTCAAAAACTTCTGCACCAATTCAGCCCATGTAGTTGCACTCCCCTTGGGTACAGACTCTAACTAGTTACTCGCCTTATCCCACACAGAGAATGAAAATAACCTAAGTCTAATTGCATCCTTGCTCGCACCATTTAGCTTCATAGTGTCACAAATTTGAAGAAATTGGGATATGTGTGAGTTTGGATCATCTAGAAGATGTCCGCTAAACTGATTGCTCAGGACCAAGTTGAGTAGAACAGGCTTTAATTCAAAATTCATTGCCTAAATTGTTGGTCTAGCGATGCTAGCTCCACATCCCTCAACAGTTGGGATGCTATAGTCCAAGAGTGTTTTAACCGAAGGAGGAGGAGGAACTCCATTATGTTCTGCCATATTTGTAGATTGTGCTTGTTTTGCCCTTTTAGTTTGCTTAGAGAGTGCTCTAGATGTCTTTTCAATTTTAGGATCAAAAAGTAATGAGTTAGGGTCTATGGTACCTCACATAAACAAACAAAAGTGTAAGCATTCAAAAACTTAGAGCCTAACAAGCAACAAAGAAATTCAACAGTGTAGAAAAAATAAATAAATAAAGAAAAGTCCAAACTAGTATCTTATTAGCTACACTTAATATTGTCAAATACCATTAATCCCTGGCAACGGCTCCAAAAAATTGATGCAAATTTTTCAACAAGTGTATTGGGTCTCACACAAGTAGTAAAGTACTGAGAAAAATATCGTATCCATAGAGATTGACTATTGAAAATTACCAATTTTACTAATAAAAATTTTATTTGAACAAAATATAGATTGGGTTGAAGGAGACTCAAAATAAGTTTTAAACAAAAATTTGGGAAACAAAGAACAAAAACTAGATTGAAATTCAACAATGGATGAAAGGGAGCAAGGGATTAATTTCACTTGTTTCTTAGTCCAGTTAATTTATAGACAAATTAACCTTTGAATTATGGAAAGATGATTCCTCTTAATTTCAAATTCTTTTGTTATTGGCTAATTTCTCAAAGTTGGTTAAACCCAATTCCTTGGAATTCAATCCGACCTAATTCAAATAATTGCCCAATTCCTTAGTACACTTATTTGATTAGGTGATTAAGCTCAAGAAATTCGCAAAAACCACTTAAACAAAGCTATCTATCCCTAGATTAATCCGGTTTATGATAGTAATTACAAGGGCAACTTTATATTGAACTATTCTTAGTGTCAATATAAATCCCAAATTTCATAAAATAGTGATCATCATTCAAGAGGCAATTTAAACAATAAAAACTACTCCAACAATCAAATTTGCATTAAAAAGAATCCATATAATCAGTAAAACCTCATTTGAAACAAGCTACATCAGTCCCTAGCTCTAAGAGTTTAGTAATTCATGATTTTAAAGGAGAAAACAACAAAAACAGAGATCATAGTGGAAGTTCAGAAGAAAAACTAAGAGAATCAAAGGTCCCGATCATCCCTAATTGAGTTCTCCTTACTCTCATTTGTCTCCCAACCGTCCTTTCCTCTACATTTGAGATTTCTCCAAAAATAATTAGGTCAGCAGCAAAATAGGGCTTTTAAAGGCTTCCAAAACGTGCAGTAGCACTAACGTCATCGCTGAGTGATATGAAACCATCGCTAAGTGATGAACCCGCTAGGAGGAACACAGAAACTGGAGGACGTCATCGTTGAGCGATGGCTGCCATCGCTGAGAGCTGGCTGCCATCGCTTAGCAATGCATCACTCATAAAAAACTTACTTCTGCCACAACATCGCTGAGCTATGGTTCTTGTCACTAAGCTATGGGTTTAGGAAAACAACTTTAACCTACAAGAAAAATGAAAGAAAAATCAAAATAAACTAAAGATAAATTAAACAATGAAAGCTCAAAAGAAGGATAAAATTAACATACAATCATGCAAGATTAAATAAAGAACTTGCTAAAATGATTGAATTTAGAGCCATAGTAATTATATTTCAAAGAATTATCAACTATCTTGATTATATTTTAGTCCTTTGATAGATATCAAAATGACTAAAACTCTATTTTAGTCCTTGACATATGCATTTTCCATCAAAATGGTCCCTCATAGATTTTTTTTTTTCAAAATGGTCCCTCACATATCATTATCAATATAGTCCCTTTGTCTAGTTGCTATTTAATATTTTAACAGAAGTGATAATGTGTATTGTTAAATAATGAGTTGGACTGTTAAATGTCATATATGTTTACTTTGTTTTTTTCTCCTCTTAGCCACAACATCCCAAAAAAAAAAAAAATACTTTGGCATTTTAATTTATTTCACTACTCTTATCCTCAATGCAAAGTTTTTTTTATGGTGTGGCATGGAGGAAGAGAAAAAAATAGTATTTAATAGTCCAACTCATTATTTAACATTATACATCATCACTTTTGTTAAAATATTAAATGGTAACTAGACAGAGGAACCATATTGATAATGAACATATTGATAAAGAACCTATGAGGGACCAAATTGAGTTTTAGTCATATCAAAATATATTGTTCTCTCTTTTATTTGAAAAATAGATACTCCTTTCACTTTCTATTTTGAAATCGAAACATGTGACCTCTTCTCCAACAAAAAGTTGCAGTTATACCTATTTTGACTACAATATTATTATATTAATTATTTATATGATATAACAAATATTATAAATATTTTAATTAAGTATAAATATATTTTTTTAAAATTTTTGATAAAATAAATTTATAATCTCAAATACAAAATTAATAATATCAAAATAAAAGCTCAAAAATATTTTTTTTCCAAACTAAAATTTTAAATAATAAAACAAATTAATATCAACATTGATTTTTGATGTTATTTTGGGCATTATACATATCATGTTAACCTAAGTGACCAAATCTTGTATAGTTGGCTTAAGCTAATTAGTAGCTACCATGTCTTGGGAAAGTATAGCAATATCCATAGCTCTCCTCCTAATTTTCACATACTTTGTAAACAAAGCTTTCTTCTTGTATCTAACACAAAGGAAAGCTGATCAGAAACCACCGCCGTCGCTACCGCTGGGTCCTCTGACATTGCCAATAATTGGTAATCTTTACATCTTAGGTAAACTTCATCATCGCACCCTTCAATCCTTAGCCAAAACATATTGCTCCATCATGTTCTTAACACTGGGACAAGTCCCAACCATTGTGATCTCTTCCCCTCCATCTAAGGAGTTTATCTTCAAGACACACAACACCATTTTTGCTAGTCACCCAAAAGCTCAAGCTTATGATTTCCTTTCCTGTGCCTTCAAAGGCATAGCCTTTGCTGACTATATATATTGCCCTTACAGGCGTCACGTGAGGAAGATGTGCATTTTGCATCTTCTCAGTCCATCAACATTGGACTTGTTTGCTCCTCTAAAGAGGGAAGAGTTGGGTTTTGTTGTGGAATCACTTGAGAAAGCCTCAGCCTCGGCACAGGTCATGGACCTTAGTGAAGTTGTCCACAACCTAATAGAGGATATGGTGTTTAAGATGACTTTTGGTACTCATACCAATAAGGATGATGCATATAACTACAAGGAGCTTGTTCGAGAGGGAATGACACTAGCTGTTGCTTTTAACCTATCAAATTATTTGCCTTCGCTGTGACCTTTTGATCTTCAGGTACGTAATGTTTCGCGTATCATCAAAATATTATGGGTTTTTTCTTTTTTTTTAGTTTAAACTACTAGTATTTAAAATTGTACAAAGCTCCAACTAATCTAACTCAAGTCAAGTCAAGCTATGAAGGTGCAAAGCTCTATCAGCATTGATTTTCATTATTCACATGACTCAAATTCGATTCCTTGTTAAAGGAAAATAAGTGTTCGACTACTTGAATTAATTAGCGTTGTTTTTATAGCTTTCACTTAACAAGTGTTTCTTGTTAACATAGTATTAGAGAGTTACAACAAACTAATAATTCAATCATTGAATAATATTTAAATCCATTTAATTCAGTGTTTAAGATTTCAAGTAGACATGTTTCCTTTGCCATTATTTTCGTTATTGTTCTAGCTTAGGTAAAGACGCCATCTTTCATCCTTTTTGAAACAGTTTCTTAACTCAAAAATCAACCAATCTATTAACGTGAGTCTTGACTTTCCATTTCCATTTCAACAAATTTGAAGAATTTTGGATATTTTGGGCATCTTAGGTATTTTGAGTACTGGGTAGTTTGAGATATGGATACTTGATAAATTATTTTAGGGCTTCAAATAGTGATATAGAGCAACTGGAGGTTATTGGAGCATCTCAAGAAGGTGATGGACTTGGCATGGAGATATACACGTTCCAATCGATCTTATAACAAGTCCATCAAGAGGTCTATGGCTAATTTGGGCTTCAAGGAAGAGAATAAACTTGTTAATTTAATACAATCCAATGTAATTAGGCCTTTTTATATAAAAATAAGATCATTGGATGATTAACATTTAAAGCACCCTTAACCTCTGTTTCTTTTGCAAAGAAGCTCATCTTTTTCTCTTTTCCCTATGTTAGTCGATTTGGCAAGCGCACCAATCGCACAAGTAATATAGTGATTTGAGAGTAAAAGTATCATTCCCACGAAGACTAAGCGACTAAGTACCCAAGAAATTTAATTGAATTAGTTGGACGAAGCAATTGGATTGAAGATAGCTTTAGCCAATGAATGATAAAATAAAATCAATAACCGTAAATATTTATGAGTTTCCTTTTAATAACTGATGAAATAGTCTAATTAAAGCCTAGGGTCACTAATCCCTCTCCTCTATCTTAGAAATTACAAAACCCCTCTTACGTACTCGCAACGTATTCAACCCTATAAGTTAATCCTAGGTTATTCTAATAACTTAAAAGAATCCTCCCGAATCTCAATTAAGTTGCTCAACTCCTACGCAATTCCTTGTGTGGGCTAAGCCTAATACAACCAACCTAGCTTTGATTAAACGAGATTAACTAACAATCCCATTAGCTAACAAGCGAAAACACTTAGTAAGGTTCACGCACTCGTCCTTCCTATTCAGTGTTCTACTCTCACCTCCCTCTCCCGAGTTCGAAGACAGCAACAAGCATACATATAGATTGATCAAGTCTATATAATGCAATAATAAAATGGATAGAAAGACTTATATTAATTGAAATAAGGTTGCAAATACATGAGAGGATGTAAAATCTATTCAAGAGTCAAGTTCATAGTAACCCTAGATAGAAAATCTAGCTACTCATAGAAAATAAACAGCAGAAAGCAGAAAAAGAGATGAAGTTGGCCATGAATCTGAGGTGGAATGATGGATTGAGCTCCCCAAGCCTTGAGAATCAGGTTCCCCTTGCTCCTCTCAGCCAAAACGGCGCCCCCCTTCAGTCTCCAACTCCAGAATACCCTAAAAATTTCATCTGAAGCCTTTTATATCAGTGCAGGATCGCGAACTACCGCTATAGCGGTAAGTACCCACCGCTATAGCGGTAGGAGGCAGAGAAGAAGGCTTAAAATTGATTTTTTTTAGGTTTTACCGCTATAGCGGTGAAGATCCACCGCTATAGCGGTGGCTGGCAGAGAAGAAAGCTCCAAAATCCTTTTTTCAGCACTCTACCGCTATAGCTGTAAATTCTACCGCTATAGCTGTGGGAGACAGCATTAACATCAGCATTTTCAGAATTTCAGCTCTAGCATTCCATCTTCTAACACGAACTTTTTACCAACTCAACCTACACCAAAAATAGCAAATAAACCCATTGAATCGCATGAAAGAATCATGAAATCACTCCATTTATTAAAAGATCAAAGAAAACTAAAACTAATCTAAACTACTCAAAATATGAGCTAAGAATTACAAGACAACAAGAAAGAGATCAAAAGAGAGGGTATTTAGCATCAAAATGATAGTAAATTGAGAACTCAACACCTTACACTAAGGCCAAACTTTATTTTCCACTCTTACTTTTTTCTTCTTCACTTTTTGGATACTCACTATCCTTTTTCTTTTCTTTTACGGTATCTACTTCACTTGCCTCAGCAAATGATGTGAACCCTCTTTAATTTTTTGATCACTCTCTATAACAAATATTGGAATCCTCCATACCTGTCAAAAACCCGACAACAATCCTTTGACAATAGAATTTGGTAACGAATCAACAACATGGTTTGGTGTGTTTGGAAAGGAATATAAACCCTATGGTTATCTACCAACAAAAAAACCTATATTATTGGTGATGGGTGATCACATGGTTTTAAATTGAGCTTGCGGTTGTGTTGTGGGTTACTGCAATTGTGGGCATTGCAGATGCTGCGATGCAGTTGTAGTCATTGCGACTGTAAATTTTTTTGAATTGCACAAAATGTACAAAAATATGGATATAATTATTGTAACTCTTAATCTTATATATATATATATATATATAACATCTTATATTTAATATCTATATTAATTCAATAAATAAATACTTTTACTCAATGCAAACATATTAATTTCACTTACAAAATATAAGAAAAATAGATAATTAATTTTTTTTACAATTAAAGTTCCTCTCCATTTTTTTACTAAATAAATTTTTCTAGGCCTAATTAGAGTTCTTCTCCATTTTAACTTTTTATAATAATTTAAATGTATTCATTTTAACTTCTTCCATATGCTAACTAAGTCTCCACCACCCCCACACTGCCACACATACCACTCAAACTAACATACACCCACAAGTCGAAGAAGAGAAATATAGTGCAGTAGAGCAGAGTAGTAGAAGAAGAGAGACAGTGTAGCAGAGCAGTCGAAGAAGAAGAAGGTCCTCAAAGATCACCGGCAAACCAGTTGCGACGGCAACCCCCGAACTGAAGAGGAAGAAGAGAAATAGGCGACAACGTTGACTGAGGAGAGGAGATGAACGAAACAGACTATGAACTGTGAAGGCGTGACTGGAACAGAGGCCATGGCTCACAATCTCCAACGAGTCTTTCTCACTATTCTCTCTCTCTCTCTCTCTCTCTCTCTCTCTCTCTCTCTCTCTCTCTCTCTCTCTCTCGGTATCAATTTGAATATGAAACTTTGGAGTTTTGGTTGAATTTTTTTCCTGAGAAAAACACATCGGAGAGCCGTTACGACCGCAAGCCGTTCTGATGTGGTGCAACGTTGGGATTTCAAATTGCCCATAATTAGGGGGTCACTGCATCAAATCACAATGATGCAGCCGCAATTTGAAACCATGGGTGATCAAGCTTCCCACTTGAAAATCCCCAAGAGCAATTGTTGAAGAACAACTGAAGAGAATTGAACTCTCACAAATTGTATTATTGTTCAAGATTCTTTTACAATGGGTACATATATTTTTATGAAAAAGTTAGTTTGAAAACCAAGTAAATCTCCTCAATCTCGTATTTCCCTAAAGATCCCTACATAAGTTCAGTCAAAAGAGCCCAAAAGCAACTAATAATTACAAAAACTAGGGGCCAACATAATATTATAAGCATAGATTATAGAACCGGACCGGCCAGTCTGACTGGGAACCAGTGGGGATACCGGTCCTATTCTGCCTTTAAACCGACCAAGGGTCAGGCCAGGAATGAACCGGCTAAACCGATGCTGAACTGGACAGAACTGATCGGTCAGGTGGTCGAGCTAGTCTTGACTTTTTTTTTCTAGGTTGTTTTTTTTCCTGTTACTTAGGGTGGTAGGCAAAAACAAATGGTGATCCAAGTTAATTTTGCAACTGTACTTTATCACACACGCATGGGGGGAATTTGATGATTTGCACTGTATTAGCTCGAAATTATGAGCACGTGAGCCCACCACTTCTCTTAATACTACAAGAACATTGACTTTCAGTGGTGACTTGCCACCAAAACTCAACTTTTAGTGGCGACTTATTTAGTCGCCACCAAAAGTCGACTTGAGTTTTGGTGACGACTCCTAGAGTCGCCACTAAAAGTCACACTTTTGGTGGTAACTTTTGAAAGTCACCACCAAAAGTCAGATTTTTTTTTAAATAAAATTAAGAAAAAATTAGACTTTTGGCAGCGACTATAGAAGTCACCGCCAAAAGTCTAATTTTTTTCAAAAAAAATTAAAGAAAGTCAAAATTTTTTAAAAAAATTATAAAATTAGACTTTTGATAGCGACTATATTAGACTTTTGGTGGCGACTCTCATAGTTGCCACCAAAAGTTAATTTAAAAAATAAAAATATATTAGAATTTTTTTAAATAAAATTTAAAAAATCAAACTTTTGATGGCGATTAAGTCGATTTTTAAAAAGTCAGAATTTTTTAAATAAAATTAAAAAAATTCATTTTTTATTTTATTTAAAAAATTCAATTTTTTAATTTTTTTTAATTTTCTTAATTTTATTTAAAAGAAATTCAATTTTTTTATTTTTTTAAAAAATCAAATTTTTGGTGGCGACTAAAGTTTGATTTTTTTAATGGAAGCAGTTTTTTTTATGAAATTAGCTGAAGTCAAACTTTTTGTGGTGACTCCTATAGTACTAATATATTTGCTTTTTTTAAGTTAAATATTATTTCATTTATGTTTTGTAACAATTTTGACTTAAAATAGTTTTAATAGATTTTATATATATATATATATAATATTTTAAACCTACATAAAACAAATGAAGTGGTGGCAAGATGGCAAAACACATAAACATGGTTGCAAGCAAGGAATGCAGGTTCGAATCTTAGGTATGTATATGTTTGGTTTAATTTCAAATAAACTTGAATATTGCAAAAAAAAAAAAATCAAGTCACCCTGGGGCAACGAGTTATTTGATCAGCCAAGACCCCCATGATTTGAATGGGTCTCGGGTCAACTTGTCGAACCTATTCAGATCCAAAAAGATGGCGAGTGACTTTTGGTGGCAACTAAAGATCTTTTTGGTGGCTACTTTGAAAGTCGTCACTAAGGGTGATCTTCAGTGGCAACTAAAGTCGCTACCAAAAGACAATTAGTCATAGACTTATAGCAATAGCTTTAGTCGCCACCAAAGACTTTTGGTGGCGACTAAAATCATTTTTTTTGTAGTGTAACATTTTATAAGCCCATTAACATATATTAGTATATAAAGCTTTTTCCCCTCTTTGTTTTAAGCAATGTAGGACTTGCTCACTCTTTTATAAGGCTATTTTCACAACTAAGATTTAGTTTGAAATTGTGGATATTATGAATTGTGATGAATTATCAATTATAGATTAATTTCTTTTTTATTTCCTTCACTTATTGTTATGAATTATTAATTATATTAGTATTTTAATATTTTAAATTATATATATTTTTAATATTTTAAATTATACATATTTTTAATATTTTTTAATTACCACCAGTTCGACCTCGATCCGATTATTGAACATTGAATCGGTGGCTTCACCAGTTCAATGACTGGTCTGAGATTGAAAACATTGATTATAAGTGTCATGGGCCTAATAAAAATAAAATAGGCTAAAACTAAGTACTAATGAGTCACATGAGTGTCACATGACTCAATCTAACAAGGCCTAATTACTTTGAGCTTGTATTAAAATAACAAGGTTATACCAATAGGGTAGCAGAAGGGCCTAGTCTCTTACAAGATAGCGAATTTAAGTTTGAATCCTTGTTGGGAGGGATCCAACTCCCCTACTCTTCTTACATTAGAAGAGCACTCTGCTCTTCTAAATCTAGGTTGTCAGATGTGCTACTTTGACAATTCAGATCGAGAGATGTGGGGACCAATTTGAGCCACTAGATCGAATCGATTCAATGATCCAGATTGGTCTCTGTGTTTAATGAAATGCAGTGTTTTGGCACTGGATTTTTTTTTTTGCACCAACGGTTGCACGATATGTGTCCGGTATTTCCCTTAAAAAACAAAAGCCCTCCCAATCAACACGCGACACATGTCCTGTTAGTAAAAAAAATTTCTCTTCCTTCCCTCCGCTATACAGTCATCTCATATATTTTGTTATATCATTTTTTTAAAAAATAATATTTATTTTTATTTATAAAGAAGAAAGAGAATGAGAGATTATTATAAGATATATCAAATTTCAAATATGTTAAGTGTAATTTTCTTTTTTTAAAGAATCATGAATAGTTAAATAAATTTTAAAAGATATATTTTTTTTGTTTTTTATAACTTTAAAAGATATTAACACAACAAAAAAAAATTTATGTTGTATGAAAATGTCATTGCCAGTCAAGAATCTAATAAATATTAAATATGTAAATTCTTAAAAAAAACATATTTTAAGAGTCTAATAAATATTATGTAGTAAACTCTCCTTTTTTTTAGATGTTCTTTAGCTTGAAGGAAATATTTAATTAATCCAGTGGTATGCTTTCTATAACTTTTCTTTTTCTATCAATTATTTATTAGATTTTAATATAATCAGATCTATTTGATATCTTTAAACTTTTTTTTATTCTGAATCGATTATTAATGAATATCTGTTTCATTATTATTCAGAAGAGAAAATTTTTTACTTATGGGCACGTGTTGTGTGTCGATTAGGAGAGACTTTTTTAAAAAGGGAAATATTGGACACGTGTCGTTCAACTATTGGTGCAAAAAAAAATTCAGTGAAGGGACTAATCTGGATTATTGGATCGATTTGATCAAATGGCCTAAATTGGTCTCTGCGTCTCTCGATCTGAACTGTCGAAGCAGCTCATCTGACAATTCAGATTTGGAAGAGCAGGGGAGATGGATCCCATTAGGAGAGGTATCCACATTTAGTTCGAAAAGCAGAATTGTCTCCCGTAGAAGATACCTGTGGTAAACTAAAAACAAAATAATAATAATAATAATAATAATAATAATAATAATAATAATAATAATAATAATAATAATAATAATAATAATAATAACAAGCTTATTATCTTCCTTAAAGCCCAAATCAGCCATAGACCTCTCTCTTGATGAACACACCATAATAAAGCTTGAATTCCTTCTTGTAGTTTTTCATCTCATACTTTTGTCATGGGACTAGTTGAAACGTGTAGATCATCATCTTGTGCTTTCTCCATGCCAAGTCCACGACTTCCTTGACATGTTCCAATAATTAACCTCTAACTACTCCATATCAGATAAGGCTCGTATGTAGATTAATATTGATATGGATATGGATATAGATTTTTTTCTTTTTTTAAAAAAAAGATTAGATGTTTGTCCATTACTATTCTTTAACTATTATATACCACATGATAAGCGAATTGGCATCCTACCATATGAAGAAAACTTTGCATGAAAAATTGAGCCCAAGGCATATAGGTCATTAATTACCAGTTAATACACAATAAATATATTGTCAAATAATGCATCCTACCATATGAAGAAAACTTTGCATGAAAAATTGAGCCCAAGGCATATAGGTCATTAATTACCAGTTAATACACAATAAATATATTGTCAAATAATTCAGAAATGCCTATATATAGATATAAGTTAAAGTATATATATATATTAGTTATATATATATAACTAATATATATATATCTATATACTTTAACTTATATCGAACTCTTATTGCTAGGGATTTACAAGAAGATAAAAGAAATGTAGGAAAGTAATTGATGAAGTGCTGGAGAAGATAATAAAAGAGCGTGAGGAAGCTCTAAATGTAGAGAAAGAGCATGGTGATAAAAGCTTCATAGACATATTGCTCAAGTTGTTGCACCAATGTTCCATGGATTTGCTTGGTGCCCAAGAACTTGTCATGGATCAAACTACCATCAAGGTCGTGATACTGGACATATTTGGTACAGCACTCGATGCATCTGCTATTGTGGTTGAATGTGCTTTATCAGAACTATTAAGGCATCCAAGGGTGTTGAAGAATCTCCAAGATGAGATAAAAAATGTATTAGAGATGAAGAGAATAGTGGAGGAGACAGATCTATCCAAGTTTAGTTACTTGGATATGATAGTGAAGGAGACCTTGAGATTGCACCCTCCTGGAGCCCTAATTCCTAGAGAGGCAAGGCAAGGTATTGAAGTTGATGGTTATTACATAGAGATAGGGTCAAGGGTGATAGTGAATTCATGGGCAATAGGGCAAGATCCTAAGGTATGGTCAGATAATGTCGAGACATTTTATCCTGAGAGATTTGAGAATAGAAAGGTACATGTACGAGGACGACACTTCAAACTCTTACCATTCGGCTTTGGCCATCGACAATGTCTAGGTATACAATTGGGTATGACCATAGTTAAGATTGTTGTGGCTCAATTGGTGCACTGCTTTGATTGGAAGCCTCCTTATGGCATTACCCCTATCGACTTGGATATGAATGAGAAGTTTGGACTCACAATATCAAGAGATAAACACTTACTAGCAATACCAACTAGTCATCTATAAGTCTAATGACTTTTACTGTGACAATCAATAACATGTATATATATATATGTAGAGAGAGAGAGAGAGAGAGAGAAGGACTGTATCGAGTGAGAAGAGAAAATAATAATCTTAAGATCACAAATCAATTAATTAAATTGATGTAGAATTTATTAATGCATAAATTAAGGAAAGCACTATTATGCGTGATTGTGTTAATAGATTTTGTATCGTGTGTGATCTAACGCTGAAATTTTTTTCCTTTTATCTCACATTAAAATAGCTAGGCTTGTTAAGCATAGAAAGTAAAGTTCTTCCTAAATTAACGTTTCTAATAATTGAACATTTGTTGTTTTTAGGGTTTAAACAATAGCTACCATTGTGATCAGTAAACGTTAAGTAATTATTGTGTACTTCCTATCTCATATATATAACATGTGTGTTTTGATTATAATTATTAAAACAAATTATTAATGTAATCTTTGAAATATTGCTTTGTTTCTAGTTAGCTAGTTAAAGCATAAAAGTAGTCTACACACACATTGGATTATATTCCTACGCCAGTACAGATGCCCACTGATCCACATATTCAGTAGTACTGTTAGTGATTCTTTTAGGAATTCTTTGTTGTAATTATTTATCTCGTCTATACTATATATTCATTGGTAACAGTAAATTAAATACAAACAGAATCATTTTCTTGCATTATTTCATGTTTCGTATCTTGGTGTCAGAGCCAACTCCTTTTATTTGTCACCATGAATTCCTCTACGTTCGTTCATTCAACCAACTCTCAGGCGACTAATTCCTCCATCACCTCACCAATCAAACCCTTAACAGCATCCATTTCTCAACTATGCTCTGTCAAGCTAGACAGAAGCAATTTTTTCTTATGGGAATGTAGTATCCTCCTAGTGATCAGAGGTCATAAGATGGAAGGATACATCTTAGGATCCAAGGCATGCCCTCCTCAGTCTATCACAGAAGGAGGAGAGAAGAGAATCAACCTAGTTTACGAAGAATGGGTCGCCGCTGATCAACTGCTTTTCGGGTGGATCTACAACACCCTCACTCCCAAGATTGCCTCTCAACCTATTGGGTGCAGATCTTCACAGGATCTCTGGACTGCCATCAGGAGCCTTGTTAGAGCTCATGCTCGGTCCAGAGTAACCCTACTAAAAGGAGAACTTCATAGAACACGCAAAGGATCATTGAAAATGACTGAATATCTTACCAAATTGAAATCCATTTCAGATAATTTACTGTTAACTGGAAGTTCTCTTTCTACCAATGATTTAATTACGAAAACCTTTTCTGGTCTTGATATTGAGTATAACCCCATTGTTGTTTAGCTTTCAAAAAAAATAGATCTAACAAGGGTTGATATGCAGGCCATACTTCTGACATTTGAAAGCCGAATGGAACAACTTTCAAGTCTCACAAACTCCTTCCAGCTACAGGAAAATATTATGCAAGAAAAAGCTAGAAACAATAGCTCAGGTTTTAGTAATACATGGCGTGGTTAAAACCAAAATAACCAGTCTAGTAGATAATCCAAAGGTTGTGGCAAAGGAGGTAAAACCAACAACAATCAACCAGTGTCTTAGGTGTGTCGGAAAACTAGTCACATAGCGGCTTATTGCTACTTTAGATATGATCAGAGCTATATGGGCTCTGTTCTTGGATCAAATAATTCTAGTAGCACAACTGAGAACAATTAGAACACTCAGACTATTCATCCAGCGTATATAGCCTCTGCCAACACAGTAGCAGACCCAAGTTGTTATATGGACAGTGGTGCCAGTGCGCATATCACCAACAATCATGCCAACCTTGATCATGCCATGCAATCCTATGGAAAGGAAGAAATTATTGTGGGAAAAGGTGAGAAATTAAAAATTCAGCATACTGGTTTTATATCCTTACCAAGCAATCATCGCTAGAATCTGTATTTGAAAATGTTCTACATGCTCCACATATGATAAAAAATCTAATAGGTGTATCTAAGTTAACTGCCGATAATGATGTTCTGATGGAATTTGATTCATGTGGGTGTTATGTCAAGGACAAGAACACGGGGAGAATATTATTGAAAGGACAGCTGAAGGAAGGCCTATATGAATTTTAGAATCACAAGTCGAAGAACACTAGTGGCTGTCCCTGCCCCACTCAGAATGGGAATTATGTTTTTTTTTCTGTTTTCAATAGCACTAATTCAATAAAAAAAACTATGGCACATGAGACTTAGTTCTTAGAGAATGTAATTTTAAAATCAATGCCAATGATGATTACTTCAGTGAACCTTTCCAACTTGGAAAATGTCACATCCCAAAAATTGAACATGTGAAAAGATACTACTCATTTGATAAAATTCTCAAACATACGTTATTTACATATGTTCTGTAAGGTTTTACATTCAACCTTAATCATTCATTCCACACTACAGAATTATATTCATCTGATAAGCAAATATAGACATACATAGTTTGATATTTCTATCTCATCGCAAGCCTAGGAAACCTATAGAAAGTACAGAGCGTGTCTAGTATCCACATTAATAGGTACTGGTATCCCACCAGACAGAAATAGAGAATAATCCCAATGGGCTTCTAATCTTCAAACGGATACTCTTCTTCTTTGTTTTCTGTATCTGAAAAAAATAATCATAGGGAGTATGAGTTTATTTAAAAACTCAGTCAGTAAATAAATGTACTATATAAAATATCAAAAGTACAAATACCACATTTACTCATATAATTAATTGTCTTATACATCGAGTAGTATGGGACTCTAACCCTTTCAAACTCATGAATAAGATTTCTTATGTATACACCGAGTAGTATGAGATTTTAACCCTTTCAAACTCGTGAATAAGATCTCATAGGTATACACCGAGTAGTATGGGACTCTAACCCTTTCAAACTCGTGAATAAGATTTCTTAGATATACGCCGAGTAGTATGGGACTCTAACCCTTTCAACTCGTGTATAGGTTTCATAGATATGCACTGAGTAGTATGGGACTTTAACCCTTTCAAACTCGTGTATTAGATCCCGTAGATCTTTACTCATTAATAAGATAGTGAGAATTTATCACATAATACAATTGTCATGAAATAAAATAATTTCGACATACTCTTATTTCTACCGATCATCATATACTCCCATATGAAAAATTGATTGCTTATTATCCAAATAATATTGTAAATGGGACTTATATTATACTTTGACTAGTAATATCAAATTAGCTTAGCAAGGTTATTCACTCACCTTGATGTTTGTCCAAGTTTACCTTGTTCCACACTAGAATTTGTGTAGGAAAATTTCCTAGTAAAATATATTACAAGGAAACATAAGAAAGGAAACAAAATCACGAAAATAAGCAAAATTTTCTGATTGCTACAGTAACGGTTTGCTACAGTACAGTTCGCTACAGTAACTGTTCACTACAGTGACGGTTCGCTACAGTAATGTTGACTGCTACAGTACCGTTGACTGCCGACACTACAGTACTGATACAGTAACTCGAAGAAAAATTCTCAGATTTTCCCGAAATTTCTGGTCGCTATAGTAACTCGAGTTTTTGCAAAAGTTTTTGCAGAAATTTCTAACAAATTCATCCTTTCCTTTCTTGTTTCAAAATCAGAATTTCAACTCTTTTAACCGATTATAACTCAAATATAACTTCTAAAACAATTGAGATTCATGAATTATCATCAAAATCTTCAAGAACAAAACCTCCTCTAATCTTCCATATAAACTGAAATTTAAGGAAAATAATGAGATTAAAGCTTACCTTTGATCCTTACAAGGCTTTTGAATCAAACAAATAATCAAAACTTTGAATATCAAGGAAAGGATTTGAGAAGAGGGTGAAGAAACGAGAGAAAGTGAATTTACTATTCACTTCAGCTGCTTCGATGCGTGAGAAAAAATGAGGGGGGTACTATTGAAACTTTATATTAAATATTTCTAATGGGTTATTAAATAACCCATGGGTATCCATAACCCAACATCCAAACCCATCCAGTCAATTTACAATAAATGGACTAATTGACCATTCTTATACCACTTTTCCATGAATTTCACCATTCTTAGAATATATCCCACATGGTGTAAATATTCAGTCCAGTCATTTAACTCAATTTTCATAAATAATATTCAAAGAGAACAATTAAATATGAAAATTAAAAATGACCAAAATAAATAACTAAAGTAACGTTGTAAAATTCTAAAATACTCTTAGGCGAATTATATTCCAAAATTAACGGGTATTACATTCTACCCCCCTTAAAGAATTCGGTCCTCCGAATTAAAATCTTACCTCAAGTTTCAAACAAATGTGGATATTTTTTCCACATTTCATTTTCTGCCTCCTACGTAGCTTCCTTGCGAGAATGATTTTTTCAAAGAACCTTGACAGTAGGAATTTCTTTAGTACGCAATTTCTTGACTTTTCTATCAAGAATAGCTACTGGTACCTCTTTGTAGGTGAGAGTTTCATCAAAGTGAACTTCTTGGGGTTAAATGACATGAGAAGGATCAGGAAGATATTTCCGTAGCATGGACACATGAAATATTGGATGAACTCCCTCTAGGTCGGAAGGTAGGTCTAGGCGATATGCCACATTACCCACTCTGTCTATAACCTCATATGGGCCAACATACCTCGGACTAAGCTTGCCTTTCTTCCCGAATCTCATTACTCCCTTCATAGGTGAGATTCGTAAGAAAACCATATCACCTATTGCAAATTCAAGGTCACGTCGTCGGTTGTCCGCATAAGACTTCTGTCTACTCTGAGCAGTTAACAACTTCTCTCTGATCAGTTTAACTTTATTTATATCTTCTTGTATCATCTCAGGTCCAAATATTTTGGTTTCACCAAGTTCAAACCAACCTATAGGAGATCGACACCGTCTCCCATATAAAGCCTCAAAAGGTGCCATCTGAATACTAGCTTGGTAACTGTTATTATAAGCAAATTCAATAAGAGACAAATGATCTTCCCAACTTCCACTAAAATCCATCACACAAGCTCTTAGCATATCCTCTAAAGTCTGAATTGTCCTTTCGGACTGTCCATCAGTCTGAGGATGGAATGCTGTGCTAAGATTCACTTTGGTACCTAAAGCCTCTTGAAAGACTTTCCAAAACCGAGAAGTAAATTGAGGTCCTCGGTCTGATATAATGGATATTGGTACACCATGAAGTTTCACTATTTCTTTAACATAAAGTCGAGCAAGTTTTGCTACACTGAAAGTGGTATGAACAGGAAGAAAATGTGCTGACTTAGTAAGTCGATCCACTATGACCTATATTGAGTCATTTCCTTTTGTTGACCGAGGTAAACCTACTACAAAATCCATAGTGATCTTTTCCCACTTTCACTCGGGAATATCTAGTTTTTGCATCAAAACAGGTGGTCGTCGATGTTCAGCTTTAACTTGCTGACAAGTCAAACATCGAGCTACAAAGTCAGTCACATCTCGCTTCATGCCCTCCCACTAGTAAACTTGTTTCAAGTCCTGATACATTTTCACAGCACCAGGATGTACAACGTAGGGCGAACCATGAGCTTCCATTAAGATTTCATGTTTCAAAGATTCAATGTTGGGGACACAGAGTCTCCCATTAAACCATAAGACTCCTTCGTCATCTACCAAGAAACTTGGTGCTAGACCTTACCTTGCCTTATCTCTGATTTTGACCATATCAATGTCATTTTCTAAAGTTGCTTTTACTTTTTCAACAAGGGATGATCTAACTGTTAAATGAGCCAAAAATGTACCTGACTTAGTGATCTCAAAGAATACTCCATCAGCTTCCAATTCTTGTAGTTATGTATTAGAGACCTCCTTATAGTGGCAATGTGAGCTAAACTTCCCATAGACTTTCGACTTAGAGCATCGGCCACTACATTTGCTTTACCTGGATGGTAAATGATGGTACAATCATAATCTTTCAGAAGTTTCATCCACCTTCGTTGCCTTAGATTGAGATCTCTCTACTCAAAAATGTACTTAAGGCTTTTGTGATCTTTAAAAATTTTACAAGTCTCCCCATACAAGTAATGTCTCCAAATTTTTAGGGCAAACACTATAGCTGCCATTTCCAAATCATGAGTGGGGTAATTCAATTCATGCTTTTTAAGCTGACGTGAGCCATAAGCTATGACTTTACCATGTTGCATCAACACACACCCTAAGTCTATCTTTGAGGCATCACAGAATACAGAGTAACCCCCTGGTCCTGATGGTACGATTAAGACTGGTGCAGAAGTTAAACACTCTTTCAATTAGGTGAAACTTTGCTCACATGAATCATCCCAAATGTATTTAACATTCTTTCGAGTTAACTTATTTAATGGGAGAGCCATCTTAGAGAAATCTTTGACAAAGCGACGGTAATACCCTGCTAAGCCAAGAAAACTACGTACTTCTGACACAGTTGTTGGTCTAGGCCATTGTTTTACTGCTTCAATTTTACTTGGATCTACATGAATACCTTCTTGGGAAATAACATGTCCCAAAAACGTTACATGACTCATCCGGAATTCACATTTTGAGAGCTTTGCGTACAACTGATGCTCTCTCAAGGTCTGAAGCACTATTCTCAAATGTTCAGTATGTTCTTCATGACTCTTTGAATACACCAAAATATCATCAATAAATACAATTACAAACTTATCAAGGAAGGATTTAAACACTCTATTCATTAAATCCATAAATGCTGCTGGTGCATTTGTCAACCCAAAAGACATCACAAGAAACTCATAATGTCCATACCGTGTACGAAAAGCTGTCTTAGGTATATCATCGTTCTTAATTCATAACTGATGATATCCAGACCTTAGATCAATCTTTGAGAAGTATTTTGCTCCTTGAAGCTGATCAAACAAATCATCTATCCTTGGTAAAGGATACTTATTTTTCACTGTGACTTTATTCAGCTGACGATAATCTATACATAATCTCATAGAACCATCTTTCTTTTTCACAAAAAGAACAGGAGCACCCCAAGGTGAAAAACTTGGGTGAATGAACCCTTTGTTTAACAAATCTTCCAATTGTTCTTTGAGTTCTTTTAGCTCAACAGGAGCCATACGATAAGGTGGAATAGAAATTGGTCGTGTGTCTGGGACCAAATCAATACTGAACTCAATATCTCTTTCTGGCGGTAATCCAGGTAAATCTTCTGGGAACACATCTGGGAATTCATTAACCACATGAATGTCTTCTAACTTCTGTTCTTTCTTTTCTAAATCTTTGATAAAAGCTAGAAATCCCTGACATCCCTTTCGCAACATACGCCGGGCACTTAACATAGATATTATGTTGCAAGGTACATCACTTCGATCTCCTTGAAACACAAAATTACTCCTCCCCGGCATATTAAAGGAAATAACTTTGTCACGACAATTTATAGTAGCATGACAAGAAGATAGCCAGTCCATCCCTAAAATCACATCAAAATCTAACATATTGAGAATCATAAGATCTATCTCAGTTTCCGTGCCTCCAACGATTATTTTACAAGAACGATAACATGTTTTAACCATCAAAGTCTCTCTCATCGGTGTGGAAACCAAGAATGGTTCTTTAAGAGTAATAGAATCAAATGCAAATCTCTTGGCAAATAGGGGTGACACATATGAGTGAGTAGAACCGGGATCAAACAAAATACGTGCAGCAAAAGTATTAACAGATAATATACCTGTAACTACAGCATTTGATGTTTGAGCATCCTGTCAGGTTAGAGCATATACTCTTGCATTTCCTCTGCCAGCAGCTTGTTTTCCACGATCACCTTGGCCTCTTCCCATACTACCCCCTATTGAAGGGGTTGGTGTTCGAGTAATAGAAGCAGAAATAGACTGTGGTCAAGGTGGCAAGGTAGACCCTTGACCTGGTCTTGTCATGAGCTGGGGGCACTCCCTTATAAAATGTTCTTTTTGTCCACAGTGAAAACAACCTGTACCAACAGTGTTTAACCTGCATTCTCCGAAGTGAAACTTTCTACATTCAGGACATTGAGGTTTTTCCCTTCTACTTTGAGTACCTTCTCTACTAGAAGAGCTAAAACCACCCCTGCTCTCTGAACGAGGCTTAGCCACACTGGCTGTAGAATAAGTTGACTTAGTAGGAGTGGCATTTTGTGATGCAGTAAAGGGTTTCAAAGTCCCTGAGTCTTCCCTTTGATCAAAAGATCTCCTATATCTAGCTTTCTTCTTTTGACGATATTCTTCTTTATTCTTTGACCTCTTTTCCATTCTTCGGGCCACATCAACAGCTTCTGAGTACGAAGAGTAATCGTTCATATTAGAACCCACTTGATCATATAAGGCATCACGAAGCCCTTCCACAAACTTTTCTATTTTCTTCCTTTCAGAAGGAATGATTTCAGGGGCATATTCAGATAATTTAACAAACTGAGCTGAATATTCATCAACAGTCATGGTTCCTTGCCGTAGATACAGAAAATCCCTGGCCCTAGATGATCGTTCACTTGCCGGAAGAAATTCATCCATAACCAATCTGTAAAACTCTGTCCACATAACTGGCGGTGCGCCTTGAATTCTAGCTTTCTTCCAGTTCCTCCACCATTTACCAGCCCTACCCTTTAACTGAAAGGAAGTGAATTTTACCTTTTGAGTAGGAGAATACCCTATAGCATCACAGATTACTTCACAATCTTCAAGGAAACATTGTGGGTCCTATTTGGGATCTTCCCCCAAAAAAGTAGGAGGCCTCATTTTCTGGAATTCAGACATTTTTACCTCCCTTACATTACCTCCTCCAGCTAACTGAGCTGGTGGTACAATTTCAGCTTCAACAATAGAAGGATCCACTGGCAGGTTAGCTTGTGCAGCTCGACCTCTCATTTCAGCCTCAAATCAGTCAAATCGTTCATTCATCAAATTAATCACATGTGCAATAGTTGTATTACCAATGTGAGCATCAGGTTCGACTCTCCTTGCTTGCTCACTAGTTGCGCCCTCAGTACTTTGAGCATGTAAACTATCACCACGGTTAGGATCATCTTGCACATGTACTGGTGGAATTATGGCCCTCCTTGGACCCATATGCTCATTATTATTAGAAGATCCTTCTGACATTGATCTGTCACAGATCTACACACATAACAAACAATTTTCAGACATAAACAAAATATCACTTACTAGCCCCACTGAGAAGTTATCTATAAAATGACGTTATACTCTACAAGGTCTTTTATGGAACCTAATCCTACAGTCATGCCGCGGCTCATGACAATAGGGAAGGGCCCACAAAGATCACTTTGCTCTATACTCTATAGGGGACCTATAAAACCTATCCTCTGATACCAAATTGTCACATCCCAAAAATTGAACATGTGAAAAGATACTACTCATTTGATAAAATTCTCAAACATACGTTATTTACATATGTTCTGTAAGGTTTTACATTCAACCTTAATCATTCATTCCACACTACAGAATTATATTCATCTGATAAGCAAATATAGACATACATAGTCTGATATTTCTATCTCATCGCAAGCCTAGGAGACCTATAGAAAGTACATAGCGTTTCTAGTATCCACATTAATAGGTACTGGTATCCCACCAGACAGAAATAGAGAATAATCCCAATGGGCTTCTAATCTTCAAACGGATACTCTTCTTCTTTGTTTTCTGTATCTGAAAAAAATAATCATAGGGAGTGTGAGTTTATTTAAAAACTCAGTAAGTAAATAACTGTACTATATAAAATATCAAAAGTACAAATACCACATTTACTCATATAATTAATTGTCTTATACATCGAGTAGTATGGGACTCTAACCCTTTCAAACTCATGAATAAGATTTCTTAGGTATACACCGAGTAGTATGAGACTCTAACCCTTTTAAACTCGTGAATAAGATCTCATAGGTATACACCGAGTAGTATGGGACTCTAACCCTTTTAAACTCGTGAATAAGATTTCTTAGATATACGCCGAGTAGTATGGGACTCTAACACTTTCAACTCGTGTATAGGTTTCATAGATATGCACTGAGTAGTATGGGACTTTAACCCTTTCAAACTCGTGTATTAGATCCCGTAGATCTTTACTCATTAATAAGATAATGAGAATTTATCACATAATACAATTGTCATGAAATAAAATAATTTCGACATACTCTTATTTCTACCGATCATCATATACTCCCATATGAAAAATTGATTGCTTATTATCCAAATAATATTGTAAATGGGACTTATATTGTACTTTGACTAGTAATATCAAATTAGCTTAGCAAGGTTATTCACTCACCTTGATGTTTGTCCAAGTTTACCTTGTTCCACACTACAATTTGTGCAGGAAAATTTCCTAGTAAAATATATTACAGGGAAACATAAGAAAGGAAACAAAATCACGAAAATACGCAAAATTTTCTGATTGCTACAGTAACGGTTTGCTACAGTGACGGTTTGCTACAGTTCAGTTCGCTACAGTAATGTTGACTGCTACAGTACCGTTGACTGCCGACACTACCGTACTGCTACAGTACTCGAAGAAAAATTTTCAGATTTTCCCGAAATTTCTGGTTGCTACAGTAACTCGAGTTTTTGCAAAAGTTTTTACAGAAATTTCTAACAAATTCATCCTTTCCTTTCTTGTTTCAGAATCAGAATTTCAACTCTTTGAACCGATTATAACTCAAATATAACTTCTAAAACAACTGAGATTCATGAATTATCATCAAAATCTTCAAGAACAAAACCTCTTCTAATCTTCCATATAAACTGAAATTTAAGGAAAATAATGAGATTAAAGCTTTCCTTTGATCCTTACAAGGCTTTTGAACCGAACAAATAATCAAAAATCTGAAGATCAAGGAAAGGATTTGAGAAGAGGGTGAAGAAACGAGAGAAAGTGAATTTACTATTCACTTCAGCTGCTTCGATGCGTGAGAAAAAATGAGGGGGTACTATTGAAACTTTATATTAAATATTTCTAATGGGTTATTGAATAACCCATAGGTATCCATAACCCAACATCTAAACCCATCCAGTCAATTTACAATAAATGGACTAATTGACCATTCTTATACCACATTTCCATGAATTTCACCATTCTTAGAATATATCCCACATGGTGCAAATATTCAGTTCAGTCATTTAACTCAATTTTCATAAATAATATTCAAAGAGAATAATTAAATATGAAAATTAAAAATGACCAAAATAAATAACTAAAATAACGTTGTAAAATTCTAAAATACTCTTAGGCGAATTATATTCCAAAATTAACGGGTATTACAAAAAAACAGTGCATTATCATTTAAATTATCTAATTCTAGAGCTAGCTTTGCACTTGAATTGATACACACCGCTGTATTGGTCCTTCACCAGTATTATTAACTAATGGATTCAAATTCTCTATATAGTTTCTAGACGATTTCTCATGCTTCTGTTGGATTTACCCCCTAAAGAATAAAAGTGATGCTTTTCCTGCTTTTATTAAGTTTAAAAAGTTAGTAGAAAAGCAATTTGACAAACCCATAAAAATAGTGCACAGTGATTAGGGTGGTGAATATAGGTCTTTTGTACAGTTTTTAAAAAATAAAGGAATCTTGTTTCGACAATCTTGTCCATACACGTCTGTTCAGAATGGTCATGTTGAGAGGAGACACAGATTGTGGAGGTTAGGCTGACTCTTCTAGCACAAGCAGCCATGCCTTTACATTACTGGTGGGAATCTTTTCAAAATGCTGTTTATGTTATCAACAGCTTACCTTCTTTTGCTCTAAACTATCAGTCTCCATATTATACTTTTTAACAAAGCCCCGAGCTTTTATCTCTTAAGGCTTTCGGCTGTGCCTGTTATCCCAATTTAAGAGCCTATAATGAGCATAAATCTTCCTTTCACACAACTAAATGTGATTTCCTTGGAGTAAGTGGACAACATAAGGACTTCAAATGCCTTTCATCTACTAGATGCTTGTATATCTCAAGTCCTATGGTTTTTAATGAAAGAGAATTCCCATTCAAAAGTGGTTTTCTTAACACCAAGGAAGATGAACAGAGCATCTCTTTGACTATGGCTTTATTGAGTTCTGAAAACTCTCTTACATGGCAGAACTTTACTAGCAGTAGTATCTCAGTTGATACTAAGAGTAATAATGTAGAAAATAGTAGAGACTCTACTGATCCACACTTGCTTGATGTGTTCGATGATACTCAACAGTCACTCCAGCAGTATATTCCCATCACAGATCCATCTCAACTTGTTGATTTAAATACATCCCCAACTGTGAACAATGAAACTACAAACCCGCCAAATCAAATAGTCACAAGAAGTCTGCGAGGTATTGTTAAGACAAAAACTCCTTATATCGGCATTTTCACTACACATCAGTCTGTATTTGAACCTCAATCAGTTGTTGAAGCAATGTCCATTCCTCACGGAAAGTCAACAATAGAGGAGGAACTTAATGCACTTAAGAGGAATCAAACATAGGAATTGTTCCATATCACAGTGACTTCAAGATAGTTGACAATAAATGGGTTTACAAGACTAAGTTTAAGGCAGATGGAGAAATTGAGAGATTCAAAGCCAGGATAGTTGCTGAAGGCTTTCAGCAGGACCCTAGGGTAAACTTCGGGAATACCTTCAGCCCAGTAGCTAGGATTGTGACAATCCTGATCATTTTAGCTCTGGCAACGACTCTAAACTGGAAGTGAGATAATTGTTAGATTATTTTTTAATATATGGCCCATGTAATTTAGTTTAATAGCATTAATTATTAAATTCACATAATATAACATTGAAGGACCTAAATGATAAATTTTTAATATATTGGGGCCTTCTTGTGATGGTTGAGAGGCTATTACGTAATTAAAAAACTTATTAAGGGTCAAAAGGTAATTTACCCCTTTTTACTCTAATTTCAAATTTAAAGGTAACAGTAACGTTTGTTCAGAACGGTGGTTCTGAAAAAGAAGTGTACAGTTACTGTTTTTCTCTCCTGATCATCAAGGAGACCTAAAGACATAAATTCAGAGGAAATAAACAGAGTCGAATTCACAGACATGGATCCAGATATGTTTATGAATTATTGTGTGAATCATGAAAACCAAGATCCAAACAAAGAAAAGTTTTACTCACACTAATATCAGAGGCAAGTTTGTGATTTTCATGATTCACCATAAAATTGGTTTCCTGGAAAACGCAGAAATTCATGAATATACGCGTTATTGTTTTGCGTTAATGTTTTCTGGAAATCATTATTTCTGCAAATTGTCGTGTATGCACATTACCATTTTTTTTCATAATTACTCGTTGTACGTAATTTATGATAGTTTCTAAAAATTGCTATTTGTTTTATGCGTTTTACAGTTTCTGCAATTTATGGGTTTGTGCGATTATATGAAAAACAATAATTTTTGAAATTATGGAATTGGCATGAAGTTTGAACTGGCTTTTCTGGGTTTTGGGCGTATAACTGTTTTCTGTGAAAATCGTGTAATGGACACTGCCCCGTGCCGCTATAGCGGTGGTTTATAACCGCTATAGCGGTGAGTCTTTAAAAAAAGGTGACCTTCTCTGTCAAATACCGCTATAGCGGTAATTTCAGACCACTATAGCGACCGGGGGGACTCAAACAGCCATGTATTAATGAATTGTGTATTTCGTTTACCTTTCAGGAGCTCCACCCCTGACCCCCGCGAGGGGCATTAAAGTGAATATGATATAAATGTTCTATTACATATGAAGTGCCAGATTATATGAATGTGGATGTATGTTCACTATGAAAGTTATTTTACACTTTGTAATTTCTCTATATGATGGAAACTAGTTTATCACCAAAGTGGTCTAGTTGGATTGAAGTTTAGACATTTATAAGTGTGTTTCAATTGTTCATATTTTAAAGATGCCATGAATGAAATGACATGATTATTTTACTTGAACAATCGAAGTTATAAATTTTATGACTATGAGGTCACCTAAAGGTGGACCATTGCATGCAATTTATAACATTAAGGAGATAATCTATGATACTTAAGTTAATTAGTGAGTATATCGAAAGATAACACACTTAGTTAACTGATGTATGTTGTGATTTTCTATTAAAGACTAATTTACTTTGGCATCAATTTGGTATTTATGTATTTAAGTATTACCCAAAGGAAATCTTAAATGCATGCTTAAAGTTTGTATGTGATGTTTTCTGAATCTTTTAAAGTTTATCTCAAAGCATTAATGGGTGAGCATGTATGTTTGTTAAGCAACAAGCCTCTCAGGATCGGTGAACAACATTGTGAAGTTCAACGGGCTGAACTATGGTGAATGGTCTGAACAGATCAAGTTTCATCTCGGTCTATGGAACATTGATGCAGCCATAGTTAATAAGGATAAGCCTGCAGCCATTACTGAGGAAAGCTCATATGATGATGTTGCGCTCTATGAACAGTGGGAGCATTCGAACATACTGAGCTTGTACCTCATGAGGATGACCATGGCTGAAAATGTAAAACCATCGATGCCGAAGACGGATGATGCTAAGGAATTCATGGAAAATGTGAAGGAGTATTCTGAGTCAGACTTGGCGGATAAGTCAATTGCAGGAAGCCTAATGAGTGAGCTTACTACAAAGAAGTTTGACTGGTCACAGACTATTCATGATCATGTGACTCACATGTTTAATCTAGTAGCAAAGTTAAAGACTTTGGGGATAGAAGTGAGTGATCAGTTTCTGGTTCAATTCATCATTAATTCCCTACCTACTGAATTTAGCCAATTTAAGATCAACTACAATGCTCTCAAGGATAAGTGGAACTCAAAGGAATTGAAGGCTATGTTGGTTCAGGAGGAAGGAAGATTAAAGAAGATGAAGGATCACTCCATCCACCTCACTGTCTATGATGGTGTTAGCAGCAGCAAGTTCAAGCCAGGAAAAAAGGAGAATAAAGATAGAAGAAAGGACAAGGCCCCAATGAAAGTCGCTGAGGGTCAAATCAAGAAACAAATTAAGTGTTTCTTCTGCAACAAGATGGGACACTTAAAGAAAGATTGTCCTAAAAGAAACGCTTGGTTCGAAAAGAAAGGTATGCATTATGTTTCTATATGCTTTGAATCAAACCTTATAGAGGTTCCTAATAATATCTGGTGGTTAGATTCTGGTGTACTACTCATGTATCTCATGTTTTACAAGGATTCAGTTCAATCTAGCCCATAAAAGGAACTGAACAGTACTTGTTCATGGGAAACAGGATGAAAGCACAGATAGAAGGCATTGGGACTTATAGATTGATCTTAGACACTGGATGTCATTTAGATCTTGAAAAGTGTCTCTATGTACCTGATTGTGCTAGGAATCTTGTTTCAGTAGGGAAACTGGATATTTTAGGTTTTTATTTCAAATTTGGTAATAGTACATTTGCATTGTATAAAAACAAGTACTTTTATGGATCTAGTACTTTGTGTGATTTACTTTACCTTTTCAATTTGAATAATGAATTTGCTGAATCTCTGTTTCATGTTGAAAGTAGTGTAGGCATTAAACGTAGTGCACTAAATGAAAGTTCTGCATTCTTGTGGCATCAAAGATTAGGTCACATATCCAAAGAAAGGATAATGAGGTTGGTGAAAAATGATATCTTACCTCATTTGGATTTTAGTGATATGGATATATGTGTGGATTACATTAAGGGAAAGCAAACCAAACATACATTAAAGAAAGCAGCCACAAGAAGCACTCAACTTCTTGAGCTTATACATACTGATATCTGTGGTCCTTTTGATGTCCCTTCTTGGGATGGTGAAAAATATTTTATTACCTTTATAGATGATTTCTCACGTTATGCTATATCTATTTGCTACATGATAAATCTCAATCTGTGGACTTCCTTAAAGTGTTCATTGATGAGGTGGAAAAGCAGTTAGATAAAAAAGAGAAAGTAGTGAGATCAGATAGAGGTGGTGAGTTTTATGGCAGGTCCAATGAAAGTGGACAATGTCCTGGTCCATTTGCAAGGTTCCTTGAGAGTAGAGGCATTTGTGCGCAATACACAATGCCTGGCACATCTCAACAAAATGGTGTAGCTGAAAGACGGAACCGTACCTTAATGGATATGGTTAGGAGCATGTTGAGTAATTGCTCTCTACCCCTCTCATTGTGGATGTACACATTAAAGACCACTACGTATCTGCTTAACTGGGTTCCTAGTAAGGCAGTTCCTAAGACACCTTATGAATTGTGGACAGGAAGGAAACCCAATTTGAGACATCTCCATGTTTGGGGTTGTCAAGTAGAAGTAAGGGTGTACATCGCATGAAAAGAAGTTAGATCCTAGGATGGTCAGTGATTTTTTCATTGGCTATCCTAAAAAGTCAAAGGGGTATAGGTTTTATTGTCCTAGCCATACTACAAAGATTGTAGATTCTGGTAATGCTCAGTTCATTGAGAATGGTCAAACTAGTGGAAGTGGGGAACCACGAAAGGTGGACATTCAAGAAGCTCAGGTTATAGTACCTACACCCAAGATTTCTTCTCATATTGTTATTCATGTCGTTGTATCATAGTCTCACAACGTACTGGAAAAACCAATCAATGTCCAAAATCCACCTATTCAGATTGTAGAGAATGAAAATAAGAAATTGTTGACCCATAACAGGTACTTCAAGGGGAACCTGAAGAAAAACCTCAACATGAAGTAACATTAAGATGATCTGTAAGGCAAAAGAGATCTGTTATTCCTAGTGATTTTGTGGTATACAATCTTGAAAATGAGTGTGACTTGAGCATTGATGAGGATCCAGTCTCATTTAAACAAGCCATGGAGTGTAACAATGCTGAAAAGTGGTTTAATGCCATGAAGGAAGAACTTAAATCAATGGATGACAACAAAGTCTGGGACTTGGTTGAATTACCTGAAGATTCTAAGAAAGTCAGTTGTAAATGGGTCTTTAAGACCAAACGTGACTCAAGTGGCAATGTTGAAAGGTTCAAGGCCAGACTTGTTGCTAAAGGTTACACCCAAAAGGATGACATTGATTACAAGGAGACTTTCTCTCCAATTTCAAAGAAAGACTC
Organism: Biancaea sappan; assembly: GCA_037074585.1. Lineage (NCBI taxonomy): Eukaryota > Viridiplantae > Streptophyta > Magnoliopsida > Fabales > Fabaceae > Biancaea > Biancaea sappan. The sequence continues at coordinate 27,858,541 of CM073499.1, read as the reverse complement.
CTTGAGGATTATTATGGCTTTGGTGGCTCATTATGACTTGGAGCTTTACCAGATGGATGTTAAGACTGCCTTTCTAAATGGGGACTTAGAAGAAGAAGTCTATATGGACCAACCTGAAGGTTTTATGGTCACAGGAAAAGAAAATCTAGTGTGTAAGCTACAAAAATCAATATATGGACTAAAATAAGCCTCCCGTCAATGATATCTCAAGTTCAATGATACCATTACATCTTATGGATTTATAGAGAACACCATTGATCGGTGTATCTATATGAAAGTCAGTAGGAGTAAATTTGTTATTTTAGTCTTGTATGTTGATGATATATTACTTGCTGCAAATGACTTAGGTATGTTACATGATGTGAAAAAAATTTCTCTCTAAGAGCTTTGAAATGAAAGATATGGGTGAGGCGTCCTATGTGAATGGGATAGAAATATTCCAGGACAGGTCACAAGGAGTCTTGGGTTTATCCCAGAAGGAATATATCAATAAGGTCTTAGAGAGATTCAAAATGGATAAATGCTCTACAAGAATAGTTCCAATTCAGAAGGGAGATAAGTTTAGTCAAATGCAAAGTCCTAAAAATGAATTAGAACGTAAAGAAATGAAAACAATTCCTTATGCATCAGTGGTTGGGAGCTTGATGTATACTATGACCTGTACCAGGCCAGACATTAGTTTTGCTATTGGTATGCTTGGTAGATACCAAAGCAATCCCGGTATGCACCACTGAAAGGCTGCAAAGAAAGTTCTTCGTTATTTGCAAGGCACCAAAGAACACATGCTCACATACAGGAAGTCTGATCATCTGGAAATGGTCAGATATACATATTCAAATTATGTCGGATACGTGGACACCAGGAAGTCTACGTTTTGTTACTTGTTCCTATTAGCTAGAAAAGTAGTTTCATGGAAGAGTGGAAAGCAGTCTGTCATTGCTGCTTCTACTATGGAAGCTGAATTCATGGAATGCTTTGAGGCCACTGTTCAAGGATTGTGGTTGCGAAACTTTGTCTCAGGACTTGGGATTATCGACAATATATCCAGGCCGCTGAGAATTTATTGTGATGATTCTGCAACCATATTTTTCTCAAAGAATGACAAGTACTCTAAGGGTGCCAAACACATGGAATTGAAGTATTTGTCAGTTAAGGAAGAAGTGCAGAAGCGAAGAGTGTCTATTGAGCATATCAGTACTAATCTGATGATAGCGGATCCATTGACTAAGGGATTACCGCCCAAATCATTTTCTGGTCATGTAGAGCGTATGGGCATTATGGACAAAGCCTTGCTATGTTGATTATAGTACTGTGTTTATTATGCTTGTTAATTTTATGACACTATGAATTCAATTATGGTTATGTTTCTGCATATTATACTTGTTATCATTTTGGTATCTATGTACATATGATTGTGTTAGATAACATGTTATGTTGAGGCTTACAGTTTTCCTCAATTAAAGTTAATGTTGGGTTAGGGATGTTTTGTGATACATGGAAGGGATCATATTGCAGAATAACATGTGACCGCCATGATCCGCTCAAAACTAATTCAACTAAGTCTAGAGATGTTAGTGAATTTGATGGATGGAGCGCTCTTACAGTTGTTGTTAAACTATCAAGTAATTACAAGGGCCAAGTGGGAGAATGTTAGATTATTTTCTAATATATGGCCCATGTAATTTAGTTTAATAGCATTAATTATTAAATTCACATAATATAACATTGAAGGACCTAAATGATAAGTTTTTAATATATTGGTGCCTTCTTGTGATGGTTGAGAGATTATTACGTAATTAAAAAACTTATTAGGGGTCAAAAGGTAATTTACCCCTTTTTACTATGATTTCAAATTTAAAGGTAACAGTAACGTTTGTTCAGAACGGTGGTTCAAAAAAAGAAGTGTACGGTTACTATTTTTCTCTCCCGATCATCAAGGAGACCTAAAGGCAGAAATTCAAAGGAAATAAACAGAGTCGAATTCACAGACATGGATCCAGGTATGTTTATGAATTATTGTGTGAATCATAAAAACTAAGATCCAAACAAAGAAAAGTTTTACTCACAATAGTTGGATGTTAATTATGCCTTCTTAAATGGCGTGCTGCAAGAAAATGTTTATATGTGGCAACCAAGGGATTTTAAGGATCAAAAGTATCATGATCAAGTGTGTAAACTATGGAAAGCACTCTATGGGCTTAAACAAGCACCAAGAACCTGGTCTGAAAGCTTGAGGAACACACTGCTTAGTTGAGGGTTCTATAATAGTAAAGGAGACACATCAATGTTTATTCACATGACAGGTACTACTATTCTAATCATTATCTTACGTTGACAATATTTTGGTGACTGGAAGCAGTGAAACAGAGCTAGAGAAATTCATAGCTAAACTCAATCATGTATTTGCACTAAAGGACCTAGGTGATGTACCCAATTTCCTAGGTCTAGAAATAAAGAGAGATGATATTGGTATGTTTATTTCCCAAAAAAAAAAAAAATACATCCAAGACCTGTTGAAAAGATTCAATATAAGCAACATATTCTTCTTACTCTTCACCTATGGTTTACATTAAACGATTTACAACAGAAGGAGACGAGGTGTTAAAAAGTACTACACTCTTTAGAAGACTGATCGGAGCCCTCAAATACGTCATCAATACCAGGCCAGATATCACCTTCTCTGCGAACAAGCTTAGCCGCTATTTAAATGCACCAACAGTACAACAATGGCAAGCTGCAAGGAGGATACTTCATTATTTGAAGGGAACAGGGGAGTAACTCATGAGGACAGGAGATCAATCTCTGGATATTGTGTGTATCTTGGTAATTCATTAGTGTCGTGGTCCTCAAAACGGTAGTGTGTTGTGTCTCACTCTATACTAAATCCTAATACCGAGTTATAGATGATGTTACATCTGAACTACCATGGATTTCCTCTCTGTTGAAAGAGTTGAAGTGTTCAGTGGTTAAACTAGCAGTGGTATGGTCACATAATATAAGTGCAAGCTCGCTAGCTTCAAATCCAGTATATCATTCCAGCAGTAAACATGTTGAAATTGTCGTACACTTCATACGTGATAAGGTAGCAACAAAAGAGATTGAGGTTTGGTATGTTCCAACCTATGAACAAACTACAAATCGTCTGACGAAGTCACTCTCGAACAGCAAGTGTTAGCGATTTGACAAGTGCACTAGTCGTACAAGTAATGAAGAGTGAGTAAGATATCGTTTTCACGAGAACTAAGTGGTTAATTACCCAAGAAATTTAACCAAATTAGTTAGACGAACAATGTTGGAATGAAGACAATTCTAGTCAAAAACTGACAAAATAGAAAGAAAATGACAGTAAATTTTTATAAAGTTTTCTTAAATGACAACAAACAAACACTCAGGTTGATTGAAATTAATCCAATTAAAAGCCTAAGGCTACTAATCCCTCTCCTCCGTCCTAGAAATTATAAACTTCTCTCACGCACTTATCGCTCTATCAATCATATAAGTTAATCCTAGGTTATTCTAATAACTTAAAAGAATTCTCCCAAATCTCAATTAAAATATTTAAAGCCTACTCAATTTCTTAAGTGAGTTAAGTCTGTACTAACTAACCTAGCTTTGATTAAACGAGATTAATTAATATTCCTATTAGCTAACAAGCGAAAATGATTAGGTTAAGGTTCACGCACTCATCTTCTCTAATCAAAGTTCTACTTTTACTTCCCTCTCCCAAGATTGATGAAAGCAACAAACATAATAATAAACTGATCAATCCCACCATATGCAGCAGTAAAATGAATAAGGAAACATATATTGATTGAAATAAGTTGCAAATACATGAGAGAAAACAAAATCTAATCTAGAGTTAAGTTTATAGTAACCCTAGAAGGACAATCTAGCTACTCATGAAATCTAAATGACAAAAAGCAGAAATAAGGATAGAAATAGCCATAAATCTGATGTTGGATGATGGATTTGAGCCCTAAGCCTTGAAAATCGAATTCCTCCTTCTATTCTCAACAAAAACGACATTCTCCATTCTCCTACGAATCATAATTACCTTAGAAAATAACCTCTACAACTATTTAAAACATTCCTGATGAGGTAAAAAATTTGTTCTGTCGCTGCAGCGGTACATATCCATCGTTGCAGCAGTGGAGCATAGAAAATTAAGGTAGCAGCAAAGGGCTACCGCTGCAGTAATGCAAACTCACTGATGCAACGGTGGAGGGTAGAAACAATTACTGAAAAAATTACTACTCCAGTGCCAGGTACTAGATAGCCAACGCTGGGCGACTTGAAGGTGGCGTTGCAGTGGCAGATCCTCACAACTACAGCAATGAAAGGCGGAGACAATGCTGACAAATTGCTATTCCAACACTGGGTGCTACACTGGCTATTGGGCAAGAATTCCTCTTCTAAAATGCAGGGCCGAAAGCTGGGAATCAAATGCAATTGTTTCCTCTCCTCTAATTGGTGATCCATCTTTGTACCCTGAAATATAAGATAAAGCACCAATTTACTAACATAAAAATGAAGGTACATCAAGAAAGTAACATTGAGCTTCAAATTAGAAAATCTTGAAGCCAAAAGAATTACATTAGTAAAATTCAAGCAAAATCAAGGTTTAGATGTCAAGAAAAAGTGCACAAAAATCATGTTAATTAGAAAATTAATAGCACGCTTAGCTTCTTAACTGACAAACTTGGAGTAGTGGAGATACCCACAAGTTTGAGAGGGGGCGTTAGAGCATAAAAGTAGTCTACACTTGTGTTTCAAATTGCGGCTGCATCGCATTGATGCGGCCGCAATATTGCGGTTGCGGCAGTGGCCGCATCCGCATCACCCCGTAATTGCGGGGTGATTAAAAATCTCACTGATGCGCTGCAATAGAACAGAGTTCTGTTGCATTTTCTGTATAAAAGCTAAAAAAAATTTGAACAGATCTCACCATTTCAGACCATTTTAGCTGAATGAAGCCCTAGATCTAGTTTAAAGAAGTGAGAAAGTGAAAAACCACTTACCTAACCCATCGAAGTCCCTATCGTTCATCTGCCGCCGTTGTCGTTCACTGGTCCTCTGTTTTCCTCCATCTGGTGCTGTGACTGGTGACCCCTTCTTCATCTTCGATCTCATGCTACCCAGTGCTGCAGTGCCCACCAATTCATTTTCGATCTCCACTCCACTCTATCCGTTGATTCCGTTTAGCGTCCTCACTCCTAAGCGTTGGTCTTCGTCTTTCTCTCATCCCTCTGATCTGTGGTGGTTTTTGCTGGCTTTGTACTTGGCTTCTCTGTATCTAAAATTTTCTCCCTCTAAAGTCTTATCTAGTGGTTACTGCCTCCGTGCATGGCCGTGGCGTAAGTCTCTGTGTCTTCTCCGTGCGTGCCCCTTTGGTCAGTCGGTGTGTGTGTGTGTGTGTGAGCTGAGGTGAGAGATTCAAAGAAAAAAAGTAAGAATCGTGATTCGTGACTGTGAGGGCCTTCAGCGTTTTTCAAGATCTGACTTTAAGTGAGGTGAGTGTGTGATTATGTGGCAAATTTTGTGTGGTCTGTGACTTTGTGGAATGTGGATATGATGAAATTTTGATCAGATTTCTTTGTTGTGTGATGTGTGAAAGTTAAAATTGTGATTGTGTGGTGATTTTGTGTATATGAATGATGAATCTGATTGGTAATTGCAGTTGTGCGAAACTGACTAATTTAGGGGCTAGTTAGGAATTCTAATATAGTTTGATTCTAAATATATTAAATATATATAGTGTGATGATGATAACCAACGAAAAAGTTCATGTTATAACATAATATTATAAAAGTTCATATTAAATATATTCTTTTGAATAAATTTGGCTCTCTTGACATTATCTTTTTGTTGTATTTAGAATAGGGTAATTATTGATGTAATTTCTAAAAATTTTATAATTATCTCAAATTATTTTTTAAAAAAATAAAACATTTCAATTTACTTCTTAATTATATTGGTTTTAATTTTTTTTTATTTGACAAAATTAGTGTGACAATAAAAATGTATAAGATTTACTATCAGTAAATTTGATTATCTAACAACAACAACAACAAAAAATCAATGAGATAAATATAGTTTTTTGATAATTAAATTGTGATATTTGATTTTTCAAAAACTAAATTAAAACAATTATAAAATTTTAGAGACCAGATAATTAATTGTGTGCAATTTCTAAACCTTAATATGTATAACTCAAAGACTTGAACCACAGTTAGGAGCTAGGATTGGTAATTTAATTTGGAAAATGGAGATAAGAAAGAAAATAATTAGACAACAATTGAATTAATTAAGAAGGTATCACTTTTGACATTTGGTTAACTTGAGATGGAAAATAGAAAACAGATCTCTCTCTCTCTCTCTCTCTCTCTCTCTCTCTCTCTCTCTCTCTCTCTCTCTCTCTCTCTCTCTCTCTCTCTCTCTCTCTCTCTCTCTCTCTCTCTCTCTCTCTCTCTCTCTTGTTATGATATACATTTATATATTATCACATTCTTAAGTTTGTTATGTTTTATCAATAGGTACCATAAAATATAAATAATGCCGCCAAGAGAGGAATTTCCATCAAGAAGATCTGAAGGTGCTCCTAGTACAGATCTTGGATGGCATTTTGGAACTCCTGTACCTGGAAATCGGAACAACATAGAGTGTAAACTTTGCGGAAAAATAGTAAAAGGAGGAATTACCCGAATCAAGGAACATATTGCACATTTTCAAGGTAATGTAGCTCTTTGCCCCAGAGTTACTAAAACTGTCAGAGAAAGAATGATGAAACTTCTAAAAGATACTAAATCAAAAAAAATTGACTCAAGAAAAAGAAAAGAAGAATTTGAAGCAAGATTGCGAGGCGAAGATGATGATGAAATGGAAGGATTTATTGATGATGAGATGCAAATGAGACGTGCAACTTAAGAGAGTGTTAGATCTCATCATGAATGGGAAGAAAGACAAAGCTTTAGACACCAAATAGGTGGGGCACGAAATGTGTATGATGAGGGTGGAAGCTCTCGCGGTCATGTGGCGGGTGTTAGTGGTGCTAGTAGACAACGTCTGTCTAGTTTAGAAGAGACTTCATTTAGTTTGAGGTCCACAGATGTTAATCTTGTTAGAAATCAAAGTGTGAAGCAACCAAAAATTACAACTGGTATCATGAAGTCGTTGAGAAAAAAGTTAAGGAAAGCGGTCTCAAAATTTATAATATATGAGCGTCTTCCTATGAACTTATCTAACTCTCCATAGTTGCATAGTTTGATCACTACCGCCGCTAGTATCGGTAGCTCAGTTGTTAAATTTCCAACACCTTATGAGATTTCTGATGTCTACTTAGAAGAAGAGTACAAAGAAATGAAACAATGGATCGAAGGGCTCAAAGGTTCATGGAAGGAAAGAGGTGTGACAATAATGTGCGATGGTTGGACGAACAGTATGAATCATATGCATATCATGAATTTTCTTATCTATTGCAGTAGAGGTATTGTTTTTTTAAAATCTATTGATGCCTCGGTGTTGCCAGTAGAAATACTGATTACTACTTCCAGTTATTTGATAAAATTGTGGAAGAAGTAGGAGAAGAATATGTAGTCCAAGTGGTTACAAATAATGAAAGGGCCTTGAAGGCAGCTGGAAAAAAATTGATGGAAAAAAGGCCACATATCTATTGGTCACCTTGTGCAGCCCATTGTTTAGATTTGTGCTTAGAAGACATTGGAAAAAAGTCTAATATAAAAGAGGTGTTAGAAGATGCAAAGCTGATCACATCTTTTATATACAACCACACTTGGACTGTTAATCTTATGAAAAGATATACTGAAGGCAAAGAGATTATTCGTCCAGGCATAACCAGATTTGCTACACAATTTGTACAACTACAATCTCTTGTGAAGCAAAAACAAGCACTAAAAATTATGTTCACTTCAGACGAATTCAAAAAGTCCAAATTTGGAAAGGCAAAATCTGGACCAGCGTATGATGCAAGAAAAACAGTTTTGAATGAACGTTATTGGATCAAAACTAATGAAATATTGAAAGTATTTGAGCCTCTAGTTAAAGTGTTAAGGCTTGTTGATGGTGATGAAAAGCCAACTATGGGTTTCATTTACGAAGCTATTGATAGAGCTAAACTATCTATAGAGAAAAATTGTCGTTATCACTCGCATTATAATGCTATAATAGATAAGCGGTGGAAATTTCTACATATTGATTTACATTGTGCAGGTAAATTTTATATATAAGATTTATTTTATTGCAAGTTATTAGAACAATTTACATTTTTGATATTAATTGAAATTTCTTTTACTTTTTGTTTCAGGTTATTTTCTCAATCCTCAATTTCAATATGGAGAACATGGAGGATCTGTTTATAGAAAAACATTTGAGGGAACAAAGAATGTAATTTCTAAGTTAGAAAGAAAATTAGATAGTCAAATCAAAGCAATGCAACAGGTTAGTGTATATAACTTTAAAAGATTTGTTATAATAAATATTTAAAATATAATATTATGTATTTAGTATTTACATTATATATTATTTATTGTTGTGTAGTTATTCATTTTTCGGGATAAACAAGAGATGTTTGGTACAGAAATAGCTCAACGAGCATGGTCTCGACTGAATCCAGGTATGATAAGAATTTTTAGTTTCTTCTAATATGCCCATTTCTATTTTTACACAATAAAAGACTATAATTGTACTTTTGACATAATAATAAAAATAATTAAATTGATATTAATATATACATTCTAACATGAAACTAAGACTAAGATTCAATATTATATTAAAAAACCTAGAAAGATGTGAGGGAAGAGGGCTCATTAATCTAAGACGTTGCTTTAATATTCTAGTATATAAAAAATATAAAGAAAGTAGTACACAACATTAGATTCAGCATTATATTAAAAAAAAAACTAGAAAGATGTGAGGGAAGAGGGAGAAAGACTTGAGGACATGAGAGTATAGTAGGGTAAAAAACATTTTCTTATTTATCAAATATAAAGAATAAAATATTCTTTTAAATTTACATTTTTAAAAGATCAAATAATTTTTGTTCTTGAGTTACAGTTAATTTTTTTAATTTTGATAAAATTAAAGTTGATATCATTTTTGTATTAAACATTACAATTATAATTTTTTTGTCCTTGAAACTAATTTTGTATGCAACATATATATATTTATAATAAAATATATAGAGTAAATTATTATTTTTTTTACCAAACTACACTTGATATTTCTATTATTTTAAAATATCATTAAAATTCTCTAATATTTTATGTATTTGGCGGGGAAGAATTGGAGGGAAGGAATGAAGGATTGGAGGGAAATGGGATTGGGAACAAAAAGAGAAAGAGAGGGATGGAGACACAAAGTGATAAGGAGGTACCGTATAAATTACTATCCTAGTTGAGTCTTCCATAATAATTATTTTGCCTCTTAAGTGTTTTAGTTTAATTTATAAAAAATTATATTTATTCTAATTTAATTATTTTTATTACTAAATCAGTAATTTACTCTTAATTTTATGATGTCAATTACAAATTTATGTATATTTTGAGTCAAGGTGTACTTCTACTTTTACTTTTATTTTTTGAAAAAAAAAATTACCCTTCCACATCTGAATGTGGACTTAAAAAAAATTGAAATTTAAATAGTTTTCAATATTTACATAATGCTTAAACTCAAAGTTGCTGTTCCAACTTCCAACTATCTTATATTGAAGTGTCACTAAAGTTTTTTTTTTTTAAAAAAAGGAAAAAAAGTTAAAAGAAATTGAGTATTAAAAAAAAAACCGTTGATGCCATTGTGCATGGATATGAAAAAATGATATTTTGTTTATCCATGTCTCCCGGGCTTGGGCCTAAAAGTTTGTTCTATAAAATTAATAGGGCTAATAATTCGATTGCTCTCACGTTGATTAATTAATATTATATATCATTCAATTAATATTGACAAATAAAATTTAGGTAGAATTTCTTTAATCCAACGGTCTTATTTATTCTAGCAAGAGGTAGAAGCAATATAATAGTACAATGTATTATTTTTATAGCTATTTGACATTTTTTTTTGTTCAATTTAATTCCAAATGTTTTATTTTTTTTTTCAATTTTCTTCTTATTAATCTTTTCTGATGTATTCTAAATAATTTATTTATTTATTTATTTTGTATAAATAGTTGAATGGTAGTTGCTCTATGGTTCATGTATTCCGGAGCTTCAAAATATTGCAATTAAAGTCCTCAGCCAAACAACTTCAGCATCAAACTGTGAAAGGAATTGGAGTACATTTATTTACATTCATACAAAGACAAGAAATAGACTCAAGTATAGAAAATTACAAAAACTTGTGTTTACCTTTTACAATATGAAGCTGAAGATGAGACATATGAAGAGAAGAAGTCCAGAAGAAATAGAAAATAGTTTCAACCCAATTAATCTTGACTACATATTCCATGAAGATGATCCTTTGTCTCCATGGATTGAAGAGAGGGAAGAGCCATTACTGGATGGACTTCAAAATGCAGAATGGCTTCCTAGAATGAATTCTGAAGATGAGGACATAGAAGCAGAAGAAGAAGAAGATGATGATGATGATGATGATGGTGATTATAGTCATGATACTGATGGTGGTTTGAGTCCACCAAGCAATAATAGTGGTGGTGGTAGTGGTGGTGGTACTGCAGAAATGTTCATGGGACAGATGAATATAGAGAACAAGACTCATATCAAGACACTCCATATCCTATGCGTGAGCGAGGTTTTTGTATTGATATGATGTCTTTTCATGATTATCACCCTATTGAAAGGGGTGAAAGACAACATCTTGAAGATTCAATCTCTTCCAGTTTTTCACAAAGTTTTAGTAACTTTGGCATTGGTGAATCTTCTCAAAGTAGCCAAAGTCACTATCCGCCATCCTATTAGCAACCTTCTTATCAAGCTCCATCATATTATCAACGTTCAATGAATCATCAGGAGCCTAATTATTATCAACCTTCTTATCAAGCTTTTCATCAACAATTGGAGCATGGTGGAGGAATTTTTTATTATATTTTTGGACAAGGAGTAAGCCATGGTGATGCAGATGCTGGAAGTGAAACTACAGGCTATGATCCTCCATGCCATTCAACTATGTGGTGATGACTGATGATTAATATCTTGTAATATTATTTGATAATTATGTGAATACATTTATATATGCCTTTTCACTCATCAGCACATTAATTATCTATTTTTCTTCTTAAATTTTGTATTAAAATTAACATGTTTGCATAAAATAAGAGTATATATTTATGGAATTAATATAAATATTAGATATAATATGTTATATATATTTAAAATTAAAGGTTATAACAGTTATATACATATTTTGTATTTTTTGTGCAACTAAAAAAAAAATCACGACCGCAATGACCGCAACCGCATCGCAGTGCCCGCAACACCCGCAATCGCAGCGACCCGCAACGCAATCGCAACCGCAATTTAAAACCATGGTCTACACTTACACACACTGCATTATATTCCTACACCAGTTTGTTATGACAGATGGCCACCGATCCACATATTCAGCAATACTGTTAGTGATTCTTTTAGGAATTCTTTGCTGTAATTATTTATCTCGTCTGTCCTATATATTCATTGGTAACAGTAAATACAAACAGAATCATATTCCTGCATTATTTCACATTTCGTATCTTAGTCTCTTAACGATTTAATGTATTAATTCATCTCCTAAAAGATTGTATTATCCCAATTTAATCTTTTTTGTTGCTAAATCTCCAAGGTTCCATTTGGGTGTTGGAAACATTTTTGTGTGAATATGAATAGAAGTGAGAATAGATGGAATGCAATTCTTTGGTTCAAAATATTTAGCAATTAGATTTGGAAAGGATTAGGACAATCATTCCTTTTTACTGCTTGGTTGGAATAATCTATGTTGGAGTGGAAAAAATTATGAGTAAACATGAAAAAAATTATACAAACATTATATATAATAATACTATCATAGAAATTAAACGAGATCATTTTTCTTTCTCTTTGTTACCCAAAAAATATAAAGTAATCCTGTTATTCACAAACTTGTTGGAATTAATAATATGATGAAAATACAATTTTTAAGAAAAAAGTCAGTGCTTAATTTGTAATATATCAAATCATTTATAAATTTTACTCTATTTCCACTCGTTCAAATTAATAAATTAGAGGCTTAAAAATATTTTTTATTATCTTCTCCATCAAACATTAAACAGTAACCAGATATCTTCTTTTTCAAAAATAAAGATTAATATATAACAATCACTCATGTTTTTAAAAGCTGAAAGTAGTTCACAATTTTAAAATAATTTTTAAAATAATTTTTAACAACAAAAATGATAAAATAGTTAATTTCAAGTTTATTTATTTATCTTTGGTTTGAAATTGACGTTCAATTTCTTTTTAAACTTTTTTATTTTAATATTTATATACAATAATAATATAACATATTTATAATTAAAGAAACATTCTTTTTCTTTTTCGAGTACTTGCATAACTAAAATTTACCCATTATAAATCGTGCATCTGGTAAACTTTTTTTATTAGCGTACAATGACAAATTTACTTTTCAAAATAAAAAAAATTAATAACTATTAAATAAAAAAATATGACATACCAAATATATTTAAATTTTATTATAATATAATGGTAAAATAACTTTTCATTCTAAAAAATGAGAAGCTATTCTATCAGATGAAGAAGAATGAGAATATATTCTATCATATGAGGAATTCATATTCCCTTAGTTGAAAGAATAAGATTCGATTAAACCAATAAGCTTACATTTTAATTTGACTATTTCTTTTTTTAACTCCCAATTTCATCAACCAAAAGGGACCTAAATTTATGGTTTCTAAGTTAAATTTATTGTTTTTTTCTTAAACTTTAAAACAATCGAGTAAGGAAATGAGAGGTTCATGGTAACCCAATTTTGCATAAATACGGTTCTTTTTTCTTAAACTTAATTATTAACTGAACCTATTAATTATCTGAAGGCTTCACTGTCAATCTCCACCATCAACTAACAACAACAATTACTGAGAACATAATTATATTTACAATTAATGCATAATTACTTTCGCGCCAGCAGGGCCGATGTTCACTATAAAAGTGCTGTAGATGTTTTGACCATCCACTCAGTGCTTTCGGATATGGACCAGGCTGACTGAGTTAATTTAGAAATCAGCCACCCATAGGCCAATTGGACTCGAGTTGTTTTATTGGACTAAAACGTAATTAATTCTATCAAGATCCGATTAATTTGGCCGGATTTTGACCTGGTCATATATATATATATATAATCGGATAAATTGACTAATTCGATTGGTTCATTTAAAAATTAGCCACTAGTTCTGTCTAATTGTTAAAAAATTAGGCTACCAAAAAAACTAGTCATCAACCAATTGAACTAATAAAAAATTAATGAAACTGATGAATTGATAAGCTAGTTGAACCGTTTCTTTTCTTGAAATCAAAATTATTTCCAAAACACAATTATTTTGTAAATTAAAAAAATTAACTATGCAATATCCAAAAATTCCTCTGTCATACAAAAGCTTTCTTAGCCCATAGTTGAGGTCTAAAACTAGACGTAGCGGTCATTTGTCTTTTCTTTCTTTTTAAGATAAAGATGTCTAAATTAAATACATATCTACTTATTAAGATATTGTCTACTACTAAATGGTTAAGACAATTTGTTTTTTTAATATCTGAACATATATAAAAAGTTTATACAAAAATTATATTCAAATAATTTTTAAATAAACTAGTAACTATATAAACACTTGTTGTTAATTATTATCTTTAATATTATATGATATTAGAAAATTTGTTGTTAATTTTTTTATAATTTAAAATATTTTTTTATAAATAATAATATAATTTACATTTGTTATATTACATACAAAAATTCACCCTTATATAATAATAGCAAGATTTGGTTTATACGGTTGAAGCAATCATTCACATTTAATAAAGCCATTGATACTAAGTGAGATTTCATATTAGATTTAAATAGTTTTCAATCTTGTCCCAAAATTAAATTTATTAGGATTTATTCAAACCTATCAAGAACTTAATAAAAAAAACACGTTAATATGAACAAATAAGATTCAAACCTCCCTTTTAAGTGCAAAATAATGTACCCTTACTTGATCTTTAGGCTTCCAAAACCCTTCCTTTTATAGCGTGAGCACCTGCCCCCATTTCCAAAGCTAAGCAATGTGGGACTTAGGAATAGGAAGACTTGTCAATTCTAGCAAACTTTTATTTATTTATTTTATATAAATTCTTTTCTTTTCTAGCATGTTATAATTTTTTTTCTTCCAATTTTTTTATAAAATATTATTTTTGTCACAAAGAAAATCATAAGAGAGCAAACAATAGAAGAGAAATTATATACACATATATCATTTGTTTACTAAGATTAAGTATCAAAACATTTAATTTATTATATTATTTTTTAATATATATATGTATATATATATATATATAATTATTACTAGCTAGTTTAACTATGGCTGAATCAATGAATCATAAATCAATAAATTCACCAGTTTAAGGAGTAATATGGTTTTTAAAACATTATGTTACTATGTCCATGCATAATAAACAAATTAAAGAACACTACTATTATTTTTTTTATGAAAAAGAACACTATTATTTAACTACTATCAATGGGAAGCGGATCAGCTATCAATGTACTAGCTAATTTATTTGTATGTTGTTGGACCGATGATATTTTCACCTAGAAACTTGAAAGTATTGAATGAGGATATTGTTTAAGGCGACAAGAGTGATAATAAACTATGATCAAATTAAGTACACGCATATAATTGTAAATTCAAGTTCCATTCGCAATTTGTAAGCTATAATATTATTTGCTGATAAACATTATTCATTCTCCAAATAAACTTATGAAAGTTTATAATTCTGATCAAGCGTGTCAACAACAATCTATATATTGGGGGTGAACAAATATATATTAATTTATAATTTCAAACGACAATTTGGAACACATTAAATAACATAAAAAAATATTATATAAGTATTAGCATTTAATAGGATTTAATTGACAAGTAGATTTGAATTTACTTCCTTTCAACCCATAATTGATTGTTACGAGCTAGGGTTAAAAAATTCTAACTCATACCCCTTTTGTAATTTTTTTAATTAATTTTTCATATGTTACTTACATTGAGTTGAATACCTAGAGTTGAAATTTTATTATGTTACAATTTTTTTTCCAATTTTTAACAGTTTAGATTGGGCTCATTTATTATCAAAAAAAATTGGGCTCATTTTACTATTAATTTGTAATAACTAAGAAATATTGACAATGTAGTAGTATTTTTTATTATTAAAAAATATCCGTCAACCCAATGCGAACGTGAGAGACGGCTAAAGTCACTACTAAAAGTCCCAAAATTATGACAAATAGATTTTGGTGGCAACTTAGTTGGCTCATTTATTATAAAAACTAGTATTGTGATCCGTGTGATATACGGTTAAATTATAATTCTAAAAACTTTCATAACTTATAAAAGTAATAATAATTACAGTTGGTTTATATTAATTTACCTAATTTATTTATTCATTCAAATCAATTCAAATTAAATGAAATAACAAAATTCACTAATTATTAATTTCACTTATTAATAATTATGATAATATATTCTAATAAAAATATATTCTGCTGTTCACTTTAATAATAATTTACATAATATATTAAATGCATTAAGACCCACATAATATATTCTAATAATAATACTATAATTTATAAATTTGTGAAACTTATGAAACTTATGAGACTTATGAGTTATGACATATACTTTTTAAACGTAAATATTCTGATATAAATTCTGATTATTTATACAAATATAAATTATAAATTTTAATAAAAATTTATGATAATAAATGACCACATTATATTATGATGTAGCATAAGTCATCAAATGGAATAAAATAATAAGATATATGTGTAATTTAAATTTTTTTTGCAAAAAAATAATAATTTAAAAATGTTCATATGAAATATAGAATGATCAACTGTAAAGAAATTTTATACATATGATCAATAATTAATTTCAATATATCTTGATCCTCGTGCATATATATTGCAATAATTTATTATCTATGTATTTTAATTCAAATCAAATAATATAGGTAATTATTTTTGAATTTCAATTCAAATCATTTCGATCAATTCAAATCAAATAATTAATATTATGCGATGTCATTAATTTACCAAATTTATCAAATTTATTAATTTACCTAATTTATGCATTCAAATCAAATAAAATAATGAAATTCACTAATTATTAATTTCACTAATTACACTAATTAATAATTATGATAATATATTTTGATAAAAATATTTTCTGCTATTTACTTTAACAATAACTCACATAATATATTAAATATATTAGAATCCACATAATATATTCTGATAATAATACTAAAATTTATGAAACTTATGAGACTTATAAGTTATGACATATATTTTTTAAACGTAAATATTTTGATATAAATTTTGATTATTTATACAAATATAAATTATAAATTTTAATAAAAAATTTATGATAATAAACGACCACGTTATATTATGAAAAAAAATTATACTTTTGACATGAGAAAAATGTTTTTGTATGCTATTTCAGCAGTTTCTGAACTCCCACCAAATCTGAACCTTTTCGAATAGAAGAAAGTGATCATATCAATTTTGTTCGGAACTCCCCATTTCAAGGTGTCTTCCTTATCTTTCTCTGTCAGTGTGGGGAGATCAACTATCACTCTAAGAAAATTGACATTCTTTTTCTCGCCAAGAACTGTAGAGTTCTCATAGCGACACCAAACCAAACCCAATTTTTTGTCACA
This sequence comes from Biancaea sappan, assembly GCA_037074585.1. NCBI lineage: Eukaryota > Viridiplantae > Streptophyta > Magnoliopsida > Fabales > Fabaceae > Biancaea > Biancaea sappan. The sequence goes on along the minus strand of CM073499.1, from coordinate 27,841,631 downwards.
TGATAAGATCGTAAATGAGATAGTTCCATCTAAGCACAGTATAACACTATAACGGGCTTCATATCCTCAACCAACTTTTTGTAGCTCATACATATTGTATTCTCATCCCTCTTTATGCTATAGTCAGTTGATATGATTATTTCCTAACCTTGTTTCAATTTAATAGGATTACTATCCTTCAGAAATCTAGTTTGAATCTTGGGGTTTTACAACATTAGAGATAAAATATAAAATAAAAAATAAAAAACGCCATAAAATTTAATTAACTCTAAGATGTGAAGTGGATTGAAACAAAAGAACTCTATTAAATCAAAAAACAAACAAATTAAAAGGGAAAAAAAACACTAGATCTGATGAGTTTACTTTTCTTCTGTAATCACCATCTTATTGGACTCTCTGCTTATCAGTTGAGTCCCTTTTTTAGCATACTCATGGACGATATATTACGTGATTGCTCTTAATTATGTGTATTGAAATGATTTTGATAAGTAATTTTATAAATGTTAATTTAATGATCTCTAAGTATGCTTGTTAAAGACATATACTTAGTACTTACTGAATAACTTTAGATCTCCGTCTTTAAAGGCTAGAACTTGACCAAATATCTGCATCAAAAGAAGCAAAAATTAGTTGAATTGAAACTCAAATACAGGCAATCCATGAATTTCTCTAACACTTACATTAAGAGAAATGAAAGTTCCTTTTTGTGTTCACCCTCTTTCATGTTAATGGGAACAAACTCGTTCAACCTGTTTCTCGAAAAGGCAAGTAATAACCTACATGGTGACTATCGAGAAGGCGCTTCCGTGAATTTTTATAGCTGCCATGACTAAGAAGATCATACCAAGTTTTAGTGAAAATAAAACAGAGACAGAGACGAGCTGCTTCTTTATAGTCGGTGGCGAGAAATTCACTTTGAAGTTGATACGCGAGCCATCCAACTCCTCCATTGCTACTTCTCAGTTCGACACATGGCACTCAATATTCGGTCATTATTGAAGCTTGAAACGCACTATATTAGCTTGAGATTGAGCTTCAGATTGGCACGAAATCAACTGATATAAACTATCCAAAGACATAATCCTTCCAACTTCAATCGAGCTCCAATCACTCAAACGATGATTCACAATTTTAAAAGGGATGATTTGAATTAATTTGAATGTAATTTTTTTTTAAATCCATTTGAATGTAATTATAGAATTAATCACATTAATTTGCATTTAATATATTGCAATTATTTAGTTATTAAATTATTAATTAAATTTATGACAATTCACAATTTTAAAAGGGATAGTTTAAATTCATTTGAATACAAATTTTTCAAATTCATTTAAATGCATTATAGAATCAATCACGCCAATTTGTATTTAATATATTGTAATCTTTACAGAATTTAAAGGAGAGTCTTACGGTACATCTCAAAAGGGTTGCTTAGAATGAATTTAATATGGTGTAATTAATAGGAATGAATTTATTCATTTACATAATTTATTCATTTAATTTTTATTTTAATTTATTAATTTTATTATATGTTATTTAATGGCATCCATGTAATTAATGCCTTAGAGTGGAATTATTTTAGTCTATTATATAGATTATTACTACTATCATATTTCTAAACTCATGTAATATTTTTAAGAATTTCTTAGTTTAAGTGTAAATTTTCTATATGGTCCTCTCTCAAAGGACCCAAATTTTTTTAAAAAAAGAATTTCTTATAAATATCACATGAGTTTAGAAATATGATAGTATTAATAATTTTTATGTCAATTACTGACAAATTACGTATTATGACATATTTTGAATGATAATATATAACTGATTTAATAATAATAATTTATCTTAATAATTTTAAATCTTAAATTAAAAATTTATAAAATTGAAAAATATAAGAACTTATAAGATATGAATTCTGTTTTAGAAAATTGAAACGTAAAAGAAAATAGTTCTTATGTTTCGATGTTAATATAATAAAACAAAAAAAGGTGAGAATCACCATTGTCTTTCAATTTTTTTAAAAATTATGTTAATATCCTCATTTTTTTAGTTCATTTGTATTCATTTCAATTTTTTAAAGATATTTTATCTTTTTTATTGTTTAATGTTTTTCAACTTTTCATTGCATTGGCTTGTCTCTAAATCTCTGCTATGATATATTTACACTACAAAAAAAAACAGAAATCAAAGATGGAATTATCCGTGTCAGATTTCACAAAATTCCGTCCCTAATACATTAGGGGCAGAATCAGAGGTGAATTTAGGTCTGTTTCTGAATCGAACGTCTCAAATTTTTGCAACGTCCAGTATTTCCGTCTCAGATGATCATATCAGTCTCTGACCATTTGAGATAGATAGAAGTCCGTCTCTAAATCAGGCATGGATCTTCTATGTCAAAACGGGGAGGATGGACATAATTCCATCTCTAATATGTCCCTATTTAGAGCCAAAAATTTCGTCTCTAAATAAGGATAGACATAATTTCATCTCTAATTCATCTCTATTTAGAGACGAAAATTCTGTCTCTAATTCCATCTCTAAATAGGGACAGACATAATTCTGTCTCTATTCTGTCCATAATAAAAAAAAGTCATTTCTTGGAAGCCTTGTGAATGTAGCTTTTAATAGATAAACTAACAAGCAGCAATTAAAATAAGAAGGATTCGCCTTTCACATGAAGATAAATCAATGGTTTCATTACATGGTAAATGTAATTAACCGTCATTCATACATAATAATAATAATAATAAATGTCTATTCTAAGGGGTGACTTAGGGGCTGGGTCTCATCGTTATCAAGTGTCAGAGGACTGAAGTGTCTATCCATGGACTTTGCGTAACAGTCCATCATGCGCTGAAACTCATCCAACATGGATGCTTGATTCTGTATCAACGTAGACTACTCCTCTAACTGATGGTTCGTCATGCTAAGCACGTCCTCAATATTACTGAGGTGTTCCTGCTGAGTCCTGAGCTGCTCGATCACTAGTTCCATGTGGCGTTGTAACTATTTCTCAAAGTCAGGATGGAGACCAGATGGATCAAAAGAGAGGCGACTAGATGAACTGATCTCACACGTCGGGACCCTGTGCCGAAGATCTGGCCCTTCTTGTTCCTTTCTCCAACCACCCATATCCAAAATGCGGTGTCATCAGCCTTATCATCCCCAGCACCAGTCGCAGATGCCTAGGAGGATCTCAGTCGAGTGTACTCCTCCTGTCAAACATCCATACATTAAACCTCGTAATATAGAATTGAAAAAAGATCATTAAAAGAAATATATATCAGTATACTAACAAAGACTTCCCACGACCAATCATCTATAAAATCTCCTGTGCTCCTCTTTTTATGGGTTCACATGAACAAGTCTACCAACCAAGGCTTCCTCCCGATTTGACTTTCTTGTATATAAAAGGATATTAAAATTTTCCAAATTGAAAGGCATTAAGAAACAAAATTATATGCTTACCCAGCAACGCATGTGCTCTGAGGCTAGAACACTGCCTCTTGTGTGAAGTGTCCCTCTAGTAGTGGAGGCCATGTTTTGCCGTGCCTGCTTACTTTTTCATGTACTCTTCGGATGTCCATTTCTGGACTAGCTATTCCATTATTTCCTTGCTAATCTATTTGGGTCTCACTTGATTTGAAAATTATTTCGTCCAGACATGACCCATCATGCGGCGTAGGACCTGGCCAACCTTAGAGTCCCAATTCTTTCAGACAAGGGTTGCATGTTCGAGCAACCACTTGTTGCATTTCTGTAACAATTATACTTGAGTTAATATTTTCAAATAGTGAAGAAAAAAGAGAAAGTTGAGTCACAAAAATAGTTTATCGCCTATTCCTCGAACAACAAGTCCCACAAGTCATTAGGAGTGGTATTGCGACAAAATGTGGGGGCCTTAAATTTCCCTTTTATAATAGGGGAAATCTCACGTACTGACTGTACAACTGGATAGAAACTAAGCAGTCCAGATAATTAAAACATTACTTTTCACTGTTGTTTTCCATGATGACAGGTATTACCAGACTCATTTCTTCTTCTTGAAATGCATCAAAATCGACATGGGTACTTTGTGCGTCAATAGGTCTCCTAAACTTGATCTTAATCACTGCGAGCTAGTCGGCCTTACTGTGGTTTGCAGGATAAGTAGAGTAGCATACCTGCAATGCTTGTTGGGCAAACACGAATAGGTCATATGTGAACAGCCTCTGTAACTTGTGAACCTCAACAATTACCAGTTGAGCATCTATTCAAGTGACATAGCCGATAATGGGTCAAACCACTCACATTTTAATAATACCAAGCATTTTGGTGGTAACCCCGTGAAAACCAACTTAACCACCTCTTGGAGTATACTGCAGTAGACAAATTCGACATCCTTATAGTTAGACCCTTTGATGCACACACCACAGCTTTATGTGCGTTTATGAAGGTTATACTTTTTGGTGTGAAACTTATAGCCATTGATGAAGTACATTGGCCGTGTGTTCACTTTTCTCATTGGGCCCCATGCAATGTTTTTCATCATCAGATCGTAAACCGTGTTAGTTGGATCTAGCACCTATTGGGAGAAAGGCAAAGGGGCATCATATTTCATATAATATTATAACCTTATTAGTTCAGAAGGAACAAAGCACTTACATATGCACAGAACCATGTCAGAAATTACAAATCTATGTATTTGTGAACCTCGTCACTTGAAATGTTAGGCATAGAGGCCTGAAGGTTCTCAACAAACAAACTGCATTTTAACAAGACTGTATAAGAAGCTAGAAAAATATTGTTAAATGTAGTACTTAAAACACAGTGGTTATTGAACTTACTCAAGATAGGGCTGCACTTTGTCGCAGTTCATTAAAATGTACTTTGTGCTAACCTTTACCTCTTGGTCGATTAAGAAACGTGAACTGTAATCACTGTCCATACGGTCAGGATAATTGAAGATAGAGCATCGGTCAAAGGGTTATCCCCCATTGTCATTTCCGGGAACCCTAGTTGTTCTAGAGATAACATTTTGCTCAAAATAATGGGAACAAAAGGTAGTTGTCTCCTCAGTGGTGTATGTCTCACATATGGACATTTTAACTCTAGCTTTATTTTTATTCTTTCATTTTAAGGTATGAAGGAACCTGCGTCAAGTTCATGATCAAAGCACAAAATGTAAGTATTTTATATGCTACAACTGCTTCAACTAGAAACATAATAGACTTTGTTAGATTTTACCTCTCGAAAGGACACATCCAATAATATTGTACCAGCCCACCAACCTTCGCTTCATATAGAAGGTATACCGGAAGGTGCTATATGGAGTCAAAGAAGCCAAGAGGAAATATCTTCTCCAACTTGTATAATATCACTAGAATGTTTTCCTCCAACTGTGTTAACCTCTCCATCATCAATGTGGTTGGATAAATGTCCCTAAAAAACTGACTAGGTTGAATAAATGTCCCTGAAAAACTGACTAAGTTCTTATAGAAGTCTCCACACCACTTCTGGAAGTTCTATGAATGCAATGGAGAGTAACCGCTCTAGAAAGATATGGCAGTCATGGCTTTGCATGCCTATAACCTACCTTCCTTAAATAAATAGAATAAAAATAAAATGGAAGGGGATGCTGTATGGTAATGGGAAATATATAAATATATTTAAAAATAATATATTGGTAATAGAACACAACCAAAGGATAATGCAAAGATTAAATAAAAGAAATAAGAAAATTATCCAATTAACCAAATATAATTTTTATTTTTCTTTCTAAAACAATTAACCTAATATAATCTAAAACAAAAAGAAAATCTAAATTAAATCTTATTTTTCTTTCTCTTCCTTTCTGTTATCCTCAATTTATACATACGCTTATGGCTTAAGTATCTATAACTCAACAACATTACTGATCCAATGATACTCATTAGTGCATGTTTTAGCAGATTAATTGAATTCGTATGATCTTAAGCCCATAGTTAATTACGGTAGGTATATATATATATATATATATTTTTTCAAAGTGAATCCATGTTTGTGGTGAGAAAATGATATTCATATTTCTAATCATACCCATTCATTTTTAGATTGAATGGTTCAAATCAAAGAAAAAAATGCTTCATAATGTCTTACCTTTTTTTTTTAAAACTTTTTGTCTTTGATCTGAACCATTTAATATAAAATAAATGATTGTGATAAGGAGCATACAGGTCATGTTCCCACTGCAAACATGAGTAAATTGTCGATCTAGTATCTAAAAATTACAGTACATTAGAATAAAGGAAAAGATTTACTCTCAAGTTAACAAAGGACACAAACTAGAGTTTCAAGTTCTTATTTTGCACGGACACATAATGTTTTCGTTAGTCAATCAAATCAAGAAAAAGCAAGAGAAATTAGAAATGACCACTATCAAAATGCTTGCTAAACCTCCCAAGGAAAAAGTGTTTTCACAAAACACAAAATTCTAATTATTCATTATGTTTATTCAAAACAATTTCAGTTCCACAAGATGAGAAAGAAACTACATCTCCCTCCAATGCCTTATTTAAAAAGTAAAATACCATACATAAGCATAAGTACCAAGAAAGTGAAAATGAATTAAACAAACTTCACTTGCTAAGGCCTAAGAGATATAAAATAGCAGTGATCAATCACTTTGAATAATGAATATTATTTAAATAAAAAGAATTTATTTTGAGAAGAAAAAAGCAATACAAGACCCAAGGCCTAGACCCGATGTCAAGCACACTCTGTTTTTTCTCGATTTTCTTCTCCTTTAAACTATTCTCCGTTTTTTTTTAATATCTCCATCAGCCCAAACAGCAGAAATTCAATCTCAACCAAAACCCCATGCCCAAGGTTTATTCCCAAATCATTTACAAACAATGCTATTCAATAATAAAAGATAAGCAGCCATTCCCTTACATGTGCATACACATGTTAAATTGTTGATCTCCTGCAAAAGTTCCATTTGATTAATCAGTCAAATATATTTTAAGTTGCCATCGCCCAATATTGAAATAGGAATATCATTAAATAGCATATGTTCTCACTTTTTAGATAGGAATCCTTATGTGATATATTCTTTTTTCTCTCAATTTCAGACATTCTTTATTCACATAACCGAGTAGATCAACATGTCCAAAAGCATAGTAGAGACAACTAAAACAAATAGCAGAAAATGAACATATTATATTTGCTAATCTTCAAGTTTTTTTCCTACTCGATTTTTCTTCTGCCATTCAAATAGCTAACCAGAGGAACACCCAATTAAGACATTCAGACCACAAATCCTTAACATTTCACAAGTTGAATCTTAAAATTATAACTTCAATTTTTAGCACTTACACAAGAGAGCAACTTGAAGAGAAGGGAAGGGAATGAAGCCATCGTGAAAGCAACACTAGAGAGCAACCTGAAGAGAGACGAAGGTGATGATTAGTGACGGTGGGGGAAAATTAAAATAAAAAATGCAAATAGAAAAAAAAGTACCTTACCATGTGAGATTGACGAAGAAGAAAGGATAAATTGAATCTGAATGTTGTCCAACAATCGCATGAGCTTCAGAGAGGGAAGCTAGAGAGAGAGCGGCTGTGAGAGCTTAGGAGAGAGGGAGCTTCAAATGTGCAGACAATGATGAATGCAGGGAAGGGAATTGGGGGATTTAAGGTTCAATTTTTAGAGACGAAATTTTGGGAGACGAATTTTTGTCCCTAATATAATATGACATCGTTGCAATTATTAGTAATTAGAGGCAGACATCGCACACAGAAATATTCCATCCCAAATTTTTTCAAAGTTAAAAAAAAATTAAAAACATCTTAGGGACGAAGAGTTGAGACGCCAAAATCTGTCCCTAATATATTTAATCAGAGATGGATACTTTCCTTCCCAAAATCCATCTCTAATTCCATGCTTTTTAATCTGAGTTCAAGGACAAAATTTACACAAGATCAAAGACGGAATCTAAGATGAAAAATTTTTGTCTCTGAATTCCATCTCTGAATCTAGGTTTTTTTTGTAGTGTGAATACGCGGAGAGTGAGGGAAAAAAAAGAATGGAAACAAGATATATTACTAAAATACTCTAACTTACAGAAAAGAAAAAGAAAAAGAAAACTTAATGTTTTTGAGGAAGATAATTTGGACAATTTCTTCCCTTTTTTTTTTTTTTTACTTTACCCATTATACCACCTCGACTCTTTGAACCAAACATGCTATTAGTTTTTCTCCCTTTCATGTTTGCTAATTGTTATATGATCAAGTTATATGTAGATCTTTTTTCTTTACCTAAAATTAGTCATGAGTCATAAAAAATTAGCAAATAATTAGATGAATCATATTGATTATAAAATATATACTGATTCCTTCATGTTGTATGTCATAGGGGATTTGCTTGGCTCATAAAGCAAAGCATTCTGCTTTGCCTATTTCCGACTATTGGATGGAGGTTTTGGATGGTGGAGATTGCAACTTGTGTTTCATCATTTGGGCCAATGAATTGAAGCGATCTAACAGTACAGATGCGGCATCCCTTTAAGCGTGTGGTGTATTCGAGTCACAGAAGGCTTCTCCGTCACTGCTGCCACCGACAGCAAGGCCCAATTGCAATGTATCTGAGTATGAGCATCTCTACTCCTGTACAAATCACAATGCCGCCCAAAATACTAGTAGAGAAAGGAAGCAAACGAAAGATATACATATATAATATATTCATACCATGAAAGAAGATAAATGTATTTAAGGGCAAGTTGAGAAACCACAGAGATCTCAATCTTCTAAACTTAAGTTATATAGTTTTTGGATCTTCAAAGAGGTAAAATGAAGATATGTGAAGATGAAAGAAAAGAATAGGAAAAGACAGAGAGAGTGAGGGAAAGAGGAAAAGTCATTGTGGGAAAGTCAAGTAGCAATTGCAAAGGTCTGTATTGCCGTTTCTCAATGGGAAAAGGTGCCTTTAATTTAAAGGGATGTTGTGATTTGCTTCAATCCAACGGCCCAGATGATGAAATGCAAGTTGCGCTTTTCATCATCAAATGCCTCTTCGAACAACTGGATAAAAGCAAAGCAGAGTGTTTTGTTTTATGAGCCAAGCAAACACCCCAAAAACATAACAATGCTTGTCATAGTCTTATTTCTAAATATTCAATTTCTAAATATCCAAACTAACACAAAACAACATAAATAAATTTATTGAATTTATAGTGTGCCATTTTCTAATAATGCAAAAGTGTTCAACATAGCCATCTGCACACAAAAAAAATCTGGAGTGAATAAATGAAATTGGAGCTTGCCTCCTTTTTGTTCATCATATTCTTGAACCTTTCAAAAACCACTTCTATCACTTTTTTTGGGATCTATTGTTCAACTTATTTGAAGTGATATTGATGATTGAAAGTTATCTAAATCCATCACTCCCTTCACAAAACTCCAAGTATCCTGGAAACTGTAAACAAATGAGATTGGTGATTGATTTGCTGTAAAAGAAAACAGAGGGAGAAGAGGAAGAAGCTTTTTTCTTTTTTGAAAAAAAAAATTGCCAATGAGGAAGAAATATCTAGGATCTGAAAACCGGACTGTACCGGCTGGTCGAACCGGAAAACCAGTGAACAAGCCATGGTTCCGGTCCGGAATAACCATTGAACCGGAGAGCTTAAAAATCGATTGAAAACCGGACGAACCGGTATCAAACCGGGAAAACCGGTCAAAACCGGCCGGGTCACGGTTCAAGCCGGTTTTTTATTTTATTTTTTTTTTTACCTTTTGATCCAAATTTTGCCTTGCTTATACTTAATCCCACTCATTTTCTCAGCAATATTCAAGTAGTTGAAACTAAGAACACCCCTAGGTGAAAGTTTTGGACCAAAAGGAAAAAAAAAAAGGTAATGATGAATTTAACATCTTAGAAAAGCTATTATTGGAATCCTTTAATGAGATTGGACCTAGCGTTAGTGTTAGTGAAGATGAGAGTGGCAATCTTGGTGGAGATGCTAACATACCAAGATTTGATATGAATGATTGTTATATTGATCATGATCCATGATATTATATATCTTTGCTAATTTGTTAGCTTTTATTTAATAAATTTAACTATGTGTATTTGATGATATTGTAAACTTTTACTTGATAGATGTTGTTTTATGTTGAGATATTAAGTATTTAATTGAGTTTCCATATTTATATTTATGGGATATTTAATTATTTATGATTATATATATATATATGTTAATTATATATTTTAATATTTTAATATATTTTAATTATCACCGGTTCGACCGCGGTTCAATTCCGGTCCGAGCACTGACCCTTGAACCGGTGCCTCGACCGGTTCAATGACCGGTCCGGTTTTCTGAACCTTGAGAAATATTAGAGAGCTCTGACATTGCCATAAGTTATTCTAAGATCTCTACTAAATCTCCTAGTTTAATTCATTACAACCATTTTATAAACACATAATTTTACCAAGTCCTACCTATTGTAAAAATATTGTTACCAACATAGCTTGAGTCGTATCTCAAAAGACACCGTTGTTAAGAAAATTATTTCGCGTCTGTAAAACTTCCTCCCAAGATTAAATAGGCCCTTTTGGATGAAATCCAAGTACCAAAACAGCATAAAATAAACTCTATAACCCAATGAGAATAAGAAGAAAAAAACTTGAAGGAGAGAAAGATTAGAGAAGTAGTGCTCCTAATCTGAAGAAATAACTCCTTTTTTTATAGTGTGAAAAAAGTGTAATTGTCCAAGTAAATTAAATAAGGAGTTACATTTCTAAAATAATAATAATTAAAAGTTATAAATGGGTGGACCGTATAAATAGGAAATAATAAAAGTAGTTAAAATATTTAATTGTAATAATTTCTGATTAAAAATTATAAATATTTCAAGAATATTTTCACAATTTGAAATATTCTTTTTGAAATATCTATTTTTCACAATAATCCCTATACATTTCAAAAAGAAGTTTTGAAAAACTACTAGGTTACACTTAAGGGTGTAGATGCATCAATCCGGTGTCCTCTAGACTACGAACCTGATTCATACAGATAAGATATAACTCAAAAGTAAGTGGTGAAGCATTTAGCATCTATGAACTAACAAACTTTCTATTGTTAACATCATTGTGTGCATTTTCAACCATGCGCGTGCCTGGTGTTCATTAGTTCTTTAGAGATTTCGCCAAGATCTCATAGGAGCCACTCTATTCCACATTCATATAAGTAATTTCATTAAGTGTATCTGCAATGAATATACCACCCTAAAGGAAAGGCTATGAAAATAATTAAGAGCTTTGGCTTAACATCCCAATCAATGCATTCTAACACTTTCACGCTTAACACCATAGGAAGGGGTTGAAAAATTAGTGCTAGTAGAACTAACAGATGACTTGTTTTTACCCATATAAACCTTGTTCGTGAGATTTTCAATCACAAATGTTGGGTTACTGCCACTGTTAATTATCAATTAGCTTAAGTTTCATTCCCCTCGATGTATGAAGGACTAATTTCCTTCCTACATGCATGTTTAGTCAGAGAATTAGTCAAATTGACTTCACATAATCTATCGATAAATATACTAGGATATGCTTAATTACTCTAAGTCTCAAACACAAGTGTCTGATCTTACCATTAAAAGTTTTATTCTTTACAATGGCATTGCCGCTTAACAATCACAATACATAGACACTGACACCATTGAGCTCTTACCTAATGGAAAGATATGCTAAGAAGTTTGCCAATCACTTAGTCTTATTTTTAGCCAACTCCATAGTACTAAACTCTGACTTTAGAGTGAATCTCAAATTTTGATTAGCTGTTCTCCAAAATATCATTCCACCACCAATGGTGAAGTTTAACCACTAGTGAATTTTGTCTCATCTGAATCAGAGATATAGTTATCATCATTGTATTCTTCTAATATAATGGGAAATCCATTTTATATGATACCATAATTCATGGTACTATAATTCATTGTAATGTGTTCATATAAACACTCATCTGATATATAACATATGATATGTCAGGCTAGGTGAAGTTTATTAAATGCAACAGACTCACTTTTATTTTTTTTTTTTAATTGAGTGTTAAAATTATAAGAGGTATTCATCAGTTTATCATAAAAATGATCAAACTTTTAAACTCTTTTAAACATAATATTCTTATGACAGCAAAATGGTATCATTTTTCTTATGATTTCAACTCCTAAGTCGTATTTATTTCACCTATGTCTTTCATATGAATACAATCAAAGAAATAATTATTTTCTATATCATCCATGCTAATGTAAAAATAAACATGTCATACATAAACAGACAAACAATCACACCTTTATCAAGACAGGAAATTAATACATAACATAACAATGAACACAACAAAGTTTTAAAATTCATTTCCTTTTCTTTGTAATCATGCTACATAGATTTTTCAAAAATACCCCCACACTTTTAAATATTTTTAAATGTGTAAGAATATAGTAGCTCAACTTATATGTGCTTTAATTTAGCACATAATTTCCTCATTAAAAAACTCATATAAAATCTCATAATTACTATAGATGGCATCAAACGCATAACATATCTATATTCATCCATCATATATATAATAATATTTTTCAAAAACAAAGTTACACACAATCATTTAGGAACTTCTGAAACTCATACTTTGTGACCAATAACTCAACATTATTATACTTCTTTGTACAATAGAAGTGTTTTCATATATTAGCATTAGAAAAATGCTAACTCCAATTTTTATATAATATATCATCATCTCAATGAGATGATTTTTTCAATTTTCAAATTGACCAAAAAAAATTTCTATATGCTAATATTCACAAAATATTTGATCACAAATCAAAAAAAAAGGTTCCAAAATGACATGTGCTTAGCAATAATACTCTCAATAGTTTAGTGAAACCATTTTGAGTTCTTAAAAATTCTAAATCCCCACATCGACGGCTATTTTGCTTTTTTTTTTCACAAGAATTTCACAAACTTTTGTTCACCCAAGAATATAATATTTTTGTTGTATTTTTTAAAACTTCACATATGTGAAATCACAATTTATATATAAGATGAATTTTCTCAAAATTCACAATCACAAATTATATAAAAATGAATTTTCTCAAAATTGACAATTCCCTTTTTATGTGCACACATGCCATTAAATATCTCAAAAATTAGATATAGGCATTTTCTCAAAATACTTTTCACAAAGTATAATTTCTTTTCCATATGGCTCTATATAGCCCACAATAGTAGAATTACAAACAAAATTCTACTAACACAATTTTTGTTTTATAATTTTCTTGATCATTGGCCAAAAGAATTGAAATGTAGAATTAAAAATTCACATAGAAAATTTTTATTTCACATACCTTTAGAAAGCTTACAAAAATATGGCCAAAATGCTTTATTGTAGAATTTAAAATTTTGACAAACACAATTATAGCATTTTAATGTTAAATGCTTGAAGGAAAATTGTTCCATATTGTCAATAGTTATAATAATAGAATTTTATGGGATTTTATCATGCTCTCAAAACTAAATATTAAACCCATGTTGAGTTCTCAATTTAGTACTATTTTGGTGCTAAATCTTCTCTATTTTCGATCTCTTTCTTGTTGACTTGTGATTCTTAACCCTTGTTTTGAGTATTTTAGATTAGTTTAAGTTTTCTTAGAGCTTTTAATAAATTGAGTGATTTCATGACTCTTTGCTTCTAATATTTGGTATTTCGTTATTTTTGTTGTAGGTTGAGTTAGTGTGAAAATTGTGTAAAGTGACGGACCCTGTCAGAGGAAGAATTGGCTTGCTGTCTCCCACAACTATAGCGATGGATGCTGAAAAGAGTGTTTTGAAGTCCTCCTCTCTACTAGTCACTGCTATAGCGGTGGCACCTGGAAAAAAGTGTTTTTAAACCATTCTCTCTACCTTTCATTACTATAGCGGTGGGTCACGTTCTGCAACGATTTAAATAGCATCAAAATAAAATTTTTAGGGTATTCTAAGTTCTAGGGAAGCAGAAGATGCTGACTTTGCAGAGGGAAGAGGAAGAATCTCATTCTGAAGCTCTCTAAGCCCGATTTCCGTCAACTCAACCTTGGATTCATAGAGTTTTCTCTGCCTTTTACTGCTTTCTATAGTTTTTATAGCTATGAGTGGCTGATTTTCTCCTTCTAGAGTTGCTATGAACCTAAATTCAGATTAGAGATTATTACACTCTTTGTATTTGTGATTTCTTTTAATCAATACATGTCTTTTCATTCATTTACATTGAGCTTGCTATGAACTTGGCCAATTTATAGTTTGAATGTTGCTTTTGTCGATTTCGAAAGAGGGGGATTAGTAATTCTAGACCTTTTATTTGAATTATTTTCATCTAATTTTTATTGTAATTCGATTTTACTTTTCAATTTACAATTAGAGCGGCCTTTAATCCAAATTGGTTTGTCCAACTAATATGTTTAAATTCCTGGAGTGCTTAGTGAGTTAGTCCTCATGGGATCGACACTTTTACTCATTTTACATTATATTACTTGTGCGACTAGTACACTTATCAATTCGCTTAACAACCCATAAAATTTTTATTAAGCCACAATCTTCTCAACTATTGTCCATAACAAAATATCTATATTTTTATAATAACACTCTTATATCTCTCACTTGATTACTAGAACAGTTACACTAGTTTGTAAGTAGTGCACCAGGTATATATATACTTAAAAACCAAGTCTTTCTTAGCCAAAATTTTTCCTAGACATGCGCTTATACGTTATCACACATCTTTCCAGTAGTTTAGTAAATAGAGACAACATTCAAGCCATAAAGAATAATTTTAATTTTTTGATAAGAGGATCAGGAAAAACATTGGCTTTGACACTACTTGTAGTTATAAAATTAATATCCTAGCTTTTTCCTTTTTTTACTATTAATAAAATTCTCAAAATAGAAAAAATTTTAAAAGGTTCACATACCTCACATTGTAGGGAGAATAAATCATCATTCCAATTCTCTTTGTGAGTAACAAGTAAGTACTCATAAATATCTTAAAGTTATTGAAACTACAACTTGAAGATCTTTTCTTATAATTCTACGCTGATTTAGTCTCCTCCCAAAACATCCCAGTTATGTCAAAAATGGACTAAAAATAATATGAGAATTAGAGCTGAGTTATAATTCTTATCAAATTCATATTCACAATTTCCATAATTCTTATACTTGTTTTTATCCCATTATTATATCATCTTATATATATATATATATATATATATATATATATATATGATACTTTAGTTGATTTCTTCTTCCCGTTGGCTTTGTAATGTTGCATCATAAAACACGTTAGATGTATGATAATGGCATGAAAAAAAACACCCAAAAATAATTATCATTAAGGTGCCAACTCGTACAACATCATGATAAACAGAAAAAGGATTAATGGACCAACATTCAAGAAGGCCAACGTCCAAACACAAAAATTGAGTCAATATAACTGAATTGCAACGCATCAATCTTAATTGCAAGTGTATATATCAAAGTAAATAGTATGATATTACTTCCATGAATTTGAGTTCTTACACTTCACCAGAGTTGTAACTGTGACAGTGTTAGTAGTAGTAATTTTCCTTAAGATTGTTATAAAAATATCGTCACCAACACAATTTGAATCGCGTCTCAAAAGACACTACTGTCATTAAGAAAATTATTCTGCGTCTGTAAAACTTTCTCTATGAATTAAACAGGCCTTTTTGGATGAAACTCAAGTACCATAACAACAAAAAATAAACTTTATAACTCAATGAGAGCGGAGCAGTAAACTTGGAGGAAAGAGAAATTATAGAAGTGATGCTATTAATCTGAAGAAATAACTCCTTTTTTACAGTGAGAAAAAAGTGTAATTGTCCACGTAAAATAAATGAGGAGTTACATTTCTAAAATATTGGTAATTAAAAGCTATAAATGGGTAGACCATTATAAATAGGAAATAATAATGATAGTCAAAATATTTAATTGTAATAATTTCAAATTAAAGATCATAAATATTTCAAGAATATTTTCACAATTTTAAATACTCTTTTTGAAATATCTATTTTTCACGACACCACCTAACCCTGCTCCTACTAAGCAATATTCTAATATATATATATATATATATATATATATATATATATATAGATATTGTAAATAGAGATGAGTATTTAAACTCTTGAGAGAAGAAATTACATGGGAAATAACAAAGAAATGGAAAAGAAAATTCTCAAAAACAAAGATTAATAAACTGAAGCAAAAGGAAAGCAACAGATATGTCCTTTTTGGAGGAGAGGATCATACTCCATAAATCTTTCTCTTGGAGTCAAGAAGAAGACTCCACATCACAACGCATTCACCAAATTCTTTTCTGTCTAGCCATCCTCAGGAAATACATATATAAAGTGAGGTAAAAGAATTGAAATCATAAGTTCATAACCACTTATTTTGCCGTGTCTCACAATGTGTAAAGAGACACAAATATGGACCTTTTTTACTGTCGAAGATCGTTTTAATTTTAAATCTAAATGGTAGTTCTTTTTATTTTAATTTACGAATTTAAGTTATTTTCATTGTGTATCAGTTAACCCACCCTTGAATGGGGCGACTTACAACAAGTAAGTCAACCTTTTAAGAGACAATACAAGTGGACGTATTTTGTCCCTTCCTATGTTGCCCTCCTATAGGGCAACACATGATTATACTACAAATCAATAAGAGAGGACACGTGTCCTGCCTTTATCTCCTCTTATCTGGCCCTACCTCCTTCATCATGCTCTTCTTGAGGTCCTCTTTCACTTCTCATTTTTTGTCATCTGCCGTCCAGCTTCTTCCCTCTTCCTCCAATATTTCTCTCACTTTCAGTAGTTTTATTAAGGTAATTTTTATCCTACTTTGATTATTTTAAACAAGAATGATTATTTTTTGTTTTTATCTATTTTTTTTAATTTTGTTGAGTTAG
Source organism: Biancaea sappan (assembly GCA_037074585.1). NCBI lineage: Eukaryota > Viridiplantae > Streptophyta > Magnoliopsida > Fabales > Fabaceae > Biancaea > Biancaea sappan. Next base: position 27,824,659 of record CM073499.1, on the reverse strand, counting down.
GCAAAATCATTTGACAACTTACCAACTTTGCAACTTCTCATCTTTCTTTTAAACTGACTATATCTATTGAGATATGTAATCTCCTTATTGTTTTACTTGTTATATATTTTTATAATTCGTAATAATATTTTTTCCAGATCAAATACTAAGTGTTATTAGTTTGAAATAGTTTTTTTTTGAATAATTAGGTTATTTTAATTATTGGTGTAATTAGGTAAAAATTTAGATATGTTTAATTATTTGTTTTTAAGATGTGTTTATATTTATGTTATTTTTAATTTTAGATTATTTTTAATTATTGCTATAGTTAGTAAAATTTTAGACGGTTTGGACATTTATTTTATTTGATAAGATGTGTTTAATTATATTCATGTTATTTTTAATTAGTGATATATTTAGGTAAAATTTTAAATAATTATTTATTTTATTTTTATAAAAATTTTGCCAATTTAAAATACATGTTAATATTTTAAATATTGTTTTACAATATAGGTTGCCATTTTGAATTTAAAAAAAAAAGTTGATGTCAGAATATATTTTGTGTGTCTTTTTTTTTATGGTGTAGGGTTAATTTTAATTTACTAAAATTAATTTTTGTTAAGTTATATAAAATTGTAGTAAGTAAAATGACAGAAAACGTGAGAAGCTTGATGCCAAACCCTGGCTTTGGAGATCCATTAGTTTTGTACCTGCAAGATAAGCATATTTTTGAGGCTACGTCGGAGGGAGAGGTAAGTGTGCACCAAATTAATCTATTCATTTTGTTTTTATTACTACAATAATACTAAATTGATTAATATTATTGAAGTTTTTATCCACCGCAACCTCTTGCTCCTTACATTTATTCAGTAGGCAAGATTTATGGAGCCTCGTAGAAGGAGAATTTTAAAGTTGATTATGCGTTAATTTCTGCGCTGATGGAGTATTAAAAGTTTGAGACTCACACATTTCACTAATCAATTGGTGAATATACAATCACTCTGAATGATGTGGCCATCCAACTCAACCTACTTTTGATGGTTGTCCTGTGATTTTGATGGTTGTCCTGTGATTAGGTGAACTAATCATATTTGGACTGAATAGCATCAATAAATGTTGGATGTCACTTTTTCTGAAGACGCTATCAAAGGGGAACACTAATCACTACCTTAGTTGAGTAATCAATTCAATAAGATTCTCCAAATAGCCACAAAAGAACAAAATTTATGGAGAACTCGCTCTCCATACACTTAAGTTTATTTGACATTAACTAGAGGTTTTATTACTAGGGAACTAGGCTCCTAGTTGCTATCATTTCTGTGCTCTGTACACTAGTTCCACTTTTATTTATTAATATTTTAAAAATTATCTTATTTTACAGTTTCAATTTAAATTTTAATTTATCTATTCCATAAACAGAATGACTTTCTTAAATAGAATCCGCAAGATGTCGTCTCTCGCCTCTCCAAATTTTGAAAGGAAAAAATTGGAATAAATAAATTTAAACTAATGAGTATTTAGTTATAATTCAAAGACAAAACAATTTTATAATCCGTTTTCAAATAATAAATCACAAAAAATAAAATAATAATAAATCTAAAGTGTATTTTAATTTTTAAATTTTTATATAAAAATAAATTCGAGTAGTTAGTGCTATATTTTGAAAATAATAAAAAGTTATCTAACTTTCTGTTCTAGTATTGTGATATGTATTTTAACCTTTCTATATTATATTTTATATTTTATTTTATTTATCTGTTAGCATAAAATTTTAACGAAAAAAAAAAAGATAAAAAGGCTGCTAAATCCAATATTTAAAAAATTGGACATATCAATGGCAGCTATTGACAATTTGGTCAAATTCAATTTTAAAGAATGAACAATCATTCAATTTAGTTTTATCGAATAAAATAAAATCAAATTAAATTAAAAATAATTAGTTTTAAGTTTTAACAGTTCAATTTAGACAATTTTTTCAGCTTCATCTCTTTTTTTTTTGGAATTCACTTTTTTTATTATTTTTAACAATTTATGACATATTAAAAGAATACCAGTATGGTTAGACAATTGTTTTTAAAAAAAAAAAAGAGAGAGGATATTTTCAGACTTCGAATTAACTTATCAAAGTCTTATTAGTCTACAACCAAATGTTATTAACGTGGCTAACTTGCATCTTATTTCCGCACTCTATATATATATATATATGATACTAATTAAAAAAGTTTGTATTCTAATTGAGCAAGCAAGATGAGTAAATTCAACTATAGCCATATTGACGAAATTCAAAAGGTATATTAAAATTTTTTATAAATATATAATTATAAAAACTTACTAATTAAAACCCTTTTAAGATCAAGAAAATAATTTAATTGTTTCTCGAAAAATTTATTCTGCATTTTTTTTCAATCTCTTGAATCGCTTCATCCCAAAATGTTAAAATTTTATTGGAAAAAATATTCTTAAAGTCTCTGAGTCCGACACGCAAATCAATGATTTGTTATTCAATTTAATTCTTACATAACGTCCATCGTTGAAATATTTGCAAGTCACTCTTTGTAAAAATCAAATTATAAATAGCATGTATATATATATATATATATATATCATTTTTCACGCTAAAAATTCATTTCTCTCAAAAACCGTTCCTTTTCAAAGTGCCCCTAAACCGTTGTCAAAAATTATAGTTATAGCTAAGTAAAACTAGGTAAAAACAAAGAATTAAAGGGAAAATTTTTATAGTTTGCTCCCACAAAATTCCATCCAAACATAACACAAATGAAGACCACAGCACAGGGTTTGGTAAATCAGGCAATCTATCATAGAAAATTAGTACAGAAATATTGATAATAATGACAGTAAAAACCAAAATGAGAAGGGAGACAAATGCCTTGCTTAAGGAATAAAGATTACAAGAGAAGAGAAACTCAAGAACTGCATCTATTTAGAGATGTTTTTCAAAAAAGAAAAGGACCCATATGGGTAAAGAATAAAGAAGAACTTGCAGTCGCAGAAATAATACCCCACAGACCCAGAAATGGCGAGGAAGAGATTGATTTCAGAAATAACAAAAAAAATTTGGACCATTTCTCGATTTGTGCGTGTCATCCTTGCGCAGGGGCCATGCTAATCTTCTCTGTATCGTTCCAATTTTATCGGATGTCCCCAAAGGGACGAGCCTTAAGATACGCTTCTGCTGTATAAAGAACAAAATTATTATAAATTCAGTCGATGTGGGACTCCAACGACGCCTCTGGACCGAAGGCAACGAACAACTGCGACGCAAATCGAAGCCCGGGCACCCGATTGAAGCAAAAGAAAAGCATTTGATTTCACAAGGAAGAAGGTGAAGCTCGTGACTCGTCGCACGAGGCAGAAGGAGAAGAGATTACAGATTAGTCATTAGATAGAGAGACAAGATTAAGTTTATTTGATTATTCTTTTAGAGTCCGGAAACTAGAGGCTATGGAAACTAGGCTTGTAGCTGCTTTCATAACCTACTCTGCAGTCTGCTCTAGCTTCTACAACTCAACAATACCACTTTTTGTTTATTAATTTTCGTGTTTTCATTTTTTTTTCCGGAAAAATTTATTATATAATACGGGACAGAATTTCATAATTTTATCCCCAAGACAACAGAATATCAGTGTATATTATTCTTCTAAGGCTGTCCCTTTATCCTTATCGAAGTAAAGGCCAGAGGGATCATTATCAGGCAAAAGGGCTAGCTTTGCGGGCTATATCTGGTCGCATTTTGGGTCACCAATAGGCCCAGGCCCACATGTAAGTCCATATCTACTCACATTTTGGATTACTTTAGATTTTATTTTTTTCGGCTTATTAAAAAAGAGCATAAATCAATTAGTGGGTTTAGCCCATGCACTAGCTCAATTTTTTTTACATTTCTTATGTGAAATTTAATTTACTCATTTTATATAATTTCATATTTAACATTATTATATTCAATAAATATAAATAAATTAAAGTATAAAATATTTATTATTTAAATTTACATATAATATAGTTAATTAAAAAAGGTATTATGAAAAATAAAAAGTATTAATAATTTAAAAATACTAAAGAGACAATATTCTATAAGTATTATTATTAATAATTTAAACCCTAGACAATATTCTATAAGTATTATTATTTCATTGAATTGATTACCTAACCAAGTAGTGATAGACGTCCTCCTTTGATGACGTTTTTAGGAAGAATGACATCGAACAATTCTAGACACTATTCAATCCAAATATGATTGATTCGTCCAACCATGGACAAATCGTCAACAGGCAGGCCAAGCTAGATGACCACATCTTGCATAGTAATTGTACACTCACCAACTGACAAGTGAAATGTGTAAGTCTCAGGCCTCCAACAATCTACCAGTGTAGAAAATCAACGCATAATTAACTTCAAAATTCCCCATTTATAAGGCTCCATAAAATCTTGTCTGCTGAATGTGGAGAACAAGAGGTTGTGATGGATAAAAACTTCAAGTATGGATATAACAGTGTCTCACTTTGCTGAATAAGCGGTTAACCTGTCACTACAATATTAATCAACTTAATATTATTGTAGTAATACAAACAAAATGAATAAATTAATTTCGAGCACACTTAATTACCTCTTCTTCTCACACACCTCAAAAATGTACTTGTCTTGCGGGTACAAAATTGATGATCGGGCTTCTCACATTTTCTGTCATTTTACTTGCTACAATTATATATAAATTAACAAAAATTAATTTTAGTAAATTAAAATTAATAGTAAACAAACGTATATTCAACAAAAGTTAAAAAGAACAAAAAGGAAATTTTCTGAACTAAACCCTAAACCATAAAAAAGAAACACAATGTATAAAAATTCAAAAATTCAAAATAATCAAAAATTCAAAATAACATAAATATAAACACATCTAAAAAAATAATTAAACATATATAAATATTTACCTAAATACACCAATAATTAAAAATAACCTAATTATTCCAAAAAATAACTATTTCAAACTAATAACACTTATAAATTGATCTGAGAAAAATATTTTACAATTTATAAAAATATATAACAAGTAAAACAACAATGAGATTACATATCTCCAACCCACATTTAATTTATTGAGCTCCCAAACACACATACATAGTCTGTTGTAAAAAATCTGGAAACCAGCATGGTGTTAATCTGAGTCGTATCTTTGTAGTAGACACTGTCCTTAAAGAAATTATTCCGCGACCACAGCAAGAGTACTGCGTCTACAGAACTCCCTCCAAGATTAAACAGATTTCTCTGGAAAAACGTTCTCAGGCCACAGAACAGCAGAAAATGTAAAGAGACGTAACCCAGAAAGTGAGAGAGGGAGAAGAGAGAGGCTCAAAATGGTTTCTGAGTTGGTGTGTAAAAGATGAGGGGGAGGAGCCCTCCTTTTATAGTCACTGAGGCTGACAAAAATATATAATAAAATTAAAATTTGTTTATGAAAATTAATGGACAGTTTCAGAAATTAATATTTCTCCAGAGAAAAACTAAACTGGTCCGATTCATTGCACGCGCAGGGGGGGCAAATCGGATGATTTGCACTGCAGTAGCTTGAATCCATGTGGGCTTATGTGCGCGAGAGCCCACCTCTTCCCAAACTCTTTATTAGCCTACTAACACATGTTAATATATAAACTTTCTTCCCCTCCTTGCTCCAAGCAATGTGGGACTTTTAAATTTCTCTTTTGAAATATTAAGTCTTTATAAGACTATTTTCACAACATAGTCAGCTAGAAGAAGATGAGAAGTTGCAAAGTTGGTAAGTTGTCAAATTAGAAAAGAAAAATTAGGCAAAAACAAACCAAAAAAAAAAGCATATTTTTCGTTTAAAATAATCATATTGGGACTAAAACGGACCTAAGTGGGACAACTGAAAGCGAGAGAAATATTGGAGGCAGAAAGGAGAAGCTGGACAACTGACAACGAAAAATGAAAAGTGAAAGGGGACCATGATGAAGGGACCACACGAAGAGGAAGATGAAGAAGGAAAGGGGAGATAAGAGGAGATAAGAGGAGATAAGGGCAAGACTAGTTTGTAATATAATCGTATGTCGTCCCACGACTAATGTCGACTTACATGTTGTAAGTCGCCCTATTTATGGGTGACTTAGCTGGTACACAGTAAAAATAACCTAAATCCGTAAATTAAAATAAAAAAGGGTTACCAACAAAATTTAAAATTAAAATGATCCCTCGACAATGAAAAAAGTTCATATTTGTGTCTCTGTAGACACTGTGAGACATGACAAAATAAGTGGTTATGATTTCAATTCTTTTACCTCATTTTATATATGTATTTTGTCACTTAATCTTACTAAACAATAAAATAAATATTGGGGGATATATACATATATACTCACAAGTCTAAGAAATTATCATTTAATTAAGCCTCACTTTTATATACATTTACCAACATCTTTAGAAGCCGGATTTGCTGCTGATCAAAAACGCTGGTTTTGCTGCTTTCACTTTTAGCAACGGTTTTTACCTTCGCTAAAAGTTTTGGCAAAAAAAAAACTGCTGTTATAACTTTTAGCAACGGTGAAAACCATTGCTAAAAGTGAAAAGCAACAAAAGCAGCAATTTTTATCAACAACAAATCCGTTCTCACATCTTTATATACACCTAATAAGCCTCCTAGGAATATACATGCATATATAATAAATTAAAGATTAATATTAGGAATTTTCTATTAAATATAAATAAATATTAATTATAGTAGATATTAATTAAAACAAGTAATAATTTACAAATGAATATTTATTAAAATATATATAAATAACTATTAATTTATAATGTAAATAATATAAATTATTATGACCATATACCTTATATACACAAGGGAAGAGGACAACTTGTCCAGATTCATCCCAATCTTCCACAGTTAAAAGAAATAATATTTAAATTTAAGAGGAAAAACACATCAATATTCAAATAACATATTATCTCACTCTAATAAAAATCAATTCATAATAAAATAAATAGAAATAATATTTATAATTAACCAGTCTAAATAAAACACATTGTCCAATAAAATAATCAATTAGCCCTAAACCCTCTAGATGTCCTAGTTGACCATATAGCTTCCTAAACTTATATATAACACAATACTAACAACATAGAACCTATCCAACAATGGGATAGTCCAACGGCAATTACTCTTCAAAAGAAAGATCCTCATCCACTACCTAATATGAAAAGAGGGAGTTAACGAATGTGAGATAATAATCTCAATAAGCGAGTCAATCTCTGCCCTAATAAAATCTGCCATGCTGAAATAATAAAATAAATTCATAAGCATATATCATGAAATCATAAGGAAATATTCATACCAGAGATATTGCAATTCAAATCAACCAATTCAAATTAAACTAACAAAATTAGTACTCATCAATGGCAATAAATCTGGGAACGCACAAAGGCCGACTTAACCAACTTATCAAATCCGCCACGATGTACAATCATATCTTTTATGGTCATGGTGCCTCACGGATCCAAATCCGGAATCCGAGCTCATCTCCCTACCATTGAATCATTGTCTTCACTCTCAAACGTCAAAGTCATCCTATCACCTGAATTATATGAGAGGGGATATTATCCCACTCAAACACAATCAAAGTTCAACCAATCCAAAAGAATAACATCATTATAAACCATCAATCAAATTTCCACAAGATAAACATAATTATCTCAAATCACATGTGATCGTATTCATCATATTAATAATCTATTTTCCCTTAACATTTTTTCGTTAGCAATTCTATCAATATTTGAATTCAATACTCTCTAAAAACTCATCCAAATTCCCACATGAATTCCCTCTTTCCCACCATAATGTTTTCGTATTTCAATACCCTAATATTTAAACATTTAAGATAATATTAAAGATGAATTAATTCACTCATATGAAATCTAACAATTTCACAAACCGAACATTGTCGTAGATCTAAATTCAAAAAGATGCTACAATGTTGTTTAAGGAGTTGAAAGTAATATCAATCATCCTTCTTGTTAATTAAATTTTCAAAATTTAAAATTTTAGGACCTACGTTAATATATATATATATATATATATATATATATATGGAGACTAGCCAAATGCAAGGAAAAGTTGAAAAATATTAAACAATAAAAAAGATAAAATATCTTTAAAAAATGAAATGAATACAAATGAACTAAAAAAATGAGGATATTAAATTAATTTTTTTAAAAAAATTGAAAGACAATGGTAATTCTCACCTTTTTTTTGGTTTTATTATATTAACATAGAAACATAAATTTTCAAAACTTAAACAGAATTCATGTCTTATAAGTTCTTATATTTTTCAATTTTATAAATTTTTAATTTAATATTTAAAATTATTATTATTAAATTAATAATATATTATCATTCAAAATATGTCGTAATACGTAATTTGTCAATAATTGACATAAAAATTATTACTGTTATTATATTTCTAAACTCATGTAATATTTTTAAGAAATTCTTTTTTAAAAAAAATTTGGGTCCTTTGAGAGTGAGGATAATATAAAAATTTTATATTTAAACTAAAAAAATAAATTGCAAAATTTTAGGGTAGGCCATCGCCCCAACTTGGTGCCCTACCCTTGGGCCTTAAATTGCACACTTGTCATGTAAAAGTATATGTGAAATGGAGACCAAGAGCAACAGCGGGTTTGGATCTTGTATTCAAAACTTTCAAACAAGCTTTAATTAAAAAACATTTAAATATTTGGTTGTGCGTTAAATCAAATTTATAAAATCGATTTTTCTACAAATTTAAATTTTTTCTAACACGATCAATCCAAGCTTCTTCATTTTATTGATAGTAGAATTGGTTTTTCCAAATATTTTTCTTCTCCATCTTGCCCTTCACCATGCACAAACTGAGCATGAGAAAGAGAGAGAGAGAGAAAAAAACCAAGAGAGAGAGAGAGAGAGAGGGAGGGAGACAAAGAGCCAAAATTGCACTTTTTTTTTTCAAATACAAACTTTCTTGTTCCTTTTAATTTTGGTTGCTTGTCGTCGTTGCCGTCGCCTATTGTCGTCACACTGTTTGTTCAGGCTCACCTTTGTTTTGGGGCATTCGAGAGAGAGAGAGAGAGAGAGAGAGAGAGAGAGAGAGAGAGAGAGAGAGAGAGAGAGAGAGAGAGAGAGAGAGAGAGAGAGAGAGAGAGAGAACCAAGAGACTTACCCGTGGAAGATTGAAGCTTGGTTGCTCGTCGTTGTCGTCGTTGTCGTCGCCCTTCACAATTCTCCTTCTTCCCTTATGCTCTGCTATTGTTTATCTCAGTTGTATGTGTGCATGCGTTTTTGTGCGCGTGAGATTTGCTACTGCTCTGTTATTATAAAATAATTTCAACTTTATTTTATTTATTTATTGATTATAATTTTTATTTATTAAGTAACATATGAATTTATATTGCCAAATGCCTCAAATGTTTGATTAATGATTAGTTAAATTGTATATGAAAAAGTTATCAATTAATTTAAGTATTTGATTTAATTAACTTTTTAATTGAGAATTGAGAATTTGAGAATTATGTAAATACCATTGTATATGACTTTTACTAACACATTAATTATCTAATTTTTTTCTTAAATTTTATAAGTGAAATTAACATGTTTGTACAAAATAATAGTATATTTTAAATCAAATATTAATATAAATGTTAAAAAATTATCATTAAAATATTGATATAATTTATTTTATTATATTTTTATATGAAAGAAATTAAATAAAGATAAATGAAATAAAAAAATTTATTTTAATAATTAAATATTTAAAAGTACCTTTGCTATCATAGCAGCATCCTGAGATTATTTTTGAAAAATCCTCGGATGTTCTTTACTTTTCTTTTCTTTTTTTTTCTTTTTCTTTTTAAGAAAGAAACAGAGATTAAATCAAGGGGCATGAACTCCTAGCAACCTAGAAATGTAACCTATAAATAAGTAAATATAGAGATAGAGCACGGAAAAAAAAAAAACTCCAATGATGACTTTTTGGTGCAAACTAAAAAATGGTTATTGACAGTGGACGTTTAATGATGATTCTTAACGGTTGTTATTAAAAGTTTGATTTTTGATAACAACCTTTCATGCGAGCTGTAAAACTTTTGATAACAACCTTTAATAGTGGCTGTAAATCTTACTTTTCAATGGTGATCTCTAAAATTGTCATTAAAAATCAGTTTCAAGGCAAATTTTTGTCGTTAGTGAAAAATTTTCAACGACTTTCGATAAGCCAACTAAGTCACCACCAAATCTTATTTGACGTAATTTTGAGATTTTTAGTAGTGACTTAGCCGTCACTGACGTTAGCATTGGGTTGACGGAAATTTTTAATAATAAAAAAAATACTACCACATCCTCAAATATGTCTTAATCATTACAAATTAATAGTAAAATATTTAAACTATTAAAAATTGGAAAAAATTGTAACGTAATAAAATTTCTACTCAATGTAAGTAACATATGAAAAATCAATTAAAATTTTAAAATCAGACTAGCCATTAAAAAAGTAAAAGTATTAATTTATAATTTATTTATTCAGTCATAATTGAACTAGTAATAATTATATATATATATATATAATTTTATATATTAAAAAATAATATAATAAATTAAATATTTTCATATTTAATTTTAATAAACATATTATATATGTGTGTGTAATTGCTCTTCTATTGTTTGTTCTCTTAATTTTTTGTGTGACAAAAGTAATATTATTATAAAAATTAGAAGAAAAAAATTATAACATGCTAGAAAAGAAAAGAATTTATATAAAAAAATAAATAAAGTTTGCTGGAATTTACAAGTCTTCCTGTTCCTAAGTGCTTAGTTTTGGAAGTGGGGGGAAGTGCTCATGCTATAAAAAGAGGGGTTTGGAAGCCTAAAGATGAATTAAGGGGACATTATTTTGCACTTAAGGGAGATTTGAATCTTATTTGTTCAAATTAATGTGTTTGTTTTTATTTTTTATTAAGTTTTTAATAGGTCTAAATAAATCTTAATAAATTTGACTTTCGAACAAGTCTAAAAATTATTTAAATCTAATATGTAATCTTGCTAAGAAATTATTTAAATCTAATATGTAATCTTGCTAAGGATTGATTGTTTTATTTGAATATTAAAAAGAGCATATATATATATATATATATATATATATAAGAGAAGATTCGAACACATGCACTATGTTAAATGTGAAGGATTGTTTCAATCATATAAATCAAATCTTGCCATTGATAATAAATGTAAATCATATTATTATTTGTATAAAATAATTTTAAATTATAAAAAAACATTAACAACAAATTTTATAATACTATATAATATTAAAGATAATAATTAGTAAAAAATGTTTAATTACTAATTTATTTGAAAATTATTTTAATATAATTTTTATAGACTATTTATATGTGTTCAGATATTAAAAAAAATAATCTTAATAATTTAGTATTTATATTCAAAAATAGTATCTTAATAATCAGATGTGTATTCAGATTTAGACATCTTAATCTTAAAAAAAAAAAAACAAATGACCCCTAAGTCTAGTTTTAGAGCTATGCTATGGGCTAAGAAAGCTTGTGTATGACATATATAAAAGAATTTTTTAGACATTGCATAGTTAGTTTTTAAATTTACAAAACAATTGTGTTTTGGAAATAGAGATTTTATTTCTAAAAAAGAAACAGTTCAACTAGTTTATTAGTTCACCAGTTTCATTAATTTTTTACCAATTCAATCGGTCAATGATTGGTTTTTTTTTATAACCTAGTTTTTTAGCAATTAGATCGTACTAGTGGCTGTTATTTGAATGGACCAATTGAATTAGTCAATCTAATCCAGTTCTTTAAATATATATATATATATATATATATATATATATAACTAGTTTGGGTTTGACCAGATCAAAATATGGCTAAGTTAATCGAATCTTAATAGGGCCAATTACATTCCAAGACCAATGAGACAACTCAAATCAGATTGAACTTTGAGTTGTTGATTTTCAAATTAACTCAGTCAACCCGGTCCATATCCGGAAGCACTGAGTGAATAATCAAAATATCTACAACACTTTATAGTGAGCATCGGTCTTGCTGGCACGAAAGTAATTACTTAGTAAACATAATTATGTTCTCAGTAATTGTCGTTGTTAGTTGGTAGTTGAGATTGAGAGTGAAGCCTTCAGTAATTAATAGGTTCAGTTTGTAATTAAGTTTTAAGAAAAAACAACTGTATTTATGCAAAATTGGGTTACCATGAACCTCTCATTTCCTTACTCGATTGTTTTAAAGTTCAAGAAAAAAGAGTAAATTTAAAATTTAGAAACGATAAATGTAGGTTCCTTATAAGTTCTTATATTTTTCAATTTTATAAATTTTTAATTTAAGATTTGAAATTATTATTATTAAATTAATAATATATTATCATTCAAAATATGTCATAATACGTAATTTGTCAATAATTGACATAAAAATTATTACTGTTATTATATTTCTAAACTCATAATATTTTAAAGAAATTCTTTTTTTAAAAAAAATTTGGGTCCTTTGAGGGAGAGGATCATATAAAAATTTCACTTTTAAACTAAAAAAATAAATTACAAAATTTTAGGGTGGGCCATGGCCCCAATATGGTGCCCTACCCTTGGCCCTTAAATTACACACGTGTCATGTAAAAGTATGTGTGAAATGGAGACCAAGAGCAATAGCATGTTTGGATCTCGCATTCAAAACTTTCAAACGGGTTTTAATAAAAAAAAATATGAATGTTTAGTTGTGCATTGAATCAAATTTATAAAATCGATTTTCTTACAAACTTAGGTTTTCTCTCGATCAATTCTAAATTTTTAGTTTTGTTGATAGTAGAATTGGTTTTTTCCAAATTTTCTTCTTTTCCATTTTATCCTCCACCACGCACAGCAGAGCATGCTCTTAGAAGGGGAGAGAGAGATAGAAACCAAAAGAGAGAGAGAGGGAGGGAGACAAAGAGCCAAAATTGCATTTTTTGTTCAAATACAAACTTTCTTGTTCTTTTTCATTTTGGTTCCTTGTCGTCATTGTTGTCGCCTATCGTTGTCGCACTGAGAGAGAGAGAGAGAGAGAGAGAGAGAGAGAGAGAGAGAGAGAGAGAGAGAGAGAGAGAGCCAAAAAACTTGCCCGTGGAAGATTGAAGCTTGGTTGCCTTGTCATTGTCATCGCCCTTTATAGTTCTCCTTCTTCCATTATGCTTTGCTATTGTCTATCTCAATTGTATGTGTGCATGCGTTTTTGTGTGCGTTAGATCTGCTATTACTCTGTTATTATAAAATAATTTCAACTTTATTTTATTTATTTATTGATTATAATTTTTATTTATTAAGTGACATATGAATTTATATTGCCAAATGCCTCAAATGTTTGACTAATGATTAGTTAAATTGAGTATAAAAACATAATCAATTAATTTAAGTATTTGATTTAATTGACTTTTTAATTTAAAAATTGAGAATTTGAGAATTATGTAAATATAATTGTACATGACTTTTATTAACACATTAATTATCTAATTTTCTTCTTAAATTTTATAAGTAAAATTAATGTGTTTGCATAGAATAAGAGTATATTTTAAATCAAATATTAGTATCAATAGTTAAAAATTTATTATTAAAAATAAAAAATTCATATTCTTTCTAATAATTACACATTCAAAAATACTCTTGCTATCATAACAACATCCTTAGATTATTTTTGGAAAATCCACGGATGTTCTCTACTTTTTTTTTCTTTTTCTTTTTAAGAAAGAAACAGAGATTAAAACAAGGGGAATGAACTCAGAGCAACCTAGAAATGTAACCAATAAATAAGTAAATATAAAGGAGATAGAGCACCAAAAAGAAAAATCCAATGATGACTTTTTGGTGCAAACTAAAAAATTGTTATTGAAAGTGGACGTTTAATGATAATTTTTAAAGGTGGCTCTTAAAAGTTTGACCGCTGACAACAACCTTTAATTGTCGCTGTAAATCTTACTTTTCAATGGTGACCTTTAAAATTGTCATTGAAAATTAGTTTCAAGGCAAATTTTCGTCGTTAGTGAAAATCTTCAACAACTTTCGATAAGCCAGCTAAGTCGCCATCAAAACTTGTTTGTCGTAATTTTGGGATTTTTAATAGTGATTTTAGCCGTCATTGACGTTCGCATTGGGTTGGCGGATACTTTTTAATAATAAAAAAATCCTACAACATCGTCAATATTTCTTAATCATTACAAATTAATAGTAAAATGAGCCCAATTTAAACTATTAAAATTTGGAAAAAAAAATTGGAACATAATAAAATTTCAACTCAATGTAAGTAACATATGAAAAATCAATTAAAAAAATTGCAAAAGGTGGTGAGAATTAGAATTTTTTAACGCTAACTTGTAACCATCAATTATGGGTTGAAAGAAAGTAAATTCAAATCTACTCGTCAATTCAATCCTTTTAAATGCTAATAATTATATAATAATTTTTTATGTTATTATGTGTTCCAAATTATCGTTTGAAATTATTAATTAATTAATAATAATAGTGTTATATAATAATAATAATAATAATAATAATAATAATAATAATAATAATAGTGTTCTTTAATTTGCTCATTATGCATGGACATAGTGGTGTAATGTTTTAAAGATCAAATTAGTCATTATAAAAGTAAAAGTATTGATTTACAGGTCATTGATTTAGTTGAATTAGTAATAATTATATATATATATATACACACGTAATTTTATATATTAAAAAATAATATAATAAATTAAATATTTTCATATTTAATCTTAATAAACATATTATATATGTGTGCAATTGCTCTTTTATTGTTCATTCTCTTAATTTTTCTTGCGACAAAAATAATATTATTATAAAAAATTACAAGAAAAAAATTATAACATGCTAGAAAAGAAAAGAATTTATATAAAAATAAATAAATAAATAAAGTTTGTTAGAATTTACAAGTCTTCCTATTCCTAAGTGCTTAGTTTTGGACGTGGGGGGAAGTGCTCATGCTATAAAAAGAGGAGTTTGGAAGCCTAAAGATGAACTAAGGGGACATTATTATTTTGCCCTTAAGGGAGATTTGAATCTTATTTGCTCAGATTAATGTGTTTGTTTTTATTTTTTATTAAATTTTTAATAGGTCTAAATAAATCTCCATAAATCTGACTTTGGAACAAGTCTAAAAATTATCTAAATCTAATATGTAATCTTGCTAAGTATTGATTGCTTTATTTAAATATTAAAAAAAACATATATATATATATATATATATATATGAAAGAAGATTCGAACACATGCACCATGTTAAATGTGAAGGATTGTTTCAATCATATAAATCAAATATTGCTATTACTATATATATAAGAGCGAATTTTTATATATAATATAACAAATATAAATCATATTATTATTTGTATAAAATAATTTTAAATTATAAAAAATTAACAATAAATTTTATAATACCATATAATATTAAAGATAATAATTAGCAACAAATGCTTAGTTACTAATTTATTTGAAAATTATTTGAATATTATTTTTTTATAAACTATTCATATGTATTCAGATGTTAAAAAATAAATAGTCTTACTAATTTAGTGCTCATATTCAAAAAAAAAAAAAATTAGATGTGTATTCAGATTTAGATATTTTAATTTAAAAAAAAAAGCAAATGACCCCTAAGTCTAGTTTTAGATGTTGAATTTTAATATAATATATATCCTATTTTGGATATGCATTAATCAATTATTAAAAATCATTAACATATTAACTATATTATTTCTTTAATATATGAATATTAAAATTGGGCTTTTATATTGTGAGTAGCCCATGATGGGTTGTGTAATACCCGTCAAAAAAAAAATTATGTCTACTTAAATTTTTACGTAAATTTTATCTTGGCTGTGTATGATGTTGAAAATATGAATTTTCAATTATAAATTGAATAAATTGTGAGATATAATGAATGGTACGTTATGGAATTTATCCTATTAAGTAAAATACAATTCAAAAGTGGAATTTAGAATGTATAGCTGAAAGTGAGACTGATAGATGTAATAGTATATGAGAACGGTAGATGAAAACTGGTAAGTGAAACTGGTAGATGAAATAGTATAAGAGAATGGTAGATGAAAACTGGTAGATGAAATAGTATAAGAGAATGGTAATGAAAACTGGTAAGTGAAACTGGTAGATGAAATAGTATAAGAGAATGGTAGATGAAAACTGGTAAGTGAAACTGGTAGATGAAATAGTATAGGAGAATGGTAGATGGAATAGTAGTAAATAGTACCATAACTTCTCCTATAAATAGGCCCTTCCATTTCACTTCTAAACACACACCTTCAGATTCTATTCTCTCCTCTCCTCTAATTCTTCTGATTCTGGTGTTAAGATTCTGAGTTATTATAAAAGTCATCCTTTATAGCTTGGATTCGAGGTGAGGGAATATTTTACTATGCTCTTTTAAATTCTTATAATAATTTAGAGGTTAAATTCTTAGTATGCTCTGTGGTTGCGGCCTTAGCTGATCTTCCATATCAGAAAGGAACTAACCTCGATTGTTTAAGAATTATTTATTGATTACTAAGATACTGTGATGGTACTATATTTTTACAAATACCTGTGTGATAAGTTCTTAGTATGCTCTGTGGTTGCGGCCTTAGCCGATCCTCCACATCAGAAAGGAATTATCCTCAGCTACTTGAAAATTCTGATTATCGCATATATAAATAGTACCATATCGTAAATAGTATTATACAGTACATATGAACAGTGCTGTATTTATGAATAGTATCACACTGTACAATATCATACGTACATATAAACAGTGACATATTCATGAATAGTATCGTACCGTATTTGTGAATAGTATTATACCGTACTTATAAACAGTACCGTATTTATGAATAGTATCATACGTACATATGAATAGTGATATAGTCATGAATAGTATCGTACCGTATTTGTAAATAGTATTATACTATACTTATGAACAGTACCGTATTTATGAATAGTATCATACGTACATATGAATAGTGACATATTCATGAATAGTATTGTACTGTATTTGTAAATAGTATTATACTATACTTATGAATAGTGTCGTATTTATGAATAGTATCATACAGTACATATGAACAATATCATACATACATATGAACAGTGACATATTTGTAAATAGTATCGTACCATATTTGTGAATGGTATTGTACGTACATGTGAACAGTGCCATATTTATGAAGAGTGTCATATACTATATATGTGAACAACATCACAAACATGGGTAGTATTGTGTGTAAGGTTGAATTATTGTTATGTTTGTGATTGATGGAGAATGTTACGGGGACGGGTCCCTGTGTGGGAGGAAAAAGGGAGGAGCAGGAGATAATAAGGGTGGCAAATCATGTTAAACAAAAATTTGTTCCAATACAAAGAGTATTGAAAATATAAGGGTGAAATAAGGGAGGCATTTATGAAAGCAGTAATAAGGGAGGATGCGGCAGGGGCCGTGGGACAACGACCACCTTATGTGGATTGGACCCGAAAAATGTCTGGGAATTTAATTTGGAACTATATGATATGTTTTGTGATTTTATATGATTGTTTCTTATGTTTGTGATAGAATAATATATTTCCTCACTGAGTAAAATATACTCATGCCATTCCTCCCCTCACAGATTCTCAAGAAGAAGTAGACGCACAACCAGCTAATCGTTCGAGTCCTCAACCCCATTGATCGGGGGTAAATATTTGTTATTATGTAAAATTTTATCAAAAGTATTATAGTAGTAGCTCTGTAATTTGGGTAGGTAAATCTTGGACGAACAATGCTCGTTGAGAATATCATTTATTAATGAATAAATGGATATATTTGAAATATTTATTGTACTCTCCTTCATGAGATAGCATTTATATATATATCAAATTGGTACGGAATTAGGCTTACGGTGGTGAGGTAAAAGCTCATCTATCGTGCCGGTCACGTGCGTAAGTTAGAGGCGTGACAAAGTTGGTATCAGAGGTTTGGGATTAGGTCTCCTACTAATTACAGAGCAAGGTATCCTTAGTGGAATCTTTTCTATTACTATGAGCCCGGGTATAGTAATAGTAAAAGACTCCACCAAAGGACCTATAGTGATGTCATGTCACATTTTCTTTCCTAAATTGTTGTTCTTTAGAACGTCGTTAAAAGTCAAAAAAATTGTAGATTCGAAATGCCTTTTTCGCAACACGAGATACAAGAAAGAGAACGTGAGACCTCGGAAGAAGCCTCATCTCTTCCTCAAATGTTAACTACTCGGGACCAAGGGAAGGGTCGAGAAAAGGAAGGAAATCCTGAGCATGACAAAGGCACTTACGATATGCAGAAACCAGTAAAAATACCCCATGTAAGGGAAGGAGCATCTCCCCAACCAGATAATGTACAACTTATGGCTTTCATCTCAAGTATGCAAGTCACCATAGAAACGATGGCGACTGGTTTCCAAGATGCCATACAGGCTATAACGGTTGTGGTAGCTAAGTAGAATGTTGAAACGAGTCCTCCGATAATATCGGTCCCTACGACTATTCAACCTACAACTAATAAGGTTTCAGAGTTTCTCAAATTACAACCGCCTACTTTTTCAGGGTTAGAGGATAAGGACCCTCAAGAATTCTTATATCATTCAATTTTAGGATGGTCTGCTGATAGTATGATTGAAATGGCCGCTTTCCAGTTTCGAAATGATGCTAGTGATTGATGGGAAACATGGCTGGCAGGCCGACCCATAGGAGCCTCGACAGTCACCTGGGGAGAATTTAGGGAGACTTTTACAGAACGGTTTCTTCTAGAAACCCTTCAGATGGCTCGAGAGCAAGAATTTGAGCGACTAACTCAAGGCCCGGAGATGTCCATTGAAGAATACAATACTAAGTTTGTTCGCCTTGCTCGCTATGCACCCCATATGGTACCAAATGACAAGCGTCGAATTAGGCGATTTATAGTTTGATATCCCCACAAATCAATGTTTACCCGTCATATGAAGCGGTGGTTGAAGCTGTACGGATGGTCAAATATGGGCATAAAACAAAAAGTAACAATTTTAAGAAAAGAGGGCAGACACGTGTCTATGCTCTTACTCGACAAGATGCACAGGCCTCCAATGCAGTAGTCACAAGTACTCTTCTTATGTATTCTCATAAGGCATGTGTGTTGTTTGACCCTGGTTCTACCCACTCGTATGTGTCACCTCTATTTGCCAAGAGGTTCAAGTCTAAACCAGTTATACTGGACGAACCATTTCTGGTAGCTACACCAATAGGGGAAACCCTAGTAGTCAATCTGGATATCGTTCTTGTAAGGTAACTATTAAGGACATGGAAACGGAGGTAGATCTCATGCTTCTTAGTATGACAAACTTCGATATAATTTTAGACATGGACTGGTTATCCTCATGCCATGCTACATTGAATTGTCATGACAAAACTATTTCATTTAGTATATTGGGTGGAAATAATTTCATATTTCAGGGAGACCAAAGCAAGGTTTCCTGTAACATAATATCTATGATAACCGCTCGACGTATGTTACGAAAAGGTTGTCATGGATTTCTGGCCTTTGTTAAAGATACAGACAAGGAGGAACGAAGTCTTGAATAAATACCAGTGGTTAGTGAATTCTCAGATATATTTCTGGAAAATCTACCTGGTTTACCACCAGAAAGGAATATTGAATTTAATATTGAATTGGTTTCGGGCACTCGACCAATTTCAATTCCTCTTTACCGTATGGCACCCGCAGAGTTGAAAGAGCTTAAAGAGCAATTACAAGACCTGCTGGATAAGGGGTTTATTCACCCAAGTTTTTCACCTTGGGGTGCCCCAGTACTCTTTGTAAGAAAGAAAGATGGCTCTTTAAAACTGTGCATAGATTACCGACAGTTAAACAAAGTCACGGTAAAGAATAAATATCCTTTACCAAGAATTGATGTCATTCCAGTTTATTCTAAAAGTATTGAGGATCATACAGAACATTTGAGAATAGTACTGCAGACTTTGAGGGTACATCAATTATATGCTAAGTTCTCAAAATGTGAATTTTGGATAAGTTAAGTAACATTTTTGGGGCATGTAATCTCCCAAGAAGGTATTCATGTAGATCCAAGTAAAATTGAGGCAGTAAAGCAGTGGCCTAGACCAACAACTGTATATTTTGACGCTTCGAAGGTAGGATTAGGATGTGTATTAATGCAACACGGTAGGATCATTGCTTATGGTTCTCGACAGCTTAAGAAGTATGAACTCAACTACCCCAATCATGATCTAGAAATGGCAACTGTAGTATTTGCTCTAAAGATTTGGAGGCATTACTTGTATGGGGAGACATGTGAGATCTTCACGGATCATAAGAGTCTTAAATATATATTTGATCAAAAAGATCTCGACTTAAGGCAACGGAGATGGATGAAACTCCTGAAGGACTATGACTGTGCCATTCTCTACCATCCAGGAAAGGCAAATATGGTAGCGGATGCCCTCAGTCGGAAGTCAATGGGGAGTCTAGCTCACATTACCACAGTAAAGAGGTCCTTGATTCAGGAATTACAAGAGTTAGAGGCTAGTGGGGTATTCTTTGAGATTACTAAGTCAGGTGCTTTCTTGGCTCACTTGACAGCTAAATCCTCCCTTGTAGAAAGGGTGAAGACAACATTGGAGAATGATGCTGAAATGGTTAAAACTAGAGACAAGGCGAAGGGAAGTTTAATACCGGGTTTTTCAGTAGACGCAGAAGGTGTATTATGGTTTAACGGAAGATTATGTATTCCGAACATTGCACCCTTGAAGCGGGAGATTTTACAAGAGGCTCACGGTGCGCCATATGTTGTTCATTCTGGTGCCAACAAAATGTATCAGGACTTGAAACAAGTTTATTGGTGGGAATGCATGAAGCGAGATGTGACTGACTTTGTCGCTCGATGCTTGACATGTCAGCAAGTCAAATCTGAACATCAGAGACCACTTGGGTTGATGCAGAGGCTTGAGATTCCTGAGTGGAAATGGGAAAGGATTACTATGGACTTTGTGGTAGGTTTGCCCCGATCTTCAAATGGGTACGACTCTATATGGGTTATTGTGGATCGACTTACTAAGTCGGCACATTTTCTTCCTGTTCATACCACCTACAGTGTAGCAAAACTTAGTCGACTATATATAAAGGAGATAGTGAAGCTTCATGGCGTACTAGTATCCATCATATCAGATCGAGGACCCTAGTTCACCTCTCGATTCTGGAGAACTTTTCATAAAGCTCTGGGCAATAGAGTGTGTAACATGGCATATCGCCTAGCTTTACCTTCGGACCTAGAGGGAATACACCCAAGTATTTCATGTATCGATGTTACGTAAGTATCTTTCTGACCCCTCTCACGTCATCCAGCCACAAGACGTGCAGTTTGATAAAACTCTTGTTTATGAAGGGGTGCCAGTAACCATTCTCGATAGACAGGTCAAGAAACTTCGCACCAAGGAAATTCCCATTGTCAAAGTTCTGTGGAGAAATCATTCTCAAGAGGAAGCCACATGGAAAACAGAAGATGAAATGTGGACAAAATATCCATACCTCTTCGAATCGTAAAGTAAGTTTTTGAATTCGGAGGACCGAATTCTTTTAAGGGGGGTAGAATGTAATACCCGTCAAAAAAAAATTATGTCTACTTAAATTTTTACGTAAATTTTATCTTGGCTGTGTATGATGTTGAAAATATGAATTTTCAATTATAAATTGAATAAATTGTGAGATATAATGAATGGTACGTTATGGAATTTATCCTATTAAGTAAAATACAATTCAAAAGTGGAATTTAGAATGTATAGCTGAAAGTGAGACTGGTAGATGTAATAGTATATGAGAACGGTAGATGAAAACTGGTAAGTGAAACTGGTAGATGAAATAGTATAAGAGAATGGTAGATGAAAACTGGTAGATGAAATAGTATAAGAGAATGGTAGATGAAAACTGGTAAGTGAAACTGGTAGATGAAATAGTATAAGAGAATGGTAGATGAAAACTGGTAAGTGAAACTGGTAGATGAAATAGTATAGGAGAATGGTAGATAGAATAGTAGCAAATAGTACCATAACTTCTCCTATAAATAGGCCCTTCCATTTCACTTCTAAACACACACCTTCAGATTCTATTCTCTCCTCTCCTCTAATTCTTCTGATTCTGGTGTTAAGATTCTGAGTTATTATAAAAGTCATCCTTTATAGCTTGGATTCGAGGTGAGGGAATATTCTACTATACTCTTTTAAATTCTTATAATAATTTAGAGGTTAAATTCTTAGTATGCTCTGTGGTTGCGGCCTTAGTTGATCTTCCATATCAGAAAGGAACTAACCTCGATTGTTTAAGAATTATTTATTGATTACTAAGATACTGTGAGGGTACTATATTTTTACAAATACCTGTGTGATAAGTTCTTAGTATGCTCTGTGGTTGCGGCCTTAGCCGATCCTCCACATCAGAAAGGAATTATCCTCAGCTACTTGAAAATTATTTCTGATTATCGCATATATAAATAGTACCATATCGTAAATAGTATTATACAGTACATATGAACAGTGCTGTATTTATGAATAGTATCACACTGTACAATATCATACGTACATATGAACAGTGACATATTCATGAATAGTATCGTACCGTATTTGTGAATAGTATTATACCGTACTTATAAACAGTACCGTATTTATGAATAGTATCATACGTACATATGAATAGTGACATAGTCATGAATAGTATCGTACCGTATTTGTAAATAGTATTATACTGTACTTATGAACAGTACCGTATTTATGAATAGTATCATACGAACAGTGACATATTCATGAATAGTATTGTACCGTATTTGTAAATAGTATTATAATATACTTATGAATAGTGTCGTATTTATGAATAGTATCATACAGTACATATGAACAATATCATACGTACATATGAACAGTGACATATTCGTGAATAGTATCGTACCATATTTGTGAATGGTATTGTACGTACATGTGAACAGTGCCATATTTATGAAGAGTGTCATATACTATATATGTGAACAACATCACATACATGGGTAGTATTGTGTGTAAGGTTGAATTATTGTTATGTTTGTGATTGATGGAGAATGTTACGGGGACGGGTCCCTGTGTGGGAGGAAAAAGGGAGGAGCAGGAGATAATAAGGGTGGAAAATCATGTTAAACAAAAATTTGTTCCAATACAAAGAGTATTGAAAATATAGGGGTGAAATAAGGGAGGCATTTATGAAAGCAGTAATAAGGGAGGATGCGGCAGGGGCCGTGGGACAACGACCACCTTATGTGGATTGGACCCGAAAAATGTCTGGGAATTTAATTTGGAACTATATGATATGTTTTGTGATTTTATATGATTGTTTCTTATGTTTGTGATAGAATAATATATTTCCTCACTGAGTAAAATATACTCATGCCATTCCTCCCCTCACAGATTCTCAAGAAGAAGTAGACGCACAACCAGCTAATCGTTCGAGTCCTCAACCCCATTGATCGGGGGTAAATATTTGTTATTATGTAAAACTTTATCAAAAGTATTATAGTAGTAGCTCTGTAATTTGGGTAGGTAAATCTTAGACGAACAATGCTCGTTGAGAATATCATTTATTAATGAATAAATGGATATATTTGAAATATTTATTGTACTCTCCTTCATGAGATAGCATTTTTATATATATCAAATTGGTACGGAATTAGGCTTACGGTGGTGAGGTAAAAGCTCATCTATCGTGCCGGTCACGTGCGTAAGTTAGAGGCGTGACAGGTTGGGCCAATCACATAGCCTGTTGAGAAGTCTCTGCTCTCATCTGATAATAAATAGACTGACATCCCATTAATCAGTCTAACCCTAGACAGAGTATTTATCAGACAGAGAGTAGTATCACTCTCACATAACTCAAAAATTCCCTCTGTTCTATTGATCGAGATAGATACCGCGATGATGCCAGGTACACCTTCTGTTCATCTCTTTTATATTTTGTTATTTAATATGTTGCAGTTCGTATCTACACCGATCTAGGATTAGAAATTAATCCCTTTAATTCTTTCAATGGTATCAGAGCCAGGTTGTAGTACAAACTATGGCTATTAATTTGTAATTTAAATCTGATTTTAGCAATTCCCTAAACCCAAATTTTAAAACAAATTTCGTTTGCCCTAATTTAGTAGGTTAATCTCGAAATTGTTTTAGGGCTTTGATTCAAAACATTTATACGAATCACATAAGTAAAAATCAGAGGGTTTGAACAACGGTTGAGGGAGATAAACAATTTTCGTTTTCGTTTTTCCCTAAGTTTTTTTTTGAATTTTGATTTCTCCCAAAACAACCAATGTTTTTCGAAATTGATTTGGGGTTTCTAATATATGTTATTATTCGAACAACATACTCTGAAACGAGGGGTTTTCATCGAGGCCTTTGGGAGATCTAAGCTTTTTTCAAAACCGATTTTTCTCCCAAATTTTCGAAAATGGCTTCTTCAAAACCACCCTCTATTTTTCAAAATTAATTGAGGGCTTCTCTTTTTCGCAAGATTTCGAACACAAGCGCTAAAGAAACACTATTTTTT
Source organism: Biancaea sappan (assembly GCA_037074585.1). Lineage (NCBI taxonomy): Eukaryota > Viridiplantae > Streptophyta > Magnoliopsida > Fabales > Fabaceae > Biancaea > Biancaea sappan. Next base: position 27,799,990 of record CM073499.1, on the reverse strand, counting down.
GTGGCCATTTGAGGGAGATTGAACCGGGTCGCAATCCAGGTTGCGCGACCCGGTTACAGGCCTGCCGGGTGAAGAAGAAGACCCCGCCTGGCGAAGCCCACGCACGGGCCAGGGGCGTGTGGGCGCATGGGCCCACTTCCAGGCCTCGAATTTTTTTTATTTTTTTGGAAAATTAAATAAGTAAATAATAATATTTTTTGGTAATTTTTGAAAATTTTTTTGGGACCCCTAAGTTTTTTATTTCATTTAATCCGAGACTATTTTGCTGTTTTAACTATCGTACTCTCAGATTTTTGGGCTGAAATTTTTTGTGGTAGTTCCTCACTCTATTAACAACATCTAGGTGTGTTGTACTCTCCTCAGTAAGATATCCTAGTGATGAAATTAATTTCAGTCCATATGAAAATTATTCCCTTTTATTATTTTTGATTTTTCTGTCATTTATTTACCTTTTTTTTCCCTCATTAATAATTATTTATTCTATATAATTGCCTTTTGTTTTGTATGATTGTGAACTCACCTATCGTGGGCACAGTTATGCAAAATCTTTGATTTAAATGATTAAAATTTTATTTATTTTATCCTTTTTTTTAATCATTATTATTAGTCTAATTTATTGTATTAATAATAATTATATCCTATCGGTATATTATTATTAATGTAATTTCTTATACAATACCTCTATCAATTATTTTGAATACCCTATCGGCATTCAAAATTTAGATGATGATATGAGGTCTAAAGTATTGTATTATTATATTTCTTGTTTATTTTGGTTCGGGACCCTTAGGCAGGACCAGGTAGATAAGAAATTCTCTTTAACAGGTTTGATTGGCTGTGCACATAGAAACATTTAATTCTCTTATAGCATAATGACATTATGCATATTAAATATTTTCTTTTGTTGTTTTAATGCCAGCCTCCCTGCCTATGCAATTAACTTCTGTCAAAACACTAAATGGGACCAATTTTGAGGACTGGAAAGAATCTCTGGATTTGTATTTAGCCATCACTAATATGGACTTGGCCTTGAGAGAGGAAGAGCCCCCAGCTCTTACTGCTGAGTCCATTGTTGCTGAAAGGGCTTCTCGTGAAAAATGGGAGCACTCCAACAGGGTGTGTCTCATGGTGATGAAATACACCATGGAGAAGTCTATTAGACAGAGTATTATAGAGAGCAAGAATGCTAAGGATTTTCTGAAGTCCGTTGGTGAGAAATTCACCACTTTTGATAAAGCTCAGAAGGGCCAGTATCTCTCTCTGATTGAGAAGACTAAATATGATGGTGTTAGTGGAGTTCGTGAGCACATCATGAAGTTAGTCCACTATTTTAATAAATTGAAGTCTCTCAAGGTTGATCTTGGTGAGAGCTATCTAATCTGGCAAGTACTGGAGTCACTCCCTTCTCAGTTTGACGTTTTGAAAACCTCCTATAATACTCAGAAAACTGAATGGACGATTGATGAAATGATTGCTATTGTCTCTCAAGAAGAGGATTCCATAAAGAAAGGGAAAGCACACAGTGTTCAGTTTGCTGCTGCTTCTTCTTCTGGTGTTAAGTCTGAGAAAAGGAAAGGTCACAAAGGAAAGTTTCAACGTGACAAGAAGAAAGGGGGAAAAGTTTCTCAACACTTAGAGCCAAAGAAGAATTTTTTCAAAAGAAACTGCAAGTATTGCAAGAAGTATGGCCACAAGGTGGATGACTGTTATACTCTCAAGAGGAAACTTGAGAAGTAAGGTACACTCCTAGCTTTGGCTTGTTATGAATCAAATATGATTGATGTTGCTCCCAATACTTGGTGGTTTGACTCAGGTGCAACCATTCATGTTGTGAATTCTTTACAGGGGTTCACAAGCCTGAGAAAGCCAAGTGATGCTGAATCCAATATCATTGTGGGAGATGGAGCTAGAGTATCGGTGGAAGAAATAGGAGTTGTTACATTGCTTTTACCTTCTGGACATTCTTTATTGTTAAAAGACACTGTTTATGTACCTTCTATGAGAAGGAATTTGATTTCAATTTCAGCTTTGGATAAATATGGCTACACTTTTGAGTTCAGTAATGGAAAAGTTTTTATTCGTTTTAATTCTGTTACTGTCGGTTCAGGAGTATAATGTGATGGGCTTTACATGTTGAATTTGAATGATATGTCTGTTAATTCTGTTGTTGGAAATAAGCGTAATAGGACTGATGAAAGTTCTTCTATGCTGTGGCATAGACGCTTGGGGCACATTTCTAGGCCCCGGATTGAAAGACTGATTAAGGAAGGTATTCTTCATGATCTCAATTTCTCTGATTTTGACACTTGCATCGATTGCATTAAAGGCAAGCTCACTGCCAAGACTAGGAAGAAAGGAGCAAATAGATGTGATGATGTGTTGCAGTTGATTCACACGGACATATGTGGACCTATTACACCCACTGCTATGGGTGGATATAGGTATTTCATTACCTTCATAGATGACTTCTCGAGATTTGGTTGGATAGATCTCCTCCAAGAAAAATTCAGTTCCTTGGATGCCTTCAGATCCTTCAAGGCTGCTATTGAATTAAAGACTGGAAAGAAGATTAAATGCGTGAGGTCCGACAGAGGAGGTGAGTATTATGGCAGATACAGTGAGACTGGGAGAAATCCAAGACCATTCGCCAAATTTCTCGGTGAATGTGGGATTGAAGCTCAATACACTATGCCTGGTACTCCTGAGCAGAATGGAGTTGCAGAGAGACGTAATCAGACACTCATGGATATGGTAAGATGCATGATGAGTCACACATCGTTACTAGTTTTTCTTTGGGGAGATGCCTTAAAGACAGCTGTGTACATCCTTAATCAGGTACCTAGCAAATCTGTGCCGAAAACTCCCTACGAACTGATGAGTGGAAGGAAGCCGAGTTTGAAACACTTTCATATGTGGGGTTGTAAAGCAGAGGTTAGACCCTATAATCCTCAATTGAAGAAGCTTGATCTTAAAATTGTTAGTGGTTTCTTCATCGGTACTGCGTGGGCTCTAGAGGTTGCAGATTCTATTGCTTTTCTCATTCTACGCGAGTTATTGAGTCTGACAGAGCGATATTCTTTGAGGATGATTTGGATAGTGGGAGTCATACACCACGCCCAATCACTCTCAAGGAAGATCAGACCACAGCTCCTGCGTCGCCTGTTTTACTTCCCATGAATATTGTGGTTCCAGTCGCTCATGATGATGATCAGACACTTCAAGGAAGAGATGATGTAGTGGTACCACCTGTTATTGAACAGGAAACTGATGATACTACTGAAACAGGTGTAATGGCACCGCAAGATGTAGCGGCACTGCCAAATGACATTGAAGAAGCACCTCTATTGAGAAGATCTCAGAGAGTACGTAAGCCTTCTATACCAGTTGATTATGTGGTGTATCTTCAGGATCATGAGTTTGATCTCCATAATGATGACGATCCTATCACTTTCCAGGAGGCTATCTCTAGTTCTCATGCTTCTGATTGGCTGGATGCCATGCATGATGAATTAGCTTCCATGTCTCATAATGGTGTTTGGGATCTTGTAGAATTGCCAGATGGTTGCAAACCGATTGGGTGCAAATGGGTCTTTAAGACCAAGCGTAGTCCAGATGGAAAAGTTGAGAGGTATAAAGCTAGACTAGTAGCGAAAGGCTATAGTCAAAAGGAAGGCATCGATTATAAGGAGACATTCTCACCAGTTTCTACAAAAGATGCATTTCGGGTTGTTATGGCTTTAGTAGCTCACTTTAATTTAGAACTTCACCAGATGGACATAAAGACAACCTTTTTGAATGGAGATCTAGCCGAGGATGTCTACATGGTTCAGGCTGATGGTTTCATTGAACCAGGTAAAGAGCATTTGGTTTGCAAACTTAAAAAGTCCATTTATGGACTAAAGCAGGCATCAAGGCAATGGTACTTGAAATTTGATCGTGTTGTCACTTCTTTTGGCTTCAAGGAAAATGCTTCAGATCAGTGCATTTATTTGAAGACTAGTGGAAGCAATTTTATAATTCTTGTTTTATATGTCGACGATATTCTGCTTGCAAGTAGTTGTGTTAACCTTTTGACTGAGACAAAATTGATGTTAAATAGCCACTTTGATATGAAGGACCTTGGTGATGCTTCAGTTGTTCTAGGCATCCAGATTTACCGTGATAGGTCATGTGGCATTCTTGGATTGTCTCAGAGAGGATATATTGAAAAGATCCTCAAGCAGTTTAACATGCATTCTTGCTCCCCATGTGCTGCACCTGTTCAGAAAGGTGACAAACTATCTAAATCTCTATGTCCTCAAAATGATTCAGAGATATCTGAAATAAGAAAGGTCCCATATGCTTCCGCTGTTGGCAGTTTAATGTATGCTCAAGTTTGTACTCGTCCCGATATCGCTTTTGCTGTTAATGCTTTAGGGAGATACTTGAGCAACCCAGGTTTTGGTCATTTGAAAGCCGTGAAGAAGGTCATGAGATATTTGCAGGGAACCAAGGATTACATGTTGACCTACAAGAAGTCTGATCAACTTCAGGTCATTGGTTATTCTGATTCTGATTTTGCAGGTTGCCTTGACGACAGTAAGTCTACTTCTGGCTCTATTTTTATGATGGCAGAAGGAGCTATCTCTTGGAAGAGTGTTAAACAGACTCTTACAGCTACTTCTACTATGGAGGCAGAGTATGTCGCTTGCTATGAGGCTACTTCTCAAGCCATGTGGCTGAAAAACTTAATCCATGGTTTTCACATTGTTGAAAGCATTTATAGGCCACTTGTGATATACTGCGACAACACTGCTGCTGTTTATTTCTCTCAAAACAACAGAAGCTCTTCTCGATCAAAGCACTTTGATATCAAATATCTGTTTGTTAGAGAGAAAATTCTGGAGTTTCAGACTCGTATTGAACATCTCGCTACAGAGAACATGTTGACGGATCCACTAACTAAAGGCTTAACTGTTAAAGCTTTTCAGAATCATGTAACCCATATGGGATTAGTTAAGTCTTTCGATGTTTTGGGTTAGTGGGAGTCTGAAATTTTACATTTACTTGATTGTTATTCTTATGAGATATGTATGAGATGAATTCACTTTTGTTATCATATCTCTTGTAGCATTTTCAGATGCTTGGACTATTCTTGGATTGCATATTTCTTTTAATTAATTATGCTTATCCATATTCATTATTCTTTATATGAAACATGGACTTTTACTTTGTATGATTTACTTCCCTATCGGATACTATTTCTGCATCGTTAAAGCTTATGTTTCTTGACATGTGCTATAAATATAGTTGGTATTTTAGCCTTAATGATTGTTGCATTTTAATAATTGACTATTGCTATCCAAATGGGAGAATTGTTGAATTTTAATATAATATATATCCTATTTTGGATATGCATTAATCAATTATTAAAAATCATTAACATATTAACTATATTATTCCTTTAATATATGAATATTAAAATTGGGCTTTTATATTGTGAGTGGCCCGTGATGGGTTGGGCCAATCACATAGCCTGTTGAGAAGTCCCTGCTCTCATCTGATAATAAATAGACTGACATCCCATTAATCAGTCTAACCCTAGACAGAATATTTATCAGACAGAGAGTAGTACCACTCTCACATAACTCAAAAATTCCCTCTGTTATATTGATCGAGATGGATACCGCGATGATGCCAGGTACACCTTCTGTTCATCTCTTTTATATTCTGTTATTTAATATGCTGTAGTTCGTATTTACAACGATCTAGGATTAGAAATTAATCCCTTTAATTCTTTCATTAGACCTATGCTATGGGCTAAGAAAGCTTGCGTATGACATAAAAGAATTTTTTGGATATTGTATAGATATTTTTTAAATTTACAGGACAATTGTGTTTTGGAAATAGAGATTGTATTTCCCAAAAGGAAACAGTTCAACTAGTTTATTAGTTTACCAGTTTCATTAGTTTTTTATCAGTTCAATCGGTCAATGATTGGTTTTTTTTTGGTAGCCTAATTTTTTAACAATTAGACAGAACTAGTAGTTGTTTTTCGAATGGACCAATCGAATTAGTCAATCTAGTCCGGTTCTTGAAATATATATATATATATATATATATATATATAGTTTGGGTTTGATTAGGTCAAAATCTGACCAATTTAATTAGATTTTAACAGGGTCAATTGCATTTCAATACCAATACAACTCAAATTAGATTGTACTTTGGGTCGCTAATTTCGAAATTAACCCAGTCAACCTGGTCCATGTCCGAAAGCACCGAGTGAATAATCAAAATATCTACAACACTTTATAGTGAGCATCGGCCTTGCTGGCACGAAAGTATTACGCATTCAATGTTAGTAAACATAATAATGTTCTCAGTAATTGTTGTTGTTGGTTGGTGGTTGAGATTGAGAATGAAGCCTTCAGTAATTAATAGGTTCAGTTTGTAATTAAGTTTAAGAAAAAACAACTGTATTTATGCAAAATTGGGTTGCCATGAACCTCTCATTTCCTTACTCGACTGTTTTAAAGTTTAAGAAAAAACAGTAAATTTAAAATTTAGAAACGATAAATGTAGGTTCCTTTTGGATGATGAACTATAATTGGGAGTAAAAAAAAAAAGAAATAGTCAAATTAAAATGTAAGCTTATTAGTTGATGAATCGAATCTTATTCTTTCAACTAAGAGAGTATGAATTCCTCATATGATAGAATAGCTTCTCATTCTTCTTCATCTGATAGAATAGCTTCTCATTTTTAAGAATGAGAAGTTATTTTACCATTATACTATCATAAAATTTAAATATATTAAGCTTTTATTTTGAAAAGTAAATTTGTCATTGTAGGATAATTAAAAAAAACTTACCAGATGCACGATTTATAATGTGTAAATTTTAGTTATGCAAGTACGAAAAGGAAAAAGAATGTTTCTTTGATTATAAATATGTTGTGTTATTATTATATATGAAATTAAAAAAAAGTTTAAAAAGAAATTGAACGTCAATTTCAAACCAAAGATAAATATAAAAACTTGAAATTAACTATCTTATCATTTTTGTTGTTAAATATTTTTTTAAAAAAATATTTTAAAATTGTGAACTACTTTCAGCTTTGAAAAAACATGAGAGTGATTGTTATATATTAATTTTTATTTTTGAAAAAGAAGATATTTGGTTACTGTTTAATGTTTGATGGAGAAGATAATAAAAAATATTTTTAAGCCTCTAATTTATTAATTCGAACGAGTGGAAATAGAGTAAAATTTATAAATGATTTGACATATTACAAATAAAGCACTGACTTTTTTCTTAAAAATTGTATTTTCATCGTATTATTAACTCCAAAAAATTTGTGAATAACAGGATTAGTTTATACTTTTTGGGTAACAAAGAGAAAGAAAAATTATTTGTTTAATTTCTATGTTAGTGTTATTATATATAATGTTTGTATAATTTTTTTTCATGTTTACTCATAATTTTTTCCACTCCAACATAAATTATTCCAACCATGCAGTAAAAAGGAATGATTGTCCTATTCCTTTCCATATCTAATTACTAAATATTTTGAACCAAAGAATTCCTTTCCATCTATTCTCATTTCTGTTCACATTCACACAAAAATGTTTCCAACAACCAAATGGAACCTTGGAGATTTAGCAATAAAAAGGATTAAATTGGGATAATACAATCTTTTAGGAGATGAATTAAGACATTAAATCTTTAAGAGACTGACTAGAAACAAAGCAATCTTTTAGGAGGTGAATTAAGACATTAAATCTTTAAGAGACTAAGTAGAAACAAAATAATTTGCTCTCATAATTATAATCAAAACACAAATGTTACATATATGTAGACAATACACAATACCTACTTGACGTTTACTAATCATAATGGTAACTATTGTTTAAACCCTAAAAACAACAAATGTTCAATTTTTAGATACGTTAATTTGGGGATGACTCTACTTTCTATACTTAATAAGCCTAGCTATTTTAATGTGAGAGATAAAAGGGAAAAAATTTCATCATTAGATCACACATCTACATTGATACAAAATCCATTAACACAATCACTAAGGGCATAATAGTGCTTTCCTTAATTTATGCATTAGTAGATTCTACATCAATTTAATCAATTGATTTGTGACCTAAAGATTGTTATTTTCTCCTCTTACTCGATACATTCCTTCTCTCTCTCTCTCTATCTCTCTCTCTCTCTCTATATATATATATATATATGTTATTGATTTTCATAGTAAAAGCCACTAGACTTATAGACTACAAGCTGGTATTGCTAGTAAGTGTTTATCTCTTGATATTGTCAGTCCAAACTTCTCATTCATATCCAAGTCGATGGGGGTGATGCCATAAGGAAGCTCCCAATCAAAGCAGTTGTTAAAGTGTTTGTATACGACGTCGTTTCTGTGTTATTGGTCATAACGGTGTCATAGCTTCTTTTGTGTAGCATTTATGTTTTAGTTAAACGGTGTCATTAGCTTAGTTAGTTTTTTTGGTTTTGTGTAGTTGGTGATAAATACAGAAGTTGTTTCTGTATTCATGGACTTTGACTTTTGTAAAGTTTCATTCAATAAGATTCAAGTTTACAAGAGTTCACATGGTATCAGAGCCTCTGCAAGATCATTGATCTTGATTTCTTCCTTAGCAATTCTTTTTTGATCTTGAACATTCTTTTCTATTGGAATGGAAGGTACTGAAGGGGCTGTTAATGGAAAACAGATCTCAGTACAGAATCCCAACGACCCAATGATTGTTCAATACTCCGATGACCCCAGGATGGTGCTCGTCACTACTGTACTTAATGACAAAAGCTAACTAATTTGAAGCAAATCCATCAGAAGAGTGTTAGCAGCAAAAAAAAAAAAATAAAGAATAGTTCATAGATGGCAGTCTGCCAAAACCCCAGGATGAACAGGCCAAAAGCAAATAGAAATAAGTCGACCAAATGGTTTGCTTCTGGATTATTAATTCCATGTCCAAAGAGATTTCTGAAACATTTGTCTATTGTGCATCATCCAGACAATTGTGGAAAGATGTGGGGAGCAATTTGGGGAAAGTAACGGGCCCCAGATATACCAAGTGCAGAGACAAATAGCTTCCATAAGCCAAGGCACAGATTCACTAGTTCTTTACTTTGGGCGATTGAAGCGTTTATCGAAAGAAATGAACATTTTGCAGTCAATTCCAAAGTGTATATGTGGTGTAATGGAAACCTGCTCCTGTGAAGTGGTCAAAATGGTCAGTGACATGATTTTGCAGAACCGATTGATTCAATTCCTAATGGTATTGAATGAAAGTTATGATTCCATACGATCTCAAATCTTTGTTTTAGACCCTATGCCACCCGTAAATAAGGCTTATTCTATGGTCCTTAGAGTTGAAAAGCAGAGAGCTATACAGATTGATGTTGGGGTCAGCAATGAGAACAATGTTTTACTTGCTAAATCAATACAACAAGGCAATGCCAAAGGCAACTACAAAAAGAATCAGAGAAAAGAAATTTGTGACCATTGCAAAGTTCCAGGCCATACTAAAATTAAAAAAAAAATTGACTTTTGGTGGCGATTATGAGAGTCGCCACAAAAAGTCAAACTTTTGATGCAACTCTCAAAAGTTTGATTTTTTAATTTTATTTTAAAAAATTTGATATCTTTTTTTTAAAAAAAAATTGACTTTTGGTGGTGACTCACATAGTCGTCACAAAAAGTTTGATTTTTTTAATTTTATTTTAAAAAATTCAACTTCTTTTATTTTTTTTAATCGAATTTTAGTGGCGACTTCAATAGGTCGCTACCAAAAGTCTAATTTTTTAATTTTTTTTTTAAAATTTGACTTTTGGTAGCGACTATGAGAGTTGCCACTAAAAGTCTAATTTTTTTAATTTTATTAAAAAATTTGATTTTTGGTGACTTTTGGTAGAGGCTTTAAAAGTCGCCACTGAAATTTTCTTGTAGTGGCACCAGTGGCAAAGGTAGTGACAGTGAGCTTATTACTAGCAGTTGTTTTAACAAATAAGTGGAGTCTGCATCAACTTGATATTAATAAAGCGTTTTTGCACAAATTCTTGAATGAGGAAGTTTTCATGGATCCTCTAGAAGGATATAAGATTAAAGAAGGGAAAGTATGTAGGCTCAAACGCTTTTTGTATGGATTAAAGCAAGCTTCATGGGAGTGGAATGTTGAATTGACCAGTCAACTGATTAAATTTGGTTTCAGGCAGTCTACACACGACCATTGCTTGTTTGTTTTAAAGGGTGTTAACTACTTGATTATTCTTCTAGTGTACATTGATGATGTGCTCATCACGGGAACATCAGAGGCCAAGTTAAATGAAGTCAAAACTTTTCTAAATGACAAGTTCACAATTAAGGATTTGGACACTGCAAAGTATTTTCTAGGTTTAGAGTTTACCAGATCCATAGAAGGACTATATGTTAATCAGAGAAAGTACACAATTGATTTGTTGGAAGATGCAAGTATGATCAGTAGTAAAGTATCATGCACGCCCTTGCCTAAGGGATTGAAGTTGTGTAGCACTAAAGGGAAGTTGCTTGATGATCCAATGAGATATAGGAGACTAATAGGTCGTTTACTTTATCTAGGATTTACTAGACCAGATGTGGCTTTTACAACTCAGCAATTGAGTCAATTCATGCAGGAACCGAGAGAGCCACACTGGCAGGCGGCAATGAATGTTTTGAGATATTTGAAGTTAAATCCTTAATTGGGATTATTTTTTCCAACGGAGAATGATATGTAGCTCAAGGCTTTCTGTGACTCTGATTGGGGTTCATGTTTAGAAACTCAGAGATGTATAACTGGTTATTGTGTGTTCATGGGGGAAGCACTAGTTTCTTGGAAAGCAAAGAAGCATAATACAGTTTCAAGATCAACAGCTAAAAGAGAGTAGAAGGCTATGGCAGTTACAACTTATGAGATACAGTGGATACTGTTGTGGAAATTCGGGCTATTTTCCACCAATAATAAAATTAACAATACCCGAAAAAATAGCCTACCATATAGGAGGCAAATATAAAACAGATAAATAAAGAGAAGAAATTAAATAAAGAGAACACCAAAAATTAACGAGGTTCGGCTAATTTTGCCTACGTCCTCGGACACCACCAAAATATATTTATAAGAGAGAGAGAAAAGAAAACTAAACCTTAGAAGGGATATTAGACTTTAGTTTTGGGGTGAGGAAATACATAGGAGAGCTTCCCTTTTATAGCCAAAGGAAGCCCCTCCACTTCACTAACCCACTCAATGTGGGATTAAGAAAAGGAGGCACTATTCAAAAATCTCCACCTTGCCGAATTTCAAGTCCCAATACAAAAAACTCTCACTTAAAAAATTTTCAAAAGTAGTGTCTTCAAATACGTCTAAGGCGCTATTCATCTTCAAATCTTCACAATATTAATCAAGTCCAAGCAATGTTGAAACTTGATTGATGTCACAACTTTGGTCATCATGTCTGCAGGATTTTCAACTGTGTGGATCTTCTGAAGTAGTAATTCTCCTTCTTCAAGAATTTCCCTTACAAAATGATATCGGACTTCTATATGCTTCGTTCGTGCATGATAGACTTGATTCTTTGCTAAACAAATAGCACTCTGACTGTCACAATGCACTTTGATGTGCTTCTGACCAACACCCAAATCTTTCAGCAAACCTTGAAGCCAAATAACCTCTTTAACAGCCTCTGTAACTGCCATATACTCTGCCTCTGTGGTAGACAAAGCAACTGTTGACTGTAAAGTAGACTTCCAACTGACCGATGCCTTTGCAAGGGTAAACACATAACCGGTAGTTGATCGACGTTTGTCCAAATCATCAGCATAGTCAGAATCACAATATCCAACTACGCAATGACCCGCTTTTACATCCCGCTCAAACACTAAACCAACATCCACGGTGTTCAGAATATACCGCAGAATCCATTTGACAGCTTGCCAATGTCCTTTTCCAGGATCATGCATGTACCTGCTCACAACCCCAACTGCCTGTGAAATGTCAGGCCTTGTACACACCATAGCATACATCAAGCTACCAACCACATTTGCATACGGAACTTTCGACATATATTCTCGTTCAGGATCATTCTTTGGAGATAAAACAGCACTAAGCTTCAAATGAGGAGCAAGCGGGGTACTTACAGGTTTTGTCTTATCATCCATGCCAAAACATTTCAGTACCTTTCTCAGATATTGTTTCTGAGTCAGAAAAAGTTGCCCTAATTTTCTGTTTCTGCTTATCTCCATACCGAGAATCTTCTTAGCTTTTCCTAGATCTTTCATTTCAAACTCTTGCTTCAACTGTGCCTTTAACTTCTCAATCTCTCCTTGATTTCTTGAAGCTATAAGCATATCATCAACATATAGGAGAAGATAGATAAACGATCCATCTTGTAGCTTGCGCAAATACACACAATGGTCGTATTTGCTCCTTGTGTACTTTTGCCTCAACATAAACTTGTCAAATCGCTTGTACCACTGTCTTGGTGATTGCTTCAATCCGTACAAGGATTTTTCAAGTTTACAAACCAAATTTTCCTTACCAGCAACCTTAAACCCTTCTGGCTGAGTCATATAGATTTCCTCCTCCAAGTCTCCATGCAAAAACGCAGTTTTTACATCAAGTTGAACTAGTTCCAAATCTAACTGAGCTACCAAGGCCAATATGATTCTAATGGAGGAATGTTTCACCACTGGAGAAAAAACTTCATTATAGTCAATTCCCTCCATCCGAGCGTAGTCTTTAGCCACCAATCTCGCCTTGTAACGAATGTTTTTCTTGTCAATAAATCCATCTTTCTTTGCATATACCCATTTGCATCCAATTGCCTTCTTTCCCTTCGGTAGACTTGCTAGCTTCCATGTCTGATTCTTCTGAAGAGACTGCATTTCTTCAATCATAGCATTCCTCCACCTTTCATCTTCTGAACTTTGTACTGCTTCTTGGTAGGTGGTAGGAATTTCATCATTGACAATTATAGATGCATAAGCCACTATATCATCGAATCGAGCAGGTTTGTATCTTACTCGTTGTTGCCTTTGTAATGCAATTGGTTCTTGTTGCTGTGAAGGTTCTTGGGTTGGAACCTCCTCTTCTTCTAACTCCTCTTATGCTATAGGAGTTTCATCACCTTCATTACTGATTGCTGGGTTAATTCTTCTACTTTCAAACTCCACCTGCTTTGGAGTTTCCTCCACCTGCTGTGGTGCACCATTGATCTGTTGACTATCATCTTTTGTTACCTTTTTCAACATGGCAGATTCATCAAAGGTAACATCCCTGCTAAAGATTATCTTCTGTGTTTCTAGACACCATAGACGGTATCCTTTCACACCAGTAGTGATCCCCATAAAGAGCGTCTTCTTTGTTCTCGGATCCAATTTTGATTCTTTAACGTGATAGTATGCAGCGGAACCAAACACACATAACGAATCATAGTCAGTAACAGGTTTTCCAGACTAAGCGTCCAGAGGTGTTTTGCCACCAATAGCAGTTGATGGCAAACGATTAACAAGGTGACTTGCATATCTCACTGCCTCAGCCCAATATTGTCTGCCCAACCCAGCATTGGACAGCATACACTGAACTTTCTCCAGCAATGTTCGGTTCATGCGTTCGGCCACCCCGTTCTGCTGTGGTGTATTTCTAACTGTGAAGTGTTGAACAATGCCTTCATCCTGACAAACCTTGTCAAACAGATCACTCCGGTATTCACCACCGTTGTCTGTTCTGAGTCATTTGATCTTTTTGCCAGTCTGAGTTTCTATCATCTTTTTCCACTTAAGGAAACAATCTAATACTTCATCCTTTGACTTCATAGTGTACACCCACACTCGTCGAGAGAAGTCATCAACAAAAGTAACATAATAATGTTTACCTCCCAAAGAAGCTGTCTTGGAAGGTCCCCATACATCAGAGTGAACATAATCCAAAATACCCTCGGTATCATGGATTGCGGTGCCAAATTTCACTCTCTTCTGTTTCCCCATCATGCAATGTTCACAGAAATACATCTTACAGGTTTATGCACCTTTCAACAATCATCGTTTCGCCAAAATTTGTAAGGATTTTTCACCTGCATGCCCTAATCGCATGTGCCACAACCTAGTTGCATCTGACCCATCATCATCGAGAGTCGCAACTGCAGCTGTCCCAATAATTGTATTACCGTCGTAGTAATACAAACTATTCTTTCGGGTACCTTTCAACATCACTAAAGCTCCAGAAATGACTTTTAGAACTCCATCTCGCATCGTCACTGCTAATCCTTTGGATTCCAGGACTCCCAAATAGATGAGATTCCTCTTCATGTCTGGTACATATCTAACTTCTGTTAGAACTTTAGTCGATCCATCATGGTTCTTTAAGTAGATTGAACCAATACCAGTTGATTCGCAATATGTGTCATTTCCCATGTAAATAACACCACCAGCTACTTCTTCAAATTCAGTGGACCATTCCCGGATATGACAAATATGTTGGTTACAAGCTGAGTCAAACATCCATTTGTCATATCGCCTTGTTGATGTTGTAGCAACTAGTGAAAGATCTGAATCTTCATCACTAAATTCAGCCACATTTGCTTCTGATGGAGGTTTGCTTTTATCATCTTTGCCCTTATTTTTCAATTTTGGACAATCCTTCTTCTAATGCCCCTTCTCTCTGCAAAAGGCACATTCGTCTTTGCTTGGTCTGCCTTTTGACTTCGATCTCCCTCTCCTTCCTTTCTTCTGGCCTTGTGGTCTGCCTCTTGCCACTAGCGCTTCTGCAACCACCTCTGCTTGCTTGCTTTCCTCTCGATCCTTCTTTCTCAATTCATGACTGTATAGAGTACTGCACACTTCACTGAGGGAAACTTTCTCTTTCCCATGAAGTAACATAGCTTCTATAAATGCGTACTCGTCAGGAAGAGAAAACAGCAACATCAGGGCCAGATCCTCATCTTTGAAAGTCTCATCAACGTTCATCAAATCAGCTACTGCCTTATTAAAAGCAGTAATATGATCGTTCATGGTGGTACCGGGTTTATAACTAAACCGGAACAATTTCTTCTTCATATAGAGCTTGTTGTGGCCGCTCTTCTTTAGGAATTTGTCCTCCAATGCCTTCCATAATGTACTAGCAGAAGTTTCCTTTGCGAACGAATACTTCTGCTCTCTGGAAAGACATGATCGAATAGTACCACATGTCAACCGGTTGATGGTCTTCTAATCTTTTTCATCAATTTCATCTGGTTTCTCCTCTTCAATAGCAATATCTAGACCTTGCTGGAAAGAGCGTCTAGAACTTCACCTTGCCACATGCCGAAATGACCTGTACCGTCAAAAATCTCCACCGCTAATCTTGGATTTGGTGCAGCAATTCTCGTCAAAAATGACGACGAAGAAGCTGCCGACGTTGTGGTGGAAACAGTGGTTCTCTGCTCCTTATTATCTGCCATTTTAGCTTCCAAATATGAAAATTACTAGTAATACTCTAGTCCAAAAAAAAATGCACCAGGAAAGTTCCTAGGAAAGAGTGGAGGGTCATAACGAACACACTTAAAAACCAAGTCTTTCCTTAGCCAGACCTTTCCTAGACATGCACTTCAATTAGACAATATATTACTAATAATTTCACCTCAAAAAAAATTTCAAATGAATTCTCAAAAAAAATTTTCTGATTTTGGAAAATCAGTTAAAACTACAACCACAAGAGTATACTAAAATTTCAAGAGTTTTCACAACCAAGGCTCTGATACCAATTGTTGTGGAAATTCGGGCTATCCACCAATAATAAAATTAACAATACCCGCCAAAATAGCCTACCATATAGGAGGAAAATATCAAGCAGATAAATAAA
Source organism: Biancaea sappan (assembly GCA_037074585.1). Lineage (NCBI taxonomy): Eukaryota > Viridiplantae > Streptophyta > Magnoliopsida > Fabales > Fabaceae > Biancaea > Biancaea sappan. The sequence goes on along the minus strand of CM073499.1, from coordinate 27,784,133 downwards.
GAGAACACCAAAAATTAACGAGGTTCGGCTAATTTTACCTACGTACTCGGACACCACCAAAATATATTTGTAAGAGAGAGAGAAAAGAAAACTAAGCCTTAGAAGGGATATTAGGCTTTAGTTTTGGGGTGAGGAAATACATAAGAGAGCTTCCCTTTTATAGCCAAAGGAAGCCCCTCCACTTCACTAACCCACTCAATGTGGGACTAAGAAAAGGAGGCACTATTCATAGATGTTGACCCTAAGGCTATATGCCATAAGTTTTGATGATGACAAATGTATTTGAATAGTAGCATTGATATATATAAAGATTAATTATCATATATATGCTACAAGTACTTAAGCATGATTATGTTATTTAATATGTATGTTGCATATATTGAATCATGCTATTAAACTAACCATTGGGTTTGCAAGTAAGATATATTTTATAGGTTGGTTCAAAACAAGAAGAGTGAGCATTGTATTGAAGAACAAGGAAAAGAAATATCATGCTTCACTCAAGGAAAACAACATGCAAGGATGAAGCTCCAAGAAATGAAGAATTAGAAGATTTGAAGTCTTGGAAGCTTGGATGCATCAAGATAGCCTATGTGTTTACATTAGGTATATTTTATATAAGCTAGTATACTTGTGCAACTCAATGATTTAGATTTGCATACATTGGCTCAATTATTTTGAACAAAAAGATAGTGAGATATGAAATTTTACAAAAGTTAGTTTTTGACCTTTGGTCACTCTTTATATCATATCTCATAAACGAAAAATTATTTTTTCAATTATCTTAATCTCATTTGATAGTAGACTCAAAGATCTTTCCAAAGGTATATTATTTATTGAAAACGGAGTCCAAATGAGAAATATATGACTATTTAAAATATAGTTTGAAAAATTGAAAGTTGATTATTCTGTTCTGACCTATAGTCAGTATTTTGATTATATCTTTTAAAAGAAAAATAATTTTTGAGTAAAACTTCGCTCATTTGAAACTAGACTCCAAGAGCTTTCCAACGGTATATTATTTGTTTAAAACGGAGTTCAAATGAGGGAGTTATGAATTTTTAAAGAAAGCTTAAAATCTGGACTGCACTATAAGTGCTGTAACGGCTATATAACGGCTAGTTTTGTAAAATCTTATATATATGACCTTAGATACACGATTTTGAGCAAGAACAAAGTCCTACAATGTGATATTAACTTCTTCTATCATCTTTGAGAGAAAGGAAAGCATTCTTGAGCCAAATCTTGCATATTCTCTATCATTAGAGTTATTAGAGTTTCATTTGTTTTCATCTACTCTTTAGAGAGAGTTTCTTTGTATTGTTGATTTTAATCAATACATATATTATTCTGAGTTGAGGTTCGCAAGTATCAGTGTTGGAAGAACTTGCTTTGGGTTGAGGAGGAGCCCGGATTCATAAATTCTTCATTGTGGTTTCGCAAATACCCGGATCAAATTTGCGTGATTGTAGTGGTTTGCAAGTACCCGGATTAAACTTGCAATTATAGTAGAAATACTCAAGTGGTCTCTTGAGTACTGGATGTAGGCTTGGATTAGCCGAACCAGTATAAATCTCCGAGTTTGCTTTCTCTATCCCTTACTCTTTAATTTGTGCATATTGATATCTATTCTTTAATTCCTTGATCTTTATAATTATTTATCTTGACAGCACATTGATTTTATGTATTGTATTTATTATCCTAAGCATTGTACTTTTACAGAAAATCATTTTAACTTCCAATTAATTCTTGTGAAAAATTTATAAAACCCAATTCACCCCCCTCTTGGGTTCCAACCATTACTTTCAATAGATATTGTATCTACTAAATGATCTTGAATGCCTTGTCAGCCTACTTGCTTCTTTATGTTGTGATAGTCAGTTAGCAGTACACATAGCGAAGAACCCTATTTTCCATGAGCGGATGAAACATCTGGAGATTGATTGTCATTTTGTTAGAGAAAAGGTGAAGGAAGGTGTTTTGATGCCTGTACATGTTTTGGCTAAAGAACAAGTGGCAGATCAGTTCACCAAGGCTCTGGGGAAGCTAGCATTCGAGAGTTTAGTCTGCAAGTTAAACCTGCGTGATTGTTTTGCAGACTTAACTTGAGGGGGGGATGTTAAAGTGTTTTTATACGACATCGTTTCTGTGTTATTGGTCATAACGGTGTTGTAGCTTCTTTTGTGTAGCATTTATGTTTTAGTTAAATGGTGTTGTTAGCTTAGTTAGTTTTTTCGATTTTTTGTAGTTGGTGATAAATATAGATGTTGTTTCTGTATTCACGGACTTCAACTTTTGTAATGTTTCATTCAATAAGATTCAAGTTTACAAGAGTTTACAGCAGTGCACCAATTAAGCCACAACAATTTTAACTATGGTCATACCCAATTGCATACTTGGACATTACCGATGGCCAGAACCAAATGGTAAGAGTTCGAAGTGTCGTCCTCGTACATCTATCTTGATATTCTCAAATCTCTCAGGATAAAATGTCTCGCCATTATCTGACCATACCTTAGGATCTCGCCCTATTGCCCATGAATTCACTATCACCCTTGACCCTATCTCTGTATAATAACCATCAACTTCAATACCTTGCCTTGCCTCTCTAGGAATTAGGGCTCCAGGAGGGTGCAATATCAAGGTCTCCTTCACTATCATATCCAAGTAACTAAACTTGGATAGATCTATCTCCTCCACTATTCTCTTCATCCCTAATACATTTTGTATCTCATCTTGGAGATTCTTCAACACCCTTGGATGCCTTAATAGTTCTGATAAAGCCCATTCAACCACAATAAAATATGCATCGAGTGCTGTACCAAATATATCCACTATCACGGCCTTGATGGTAGATCGATCCATGACAAGTTCTTGGTCACCAAGCAAATCCATGGAATATTGGTGCAACAACTTAAGCAATACGTGTATAAAGCTCTTACCACCATGCTCTTTCTCTACATTTGGAGCTTGCTCGCGCTCTTTCATTATCTTTTCAAAAACTTCATCAATTGCTTTCCTGCATTTCTTTTTTCTTCTTGTAAATCCCTAGCAATAAGAGCTTAATATAAGTTAGAGTATATATATATATATATATATGCAAACGGAATGGAATTAGAGATTGGATACATACTATATCATAAAAACACTATATTTCAACTCAAATTAAAGTTTACATATTTAGCACACACCTATTTTATATACATACATATATATATATATATATATATATATATATATATATATACATTTATATAGGAATTTCTGAATTATTTGACAATATTTATTGTGTATTGGTAATTAATGACCTATGTGCCTTGGGGTCAATTTTTTTATGAAAAGCTTTCTTCATATGGTAGGATGCCAATTTGCTTATCATGTGGTATATATAATTGTTAAGAATGGTAATGGATAGATATCAATCCTTTTTTTTTTTTCATCTATCCATATCCATATCGATCTATAATACCCTACATCCGAGCCCTATTTGGTGTGGAGTAACTAGAGGTTATTAGAACATCTCAAGGAAGTCATGGACTTAGGATGGAGTAATGACAAGATGGTGATCTACACATTTCAATTGGTCCCATGACAAGAGCATGGGATAAAAAACTACACGAAGGAATTCAAGCTTTATTATGGTGTGTTCTTCAATAGAGAGGTTTATGGCTGATTTGGGCTTTAAGGAAAATAAGCCTGTTTTTTTTCAACAAGTATAACGCAATCCTACTTGAGGTATTATCAAACACTAAATATGAATACTTCTCCTAACAAAAATTCAAACATGAATTTATTACTTTGTGGGAAACTAACCTTTTCTGTTAAATCTAACTCATGTAGTTATAAGCTTATTATTTTAAATTATTAATATAAGCTCAAAGTAATCATGCCTTTCTTAGATTAAGTGAGTCATGTGACACTCATGTGACTCATTAGTATTTGGTTTTAGTCTATTTTATTTTTATTAGGCCCAAGACACTTATAATATTATATTGGCCCTTAGTTTTTATTATTATTAATTGCTTTCAGACTCTTTTAACCCAACTTATGTTGGGATCTTCAGGGAAATACGAGATTAAGGAGATTTACTTGGTTTTCAAACTAACTTCTATATAAAAAGATATGTACCCATTGTAAAAGGATCTTGAACAATAATACAATTTGTGAGAGTTTAATTCTCTTCGGTTGTTCTTCAACAATTGTTCTTGGGAATTTTCGAGTGGGAAGCTTGGTCATCCATCACTAATAATATAGGTTTTTTGTTGTTAGATAACCATGGGGTCTATATTCCTTTCCAAACACACTAAACCATGTTCTTGATTCGTTCCCAGATTCCATTGTCAAAGGATTGTTTTCGGGTCTTTCGACAGGTATGTGGAGGATTTCAACATTTGATATAGAGAGTGATCAAAGAATTAAAGAGAGTTCACATCATTTGCTGAGGCAAGTGAATAGATGCCATAAAAGAAAAGAAAAAGGAGAGTGAGTATCTAAAAAGTTAGGGAGAAAAAAATAAGAGTAGAAAAACAGAGTTTGGCTTTAGTGGAGGGAAAGAGAAAACGACGAGGTTCTTTGCAAAAGAAAGGGAGGTTAAGAGTGCTTTAAATGTTAATCGGCCAATGATCTTGTTTTTATATAAAATGGTCTAATTACGTTGTATTAAATTAACAATTGATTTGGAAATTAGGTTATAAAAAGATTATATACAATTATCTTAATTTAGTTTTTAAAAGATCAAATGTCTCATTTTAAATCTTAAAAAATTACGTTTGTCTTAATCTGATCTTTTTATTTATCAAAGTGATTATTGACAATAAAAAAAATAATCATGTAATAATAAATTATAAATAAATATAAAATTATTTATTAAAGACTATAAAATTATTATATTCTTATTAGACAACAGAGACCTAATAAAATTGAAATTCTCAACTGTTCCGGATAAAATTTTGGATTGTTGTTTTAGACTGGACAGAAACAATTAAAGGAATATGTAATTTATTTTTTATTTTTTAATTATAATTGTTGAATCTAAAATAAATAGTTCGCGTTTCAGAATACAAAAATTTTATAGTGTCAGTGGTGCATGATAATACTGTTTATGTTGCAAAATTTTGTCATTTAACTAAATATTTACTAGTATTAAATTTTATTACTAAGTTTATTTAACGAACAAACTTTAATGTCACCATAAAATTTTTTATCAGAATATTCTGATAGTTTTAGATAAAGCTGTTAAATCGGACTAAAAATTATAAGTCGGCATGTTAAATTTGAAAAAAAAAAATCATATGGTTGAACTTTGGAAAATGAATCATTTTTATTTTAATTTTTTTTAGCTCAATTCTGTTTGACTCTTACGCTAAATCAGGTTGGATTCGACTAATTGAAAATCGGCCCATTTATTTCTTAAACTAAATCATTAAATTATTTTAATTTTACTTAATTAATTTCAAGTTGTAAAGTTACATTGATCACTTATGCCCACTTTTCTTTCCTTTTTTTAAAAAATTAAAAGAACTATTTGAGAAAATATAGGCAGAATAGAGGAATTAAAAATGAATAAATAAATTTGAAGTTCTAGAAAAGAGTACGTAATGAATCATAGCAGCTAGCTAGCTACCAGCCTAGTTCTCGGTATAGTACTGCTTGGGTTCACCGTACACTTTCTTGTTTTGATTAGTTACTTTAATACTAACTGATGTCTTCTTCCAAGTGGTAGTACTGAGGAAAGTCCTTGCCCTTGGCATTTATTGAATTAAATAAAATCAAATGCCCAAAAGTCGTTAAACTTAAAAGATAATTAATACATACGCCAGGTTATAACTTAAATTTTCAACCATTGTGAATTATTTTCTCTCTCTCTACCAAACACTGACTTGGTAGTCTTATTGAAGGATTAAAATAATTGATTCAAAGGCTCACGACACTGAAGTTTCAACCACCAGTGAGAGATGGGGATGGTTTGGTTGGAATATTTTGATACATGCATTAGAGAATCATTGTGCATTTAACAATTCACATAAATAAAGTGTTTTGATTCAATCTGTTTACACTTTGGACCTTTTTGAAAAGGAAATAAAGTAAAATGATACTGAAAATTAATGGTGCTTCCTTCTGCATTTTAGCTGAGTGCTTTTTTCAACCACCAGTGCTCGTCCCTGTGTTCTAACGGGTTCAATGGACAAAACTAATGGGTTCACCATAAAGAGACAAGATGCTCTGTGTTTGAATGTTGTATTTGCATCAAACTCTGTATTTAAATTTTTTATTCGAATACTTCTTCTGTATTTCATGTTTTTACCAAGAATTAAAGAGTGAAAAGTTACAAAAATACTTTAATGATGTGGTGCTAAACCAGCAAATGACTTTGTCGCCATGTCAGTAAATTATTTGGATTGACATAAATGATGACATGACATAAATAACTGTTAATTAATTTTAGAGATTAATTTTATAATTTTTAAAACTATAAATATTGAATACATTATTTTTTAGTATAAAAACTAAAATAATTGTTAAATAAAATTACAGGTATATTAAATATATTTTTACCCTTATAATAGTACTAGTAGAACAAAGATAAAAATAAAAGGTCAGCATATGACTGTTGCCATGTCCGTAAATTATTTGAATTGACATAAATGATGACATAACATTAATATATTGAATACATTATTTTTTACTATAAGAATTAAATTAATTGTTAAGTAAAGTTACAAATATATCAAATATATTTTGACCTTTATAATAATACTTGTAGAACAAGGAAAAAAAAATAAAGGGTTATGCTATACGAAGGTTGATTTTTCAAATCGCCTCCCCAGTCCCTACACACATATTTTTCCAGGGGCCTGCTTGTTTAATATGCAAGTTAGTCGGGTTGACCTATTTTTAAAATGGACTAAAATTTTGAAATCCAATCTCGCTCAAATGTGGATAGGCACGAGCCAGTCAGTGAACTAAAACTTGTTTTGACATTATTATTTCACAATAAAGTAGTCAGTTTAACACGCTAGTCAATCAAATTGGTATTAAATTTTATACTATTTTTAGGTAAAAATATATTTGAGGTTTTTATAATTTCACTTAATAATAAATTTAGTCTTTATACTTTAAAAACAACGGAGAAATTAGTCATTATAGTTACTTAAATGTTAGTCAATTGTTAGACGAATACATATAATGCTGACTAGGATGTTTCTATCAATATTAAAATCTATGTAAACACCACACTTATGTTGATGTTGTGCCGCATTAACAATTTTTTTTAAAACCCTTTTCTTCTTCTTTTTTTTTCCCTCTCATATCGAAGATTGAAGATCCTCAGCTTGGCTACGCCTTTCTCTTTCGTTCGAGCATCAAATTGGATAGGATGGAAGCATTGTCGTTCGGCCTTAAGGAAGCACCGCCGCCTCTATTGATCAAATTTGTTTTGAAACTCCTACTGCATTTGGAAAGGTACCCAAGTTTCGAAGTTTCATACTTCTTCCCCGTTGGTTGGAATTTTTCTAAAATTCCTTTGTGCAAATTAATAGGAGAGTGTGGGCCTTTGTGCAAATTGCTTTCTGAAATTTATTTGTGCATCAACTACACTTTCTTATTCTGCTACTTTCTAGAATTCCTACTTTGCCTCGCGACTAAAATAGTTAGAAAATCCTGATTAGTTTACTTTAATAACCAATGTCTTCTTCTGCAAGTGGTTGTATTGAGGAAAGTCTTTGCTCTTGGCATTTATTGAATTGAAAAAAAATCAAATGCCCAAAAGTCGTTAAACTTCTGCAAGTTGTTAGATCAAAAGATAATTAATACATATGGCTTTAATTTTCAACCATTGTGAATTATTTTCTCTTTGTCTACCAAACACTGACTTCGTAATCTTATTGAATGATTAAAATAATTGATTCAAAGGCTCGAGCTTTAAAGCACGACACTGAAGTTTCAACCACCAGTGAGAGATGGGGATGGTTTGGTTGGAATATTTTGGTACTTGCATTAGAGAATCATTATGCACTTAACAATTCACATAAATAAAGTGTTTTGGTTCAATCTGTTTACACTTTGGACCTTTTTAGAAAGGAAATAAAGTAAAATGTTACTGAAAATTAATGGTGCTTCCTTCTGCATTTTAGCTGAGTGCTTCTTTCAACCACCCGTGTGCGTCCCTGTGTTCTAACGGGTTCATTGGACAAAACGAATGGGTTCACCGTAAATAGACAAGGTGCTCTGTGTTTGAATGTTGTATTTGCATCAAACTCTGTATTTAAGTTTTTCATTTGAATGCTTCTTCTTTGTATTCCAAATTTTTACCAAAAATTAAAAGGTTAAAAGTTAAAAATTTTTTTTAATGATGTGGTGCTAAGTCAATATATGACTTTGTTGCCATGTGAGTGAATTATTTGAATTGTCATAAATGATGACATGACATAAATAATTGTTAACTAATTTTATGGATCAATTTTATAATTTTAAAAATTACAAATATTGAATAATGGTATAACAGCTAAATTAATTGTTAAGTAAAATTACAGATATATCTAATATATTTTTACCTTTATAATAGTATTGTAAAACAAAGGTAAAAAATGAATTTCATCCACCCAAACTTTGTAACAGGGTCTGGAGTTTTAGCAACGATTTCAACTATTGTTAAAATTTTAAGCAATATTACTGTTGCTTGAAGTTTTAATAATAGTGTCTGCTTATTTTTTTCTAAACAGAGAATTCGCACTGTACGTAACATAGACTTATCTATGTTTACAATTACTACAATATCCTTTTTTTTTCTTGAAATGTACTACAATATTCATTTGTTCATGGTTGTTTTTTTATCAGTGCATTTTTTTATTTCTTTTGTTTAAAAGAAATTAGAGAGGAAAAGGAAGAGAAGTTCACTCATTTCTTGTTTTGTTTGTTTAGGAAATGAATAATTATGAATTTATAAGTCAAATTACTCCCCCCCCCCCCCCCAAGCCTCATAAACAAAAAAAAAGTATTTTGGGATAATCTTGGCAAAAATGACTACTGTAAAATTAAGAAATAAAAAGTGAAATTGTTGGGTAAAAAGTGAAATTGTTGTAGAGCAAAGTTGGTAATCATAGCAGCTACAAGCCTAGTTTTGTAACCTCTAGTTCTCGAACTCTACAGAATAATCAAATATACTAAAATCTTGTCTTTCTAATGAGTAATGACTAGTGTCTTCTCCTTCTGCTTTGTGCGACGACCTTGTTCTTCATCTTCCTTCTAAGAATGGATTCAAATGCTATATCACAGCTTCCTGATGCTGGGCGTTACTAGTCTAGGCTTCGTGTTTCTTCTCAGTTGTTCGTTGCATGTAGTTCAGAGACCTCGCAGAAGCCCCACATCGACTGATTTTACAACCACTTTGTTGTTTATATAGCAGAAGCTCATCCCATGACTCGTCCCTTCGGGGACATAAGATAAAATTAGAATTATACAAAGAAGATTAGCATGGTCCCTGTACAAGGATGACAAGCATAAATTGACAAATGGTCCAAATTTTTTTTTGTTATTTCTGAAATCAATCTCTTCCTTGTCGTTTCTAGGTCTGCGGGGTATTATTATTTCTGTGACTGTGAGTTCATATTTATTCTTTGCCCATATTAGTTCTCTGTTAAGAAAGATTTCTGAGTAGACCTAATTCTTGAGATTCATCTCTATATTGTAATCTTATTCTTTAACAGACATGTTACTTTCGTGTAAGAATACATTTAAAGATTATTGAAATAGTTGACCTCTTTTGAAAAACTTGCATGATGGTGAAGTGTGCTATGAAATTGAAATGTATGATGATATAATTGATTGTTTGTTTGATGATTTTTGTTTAAGATTAGGTTTGTTAGGCTTAAGATGGTAAGAGTAATCTCATCACATGCCTAGTTTGGGATATGACAGGAGGTATGCTAAGAAACATTATGGGGGCTAGATATTATAAAGATGTATCTTTTTAATAAAACCCTCGTAAGCAAACGATTATGGGGAATGACTAATATGGAACATTCATCAACCTTACAGTGGGCATTGAACAATTAGTTCAAAGGATCCTCTGGCTAGACCTTAAGTCCTCTTCTTAGCCTTCATGGGTTTGGAGTAGTTATCTGAAAAATAAATATATTATTTTCGATAATCTCATGTGGAGAGTGAAGAGCTGGAAGGGATTGGATCCCCTCCAGCTGCTGCAGTGCTGTAGGAGATTTTCACCTATTGGATCTACAGATCCAATGGGTAAAAAAAAAAAGAAAAAGAAAAAAAAAACAATGGTCAATTTTTTTTTCAAGACCCATGTGTGTGTCTGCTAGAGGGAAGTTGGAGAGAGTCCTGTTGGAGTAAAGCCCAACCCGAGTCGGAATAAGTTAAAACATTGATTTGCATAACAGAATTTGGTGGAAAACAAGGGAGTCTATTATACCTTGTGGGAAAGTTAGTAATCTTAGAAATAATGTGGTAATGATTGCAACATATCATTGATGCTAAATTGATATAAACCCCAAATGAAAAGAGAAATTAAGCAGAAAATGGAAAAGATGGAAGAAGATATTGATGGTAGTGACTATAAGTATTCCCAGAAAAAGAGGAAAAATACAGTATGAACTCCCCTTCCAAGTAAAGGCAAACTCCAAGCAAAATTAGCCAATAATTTTGATATCCCTCCATCTTCCATGTGTTGCCTACTTATTCCAAAAGAAAACAGTAAAAAAGCATAAAGGAAAAGAACGCGACACAGTGACTCTAACAAACTAACAAGCATAGTGATTCATCAAATTCAGCAATGGTCCCTCTCTACACTTAACCCAAGTGATAATCACGTGCCCACTGTGGAGAACTCTTCTTTCTCTTCTCAGACCGTGGCAGCTCAGTATATGTTGCTGACTCATCAGCCACCTCACCAACTTCATCAGCATCCTTGTTAGTAATTTTCTGATCTATTTCTTCAAAGGATGGATTCATATCATAAATCTTTATAACTATGAAATAAAACCCGAGGAATTGTTTAAAAAAGAAAACTAATTTTGTTGTTTAAGAAGAAAATAGTACAAAGATAGAAAATTTGTTTTCCGATTTCCCAACCAAGCTTTTCTATTTCAGTGCCACCTCAGACAAGATCTTAGTAGACGAGCCATCTTTTACTGCATTAGCAGCAGCTTCTTTTAAATCTTTCATTCTTCTTCTAATATCTTTAACTTCTTCACCCTCCATCAATCTCTTTATCACCTTTGCAATTTCTTCCCTTTCCATTATTCCATTCTCATTGAGTTTTGGCCTTAAAGCCACTTTCAAACTATTAATTAACAAAACAACATTCATTCTCTGCTTTGCAAAGAGTGGCCATGTTATGAGTGGCACACCATGCACAACACTCTCAAGGGTCGAATTCCAACCACTGTGAGTTAAGAAACTACCAGTAGAATTATGTCTAAGGACTGAAATCTGAGGTGCCCATGAAGGAATAACTAAACCTTGCTCTTTGGTCCTCTCCAAGAAGCCTTTTGGTAAGAAATCGAAAGGATCTTCGTCTGTAGAACATAGGTAAGTAGCATTAATTGAGTTACTTGGTGGCCTTAAAACCAATAAGAATTTCTTGCCACTTAGTTCTAAACCAAACGCTAGCTCATTGATTTGATCTTGAGACAGAGTCCCACCACTCCCAAAAGAAATGTACAAACCAGAGCTAGATAGTTGCTTTTCCAACCATCTTAGACACTCTGATCCATTTTTTGTATTATTTGACCCGATTTGTGTAATCGGTCTAACTGGATAAACAGGTGGGTTACCATTTCCTTCCTCTGTCAAGGCTCTTATAGGCCCTTCTTCCATCTCAATGAAGCTAATCACCAAGATCTCATCAACACGATATATTCTCTTGGCACGTATCAGAAACTGTTTGTAAGTGTCACTTGATTGATTTTGAACTAGATCTGGAGGTCTCTGCCATGAAGTGGGACACAACCTAGATTCTGGATAGGATTTGGTAAGTCTATATTCGCTAAAAGTTTTGTGGTCCAGCTTTGGAGAATAGAGGAAGAAGGAAAGCATTGAAGCAATGAAGGACAGTAGATGAAGGATAGAGTGTTGAGTTCCTTAGAGAAATCTAGAACTTCATATGGAAAAAGGTCAGTGATTAGAGCTGCCAAAGGAGTCTTAGAAGCCAAGGAGTTTAAAAGCACACTGTAATACCCCAAGTAATATGACGTTGAAGGAAAATGTGAGTTTGGACATGTGAAAATTTTTTGTGATTCACATAAGTACCTTCCTGACCCTTTGCACATGTTAAGTCAAGATGCCATACAGTTAAATGAGAATTTATCATACGAGGAGGTTCCTATAACTATCTTGGATAGCTAGGTAAAGAAACTTCGATCTAAGAATTTATCAGACTCACGAGGAAGCCACATGGGAAACAGATGTTGATATGTATTCTAGGTATTTAGACACTTTTTTTACGACTAGAGATAAGTTAAATTCGGAGGATTAAATTTCTTAAAGGGGCTAATACTGAAATACCCGCCATTTTATTTTTCACTTAAATAATGAATTCGATTTCATAAGTGTTGAATTTGTAAGTTTTGTGTGCAATCTCTGTGTGTGATATTATTATATGATGTGGTGATGCTATTATATTCGATTTGGGCTTGTAGTCTAGCAATGTGTGGCGCTGGGCGGTATAGAGACTAAAGTAAAAATCGCAGGGACTAAAATGAAAGATTTGAGATTTTGTTGGGGTATAGTAAAATGCCTATAAAAGGGTAGAAATAGAAAGAGAAACTTCTAGAGAACCTAGATGTGAAATATAGGCCAAAATGACGAGTAAAACTTTAGATATTATAAAAAGGATTGTTGCGAATAAAAAGAATAAATTCTTATGGTTAAGAAAATAATTAAATGCAAGTGAAAGGTGATTAAATAAGAGGAAATTTCACAATCTTTTGGTGGTGGTGGGTGTGAGACTAAGAGAGAGAAATGAAGAGTTATATATCTTACAAAGTGGAAGATAAGGAAAAATATATTCTAAGTTGGACTAATTCAATTAATAGGATAATTAATTAAACAAAAAAAAGGAGAAAAAAAGATGAAGGTGGCGTGAGATTGGCTATGAAGTGGGAATAGAACATTTAGAATAATGAGGAGATAAGTTGTTTAAGCTAAAGGATAATTCAGTAGTAAATGAAAATAATTAATAATTATCTAGACTAATATAATCTAATATGATAATAAATTTAAGGATAAGTAATCCTAATAAACAACTCTGAAAAAAGTATCTTTTTTTTAAAAAAAGGACCAACCCTCACCTAATAACTAAATCTAATATTTAATTAAGAGTTTTCAAATTCAAACAATTATCCCAAAGTAAATTAAATAAACAAGCACTTAAATCTAATTAAACCTAAGCTATTGAAACACAAAAGAAACAAGGCTACACACTCACACACCATGCCGTCACCTCTTCAATCACCCACATCATGTTTTACAGCCCATACAAAGAGAGAGAATTTGCACATCACATACTCAAACAAGAACTCAAAGGGTTTCATCTATAGCAAGAATTAAAACAAGATAAGAACATTTATTTTTGAAAATTCTGGAGCAATTTTTCTGAAAATTAAAACGACTATATCTCTCTCTAGAAAACCCTAAAATTTTCAAATTACCTATGCACGGAAATCTCTTCCCGTCTATTTTTCAGAAAAGCTAAAATCATTTGAAAACTCCACATTGCTAGGGAGATATGGCCGAAACAGTACACAGAGGTCAGAAAACTGAAATAAAATAATTTTCTGTTTTAACTCCAAAGTTTCTCTTTCAAACATATGATAGAAAAATTCGGCATATTATCGAAGAACCTTAGAATGTCATGCTATGGTTTAGCAAGAAACCCAGGTGAGTAAACCAACCATTATTTAATATTATCTTAATGTTAAAGTGATAGGGTATAAAGGTAGGTAATAATCATGGTAGAATAGAAGGAATCCATTTAAGGTATTTGGGTTTGTAAAATTTGGTTATTGATGGAATTGTTAATGGCAAACGTTAGGAAAAAAAACATGGTTTGTGAGACAAATATAATTATTTGTAATTTGGAATACTTATGGTTATCCGATAGGAATTAGAATGATGATTATGTTTATGATATTATTGATGAATGTATTGTTGAATATATTGATGATTATTTAAAATTGTCTGAATGTTGTGTGTGTTTGGGGGGGGGATAGTACCCTCTCTCACATCAAACGAAAAATCTGATTGATAGGATGACTTGACCCTTGAAAGTAGAGACAACGATTCCTTCGGTAGGGAGATGAGCCCGGATTTAATCCGTGAGGCGCCTTGACCGTTGCTGATGAGGTTGTACATTATGACGGGTTTTGATGAGATTGATGAAATTGGTTGAGCAAGCCTACGAGCGTTCCCGGGTATGATGAAATTGGTTGAGCGGGCCTACGAGCCCTTTCGGATATTTTGCCATTGATAAGTACTAGTTCCATTGGTCTGAATTGTTTGATTGATTTGCAAACTCTTTGATGTGTATCTTTTCTTGTGATTTATGATTTATGCCTATACTTTGATTTTATTACTTTTGCATAGCGGGTTTTATTAGGGCGGGGAATGACTCGCTCATTGAGATATTTATCTCACACTCATTGATTTAAATTTTTCAGATCATGTAGTGAAGGAGGAGTATCTGCAAAAAGCTAGAGTCACCGTTAAACTATTCCATTGTTGGGCGGGTCCTAAGATGTTTGTATTTATTTTATTAAATATTAGGAAGCTCTGTAGTCAATTAGAACATCTAAGGGGTCTGGGTGAATTGATTATTTTATTTGAATAATGTGTTATATTTAGACTTGTTAATTATAAGAATTATTTTTATTTATTTTGTTATAAATATTCATAAATAAATCAAAAAGGGGTAGAAATTGAGATGTTAGTTAGGCTTACGGTGACACGGGATTTGTGTCAGCCTGCCAGTCACGTGCTCAAAATTTAGGTCATGACACACACGTAGAGATGGCAATGATTTAGTGACTGAGAGTTGGATTTGGGCTCCAGGGTGTGCCACTTGTGGCATGTCATGTTTGCCAATAAGAGGAAGAAAAATGGCGTGTATGTTTGAAGGAAGAGTTTGAAGGTAGGCTTTGGAGGCACTTGGGAGAGACTCAAGTGATGAAATGATGCAAGTGATTTGAAAATCGGGGTGGAGATGTACAAGTTGCCTTGAAAATTCAAGAACAGGAACTAGATGGCTAAAGCCAAGACTAGGAACAACAACTATGTGAGTTATTTTCTCCATGGAAGCCTTAAGAAAACTGAGAGCAGATCAGGTGCTTAGACAAACACCATGCTTGTCTTTTAAAACCGTTGCTAAAAAATATTATTTTTTTATTTTTTAAAAACTTTTAGCAACAGTTTTTAAATTGTTGCTAAAAAATTTTGACAACAATTTTAACCGTTGCTAAAGGCCAAGCATAGTGTCCAGATCTCGTTCCAAGAAAACTGGATCAATATATGCAAATTTGCATAGGTTGCAGAACCGACCTGTCCGATCAGGAACCGGTGGGGGTGCCAGTCTCGTTCTGCCTTTAAATCAGCTAAGGGTCAGACTAGGAGTGAATTGGCTGAACCGGGCAAACCGGATGGAACCGGTTGGTAAGATGGTCGAACCGGTTTTGGTTTTTTTTTTTTGGGTTTTTTTCCTAGGTTTTTTTTTTCTTGTTGCTTAAGGAGCTAGGCAAAAAAACACGATGATCCAAGTTAATTTTGCAACTGGCAAATATGCTATTGTCCAGATAAGCAAATTTTTATTTAAAAAAAACAATAGAGAAGAAGAAAAAACAAGCCTAGTCCACTTTATCACACGCACATGAGGGGAATTGGACGATTTGCACTGTATTGGTCCGAAATTATGAGCGCGTGAACCCACCACCTCTCTTAACCTTTTATAAGCACATTAACATGTATTATTATATAAAACATTTTCCCTTTTTTGTTCTAAGCAATGTGAGACTTACTCACTCTTTTATAAGGCTATTTTTACAACTAAGACTTAGTTTGAAATTGTGGATATTATGAGTTGTGATGAATTATCAATTATGGATTAATTTCTTTTTTACTTCATTCACTTATTGTTATGAATTATCAATTATATTAAGTATTTTAATATTTTAAATTACATATATTTTTAATATTTTTTAATTATCATCGATTTGACCACGATCTGACCATTGAATCTTAAATTGGTAGCTTCATTGGTTCAATTACCAATCAAATTTTAAAAACATTGCAAATTTGCGCTGGATTGAAGATTGGACGAGTTTATACAGGGCACCTCTAACTCTGCTTCTGAGTTTAAATTATCAAATCACAATGAGTGTGTTTGACAAAAATAGCTGATAAGCTAACTGAAAGCTTATAAGTTAGCTGAAAGCTTATAAGATAATTTTTAGCTGAAAGCTGAAAGCTTATAAGCTAGCTTATTGAATTAAAAATGTTTGGTAAAAGTAGTTATTGAAGTAGCTGAAAAATATAAAATGACATAAAAGGGCATATAAGTGTTTGTATTATTTTATAATCCTAAAATAATATAAAATAAACATATTAGTTTTTATTTTTTAATTAAATTAATTTAAATTATTATATATATATATATATAATTAATTAATATATATTATTATATCATATATATATATATATATATATAATTTTATATTTTATATATTATACTTAAGTGTGTATATATATATATATATATATTTGTTTAAAATAAATTTAATTAAAGATAAAAAATTTAAATAAAAATAAAAATTATTCACAATGAAAATATTTTGAAAATTTAAGTTATGAATAAAACAAAAAGATATAATGGTTATTAAGATAAAATAATAAGAGTAAAACAAGAAGAAAAATACATAAGTTATAAACTATAAGTTACAAAAAGTAGTGTTTCAAAATAAAGTATAAGCTACTGAAATAAGCTTATTTACCAAACATTTCTAACAAATTTATAAGTTAATCAAATAAGTTATAAGTTAGTCAAATAAGTTATAAGCTCATATTTTAAACTAGTTAAACACAATCAATATTTGTTTCTAATAAAGTATTATACACATCAAGACCAGCTTCGTGGCGACCACTGTAGTTGACAGGTTGTGTCTTCTTTGCCTTGCGAAGTTTGATAATGTGGTGATGTAAGCAATGACATAATTCTACTCCAAGTCAATTTACACTAATTTGACCGTACACTATTCATTTTGAAAAAATAGACAGATATTATTATTATTATTTTTTGATAACGGACAGATATTATCTTAGTCATAACTATATTTTGAGATTTGTCACCTCAATCTATTTTTTGATTTTTTAATGAAAAAATTGAATCCATCAATAAAAACATTTAATTTTTATTAAAAATCATATTTAAAATAATTAGTTTTTGGTTTTTAGATTTTTACTAGTTATTTAAAATAAATAAAATAACCTAATTAAAAATAAAATCCTCTATTAAAAATAATTAATCATTAATTTTAATAAAAGTTGTTAGTGTCATAAAATTAACGAAAAATTAATTATGTAATTATAAGTAATTAATATATATATATATATATATATATAATAGATAAATAAACGATATAATTAGAGTTAGTTAGCATTATATAATAACAAATAATTTAAATTTTTAACATATAAAAAATAAACAAACAATATTAGTTCTAATAATTAAAATTTTTTA
Source organism: Biancaea sappan (assembly GCA_037074585.1). Taxonomy (NCBI): domain Eukaryota; kingdom Viridiplantae; phylum Streptophyta; class Magnoliopsida; order Fabales; family Fabaceae; genus Biancaea; species Biancaea sappan. Next base: position 27,766,390 of record CM073499.1, on the reverse strand, counting down.
TATAATTGTATAACTAAATATAAAAGTACGATTATATAATCATAATTATTAAATTTATACAACTATATCAATTTTGTTAGTTAGAATTTAGAATGTAATGTCAAATAAATATTTAATTTAGTATAAATAATTTTAATGTGTAATTGATATGTTAATAAAAAATATTTGAATAATAGAATGCAAATTAAATCGAATAATATTTTAATATACTATTGATGTGAGATACAATATAAAAGAAATGACTTACAATCGCACAACATGAATTTCAAAACCGGACAGGTGACCTGCAGAGGGTCTAGTCCGGTCATAGGGAAAAATCGTTTTATCATCGAACCGGTTGAACTAGTGACAAATCAAAAAAAATTAGTGAAACCAGTTGGTCAGTAGGTAAGGTTTGGGGGAGAGAGAGAGAGAGAGAGAGATAGAGAGAGTCCAATTTGTTGCATCGCTAACTTTTCGGTGAGGCAGAGATAAAGAGTGAGAGACGATGATAGTGAGGGGCAAAAGTGAGAGAGAGAGAGAGAGAGAGAGAGAGAGATCGTCCAATTTGTTGCATCGTTGACTTGTCGGTGAGGTAGAGATAAAGAGTGAGAAACGATGACGGTGAGGGGTGAAGAGTAACAATTAGGTTGACTTGCTGGTGAGATAGAGACGAAGAGTGAGAGATGATGATGGTGAAGGGCGAAGAGTGCCGGTGAGACAAAGATGAAGAGTGAAAGACGATGACAAAGGTAGAGACGGTGAGAAAGACGACCACAAATGAAAGGTAGAGACAGGGAGAGAGATGACCAAAGATGAAAATTACAAGCAAAGACGTGTAGGGATAATCAAGAAGGAGATGGAGTCATGGAAAGATATTGAAAAGTCCAAGGAAGTTAAAGGGAAGCGTTAGGAAGGTAAATATAGATATGATTAAAACTGACCTATTATGCACGTGTTGGGAAGTGGAATATAACTTTTTTTGATATTTATAATATGTATAACAACTTGATATTTTATATTAAAAAGTTATTATTTTAATTTAAAAAAAGAAGAATAATTGTTATTTATTAACATAAAATTTATATATATATATATATATATATAATTAGTACTGGTTCAACCATGGTTGAACCAATAAACCTTGAACCGGTACATTCAATGATTTAATAATCAATTTAGTTTTTGAAACATTATTCACAACATGACTGTATAATTGTCCGTTTTGATTGTTGATGTTTCGAGTTTCGTAACATTGAATTTTCAATAAAACATATCTTATTCTCTCAGGATGTTTGGGTAAACAGAGTATGTTTATTGAAAATTCAACATTATTTAAGTTTGAGTGTGACCGTCATAGTTGGGATCGATAGTATATTGGCCCACTTGATGAGTCTAATCGCTCGTATTGGATTTGAATTCTCTACTTGATGTTCTCGATGCACTATGAGAAGATAATGTTAGTGTTGTAGAAGAAGAGTATAGTCACGAAAAACAAGGACAAGAAGAACAACTGAGACAAAGTTAATCAAATTATGGTGTATTTTATGTGAAATCTGTGGCTTCCGACATGCTTAAGTAGTTGTTTTTTTTTTTCGCACAATCCTATTCTATTTTAGTTGAACAATTTATTTTGTGCTTTCTTTTATTTTTAGTATTTTTGCACTACCTTTTTCTTGTAATTTGTGCGTTGTATGGATATGTAGAAGGAGCACAGAGAGATGGCATGTAGCTGAGAAAAAGGATGGATTAGACGGTGAGTAAGACGACGTAGCACAACATTTGGATGATGAACTTTGTAGCATTTCACTTGTGCAGTGAGAGCATAGGCGCTTAAGCAGCAAGCACGAGAAACCACTTGAACGTCCTGCTGAATTTGGCCATATACTACTATGTGCTCTTTTGAGTTAAAATTCACATGCTTTCAATCCACTGTTATGTCTAAATAGTATTTGACTTAGTTTCTTGAGTAGTTGACGCATCAATCCTTGTGAATGATAATTGGAATTATTCTGTATTACTTGAATGATACACTTTTCAAGTTGCCAACAGCAATAGTTGAAGCAAGCAATTAATATATCAATTACTTGAAATATTGTTTGATTTAATTTATATTCTATAACCCAAATACTTTTATCAACATATCAATTACACATTAAGATTATTTATGTTAAATTAAATATTTATTTGACATTAAATTCTAAAGTCCAACTAACTATTAAAATTGATATAGTTGTATAAATTTAATAATTATGATTATATAATCAGAAGTTTATATTTAGTTGTACAATTGTAAAAAATATTTAATTTTAGAATTGATATTTTTTATTTGTCTAATAAATATATATTAATTCATTAATTAAGTATTCTATTAGTTATATATTAACCACTTTTAATAAAAATTGATATAGTTGTATAAATTTAATAATTATGATTATATAATCATAATTTTATATTTATTTGTACAATTGTAAAAAAAATATTTAATTATTAGAATTGATATTGTTTATTTATCTAATAAATATATATTAATTCATTAATTAAGTATTCTATTAGTTATATATTAACCACTTTTAAAAAAAATTAATAATTAATTTTTTAATTAAGTTATTTTAATTATTTTAAATAATTAATAAAAATCTAAAAACTAAAAACTAGTTATTTTAAATATAATTTTTAATAAAATTTAAATATTTTTTATTGAATGAAACTTGGCCAAAATGTGAATGAATATTCATTCACAAGATAACAGGCCGATTTACAATTTTTTCTTTAAAAAAATTAAAAAATTGAAAAATAGAGTGTAATTGATATGTTAATAAAAGGAATTAAAATGTCATTTTAACCTCAAAGTTTAACACAATATAAGTCAGTTTTATTATGAAAAATAGAGTATTTCAATAAGAGTGCAATTTTGAAGTCCCATATTGTTTGGAAGTAAGGGAGCATAAGTTCTTATATAATATATAGTTATATTAAGGTTTTAAAGAGGTAAGATAGGAGGTGGGACATCAATCCCAAAGAGTTGACTTAATGTATTGCATACCATGAAAATTTAGAAAATGGATTTCTGCCTTTGAAAGTCAAGCAGAGTACTTGGTTCATTTGAATAATTGATTTTCATAATTAATAGTTTAAATTTTAAGATGCTATTTTTACTTTTAAAATAACCATGAAATTTAAGCCATTGATTGTTAAATTAACGACTCATATGGGCCAAGCACCACTGCTTAGTGAGATGATTTGCTGCTTGTCTTTAAAAACAAGCAACATGCTTGTTTTTCTATGAATCATTGGATCTACCATCCAACGAGTCAAAATTTAAGTGGTGATTTTTTTTATTTCTTTTTAAAAAACACTGAAATATGAACAGTTATATCTTTGCATAATACTCAACCAATAGACATAGTTAGAAATTACATACAAGAAGATAAAAAATTCATGCAATTCAACAAACGTTACTAGTACTTATCAATGGCAATATATCCCGGAGAGTGCACACAGGCCGGCTCACCAATTTTGTATATTTCTGTTATGACGCATAACTTCATCCTCTTAGTTAGGGCGCCTCACGGATTTATCACCAATCCGGGCTATATCCCTACTGAGGGAATCGTTGTCTCCACACTCGTTGGTCAAGACACCCTTTAAACCGGATTTTCCGCCTTGCCGTGAGAGCGAGTACTGTCCCGCTCAATTACAATCAATAATACAGTATTTCATATCATAACAGGTATAGTATATAACTATATTATAGATTTATAAACCACAAATCAAGATACCAATTAATCTGTTTTTGAAAAGATTCAAACTTCACATCATCATGAGATACTTATGTCATTTTATCCATACTTCTGGATTAATAATTGACCATTATCTCTTAATTATTTTGGTGTAAACTCTCATTACAATCCATTATTTTCTAAGTCAGTTTTTTCATAGGGTATTAATATTTTAAACAGATTCAAATCATTTTCCACCTTGAATGCGTTTTTCGATACTCTATTTTTCTGGGATTCATTCTTCTCTTTTTGTTTTGATACCTAGAGGGTTCCAAAGGAGTTTGTTTGACCGTGGGAGATATATTTGCTTTATTATTTTATTTGGTCTGATAAAATAATCTCATTTTAACACAACTTAAACTATATTTCACAGATCACAAACAATTTTAATTTGGGTTGAGTTCATTAAACACGAAAAATGGCCATAAAGAAAACACTCATTCTCCATCTGTCTTTCATACCTGATTCGTGCAATTCTTCCTTCAACTAATGAATACCTAGCAAGTGTTTTCACTATTGGTGTTTTTTTACTGCTCCACCGAAAATTCTCTTTACCCCTACCGTACTCCAGCTTGGTAGTTTCCTGTTGAGCCCTGAGATTTGATGGTGATTTGAGCTGACATAATACATGAATGCCATATGGCAAGTATATATAATCTAGATATATTTAGTTGGCATCACAACTACAAAGTCCTATTGTGTATTTGTAATTGTTTCTTTCGAATCAAACCATTACAATTAAAAAAAAAAAGAGAAAGAAAGAAAGCAAATCACATGTTGTGACACCTTTTGTCAATCGCGATCGTCCAATTCAAAATGTACGGTCATAATTATAAAATGAGACTTTGCAATTACGATGTGAACTACAAAAAATTCATATTCACGTTTATATACATGGCCAAACACATCTATGAATTATGATTGTGGCTTCATCAATTTTTTTTTTGGCTATTATAAAAGCATAATCATGACACTTTATTGCAATTTCATATATGATATATTGATATATGGCTATTGCATATACTTTTTTTTTTTTCCGTGTTTGTGTGTATTGGTTAGGTATGCAGTGGTGACAGGAGGGATCAAAGGGCTTGGATATGGGATATGCAAGAAGTTGGCATCAAGAGGGGTCACAGTGATCCTCATTGTGTCTTTTCAGAGCTTTTGGTGTTCCATCAGCTTGATGTCAATCACTCTGCAAGTGTTGCTTCCTTGGCTCATTTCATCAAAGCCCACTTTGGGAGGCTTGATATCTTGGTTTGTATGCATTACAAATCTGGAGTTATTTGAATGGCCAAATTAAGAAGCAAGAAATTGAAGGTGATGTCATAGTGGTGCGGGTGAACAATGCAGGTGTTGCTGGTGGTAAAGTCTCAGATCCTCAGGCTTTTATTAGAAAGGTAATGTGTATTTGTGAATTACTCATGGAAGTATATACTTTTGGAGTAATAACAAGTATATATGGGAATGCAGAGAAATGGTGAAGAGATGGATTGGAATGAAGTGGGGAATCAAAGTTATGAGATGGGATGGGAATGTGTGGAAACAAACTTACATGGCACACTCAGAACAACAGAGGCTCTTCTTTCCCTTCTTCACTTATCCTCTTCACCAAGGATCATCAATGTTAGCTACCAAGTAGGCATGTTGAAGGTACACTTGTAAAATTTATATATGAAAAATTCAATTATAAGTTTAAGGAAAAATCAGTTAATTTTCAGAAAACAATAAAGTAGGACTGATTCTATCCTCTTTTTTTCTTGCATAATTTACAAAATGAGTGGGCCAGAGGAGCGTCAAGTGACATTGAAAACCTAAACAAAGAAGGACCATTGAAGAGCAAAGGATGGCCTACTTATGCTTCAGCATATCATGTCTGAAAAGCTGTGCTGTAAATGCCTACACAAGATGGCTTGCCATGAAGTTCCCTAATATTCAAATAAACTCTGTGTCATGGCTTCCTAAAGACTGATATGACCAATAATACTGGCATTAAGTGTTGATGAAGGTGCTGAAACTCCTGTAAGCTTGGCCCTGTTTCCACATGGTGCTTCTTCTGGCCTCTTCTATACTAAGCATGGAGTCTCACCATTTTGATCAAGCTCTGTTCATTAAGTAGCCATGAAAATGTTGCGATCTTTTGTTTTAATTAAGGCTACTAATTGTAGAATATATTGTTTGGTTTTCAATGTCCATGTGGTGATTCTGGAAAGTTAATTATGATAATTGTGACATGAAGCTAGTCTGAAACCAACTAACTTCCCCAAAATAACCATAATAAAGATACTTTTTTTTATCCTCCTGAGCAATATGGTTAGAGTATTTATGGAGCCCAGTTTCTCCATTCAAATGGAGAGTTTATTTGGTGAATTGTGGCTATCTACTATGAAATAGACAACCATGATTGAAGGGAAAAAAAATTTGAAGGGTTGATTGCCCTTATTTATTAATTTATTTATTTTTTCATATTTCTTCCTTCAATAATAATGGATGGTCATGATTTACAAAATGAACTCCATTTGATGCCTAAGGTTGAGACTCTGAACTCATTTGTAAATTTCACCTAGGCTAAATATCTTCCTCAAACAATCTCAAGGAGAAATTATAGAAGAGTCTTCCAGTTTGATTTATTTTCACTTTAATACCTCATGAATTAAAAGATGGCATTTAAGTGATTTGTAATTTAAACCATTAACACACAGTTAAACTTGAGGTTTACTTTCATTAAGTATTAGACAGAAAATGCATGTGGACTGCACCGGACTAACAAAAAAGAATGCCAATTTAATCCAATAAAGAGTAAATTGACATGAAACAACTAGTATTTATGCCTATATATATATAATTTGCTCTTTCATTTTGGAATGTATCACGTTTGTTTACTGTTGTGCAATAAATATACATTCTACTTGTGTTTGACGATGCAAATGATACTTAAAGAGAGGGGGACTTGAAGAGGTTCAAAAACTGAAAGATCTCTTAAGGGCTAAAATAATTGCTTCATGATAAAGTTTTTTCTTTTTTACTTTTGTCTTTTTTTTTCGTTGTTTTTTTTGGGGGGGGGGGTGTGGGGGGAGAAAAATCTTATTTTGGCCAAGCTATCTAGGTCTATCCATCTTCTATTGATTCTACCTTTGTCTATTGTAACATTTAACTTAACTAAAAACACTAGTATTTAATATTAGATTAAATTATAATTTCAATTCTTATAATTTTATCAAAATTATAAATTAGTCCCTATACTTTATTTTTATATAAAATTGTCCATATAATTTTCCTATTCATGTAAGTCAGTCTTTATCGTCAGTATAATTAAATTTTTTGTTAAAGCAGTTTTACATGATATATGATGTGCACACTTGTGAACATGTTAGCATATCTAATCATTAATTTTGACACAACTCAATTGTCATGTCAACAAAATTCTCAGTTTATCCTTAATTCCTAATGTAGAAGTTAGGTCACGGAAATTTGGAATTTAGAGCAAAATGAGAATTTTGTTGACATGACAACTAAGTTGAATAAAAATTAATTACTGGGCGTGTTAACATGTTTATAAATGTACACATCATCTGTCATGTAAGACCATTTTAAGAGTAGAGTTAACCATATGGATTATTTTATATGAAAATAAAGTATAAAGACAAATTTACAATTTGGTAAAACTGTAGAGACTAAAATTATAATTTAACCTTAATATTAATTTACCAACTACGTACAAATATTAACCTAGGGAACTCTTGATTATTGAAAAAGAAAGGATTCAAGTGCTTCAAACTTAGCAATGTCAAAACAGGCCAGCCTGTTTTGGTCAGGCCTAGAATCTAATGTCCAGACTTGTCCATGCAAGCTCGTGGGCTAAGCTTTTTTTAAAAAAATAAAAATTTATTTAAATAATATAATATTAAAATTATTTTAGTAAAAAATTCAATATTTTTATATTGAAATATAATTTATACACATAAAATATTACTTCTTTAATATTTTTAAATAATTAATAATTTTAATTTTTTTTATATTTTTTAAATTAACCATATTATATTTAAATTTAAAAATTCTATATTTTTTTAAAAAAATTATAAAAGTTTTCATATCTAAATTTATTATCATTATTAAATGTAATGTTATAAAATATAAAAATGTGATAAAATAAAATTATTTATATACTAAACTTTATAATTATATTAAAAAAATTAATTTTTTTTAAAAAGCGGGCCGACCTGCGAATCCTGCCCATTTAAGTCCTTTTTAATAAGTTTAAATTTAATTTTTTAAATCCATCCAAATACGAACTGTCCGAGACTAAAGTCTATTTTAATGGTGCTATTCAACCTACATCAAAATCTTCTATGACTATTCTAAACCCCTAGAAAACAATTAAATTAACCAATAACATCATTTTCAATAAACCAGTATTATGTAGTGCTTAATCACAGTAATGTTAATATCTATGGTTTTTTTTTTTTAGTAATCAAACACAAAGTCAGAGTCAAAGTCGGCGGCCCCGGCCCAAATGAAATATCTGAAACTGAAATTCCTATTAATACCTTCTCTTGGAGTGATCTTCACTCATCAAATAAACAATGGCAGAAGAAGCAACTAAAAGGTTACTCATTTTCTGCTCTCTTCCTCCACAACTTCTAACATTCAAAATTGTGATTATTTACATAAATTTCTCAAAATGGTTTTGCAGGATTGCAGTTGTGACAGGAGCAAATAAAGGGATAGGGTTTGCGATATGCAAGCAATTGGCTTCGAAAGGGATCACAGTGGTTTTGACAGCCAGAGACCAGAAGAGGGGCCTTGAAGCTGTTGAGAAATTAGGGTTAGAGTGTGGTGGTGTGTCTGGCCAAGTGGTTTTTCATCAGCTTGATGTGACTGACCCTGCTAGTATTTCATCTCTTGCAAGTTTCGTCAAAACTCAGTTTGGAAAACTTGATATCTTGGTATGAAAACTTAGTTTAATCTTATTTTCTTTTGTTGTTGTTGGTCAGCATCAAAATCCAATGTTTTTGGAACCACTTGGTTACTGACTCAAGTTGACTTTTAAGTCACTGAGTCAATTGTTGAATTGGATAAATAAATTAAAAAATTAAAAATTATATTTATACTTATATTTGTTTACAAATAAACTTAAAAGTAAGTAAAATAAATAATTTATATGTGAATTTCACACTTAAAAGTCTTAAAACTTTAGTCATTAGTTACAAATAATTAAAATACAAATATTCATAAATAATTTTTTATCTTAAAATTACAAATAATTTGATTATTATTTTTTAAATTACATGATTATATAAAACTTTTTGTTTATGCTCTTAAGTTTTCTTGATTTAATTTTTTTACTTCAAATAATTATATAAATTTAATTATTTTTCATCTTATCTCCTAATTCATTAGTAATAATATACTTATTTTTATTAAATTAAAAGTATTTATTTCATTTTAGTTTTTGTCATCTTGTCACATGCACATTTTAGTTTTTGTGTTAGAATAATTTGAGCTCCTTATATATATATATATATATAATATTTCATCCATATAAATTAAAAAGAAATTAATAGCAAGATTGTAAGGTACACAACTTATAGGTAGGGGGATAGAGTTTAATTATTAGTAAATGCACATTTTTTTTTTTATAAATTTTCATACAAATTTGAATTTTTTTTAAAAAAAAGATGTTCGGATCGACCGAATTGACTTAATCGGATCAAAGCTCAAGTCAATTTTTGACCAGACCAAGTCGCTTGGGTGTCTGTCCAAAAATTTGACCCAGACCATTTTGGCCTTAGGTCGACCTTCCAGGCCGGTGTGAACTCAAAAAAACATTGCAAAAATCCCTCATATTGTTAGATAATTGACTGTCATGCTGTGAAAGAGAAAAAAGATATAATTTTTTTAAAAAACTAGAAAAGAGATATGTTTGGGCAAAAGACCACTGTTTAGCAAATTATTTTAATGCTCCAAGGTAGAAGCAATAAGTGGAAGGTTGACCTGATCTAGAAGAAAACATTTTCAGACAAAACTAATCTTAAATTACAAATATCAGCTCAAACATATGGCTGCATTTGGCACGGTTTAAAAGTTAGTTTATAACTTATTTGATTAACTTGTAAATTTATTTAACCAAAATAGATGTGTTCGGTAAACAAATTTATATGAGTAGTTTATAACATATATATATATATATATATATATATATATATATTTATCCTTATTATTTTATTAAAATCCCTATTCTACTCTTATATATTATATACATCTTCTCTGTCAATGTTCCCACTTTTGTCCCACTTTAATCCCTACCCATCAATCGTCTTCTCCATCGTCCATTTTCCACCATCATCATCCACGCTTTCACTACTCCGATTCCCTTCTTTTATATATTATATATATATATATTATATAATATAATATATATTTAATTAGTTATATATATAATAATTTAAATTAATTCAATTAAAAAAATAATATGCTTATTTTGTATTATTTTGAGATAACAAAATATCATATAAGTATATCATTTTATGTTATTTTACATTTATTAACTTTCAATTTCTGAATTTTAGCTAACTTATTAGTTATTTTTGCCAAACAGAGTCAGAAGTCACTAAAACGCACATATAAAGATATAAAAAATTTGCAGCACGGAAACACAAGCTCTAAAAGGCTTAGAAGGAGACCTTATCATGAGTATTAACCTATTAATCATCTGAGCTTTTATGAAACAGCAAATAGATAACATGCCCCAAAACTAGAAGTTTGTTTTAATGATCTAATGTTTAATTGAGGGACTTCCAAAAACTGAACTTTTTGTTCTCTTTTAAAACAAACACATCTCTCCATTATCAGTAGCTTGTTCAATTAGATAGTGGACTTTGGAACTTCAATATCCAGCTCCAGAAAACTTAGCCTTGTTTTTGCTTACATCAACCCCTCAACTCCATTCATGTGTATTAGTCTGAGTTGTTTTAGCCAGGTTCTTTTCCAAGAATTTAAACAATTGGATTTGGATACATTCTTGATACCAATTGTCTATCTAATTTTCGCAGGTAACATCCCCTTTCATAGAAGAGGAAAGCCTTGGCTTTAAAAAATTTTTGCCCTTTTTTCTTTTATCTTGTGTGTTCTCTAATACTTACAGTGTCTTTCAGTTCTACGTTATTTCATAATTCTTGTTTCCCAATGGATCACACCAACTGAAATAAATGGGGGAAAATGTTTGAACTTTCTGTAGGTTAATAATGCAGGAATTACTGGAGAATATGTGGATCGTGATGCTAGGGAAGCATTAGTCACTGCTGGGGTATGTTCTCTAAACTATAAGATATACCTAATGGACTTTTAGCTGTTAAGCCACTTTAACTTGGACTCTGAAAATCATAATAGATTTATTTTTGTCATCTTCCTATACCTAATCAAGTGCTGCACTTTAGGAACATTGATTTCGAGTAACTTTAATTAAAGGCCATGAACTTCAAATAATCTAATTTGGGAGCAAATTTGGAACATATTTGCACATATCCAGAGTAAGAGGATATATAAAGTTTCTTAACCAATGACTGCAGGGAAAAGAGACCACTGCTGATTGGAGAATCGTATCTCAGAATTCCAATATTGATTGGAGTAAAATCTCAACTCAGGATAATGCATCTATAGAATTAGCTATCAGAACAAACTACTATGGTTACAAAGGAATGTGTCAAGCACTTATTCCCCTTCTAGAGTTGTCAGACTCACCAAGGATTGTCAATGTTTCCTCGTTATTTGGGAAGTTAGAGGTATGGGATCCTGTAACCCTGGCTAGAAGCTTGGATATTCCTATAACAATTTTCAAACCTTAAATTATTATATTCACAAAGTGTAATTATTCATACTGGAATTCTTTTCAGTTTCTGCCAAAATTGCAAAATTGAATCCCATGATCTGAATGGTTTGTTTTTCATTGAACAACCCAGATTAGAGGAAGAAGCATGATTAGTTTTATGTCACATCTCTCTCATAAATAACCATAAAAACAAAGCTTAAGTATTCACTCATGGAAGACTCTAGCTTGCATGGAGACATCCACGTAGCATTCTCCAGCAAGTCTAAAGTCTGTCCCTCAAGGCACGTCTTGGCAAATAAAAATTCTTTTTTTTTTTTTAAAAGTAATATAGCAGATCCAATATCGAATTGTTTCTTCAACCACTATAGTGTATTTGCAGTTAAACTGTTATCTATTGATGACATTGAGCATTGGGTGTTGTGATGATGTAAATGCAGAGAATACCAAGTGAGTGGGCTAAAGGAGTCCTAAGTGACGAAAATCTAACTGTAGAAAAATTGGATGAGGTAGTGAACCAGTTTCTAAAAGATTTCAAAGAGGGTTCATTAGAAAAGAAAGGCTGGCCTCTTCGTTCATCTGCATATACAGTCTCAAAAGCTTCCTTGAATGCTTTCACAAGGATTATTGCAAGGAAGTACCCATCTTTCTGCATTAATGCTGTCTGCCCAGGTTTCGTGAAAACAGATATGACCAACAACACTGGCCAATTCACTGTTGATGAAGGTGCTGAAAGTATTGTGAGATTGGTTCTGCTACCTAATGGGAGTCCTTCTGGCCTCTTCTTCTCTCGAAGTGAAGTGACATCATTCTGATCTGAGTACGGACAATAGCACGATCAGTGTGAGAATAAAATTTCAAGTATTTATGTCTGGTTTAAAGCGTCATGTTATGTACAACCTAAGTGGCACACACATCTATTACAAACTAGTATTTAGACTGTGCGATGCATAGGATATTATAATGATCAACAATAAATCAACAATGTTTGGTAAAATATATATATATATATATATTTGTAACATTTGTCATTAATGAAAATATTATATATTATTAAAAATTTCTTTGTAAACTACATTTGTGGTAAAATTTGAAAAATTTTCCATCCTTATTAAGAGCTAATATTTGTAAACCTCTTCTACTTTGAACTCTAGAAATAGTCATATATAATTGTATATGAGAAAATATCAGGGTCGGTAAATAGACACCAGCCAATATTCAACAATGATTGGCCTTGATTTTTATTGATAATTATTGCAAAGCATATGATGAGTGGAAATTGTCTTCGTTTGATCTTGAATGGCAACCATGAGTTTGAAAGGAGTTATTGTTAGTCTAGGTATGCACACCTTCTTTCCAACATTGATACTGGAAATTACACTTGCTTAGTGGCCAATAACCTTGTATTATTGCATAATCCCATAGATTTGTCAATGTTTCTCAATAACATGACAGGTAAACCAACTTTTAATTTCAACTTATGATTGAGAAATCCGAATAATTTGATGCTATTTAAGAATTCAGTAGTATACAAATCTTCAACGCTAATTTTATTAGTATCAGCTTTGCATATATTTTCAAAACTCAGATAAATCTTTTCCTCACCTTTGATAAAATAAAATAATAAGAATGAAGATATTATATAACTAATGATTTTGTTTTAAATAGAGACACAAAATACATATTAATAATTTTTTAATTAAACAAAAATTACTTGAAATAAAATAACCATATTAACTGCATCATTATCATCCCTGGGAAAAGCTGTAACATATGATCATTAACTGTATCAATGTTTTGCAATGTCAGAACCAAAATAGCTATTTTTTGAAGGTAATTGAGTTGGCCCACATTTCTTAGTAGATTAGGGTAAGTATAATCTACAATGGCTTCTATAGGATTGCAACATGACTTGATGAGTATATCATGAGGAATTTTAATTTCAGATTAACCATCATTATTAGTGTCAGACTTTCCTTCCCCAATATCCAAAATCCATTGAGAATTGTAAGATCTCAACAATGTCATTATTTGAATTTGATTGCAATCTCATATTTTTCATCAATCTCTTTACCTTGCAAAAATCTCATAAATATGATGCATTGATTGTTGAGAAAACAATGTCTTCCTTGGTTCCTTTAGGAATTAATGGTAGTATCTGTCAAAAATCACCCTCAAAGACTTCAACTTTTCCTCCAAATGGTTGCAAATCACATTCTGGGTTTGAGAAATACATTATAAATATTAATAATATGCAATCATTGGTCTCTTCGAGTTTTAAATATTAATTTCCATGTAGAGGAATGTGATAGATATTCCTCACCAATATAGATAACGTGTGCATGTTCTTAATTAAGTTTTTAGGGAACATAATGCAATAAAGGTGGGAGAGAAAGAGTATCAAAGACTAAATTGAAATGTGGAGAATCAGCAATGACAAATATTGGAATTGACAATTAATAACATTAGCAGTTTATTTTAATTTAAAGCTATTTATAATCAATTTGACATTAGCAACTTATCAACTAAACATTGATAAAAATAATATGTTGTAACTTTTTAAAAATTAATTAATATGATTGTGTTAACAAATAATAATTAAAATTAATTTAGAGACATATATTAATTGTTATAATTATACATTGAAAAATCAATAAAAAAATTTTAATTTATGTCTCTTTCAATTTTTAATGAGACTATTTTTTGGTTTGCATATTTAAAATCTATCATTATGGTATAATCAGATTTCAAGAAACTGTTCACATTTCTACACATTCAATTTTTAGTTATGAAAAAAATGATAATAAATTTTACATTATAACATGTGCATATGTTAATTAATTTTTTGGGAAACATGTACATGAGTTTTTACGTCGAAGCAACCAAATAGATTAAATGCATATATGGGAACACCTTTCAAGTTGTTATGATTTTCAATGGCTATTAATATAGCTTATATCTCTTCCAATTTCCAATGAGACTATTAATTGGTTTGAACAGTTCAAACTTATCCTTGGCATAATTAGATTTCAAGAAACTATTAGCATTCCCATACATTCAATCTATAGTTGTGGAAAAAAAATATTACACTATATGTCCTTAATTATTATTCATTAATTAATGACATGAACAATTGATTTTAATTTAAAGCTATTTATAATCAATTTTGACATTAGCAACTGATCAACTAAACATTGATAAAAATAATATGCTGTAATTTTTTAAAAATAAATTACTATGATTAGGTTAACAAATAATAATTAAAATTAAAATTTAATATAATTTAGAGATATACATTAATTACCATAATTATACAATAAGAAATCAATCAAAATTTATAATTTATTTATCTTTCTAATGACACAATTTTTTTGTCTGCACATTTCAAATCTATCCATATAGCATAATTAGATTTCAAGAGATTGTTCACATTCCTATATGTTTAATTTGTAGTTATGACAAAAAAATAATAAATTTTACACTATAACACATGCATGCCTTAATTAATTTTTTGGGGAACGTAACTGAATATGCCATGGAGAGAATGAGTATCAAAGCCTAAATTTATAGAATCTACTATGAACCCAGACAATGTAGAATCAAATTCCAAAGATGATGAAGAAGAGTTTTTATGTGTGAAAAACCAAACAAATTAAATGCATTTATGAGATATCCTTCCAAGTTGTCACAATTTTCTATGGCTAATAATTAAAATTAAATATAATTTAGAGACATAAATTAATTATCATAATTATACATTGAGAAATCAATCAAAATTTATAATTTTTGTCTCTTTCAATTTCCAATGAAACTATTTTTTAGTCAGCACATTTTAAAATCTATCCTTATGATATAATCAAATTTTAAGAAACTGTTTACATTCCTACATATTCAATTTGTAGTTATGAAAATAATAATAATAAAGTTTACACTATAACATGTGCATGCGTTAATTAATTTTTTGGGAAACACGTACATGATGAATTTTAATGTGTAAGCAACCAAATAGATTAAATGTATTTATGGGATATCCTTTCAAGTTGTTACGATTTATTATGGTTATTAATATAGTTTATGGCTCTTCCAATTCTCAATGAGACTATTAATTAGTTTGCACATTTCAAATTTATCTTTGACATAATTACATTTCAAGAAACTGTTCGTATTCCCATACATCCAATTTGTAGTTATGGAAAAAAATTATTATACTATATGTCCTTAATTATTATTCATTAATTATATTCCTCATTAATACACTTGCATACCTCAATTAATCTTTTGGGAAACATAACTTAATATGTCTTAGAGATGACGAGTATCAAAGGCTAAATTCACAGAATCTACTATGAACTCATATAATGTAGAAATCAAATTATAAAGCTAATGATGAGTTTTTATGTGTAAGCAACCAAACAGATTAAATGCATTTATGGAATATTCTTTCAAATTGTTATGATTTTCCATAGCTATTAATGTAGACAAATAGTTGAGATTATAGGCAAATAATTGAGCTTATCTAATGCAAAACATGTATTTTGGTACCTGTCAATCATGTATTTTTGGATTATTTTGCAATTGTAATTACTTATTATTTTGGGGAAGAAATTTTGTAAATTTTTAATTAATTAGAATTGCGTGACAACTGTATATATTAAAATAGTTTAGTTTTCTAGCTTTATATTAAATTAACTTTTGACATCTTTATACTAATTGATATGCATTGAGAAATCTATCAAAATTTACAGATCAATTAATATTTTCCAATAAAACTATTAATTGGTTTACACATTTCAATTATGTCCTT